>OX243950.1:0-600000 GCA_945859725.1 Drepana falcataria | reverse complement strand
AGAGCCTTTCCTAATGAAGGCCTATCCAATACAAAAATATTTTCTCAATTCAAACTACTAGTTCCTGAGATTAGTGTATCTACAAACAAACACTCTTCAGTGTTATAATTTTAGTATATGTATGTATATAAAGCAACTAAAACACAGGGAATACCATTGAGGAGGTGTATTGGTGATTTTTTAGACAAGATTAGCTATATTGAGAAACTTTAATGATCAAAACAAATCACATAATTTTATGTAACACTTGAAATTCTAATAAGAAACAAAATAGTATGCCGAACGAGACACAATTATCTCGCGGAACTGTGTAAAAAGGAAAAAAAGCGCCCTTCGACGAAATAAAACAAATAAAATAACGACAATGTATGAGTCAATCGACTCTGTATGTATGTGTATGTTAACGAGAGATGGAAAAACCCAAAATACCTTTATTCTTACCCATTGTAGTGACGTTGTAATCGGCGTGTGTGAAGTGGAGACTGCACACTTTGGAGTATTTAGTAAATGGTTTCCCGCGCTTCAAAATCACATTCCATTTTTCCGCCATCACCTTGTCGCGGGGAAACCGATGGAATTTCACATTTTTCGTCTTGCCGGCGAGCGATGTACATTGTGGCACTGTGCAATAATAACCCATCTTTGCAAAAATCACTCCGTTTTTGTTTTGTCACTGGTACCGCGATGCCGCCTCGCCGCTCACAAACAAAGGGGCGCACATCAAACACCCCGCAATGTCCGCTTATTACTTTTATGATGTGTTAAAATTCTTATTTGTTACAATCGTTATCACGTTGGTAAAAAAATGGAATCATCACACTGTAGCCTTGAATTATTTGACATGTATCACCTTTTTCCCTTCCCACTTTTTTTGTGAAAAAAATGGCTACTTTTACGTCATAGACAATTGTTTTTGTTGTTCATCAATGATATATACCAATCCTTATCTATTAAGTAATGATAGTCGACTAAATCTACACGTCCTGATTAAAAGGCGCCTAAAAGAAACGAAGAGTCTGCATATAGAACAACCAAACGGCGATTTATAAGAGCACTATTAATAGGTATTATCCCACGTTCAAATTCGCACAGAATAACATTAACTAGCTATGTTCAACTAATGAAACTAATGATAACTATTTTCAACAAAACTCAACACATTGACACTGCCAATTGTAGATAACGATTGCGTCATAGAAACACATTTGAGTTGAACTGTATACAATACATCAATGTACATCAGGCTCATAAATTAGTAATTGAATGATTAGCGACATGTATCATTAAACATAGCTGTGAAACTTATACAAGTGTTTTTTCATAGGATTATCAAAGAAAGATTTTATATATGAGGAAGCACTGGGAAAACTTTGTAAATTAAGCACTCAGTATTCGAAAAGTTGTTTATTTACCTAAATCGCAAAACAGTAAAGCCTGTATTAAGTTAATCTAATCGAACCAAAATTTTCACTTAATTTACGTTAATCTAGTCAACACTTATTTTTATGTCTAAGCACGGTTTTATACATAATTTTAACTTAATAATATGCGATTACAATTCGAATAAATGCTCAACGTCATGAATACCGGCCCACCACACTACTCAACCATAGTCGTTGTACATTGAAGTTTTGAATATTGGCAACATTGTATTTTTTTTCTATTTTGATATCGAAGCTTGGTGTTTATTGCGCGAAGTTTTGTTTGTTTTTATAAAATTCCGATTCTAAAGTACTGTAATTAATACAGTAAAACATAATAGCGATGTTATTTGCGACACCATTTGGTGTTTATAGCTGATAAAATGCCTTATTACTGTACTGTGCCGCGGTGTACGTCGATGGCGGGGAAAGCTAAAAACGTTTCTTTCCATCAGTTTCCAAGGGACGAGGACCTCGCTAAACTATGGAATAACATCCTTAAACGTGGAAAACCCTATACTAAATACTCCAAAGTATGTAGTTTACACTTTAGGCCGGAAGATTATAGCATAACGAGTGCCGGAAAAAATAAAGGTTTGTCAGTCCCCTCTGCACGTTTTATTTTCTCATCAATTTGTTAACATGGAGAGGGTATTTTTATACCGTTAGCTATTGATTTGTGGATTTTAAACATCGATAGATGATAAGAAATGTATCCTACATTCATGTATTAAAATGATATAACGTACAAACATAATTTCTTGAACAAATGATACGGATGTTAGGATATATAAGGGTAGTCAAGGAGAGTAGAAAAACATTTGAATATTTATTTTAATGTAACATTAATTTTATTATATAAATATGTATTCTGAATATATCATATTCTAGACCCTTAGTTAATAAGTATATTGTACTAACAACAGTGGAGCAGTGGTTTGTTAGACTTGCAGACCTCTTTTGAATTCAGGTATAGAACAATCTACCCCATGGTAGTTCAGAACCAATGCTTAAAAACTCCTTTTATAAACACAGTGGATGGTTTCACCGTCCCCTTCTTCTGATAGGTTTACTTTCTTGGAGACATTGGTAGTAGCAGTTTTATTATATCTATCCTGAATCTCGGGTATGTCAGAGGAGGTATGAAAATAGCTTAAATGCAGTTGAGATGTGATCTCTTCGATAAATGTGTGAAATAACGATCTTATATCTTATTTTTCGACGTTTTATAAGTGCCCACCTGGGCCTATGTGAAATAAAAAGATTTTGATTTGATTTATTTGATTATCGAATCCGCAATGAAGAGATTCGCAAATCAACTGGCGAGAATGAGGGTGTGATTGTAAAGATGAAGAAAGGCACGTTACGCTGGTTTGAACATATAGAAAGGATGAGTGAAGAAAGATTGACGAAACAGATATACAAACAAAAGTGTGTGCAAGAATAGGCAAAGGCCACATTCCAACTATCTTACGCTTAAGGACGGGAACGTCAAGAGTACTGGAAACCAACAAGCATGTATGAAGAGACTGATGAATGTGGACGAAGCGAAAGAGGTACTCTGCCTACCCCGTTAGGGACTTGGCGTGATGAAATGTATGTATGCATATCTAGTACATGACATTCAATAGAGTAACCTGTATCCCTTCACACTTGTTGCATCAGTATGTGGATTAGATTTGAATAAAAGCATTAGGCAATTTTCAATCAACTTACACAAAATCCAAGCAATTTATACAGCTATACCTTTTTCATGAATCACTGCCTATTTGCTGAAAAACTGCATGAATATCCATTCAGTAATCTTTGTGTTTGAATATGTTTTAAGTTTACCATGAATGGTCAGACTCAGATCTATAATATTAATTGTTCAGAGTAAGTTATCGCTATCCTAATGATTTTCTAAGGCTTTACTCTTCTCCTTGTGAGTAATAACGCTAGCTCCCGGTATTACCATTGTATACAAATTGATATTACATTTTCAGGTCAATGGAGAACTCTTCGTAAAGATGCCATACCATCCCAAAACTTACCGTCAGACTCACCAACTCCGTACCAGAGGAGGCAGTCCGGTGCCTGGCTACCGAATACTGCACCTGCTATCATGGATCCTATGGTATATTAATGATAATATCTTCCTTGCACCTTCTACAAGGCTCAATGTTTCTCAAACACGTTAATATACAATAATAGTGTGTGTGTGTACATCCCACACAAGGCTAACTGACCCTATACTAGGCAGAGCCTGTACTATAGGCATCGGCGACTGATATACACACTTATGTAGATGTTAATATACAATAATATTGGGGACATCTCACACAAAGCCAACTGACCCTAAACTAGGCAGAGCCTGTACTATAGGCGTTGGCGACTGATATACACACTTATATAGATGTTAATATACAATAATATTGTGGACATCTCACACAAAGCCAAATGACCCTAAACTAGGCAGAGCCTGTACTATAGGCATCGGCGACTGATATACACACTTATATAGATGTTAATATACAATAATATTGTGGACATCTCACACAAAGCCAACTGACCCTAAACTAGGCAGAGCCTGTACTATAGGCATCGGCGACTGATATACACACTTATATAGATGTTAATATACAATAATATTGTGGACATCTCACACAAAGCCAACTGACCCTAAACTAGGCAGAGCCTGTACTATAGGCATCGGCGACTGATATACACACTTATATAGATGTTAATATACAATAATATTGTGGACATCTCACACAAAGCCAACTGACCCTATACTAGGCAGAGCCTGTACTATAGGCATCGGCGACTGATATACACACTTTATAATATCCTCACGCCTTCCCTCAAGGGTCCCCTAAGGGGTAGGCAGAGGTGTATAGGTAATACCCACGCACCCAATTTCCGCCAGAAGTATATTAGGTGTTAGGTACCAATGTTTTTTTGTTATATTCCACGCGGACGAAGTCGCAGGCACAGCTAGTATACAATAATAGTGGACATCTCACACAAAAACTAGAAACCACTGATCCTAAACTAGGCAGAGCCTGTACTATTGTTAAGGACTTGTTATTTTCTAAACCCATGTCTCCTTGCCACCAGCTGCAGCAGCATGTGGCCCAGGCCATATACATGCAAACGATGCTGGCCATGCACTCTGCAGGGTCTACAGACTCTCCCACACCACAACAAGGTATGTAATTTTTTTTTTTTTTTATCCAACAAGAGTGGCAAACAAGCATACGGCCCACCTGGGAATGGGAAACGGTTACCGTAGCCTATTTACGCTCACGATACCGAAGTATCACTTGCGCGTTTCCACTCTGTGTTCGGAGAGTTATACTGTGGTGGAAGCATAATGGGAGAATCCCTCTGCTTCCAACACAATCCTCCAATCCTCCCCCCTCCCCAAGGAGCTGATTACTGGAAACCTTATTCATCGCGTAGAAACAACACACTAAATTGTGTTATTTGGCTACGGACTTCTATAAGGTGGAGGTCCTCAGTCGGGCAGATCCAAATTAGAACAAGACACCCGTTATGCCATACCTCTCTTAATATGACTTGATTCGATATCTATATTATGACTTGGGAAGCAACCCACTCTGGGTTTGGATGGGTAGTAAAGTATGTCATGCATACATATATGTTTTCTACTGTTGGTTTCCATCGTCGCTCGTTTCAACGATAGAGAGGGTAGGCAAAGGTTATAACCCTCTTCCCGAAAGATGTTAAAATGCAGAAGTGACAGAAAGGAACTTTTTATGCTGTCAAACAAGCATGCGATCCGCCAGCTCCAAGAGTAATGTTCGTGCTTTACTGACTGCAAGAAGTTGCAGCTTATTACATCAAAGTTTTTCAAGCAGGACTATACAATACGCCTTTTAATGTCTTCTCTCGTAGTCCCTTATAGGGTAGGTAGGCTTAGAGGGTAGAACGCCAGTTCTCTCTAGACTTACAGATCTCTTTTGCTTTAACCACATTCATCAGTCTCTTCTTAAATGCTCGCCGGTTTCGTCGGCTTTATACTTGACGTTAGTCCTTGAGTGTCTGATCGATTTGATCCAGGTAGTTGGAACATGGTTTTCCTCTGCCTCTTGCACACACTTTCGCATTGTGTATCTGTTCCGCCAATCTTCTTCTTTAAGTGCCTCTTCATTTACTGAAGGTTGGACGTCATCTCTGTCTGTCCTTCGCGAGGCGAAACAGCTCTTGATAAATGTTTATGTTGGTTTCAGATTCTCCTGAACAAGAACCTGTAGATGACTCAAATGAACCTACCCCACACCCATCCTTCTTATCACAAGACAGAATGGCTAACGACGAAACCTCAACTGAACAAACCGATCAGGAATCGAGCAGGTCATCCTACAAGTGTGATGACTGCTCCAAGTGTTTCAAGGATCCAGACGTCTTCACACTCCACAGAAGAGTACACGTGAGACAGGAGAGTGCTAAAGAAACAGAGCATAGTACAAGTGAGAAGGAGAACTTGAGAAATAACCCGGATACCCTGAAGTCTAATCCAATTCTAGCGAATTTATTAAAGAGCCAAGAGACAAATATATTTGATAGAAATATTCTGATAGAAAATCAGTTGATGACAGTCCTAGCGAGTAATATGGAATCTTATATTAGGAACCTGTCTTCGATGATGACCCAGGACGGTCGGGAGTGTGACAATATTGACGATATTGAGGCTAATAGGCTAGTGATTGACGAAAGTGTTTAGTGGAAATTGTTTAGTGTGTAGTGGAAAGTGTTTAGTTAAAACTGTTTACTGAAAATGATCATGTGATGTTAGCTAAAAAGTTTTAGATAGGTTTTCAATGAAGGAGCATTCCTTAGAACAAGTCTAATTTGAAGATGATAAATTATGGTATGTTGAATCTTATGCATACCTATATTATATACATATAATAATAATATATCCTCACGCCTTCTCACAAGGGCCTGCGACGGGGAAGGCAGGGGTGTATAGGTAATACCCATACACCCACTCTCTGCAGATGCGAATCCATCGCCATTGCTCAAGCACGACTATACATACGCCTTTGTCTGTCTTCTTTGAAAGGTATGCAGGTTGCCCTCAATGTTTTCCTTCACTGTAAAGTTTGTGGCTAATCACTGTACTTAACTTCAGGAAAGTACTTTGGTACAGTCTGGATTCAAACTTGCCTTTGTGTTACAGGCAAGTATTGGAATCATTCGGCCATTACGGGTCTTATATGCATACATTCATAGACAGCATAGTGGGTTCTTGGTACTGTTGAATGATTACTATGAGAGAGTTATAACTGGTCATAAAGTTATTTATCATCATGGTAATAAGGGTCCTCGAAGGGGTGAGGTCCTAATGGATGAATCAAAAGACTAGGCTCTTCTATCCATGCTAAGCCAGGGCGGGTTGCTAGTTAAAATTAATTGGTACAGCAAATAAATATGTAGAAAGGATATTAAAACCTCTGCAAATTCCTTTACTCTGTTCACACTTGTATTTCTACTCAATATAATGTTTGATAACTCTTATACTTCTGTTTCATAAAACTGTATACTTAATCATGATAAGAATGATTTGTGAATGTTTCACAAACCATTCTTATAGATTCTTATTCATTCTTAGAAATGTCAGTGATGGATTTCTCCAACAGTTGTCAAATATTATTTTGAGTAGACAAAGGTTCAAAAGATTTTTGTCAATAATGATTGTCTATGGACAGTCAAGAATAGAAGAGGAAAATTATAGGCCACCTTATACTATATGACAGCTTCTTTAGGGATATGTTAGAAGGAATGGCAGAGTGGAAAAGAAGATGAGGAAACCCAAGATTAACACACATATATATATGTCATATCACAGTAAGAGTGTCTGTCATAGCATATAGGGAGGTCATAGAGATTGCGCTGGACAGAGGCAAAAGGAAGGGGTTGCATCAGAGACGCCGTAATAGTCCAGCTCTTAAAGCAAAGGTGTCTGTCATGGCTCATGGCTCTTAAATTTGTACAGTCCCCTTACACCAATACCCTTGGTG
The DNA here is from genome assembly GCA_945859725.1 of Drepana falcataria. NCBI lineage: Eukaryota > Metazoa > Arthropoda > Insecta > Lepidoptera > Drepanidae > Drepana > Drepana falcataria. The sequence continues at coordinate 592,550 of OX243950.1, read as the reverse complement.
TTGCAAGCTCCCCAAGCCTATGATGACCACTTACCATCAGGCATACTGATCTGTTCAACAATGGTGTATACCCCCCATTTTACTGACTGCATATTTATTTGTGTATCCAATGATATAGAAATACATAAATACACTTTATTACAAATTATCATCCTTATGTCAAAACGCCTAGTCTCTCACTGGGTAGGTAGAGAGAGTAGAGCTCTAGTCCTCTAGAATTACAGACCGCTTCATCTAAATTCATGAGTCTTCCTTCATATATGATCGCCAATTTCATGTACTCTTGGCGTTCCCATCCTTAAGTGTCCGATCGATTTGACCTAGCTAGTTGGATTGTGGTCTTCTTCTGCCTTGAAAGTTTCAAACCAGTTTTCAATTCAGAACAGTTGCGTAAGCTACCTGAGAGCTTGACACTGAGGTCTACGCTCATAAGATCCTCGAACCTTGACCGTAGATCTCTTATTGAACAAGCTAAACATTCTCCCAACTTTGGGAATGTTAATAAAGTGGGTTGCAACGACTTTAACTAAGTTGCCATTAAACTAAGGTAACCTCTGCCTACCGCTTCGGGATCCTTATGGCAAATCGTGAGGATATACATATTATATACTAGCTGTACCCGCGACTTCGTCCGCGTGGAATTTAAAAAAAATATTGTTCAGTTTCTAAAATAAAAGTAGCCCAAGTTACTCCTTTTTATATCAGCTATCTGCCAGTGAAATTCCCGTCAAAATCGGCCCAGTCATTTCAGAGATTAGCCGGAACAAACAGACAGACAGACAAAAATTAAAAAAAAATAGTTTTGGTGTTCATATTTCATAATTCATATGCCATTAGTAAAAAGCGGTTATTTCAATATTACAAACAGACACTCCAATTTTATTTATATGTATAGATTATAACTCATTTAAGAATATACAAAGGAACTTAAAACACTACTTCTGTTCAAATCTGTGTAGTTCTGTTTGTAATTGATTTGAGAACATCCTTTCTGAGAGACCAGCCCTTTGGGTTTATCCATAGATAAATCCACTTAGGTGAAATCGGACCATATACTGTTAACTAAATAGAGTGACTCAGAAAATGCAACAGTTGTTTGAATGTGTTGAAGCACAATGCAATGAAGCATAGAAAAATAAATTATGTTGACAAATTTATGACCTCTTTTCATATAAAAATCTGCTCTAATATTTCATAGTACATAGTAGTACATTGTACAATTTGTACAGTAATTCTGTTATCTTTGGAGCCATTTGTTTTATTGCATTGTCATGAGGATAGACACCCTATAACTTCTAGAGGACAACTGGTCTTCTGCGATCGCTCAGTCTTATAATAAACAAACTTTGTATTAATTAATCTACTAATTTAAATATGATAATTATATATACTTATATATATATAGTAAGTAATTTCGAATTGGAAAGACTGTACTACCACCGATAAGCTTAACTAACTCCATCGTTTTGCATCATATTTGGTGTTATACATAGTTTCTAGGCAACAAATAGACTTAGATACTATTTATATATAGTGCCTTAGAATTTAGATGGTTTTTTTGTATAAATGCAATTTTCTTATGAATAACATTGTATAAGTAACTTTTTCTAACTTTAACCGAAACAAACTGGAAACAACCGGCTGTATCCGATGTTAGGGAACGTACCCACATGTCTATGCCAAGACCCCCCTCTCCCCCTTTAGTTTTCACGTAGTAATTCATAATTATGATTTTTAATAATTTCACAGGCAAAAATTGAAAAAAAAAAATATTTGGCGTCATTATTGCATAAGACTGCATGCATACTTAAATTACTAGTGAATTATATCATTCAGCTGACGTCTCGGCATATGTGCGTCAGCGCCACCAACTGTGAGTTTAAAAAGCGCTAAACACTGCGCGCTATATTCGAATATAGGTTGGAAAAAATACGAGATTTCTCTCAGTAAAATCGACTGCGTGACAAAAACCTGAGCCACCCCCCGCTCCTGTGACTGACCGTAGTATTTTAAAGACCGCTCCCCCCCCCCCCCCTAAACGGGTCACGTAGTATGGGTACGTTCCCTAACCGGAACATACTGGTATTAACCGGCTGTATCCAGTGTTATTAGTCCTGGCTGGAGGCCTAGGTCTCGCCATTGACCGGTTAAGTAGCAAAAGTTCCCGGAACTCACGCTACGAGACTACAAAAAAAAAAAAAGTGTTATTAGTGTCGACTGAAACGGTACATTATAGTGTACTGTGTGAAATCTTATGAAATTTAAGACTTGCGTAGATATAAGTGATGTATGTAAGATTATATCCATGTTTTTTTTAGTTGTCTCAATTTGAAAATGTAGCTAACTTTCTAAGTAAATTCATGTTGGTCTGTGCAGTTATCAGTTTGGCATCTCAGTATGCGGTGTTAGAGACGAGATGGGCACGGTATACTTTGCCAAGTGTCAGGGCAAAGTGAGCCATTGGTGTATATTTTTTTTTATTCTACTCTGTGCAGTATTTCAGTATTTGTATCAAGACTGGTTAGACATTTTGTGATGTGATCTCTTTGCATTCTTAGAAATGAAAATAAAAATAATTCTAACCCTGTGTTTATTTCCTTATACCACTCAGAGCAAGAGGCCCGCCTTGTAAGCGCTACCGTCCTCTTTTAAAAGTGTCGCACATACGCTACAATAAAGTTTCTTATAAACGTATTTACTAGTTGTCCCGCCCAGCTTCGCTCGGGTGAAAAGATACGATGGTGGCGCCACCAATCGGGTCCAATTGTGAATCCGAATCATTCGCGAATCCCCCTGACGACGCACAGAAAATTGCATTAAAACCGGTCCAGCCGCTTAGGAGGAGTTCATCACAAACACGTACAGAAGAAATATATATAGCTAGCTGTCCCGCCCAGCTTCGCCCGTCGGAAATGAAACACGATCGCAGCGCCACCTATCGGGTCCAATTGCGATGTAAGCTATCCTATCTTTCAAGTTGGATCAAACTGCACACGGTGTGCAAATTTGATTGAAATCGGTTAAGTAGTTTAGGAGGCCATCGCGGACAAACAACGTGACACGTAATTTATATATATTAAGATATAGGTGAACTGTGCAGTAATTTAGGGTTTTTTTGGTAAATATCTTTCAGTAATAAAACATATTCTATATGTTAATCCAGTTCATAATGTTTCTCTGTGACACATTTTATCAGATTCCGTTAAGTAGTTTTTGCGAGTAAGAGGAACAAACATGCACACAAACTTTCCCATTTATAATCCTCACGCCTTTCCACAAGGGTCCCCGAAGGGGTAGGCAGCCATAGCCACGGTGGTTCGAGTTGCCTGCGACACAAATATCTCAAGTTCGAATACCGACTGTGCCAATGAGATTTTCTGATCTTAAGTACAGTGATTAGTCACACCACGAGCTTTACGGTGAAGGAAAACATCGAGAGGAAACCTGCATACGTCTGAGAAGACATTTGCAAACGTCTGCAAGTACGACTATAGTTAAGATACGTAGGTTAGGTATGTATAGTCGTGCTTGAGAAACTGCGATGGACACGCCATCTGTCACGTTGGCACGTAAAATATGGAAAGTTGGTGTGTGGGTAGGTATTACCTACGCAATACCTACCCGGTTACCCTTCGGGTGGGTACGGCCAAAGACTACTATTTAATACTTGGTATGGCGAGTCCATCGCCGTTACTCAAGCACGACATACGCCTTTGAATGTCTTCTCAGACGTATGCAGGTTCCTCTCGATGTTTTCCTTCACCGTAAAGCTCGTGGTGTGACTACACACTGTCCTTAAGTAAAAACTCATTGGTACAGTCGGGCTTCGAACTTGCAATGTTTTTTTTCTAGGCAAGTACTCTAATCATTCGACCAAACATTTATTTATTTATTAATAAATAAAAATATGGTTATTTTTATTGTAGGTAAGCAGAGCATTCCGGATTTGCGAATCTGAATTCCTGTTCAGGTAATAATGCGAATATGTATGCGGCCAGCCTTTTACCAATTAGTCCAATAGCAGAGTATATTAATAAGAGAATAGCAGTGTTTAAATTCGTCTTTGATTCGGGTATTTTACTTTACGCACCTGTACATAGACAATCGTTATTTTTTATATGTATTAACGTCGTGACATGGATTCAAGTCTTTAGGTCGCGTACTTATTTAAATCATTCCTTTATTTTACTCCGAAAAACATGAATTGTTAAGTAGCTAGTAACTCATATTAAAACAATAACCTAACCCAATAAACATACCTATCATATAAATATGGTTAAAAACTTATAAAATATAAATATATCCTCACGCCTTCCCACAAGGGTCCCAGAAGGTGTAGGCAGAGGTGTATAGGTAATACCCACACACCCACTTTCCGCCAGAGGTATATTAGGTGCCAACGTGACAGATGGCGAGTCCATCGCCGTTACTCAAGCACGACTATACATACGCCATTGAATTTCTTCTCAGACGTATGCAGGTTTCCTCTCGATGTTTTCCTTCACCGTACAGCTCGTGGTGTTACTAATCACTGTACTTAAGTTCAGAAAAACTCATTGGTACAGTCGGGATTCGAAGTTGCGACCTTTGCGTCGCAGGCAACTGCTCAAACCACTCGGCTACCACGGCTAAAAACTTCATAGCAGTATTTTGGAAACTATGGTAAAAAAAATTAGCATTGCAAATATGCAGTGTTGCAATTATCTCTGAATGGGAGTTCCCTCAATAAGGAAAAAGATAACAACATTTTTTATTAGGGCATCGGGTCGGAATATATTGAAAGTTGCTGATGAATTCAACAAAAAAGCCGTGGTGGCTGAGTGGCTCAAGAAGTTGGCTGCGATACAAAGATCGCAAGTTCGAACCCCGACAGTACCAATGAGGTTTTCTGAACTTAAGTACATTGATTAGTCACACCACGAGCTTTACGGTGAAGAAAAACATCGAGAGGAAACCTGCATACGTCTGAGAAGCAATTCAAAGGCGTATGTATAGTCGTGCTTGAGTAACGGCGATGGACTCGCCATCTGTCACGTTGGCACCTAATATACCTCTGGCGGAAAGTGGGTGTGTGTGTTACCTAAGTAGGTATACCTAAGTGGGTATTACCTAAACACCTCTGCTCTCCCTGATAAAGTACCAAGTTTTAGTCACGCTTAATTCCAGTTGATATTTAACTGTAACAAAATATATTTTATACGAAAGAGGTATGTAAGTCTACGGAGAACAGGCGATCTCATCTCATATCATCACGCAGAGTCCCTAACGGGGTAGGCAGAGAGTTTATACTCTTTCGCTTCGTCCACATTCATCAGTCTCTTCATACCATGCTCGTCGGTTTCGAGTAGTCTTGGCGTTCCCGTTCTTTTACAAAAGTCCTAAAAACGGTAATATATTTTTTTTAATCTATACAAATAAATAAAACTGGAGTATCTGTTTATTAAAATAACCACTTTTTACTAAATGCATATTATTATGGATGTATACACGGTACAAATATAAAAATACCATTAAAAAAACGTTACTGTCTGTTCCAAATCTCTGCAAATGGATGGTCCAATTTTGACGGGACTTCACTGGCAGATAGCTGATGTATTAAGTAGTAACTTGGGCTGCTTTTATTTTAGAAATTAGTTACTTTTATTAATATTAAAAAAGAAATCCGCGCGGACAAAGTACATAATACATAAATGTCTTATTATTTAGCTTTTCACTATTTTATTATGTTTATTTCGGTACTGTCTGCCTACCCCGTCAGGCACTTGGCGTGATGATATGTCCCAAGGTATTATTATTATTATTATATGTATGCATGTATTTAAGTACATAATCAAATAAAATTATTAAATAATTATATAATATATTTATTGCATGTAAAAATAACCTAAAAACAGAATACATAACCAAAATAACCTATAAACTTTTTACACAATATACTATGCTTAAGGATAAAATTACACCCTCTTTGAGGGCACTGCACTGTGATGGCGGCTACATGGCATAGTGCCCTACGTTTTAGTTTGATACATTATTATTGTATATAATAAAGTAATGGTTATCTCAAACTGCAAACTAAACAATAACTGTGTTGTTAAATTCCACGCGGACGACGGACGAAGTCGCGAGCATTTTTTTATTAACATGAATGCGATCGAAAGACTAGCATCCATAGACTACTATTAATTGCTAGTATCTGTGTAGCGGTTTGATCTAAAAAACAGTACATCGGGGAAATCTCGGACCGTTTCATTCGGTCGCTCAACCTTCTTTCATTCATTCAGAACAATGGCAGGAGTGAGTGGAGGAGTGACGCGCTCGTATCGTAGTATCGTATCTCGACGATCTCTCGGTAATCCCTTAGGGTAACCCCCTCGAACGTGTGTCAGATATTACGATATTAATTTTATTCTTGTGAAGAAACGAAAATGTCGCAGTGTCCACAAAAAAGTGTAAAAGCGAAGCCGTCGCCAATAATTTTGAGGAAGGATAATTTGTTGTTTAATAGCTGGAAAGCGACTTCATCACAGACGCAAATAATTCGCGAAAGCGTTATATACGAGTCAACCAAAGGGGATTTTTTGAAAGCGGACTACAAGAGCGTAACTATTGTTAATAAATACAACGTTCTAACACACACTAGTCAGACAGTCGCGAAGTGTGAAACGATACAAGGCACCATTATTGAGAAAACATCGGACAAAGTCGCTCGACTCATCGGCCAAGCGAATTACGATATACTATTCTCAAGTTTGTGTTCAGTTATTAGCTTAGAGTTGAAAATACGCAGTTTGTTATCAATTTTATCAGAGCCAAGTAAACTGAACGACAGCTCGTGTCAGACTGTGGAAAATTATAGAAGTTTCGATAAAACGGAGGCTTCGACGCAAACAGGAGGTTGCATGGAGTTGTTTGACAAGAGGCCACTGAAAAAGCGAACGAAAAGACAGCTGGCTCCGTATGTGGTGCAGAACTCTCCTGTGACCACCAAATCGAAGGTCAAGCGGTTAATTATTTCACCTGAAGTGTTTAAGCAGAAATGTATAAAGTCAGTCTGTGATGAGGAGAGCCAAAGCGCAGATCTATCGGAGAGCCAAGTGAGTGATACGGAAAGTCAATTTTCAGAAAACACAATACCATTTCCTGAATTGAAAGGTTCTCTAAGTCTCGACGAGACATCCCGAGACAGTATTGGTAACCTCTCTTTATCGTCTTCAAACATACCTGACTCTGTCTTAACCCTTGATTTCAATAAGGAGATAGACAAACACACGGAGCACTGTACCCAAACTGAAGAGATCAGGAATAATTATCCTATTAAAATGATGAATGGTGACATTTTATATGTATCTGGTATGTTGAATGAATATTATTATATTTTTATTTTATTATTTGAGCAATTGGTTGAGGTAGCGTTTGATCGGGGCGAGTGGAAGTACAGGCCTTTGCCCAGTAGTGGGACACAATTGGCTATCAATAAATAAATATAAAAAAAAAATTATAAGTGGATTATTATTTTGGAATGTAACATATCCTATTTGCAGGATTGCTGGATCTCGCTCCACTCTAGCTAATAATCTATCTCTGTGGCAAATTTCATCCAATTCCATTCAGCCCTTCTAGTGTTATTGAGTAACAAATATCCTTCCAAAATACAGTGATTAGTCTCACTACAAGCTTTACGTTGACAGGACACCTGCATATGTTTGAAACTAAGTCATATGTATAGTCTTAAGAGAGCTAGGGCATAACGGGTTTCCCATTCGAATTGGGAGCTGCCCGACTGGGGCAGGACCTCCACCTTATAGAAGTCCGTAGCCAAATAACTCGATTATTTGTGTTGTGTTCCTACGCGGTGAATAAGGTTTCCAGTAATGAGCTCCTTGGGGAGGGGGGGAGGATTGTTACATTGTGTTGGAAGCAGAGGGATTAAACCCATTATGCTGCCAATACACTATAACTCTCCGAACACAGAGTGGCAACGCGCAAGTGATACTTCGGTATCGTGAGCGTAAATAGGCTACGGTAACCGTTTCCCATCAGGTGAGCCGTATGCTTGTTTGCCACTCTTGTTGTATAAAAAGAAACGTCTGCTTGAGTAACAGCAATGGACTCTCCATCTGTAAGATTGGCATCTAAAATATATTTCTGGCGAAGAGTGGGTGTATAATTACTGCTACATATTAACACTACATGCCAATATCCTGCATATCCCCGGCCCTTGTGACAAGGTGTGTAGCGAAATGCAAACTGTCTGTAAATCTAGAGAGAACAGGCACCACTCTCTGCCTACTCCTTGAGCAACCACAGTGACGATATGTTTTGTTTCAGAAAAACCGGAGAGTTGGTTCCACATTGCCACCAAACATAACCTGATGAGATCTCCACCTCAGGATAGAGAGAAGCTACTGTGTCACCAGGCGTATATAGACTATAAGTATTGTCTGCAAAGTACAGATGGCAACTTGTGAGTGTATACTATAAAAGTTAGTTAAAGACGTGAAGCCGTGGTGGCCGAGTGGTTCGAGCAGTTGCCTGCGACGCAAAGGTCGCAAGTTCGAATCCCGACTGTACCAATGAGTTTTTCTGAACTTAAGTACAGTGATTAGTCACTCCACGAGCTTAACCGTGAAGGAAAACATCGAGAGGAAACCTGCATACGTCTGAGAAGAAATTCAAAGGCGTATGTATAGTCGTGCTGGAGTAACGGCGATGGACTCGCCATCTGTCACGTTGGCACCTAATATACCTCTGGCGGAAAGTGGGTGTGTGGGTATTACCTATACACCTCTGCCTACCCCTTCGGGGACCCTTGTGGGAAGGCGTGAGGATATATTATACATTATTACTTAAAGACTGGTGAATGTAGACGAAGCGAAAGAGGTGTGTAAGTCTAGAGCAGTGTTTCCCAACGATTTTGAGGCCATGCCCCACCTTAACATTTCTAAAAGGTTGATACCCCATACATATATATATTCTTAATAACCCAAGGCGAAAGGTTTAAAGCCGTGTCGAGTCTATTTTTAAATTGCCCCCTGTGGGGCGTGAGCCCAACGTTGGGAAGCAATGGTCTAGACAGAATTGGCGCTCTATACTCTCTGCCTAAACCGTTATGGACTCGGCGTGAGGATGTATGTATATTTGCTTAAACCTTTACGGTAAAGTTATATTCATATGTGTTTTTTTAGAATAGAAATTAAAATACTATTTGTTAATCCAGCTAATAATCTGTCTCAGTGCCAAATTTCATCGAATTCTGTTCAGTAGTTTTTGCGTGAAATGCGAACGAACATCCTCACAAACTTTCGCTTTTATTATATTGCTTAGATGTTGTAACATTCAATAAGTGTTCCCTGTGTCGCTTGAATGAAATGAAATTTTTCATGATTTGGTGGATATCCATCGAGATTTTGGACAATACATCCCTTGAAACCGCTCAGGGTTTTTTTTATCACGAAAGTGGCTAACAAACACGAAGCCTGCCTGATGGCAAGCGGTAACCGCCGTCTATAGACGCTTGCAACACCAGGAGTATCACTCACGCGTGGCCGACCCTGCAGGAATCTTTTCACACACTTCTTGAAGAACTCCATGCTGTACTCTCCGGGGAAAACCTCAACGGGGAGCTCATTCCACAGCCTGAGTTTGCGGAAGGAAACTCCTTTGGAAAAGTTCGACCCGTTTGTGGTTCGAAGGGTTGCTAAGGTCGATGGGGGGTTGAGGATCAGAGCGCACCTTCATCTTAGGAAGTGTATGTTAACGATTGTTAACTTTTCAGGCCTATTCACGAAGCGGTGATGAATAACGACACAGAACTGCTCAGACGGCATTGCGTGGTGCTGACGAGGGTCAAGAAGGAGTCCGTGGATATCCCCAACGAGGATAATGTGGTGAGTTTTGGTTCAAAACCAGTCATTATCATTCATTCATTTAATAGCTCTCTTGTCGGCGTGTCTGATACAACTCCTTCCATTTGCCTCTGTCCAGCGCAATCTCTTCGACCTCCCTATTCGCCATGACAGACACCTTTGCTTTAAGAGCTGGCCTCTTGGCATGCAGTACAAACACATGTTGTCATGTAAAATTTAAATAGGAATGACGCCATACCGCGGTTCTTTACCTGTGCGGCGTGTGTCGGTTGAGTAACAGGTTATATACGCAGCGGTAAAATCCCTATCGGTCTATTGTAATTACAATATATACTAGCTTTGCCTTCGGTTTCACTCTTTGAATTCTTCTTCAATTTGAATTCATTTAAATATCATTTGGAGGTTTTCCCTGGAGAGTACAGCATGGAGTTCTTCAAGAAGGGTGTGAAAAGATTCCTGCAGGGTCGGCAACGCGCGAGTGATACCCCTGGTGTTGCAAGCGTCCATAGGCGGCGGTAACCGCTTACCATCAGGCGGACCGCATGCTTGTATGCCATCCTCGTGGTATAAAAAAAAATTATATGTAATCAATGGCGTATCTACCTAGGGGCTAGACGGGGCCCCCAAGCTCAGGGGGCCGAGGACTCTGACTTAAAAACATTTCGGATTATGAATAAACCAGATTCCATGCGACTTTAATAATGGCAACTTAGTTTTAATTTATTAATTAAAATCACACCACGAGCTTTACGGTGAAGGAAAACATCGTGAGGAAACCTGCATACGTCTGAGAAGACATTCAAAGGCGTATGTATAGTCGTGCTTGAGTAACGGCGATGGACTCGCCATCTCTCACGTTGGCACCTAATAATAATAATAATCATTTATTTCAGGCAACACATTTAAATAGATGTTAGAATTTAAAGGGCCCATATAATATATACCTTATCCTAAAATATATAGCTATATTACATAAATACCTTACAGACTAACATATATATCATAACAATATCACTTCCTTGAGTGTTCGTGTGGCACTTGTCCGCGGAAGCGACGGAACACCACGCCCTGGGGCCAAAAGCCCTCGTCCATGGCGACGCTCAGGTAGCAGGTCGGGACGCGCACAACAAACGCCTTGAAATTGACATTGCGGCGCGATTCCAGCAACTGCACTCTCGGCCTGTATTTCAGCTTCCGGTGCACATATTCCTCTATGTCCTCCGCCTTACATGAGTAATGCAGGCGGGATATGTACACCGGAGTGTTCGGCTGCGCAGCTCGCAGGGTGACATTGGGCTCCAGAGGAGCCTTGCCGCAGCGGTTCTGGTTGGTAGGCACGCGGCGCTTCCTCCTTTGCACCGTCACAAAACCATCTTCTTTACCAGCCCGGTTCGACGCCCCTTCGGGCGCGGGCTTCGTAGGGGGAGCAGCAGAGGTGCTCCTGGCGATGGCGGCATAATCTCGACGAGATTTTGCAGGGGCTGCCGACACGGGCACCGGGGCGGGCTGGCTCGTAGCGCTGCGAGGAGGAGGCGCGGGGGCGGGGGGCGGGGGGGAGCAGCGTGGCCACGAGGCGAGCGGGGCACGCAATCTGCAGACGTAGCAACCGACGGAGTTGGCGACAACAAAACTGCTGACTCAAAACTCACTGCCGATGTATTGAGGCCAGCTCCGCGACGCACGTTGATATTCGATTCGCCGCCTGATGCTGAATTCGACACCGTCACAATATTGCGCAACTCGATGACATCTTTTCGCAATTCAGCGACGGTGTTCTCGGATGCAGCCAGCTTCGATTGGACATCCGCAAGGCTTGCCTTCAGAAGGACAATGTCCTTCAAAAGGCTCGTAACGTCCACATGGTCGAATGTGACGGGAGGGAGCTTATTCAAGTCCCTCGCCACAAACGACGGTATGTCGTCTGGATCGGTCACTTTCATCAGTGTGATGATGTCCTGCAGACTTTTCTTAGTCCCATCACGGCGGCGAGACACCATCTGGTCACTCTTGTTGAGCAACCGAAACAGAAGCACCTTTGAAGCGGCGATTTCATCCTCGCTGAAGCTCGAGGCGCAGATCTGGATTGCTGAAACTTCGTCCATCACATCCAGCTTCTGCTGCAGGAACGCCAGCAGTTCATTAGCCACAAGTCTATTTTCCATGGCCTTAAAATTCCGAGCAGCGGCTTACGCCGCGCTAAGCACTGTATGTATTACTAACACGTCCGCATTAAAACACTGTGCAAGCAAGACTGATATACTAATATACCTCTGGCGGAAAGTGAGTGTGTGGGTATTACCCATACACCTCTGCCTACCCCTTTGGGGACCCTTGTGGGAAGGCGTGAGGATATTTATTTAAAATAAGTTACAATTTGTATGTTTTTGTAAGGTTTTTAATTTTATTATGGAGTCGACTGTATTACGACGTATCTGGAGTATTCGGAAAATGACGAAGACGGAATAAATGATTTTAAATAGTTTAGTTGGGGCCTTAGTACATTTTTTGCCCCAGGGCCTATAGTTCTTTAGCCTTCGCCACTATCTGTAATAAAACATATTCTATGTATTAATCCAGGGAATAATCAATATCTGTACCTAATTTCATCTGTTCTGTAGTGTTTGCGTCGAAGAGGAACTACAATCCAGGGAATAATCAATATCTGTACCTAATTTCATCTGTTCTGTAGTGTTTGCGTCGAAGAGGAACTACAATCCAGGGAATAATCAATATCTGTACCTAATTTCATCTGTTCTGTAGTGTTTGCGTCGAAGAGGAACTACAATCCAGGGAATAATCAATATCTGTACCTAATTTCATCTGTTCTGTAGTGTTTGCGTCGAAGAGGAACTACAATCCAGGGAATAATCAATATCTGTACCTAATTTCATCTGTTCTGTAGTGTTTGCGTCGAAGAGGAACTACAATCCAGGGAATAATCAATATCTGTACCTAATTTCATCTGTTCTGTAGTGTTTGCGTCGAAGAGGAACTACAATCCAGGGAATAATCAATATCTGTACCTAATTTCATCTGTTCTGTAGTGTTTGCGTCGAAGAGGAACTACAATCCAGGGAATAATCAATATCTGTACCTAATTTCATCTGTTCTGTAGTGTTTGCGTCGAAGAGGAACTACAATCCTCACATTCATAATATATATATACTTCGCGCGTTTCCATAAGGAGGGACTCTTATGGAAAGGAAGTACCCACACACTCACTTTCCGCCTGAGGCATAGTTTAGGTGCCTACGTGAAACATGGCGAGTCCATCGCCGTTACTCAAGCACGACTATAATAAGTGGAACTCACAGGGAGAAATGATTTTAGTGGCATATTATGCTCTTTGTTACGTGATCCTATCGCTGTATTCACCGCAACACATGGCCTGGAAATTTAATTTTATCAATACATTATATCTGACATAAGTCCCCGCAATATCAAACTCGGCAAATCCTATGTCAGGGGAAGTATGAAAATAGCATACATGCAGTTGATATGCGATCTCTGCGAAAAATGTGCGAAGTAACGATCTTAGATCGAATCCGTAATTAAGAGATTCGCAAATCAGCTGGCTTGGATGAGGGCGTGTTGGAAAGATGAAGAAAGGCATGTTACGTTGGTTTGGACACATAGAAAGGATGAGTGAAGAAAGATTGACGAAACAGATATACAAAGCAAAAGTGTGTGCAAGAAGAGGCAGAGCCACGTTCCAACTACCTGGATAAAATTGATCGTCAAGAGTACTCGAAACCGACGAGCAGGTATGAAGAGACTGATGAATGTGGACGAAGCGAAAGAGGTATGTAAGTCTAGAGAGAACTGGCGCTCTATACTCCCTGCCTACCCCGTGGCTAATTGAACGTTTAATTATGATTCGTTTAACTATGTAGGCAACAACATACTTTTAATTATTTCATGTGCTGGAAACCTAGTGGTTAAACATTCCAACCGACTTCTGAACAATGGGAAGGAAAAGCTGAAAACAATACTATTAAGTATTTATATATATATATATATATATATATGTATATGTGTACAATGTGTCCAGTTACGGACTAGCGATATTCTAGATACTTATAATATAAAACAACTAACTCAATATACAAATCGATAGGTCCTACGTATAAGGGCCAAAATGCAAAATGACAACTTTACAGGAGAGGCTTTCAAAGTTTAAACTTGCTGTAACTTAAGATTGATAACACCGAAATTTATGAAACTTTGCTTGTTTACTAAGACAATTGTCCTACTTATATATACTACACCATTATATATATATATATATATATATATATATATATTTTAAAGTTTTTTTTTTACTGCATATTGGCCCTTTTACGTTCGTTTTTGTTAAAATTATTTGTATTTTAAAACACCATAAAAGGGCCAATGTTGCATAATATAAGTATTTTTTAATATTTTTGCTCATGAAATCAATTAAGGACTGAAATAGTTGATAATTAATTAATTAATTAATTATAATAAAAGCCATTTGGATATTTAGATAATTAAATCACATTGACACTTATACGTTTTAGAATCTGCTTACCTACTAACTGTGTTTTCAGTTAGGTAATATAAAAATAGACAACAATCACAAACCAACATAACATTTATATATATATATATATATATATATATATAGATAGATATACTATGCTTACAGATAAAACACCCTGTTTTTAGGGCACAGTAATGTGATGGCGGTTGTCTTTTACTTTAAGAATTTACGTACCGTACTTAGTGCACCGTAAAGCTCTTAGTGTGACTAATCACTGTACTTAAGTTCAGATAAACTCATTGGTACAGTCGGGTTTGGAACTTGCAAGCTTTGATGCAAGCGACTGTTCGAAGTACTTCTCCATGCTTTTTTAAGGATACATTCTTCCTCTCTCTCTCCTCTCAAGTCCTGGATGTTTCTTCCTCAGACCCCTCTGCAGATGTCTCTCCGTCAAGACAGCCCCGAGTGCCTGTCGATCTTGCTCGCATCTGGAGCGGACCCCTTGGCTCCTGATGATGAGCACAGAACCCCTCTTCATGTGGCAGCGGAGTGCGGTAGCGGACACGTCAAGGTCATATTGGACTTTTGCAGGAATAATGCCAGGTGAGATCCTACTCTAATTGCTGCTGTCTGTTTGTTCCTCTGTCACGCAAGAACTACTGAACGGTATTCGATGGAATTTGGCATATAGATAGATTATTAGCTAGATTAACACATGGCATAACATATGTTTTATTGCAGAATAATTAGAATAATATTTTCATTTATTTAGGAAAATTCTCGCTTCCGATGAAGATTTGTGGAAAGATCGGTTTGAGAACTCCTCTGATGAGGCACTGGGCAAGCATCTGCTGCAGGTCCTCAACAACTCATACGATGACCAAGGTATGTCTTGAAGGAACACACTACAGGTGGTGCCATCCACGAAGCGCCCCCCCAATATCTAGTGGAGGGAGTCGTGGGATGGGGGCAGTATGACCCGAGTGTATTAATTGTAGTGTGCGTGTGCACTCATAGGTAATCAGTGTGTACCGACAATACTCACACATTAGTGGAAGGTTGCACACTTACACTGTAAACTATAGGGGAGGATAGTGGGGCGCGTCTTCGTGGATGGCACTATCTATATATTAGTTGTCAAGGCAACCACACATCGAATCTTCACCCCAAGGGTCCCCGTGGGGGTACTTCTTACCGGAGATATAATATTTTAGGCGTAAACGTGACAGATGGCGAGTCCAATGTTCAAGCATGACTATACATACGTTTTTGACTGTCTTTTCCAACGTATGGAGGTTTCCTTCATTAGTAGTAACGAGAAAATAGCCTTTTTTGTATATTTTTACAACTGGCGTGAAAGAAGGTGTGATTGTAAATATGAAGAAAGGCATGTTACGTTAGTTTGGACACATAGAAAGGATGAGTGAAGAAAGATTGACGAAACAGATATACAAAGCGAAAGTGTGTGCAAGAAGAGGCAGAGGAAGGCCACGTTCCAACTACCTGGATCAAATCGATCGGACGCTCAAGGACGGGAACGTCAAGAGTACTCGAAACCGACGAGCATGTATGAAGAGACTGACGAATGTGGACGAAGCGAAAGAGGTATATAAGTCTAGAGAGAACTGGCGCTCTATACTCTCTGCCTACCTCTCTGCGTTAGGGACTCGGCGTGATGATATGTATGTATGTGTATATATTTTATGTAATTTTAGGATACACTCCCCTGATGTTAGCAAGCAGCGCCGGAAAATACGCCAATGTCGAGCTGTTATTGGAAAGTGATCCTACCTGCGTTAACCTTAGAGCTCCTAATAGCGGAGACACAGCCCTGTTTCAAGTTGTACGGGCTGCCTGCCTAAATGCTGCAGGTAAGACATCTATTTTAACATCTATATAAGTGTGTATATCAGTCGCCGATGCCTATAGTACAGGCTCTGCCTAGTTTAGGGTCAGTTGGCTTTGTGTGAGATGTCCACAATATTATTGTATATTAACATCAATATAAGTGTGTATACCAGTCGCCGATGCCTATAGTACAGGCTCTGCCTAGTTTAGGGTCAGTTGGCTTTGTGTGAGATGTCCACAATATTATTGTATATTAACATCAATATAAGTGTGTATATCAGTCGCCGATGCCTATAGTACAGGCTCTGCCTAGTTTAGGTCCAGCTGGCTTTGTGTGAGATGTCCACAATATTTTTGTTGACTAGCTGTCCCACCCAGCTTCAAATGGGTGAAAAAGTTAAACTTCCTGAAACAAGATCAGCGCCACCTATCGGGTCCAACTGTGATGTAAGCTATTCTATCTTTTAAGTTGGATCAAACTGCACATGGTGTGCAAATTTGATTGAAATCGGTTAAGTAGTTTAGGAGCCCATCGCGGACAAACAACGTGACACGTAATTTATATATATTAAGATATCAGTCGCCGATAACCTTCGCGACATATGGTGTACATATTTCTGTCCGATAAAGGCTGTGTGATAAAGAATATTTTATCAATAATTATATAAGTCTTGATATGAATCCATGTTGTGGTAGGTCGGATCGGATGCCTATCAAAATCAAAATATTTTATTCAACGTAAGGGACACAGGGAACACTTATTGAACGTCACATATTTAATATAAACTAAGGTTACCACCGTTTCCAAGAAAAATTGTGTGTGGAGGTACACAATTTCATGCTCATGTATCTCACAGAAAGAGTTGGCAGAGGTGGAACAGCACCCACTTTCCGCCAGAGATATATTTTAGGTGCCAACGTGACAGAAGGCGAGTCCACAACCGTTACTCAAGCACGACTATACATACGCTTTTGAATGTCTTCTCAGACGTATGCAGGTCTCCTCTCGATGTTTTCCTCGACTAATCACTGTACTTAAGTTCAGGAAAATTCATTGGTACAGTCGGGATTCGAACTTGCAATCTCAGTGTTGTTATCAGACAACTACTCGAACCATTCGGCCACCACGGCGCTCGAGGTCCATCTGAAATATATTTTGGGTAGATAGAAGCTGTGGTGGCTGACCGGTTAGGTGCCTGATAACCAAAAGTTAGCTTGTTGGTATCCCGACTGTACCCATAAGTACAGAAACTTGTGATTAGTTACGCCACGAGCTTTATGGTGAAGTTACATAAAATATTATTATTGTATACCTAATGATTTGAAAAGAGTAACCATGGAGTTTCTTGCCGGTTCTTCTCCATGGAAGCGACCAACCCGAACCGTGCACCTTTTTCGACGTTTTACAAGTGCCCATCTAGGCCTAAGTGAAATTAAAAATATTTTGATTGAAGAATATACATATATTAACGTCTGTTCGTGAATTTCTTCAAAAGTGCTCAACGTTTCTTAGCGAGGTTATGTAGTTAAAATCTTGTTTTATTTTCAGACCGAGGCAACAAGTCAGCAGTATCGAATAATTTTGCCAATACGATAAAAATTATATTACAATATGGCGGCGATCCAAACATTCAAAACCTAGCAGGTTTCAGTTCAAACGACCTGGTTACAGATTGCAACAACAAAGAGTTGTCTATGCTTGTAGCTAATTGTATGACGGCCAACAATGCCGGTAAACTACCCCCGGGTAGTACCGTTGTCGATCGTATTATTATAACGGAGACTGCTTCGAATGGGCGTAAGGGAAGATGGACACCTAAAGTGAAAACGGGAGCAAAGAAAAATAAAAATAATGCAAGCGATAGTATTAAAAAAGCAACTGATTCAACACTTGCAGGTGATAGAGTCAATGATTCGGATACGACACGCGCCATTCCGACTCAACCTAGACTCAATTACATAGACAAATATCAAAACTTTTTAAAGAATCCGCCGATTGTGACACCAAAGATTGTTATATTGAAAGATGAACAGCTCACGCCTAGTATACCAACGCGTGGCGTCAAGAGGAAGATATCCTATGTGACCAGCCACAAGAAGAAGAAAGATGATAAATAAATGGAGTTTGGAGAAGAGAGAATTGACATTAAAGAAAGCGGGGTCTAGAGCGAGGCAGATAAAAGAACAGTTTTTTTTGTGGTGGGTATTAAACGTATTGCGTGTAAGAAAGAGGAAGTAAAGAAAAGAGAAAAGAGTATTGATTTTAAAGATGGCCGAAGCTTGATTCCCAGATAGAGATGTTTTGAAGGTTGGTCTCCCCTTAGCTGTTTTGTGTTTTTCAATGGATTTCCAAGTCACGTGATCCGTGGTGGAGAAGAGAGGATGCCAGTAGAGATATAGATATCCATGTATTGCCATGTTAAAAAATAAATTGACACCTGTACGAGAAGTTACGAGCTCGCTATCGGAATTTAAATGTGCTTCTAAAATTAGGTTAGTTTCAATTGGTTAAGGTTTAAGGTTTAAAGAATTTATTATCAGCAAAGACAGTTTGTCACTTATGCGATAACATAATTTTCATTAAGATTATACACTCGTCGCCGTCGTCGCCGACTTACTCCATATAGGCAGATTCCTAATGTATACCAATCATCAGGTTATGGGTATTGGTTCGGAAATATAGGTGACAAAATTACAGTATTGAACATTTATCGCTAGCTTAAAATTAATGTTGGCGAGAGTTACGTTACGGCGATCGGTATTTCAATTAAAAAAATATTTATTTGTTACAAAAGGATGTTTACAGTTTGACAATTCCTGAATATAATGTAAAATATAATTACTAATCCACTAAAACTTAAGCTAAGGTGTCAGTTGCCGCTGTGCTGCGTCTGCGTATTCCTAGGGTTGCGGCTCGCTAACTCGAGACATGCTTTCGATATCAGAAATGGCAGCTTGTTTAAGAAGAGGGTCTAGCACAGTACATGAGAAGTGGGAATTGGGTACATTTAAGTTAAAAGGTATTTTGGAGTTCAGGGAGTTGACCTTACCTATGCCGATGGACCTAAGAAATCTCCAGACACCAGCCGGAGTAGAAATTTCGATTTGATCCGCAATGTATCGACGCTTAGCAGTTCGCACTGACATGTTACAACGGTTTCTAAGCTTTTTATTATATATAATACTAGTGGTCCCGCCCAGCTTCGCTTAGGTGAAAAAAGTAAATGCCCTAAAACACGATCACAGCGCCACCTATCGGGTCCAATTGTGAATCTAAACCATTCTCAAATCCATCTGAAGACACACAGAAAATTTCATTAAAATCGGTCCAGCCGTTTAGGAGGAGTTCAGTGACATACACACTCACAGAAGAATTATATATATAAAGATTAATACTTTTTTTTATAAGATAGTTAAACTGTTTTGGCTATGGACAAAACTTGACGTATGAAATCTTAAAGGCATTGAATTCAATGGTATGACTTACTCTTGGTTAGACTCCAATTGAAGTAAAATTGATTTGATTATAGCTTGTCTTCTGTGAATTAATTGTATGTAATATAGTAAATACAATCCATTAATTAATCTATGGCATACAATAACGATGTGGCAAGGAAGCAGCGCTATTTTTAAGCGGGGTATCAGAATGAAATTATCTTTGTGAGCCTTGAACATATGTTTTGGTCTGGTATTTAAACATTACCTCTGACAGGAGAATTTAGTAGTACTATTGTACTAAATTCTCCTAAACTAGGTGACATCAGGTATTTTAGCGAAATATGTATGAAATGGAAGAAAATATCATAAAATCTACGGCTAAAACACATATACTCCCTGTCATCTCAAATAAGTTATAGAAAAAAAAACTAGCCGCAGCAGCAGCAAATGAGCCGTGGTGGCCGAGTGGTTCGAGCAGTTGCCTGCGACGCAAAGGTCGCAAGTTCGAATCCCGACTGTACCAATGAGTTTTTCTAAAAACTTAAGTACAGTGATTAGTCACACCACGAGCTTTACGGTGAAGGAAAACATCGAGAGGAAACCTGCATACGTCTGAGAAGAAATTCAAAGGCGTATGTATAGTCGTGCTTGAGTAACGGCGATGGACTCGCCATCTGTCACGTTGGCACCTGATATACCTCTGGCGGAAAGTGGGTGTGTGGGTATTACCTATACACCTCTGCCTACCCCTTCGGGGACCCTTGTGGGAAGGCGTGAGGATATGTTATATTTTTTTATAAAAAAAACCACATGAAATTAACAATTTAAATGCCAATTTAGGTTCCTATGTTAGTTAGTATTAATTGTTAGTTAGTTTTTGTGGTCTACATTTTACAGCTGATGATTATATAACTCGTGCGTGTGTGACATACACACACGCACGCACACACACACGCGCACACACACAGACACCTGAATATTGAATGTTAAAAGTGTGAACAGAAATTTGTATTTGTGTAGGTAACTTTTGAATTGTCGTATATATTATTTTTTCGTTTTATGTACAAGAGATGAACTCTTAAGATGTTCATATATACTCTTATCTATAATTATTATTGGAGAGGACGAGGAAGAGCAAGATTAACATGTATGAGTCGGATCAAAGATAAAGTGTGTTTGCGTATAGGGAGGTCAAAGATATTGCGCTGGACAGAGGCAAATGGAAAATATAACAATATAGCAAAGCATAATAATTATTCATTATTGCATATCAGAGGTGTGTTATTTTATTTGAAAGTTTCATTCAAATATGTCTTATAAAGTTTTTCCGCCAATTTTACAAATTTAATTGTGAAAATTACAACAATTATACAATATGCGACAATTATAGTCGTTTTAAGTTTAATAAGATAAGTTACAAGTTATAATAATAAAAAATAATTTGAAGTTTCTTAGATTTTTCAATTTAAATAAGTTCTAAAATGTGTCGCAAAATGGCGCTGAAATAGTTTGTGTTATTATTAACATTAACAATGTATTTCGGTTAACACTATTCGGTACTGAACGTTATGCTGCTGAAACAAATCTGCAGTGGTTTATAAAAAATCTATTGAAAGGTTTTATTAAAAATGTATTAATGTTTTTGCAATTAATTTTGTAAGTATTTATTTTATTAACCTATCGTATTGACTTTGTTTTGAAATATATGAATGTATTGGGTTTAAATACTATAAAATGCATTCCTTTCCCAATTAATTGTAGCCTCACACATATATATATATATATATATATATGTGTGAGGATCACAGTGGAAGCGTGCACGTCGCGATTCCTGCCAGCCCAGAGGGCTGCAATTCCACTCGATGCGCATTGGCCGGACGGCTGTTAGGGCGTGCCCCCGAGGCGACGCGCACCAGTCCGTCCCCGCTGGTGCGAAAAATACAGCACAGTGCGGCGATGGGGACCGCCACCCATCACGCAGAGTGCCTCACGGCGGGAAGTGGAGTGTGGAGTGTAGGATGGGTGTATGGAATGTAAGAGGAGGTATGGCTGATAAGATTAGAACGAATTGATCGATGTTATGACAGAGAGCGAGTTAGACGTTGTGTGCTTGTCTGAAACCAAGCGGAAGGGTAGTGGAGTAGACGAGCTCCCGGGCGGGAGTTTAGTGCTGTGGTCAGGAGTGGCAAATACCGAGCACGCCTGCCAGGGAGTGGGAATTCTACTATCCAGCCGCTTGGCAGAATGTATGATAAGTTATGATGCGGTGAGCCCCAGACTTATTTGGGCTCGCTTTAAAATAGGCCTTACCCGACTATTTTTAGTCGCGGTGTATGCTCCGGTGGCCTCAGCGGACACTTGCGACCTGAATAAGTTCTGGGAATGTGTGAGTAATGTTCTAGAGACGAAAGAAGGGAATGAAAAGCTGATTATTTGTGGTGATCTGAATGGATGGGTCGGGACAGCCCGTAAGGATTACGAGGCAGTACTCGGCAAGTATGGTGATAAGACAGTGAACAAGGCAGGCAAGCTGATATTAGATGTATGCATGGAGAGAGACCTCTTTGTGGCGAACACCATGTTCGACCACAAAAGGATTCATCAGTATACATGGGAACGGAAAAATGAGCGAAGCATGATAGATCTGTTTCTAATAGATCAGCGACTCAGAACACACGTAATGGACACCAGGGTATATAGGGTAGCTGACCTGGGAACGGACCACTTCCTAGTTATAACAAGGATAAGAGGTCTGTTCGCGGGCTGGCGATCCCGCGCTGGGGGTCCCTGTTCTGCAGTCGCAGACCGCATCAAAAGCTGGAGGCTTCAAGATGCGGCTATTAGAGACAGATATCAAGAAAGGGTATCTGAACAGCTAGCCTGTCCACCGAAAGATGTGTTTGAGAGTGTCGATGTTAGTTGGCAGTTCCTTAAGTCCAGCATATTATGCGCCGCGAAAGAGGTTTGTGGCATTTCGAAAGGGCGGACAACCAAAAATGGCGATGGTTGGTGGGATGATGAAGTGAAAGAAGAAGTTAAAAAGAAGAAGGATGCAAGGCAAGACATTTTGGCTATGTCCAGCTCAAGTGAAAGTATGAAAGAAAAGATGAAAGAAAAATATCGCCTGCAAAAAAATCGTACGAAAGAGATAATAGCTCAGAAGCGTGAGAGGTTCCAAATGACTGTAGACGAAAAACTGTCACATAATTTCAAGGACAATGCAAAACTTTTTGGAGAGAAGTTAAGAAGTCCAGAAATTGTGTTACAGCTAGTAGTAGGATGAATGTGATTTATTCGAAGGACAATAACATACTTTCAGACAAAACAGACGTCCTCAGGCGATGGAGTGAATTTTATAAAGATATGTATGATGATAATGCCGCTGATCTACTCATAGAGCTGCCTCCAACAGAATCTATCGAGGATCCTATAGCGGATAAAATAAGTATGGGAGAGATTATAAGAGCGATAAGAAGTCTGAAATGTGGAAAAGCTGCGGGAATAGATGGGATTACGGCTGAGATGATCAAGTACGGTGGACCAGCGGTCTGGGACGTCATCTATTTGCTATGCAATCTTTGTTGGGAAAAGGGTGATGTTCCGGACGACTGGAGGCGAGCAGTCATCGTGCCTTTCTATAAAGGAAAGGGATCACGATTGGACTGCTCAAACTACAGAGCCATCAGCTTGGTCAGCTTAGCTAGTAAAGTGTAATATGTATGTATGTATGTATATATATATACTAGTGGTCCCGCCCAGCTTCACTCGGGTGGAAAAAAAAGATGGTGGCGCCACCTATCGGGTCCAATTGTGAATCTAAACCATTCCCAGATCCCCTTGAACACACACAAAAAATTTCATCAAAATCGGTCCAGTCGTTTGAGAGGAGTTCAGTGACATACACACTCACAGAAGAATTATATATATAAAGATGTATTTAATGCCTCATCTAACTTAGCCATTGTAATTAAGTGTACCTATGTAATATATAATAAAAAAATACTATTTTTTTTTCTCGTTCCCTAATTACTTCCCACAAGCGTCCCCGAAGGGGTAGGCAGAGTATAGGTAGTACACACTCACCCACATTCCGCCACATATATATTTAGGTGCCAACATGACAGATGGCGAGTCCATCGCCGTTACTCAAGCACGACTATACCTACGCAGACATTGAATATCTCCTCAGACGTATGCAGGATTCCTCTCGATGTTTTCCTTCACCGTAAAGCTCGTGGTGTGACTTATCACTGTACTTAAGTTCAGAAAAACAATGGTACAGTTCGAACTTGCAGTCTTTGTGTCGCAGGCAACTACTCGAACCAATCGGCCATCGCTCTTTGTACTAAGAACCTAATTATATTGGTACATACATACATAGTGAGAATCGCGCATTCGGCCACAATATTTTCATGCGAATTTTTCGATATGTAGATATTTTTATACCTCCCAACTAACTCCAACTACTATTACTATGTAATGTTTTACAACAATTAAATAACATGATGAAATACAATCTTTTTAGTAGAAATAAGAATTTAAAAATCAAATTTATTTATTTATTTAGAAAAGTAGGTTCTACGTTGAGCCATTTTTCTTTTTAAAGAAATTCAATGGTCGCTATCAGATTTTTGGATCTTGGCCTTGGATTTTGGCCTATGGACGCTTGCGACACCAGGGGTATCACTCGCGCGTTGAAGAACTCCATGCAGTACCAGCCTGAGCGTTCGCGGAAGGAAACTCCTTTGGAACCGCGCAGTGCGAGACCTTTGTGGTTCCAAGTATGGGGATGAATTCCCCGTCGATAGCGAGAAGTGCGGTGGTAAATTAAACTCAATTAAAATATAACTTACACCTTTATTTACAAATTACTAACAATTTTAATAGTTTAGTGATGTATTTTATATTAAGTACCGATTTTGAGCAAATCTCCGTCTTCACCATGTCTTTAAAAAGCTTGCTAGATTTCAAAACTGCAAAAAATATATCTTCTGGAAAATTCATTACAACGCAATCTGTAAACGTGTGTAAAAAACTTTAGGGCTTAGTCGGTATTAATCGACTTTATTGATATTTGAATTCAACGTCAAGTTAATATATTTTTTTTAAATTGACGAAATTCTTTGCAGTTTTAAATCTTTCCAACCTTGCAACACTTACAGTGGTCACATATATACGAGTTATAAGTAGAAAAATCTCTAAAAGTAAATTGTCATACATAAAATTAACTTATATACAAAACAACCCCATTTATATAAATTTAAACATGAAATACACAATAGTTTCGTCAGTATTAAGGCGATGTGTTACCCAAATAGTTTAAATTTAAATTGAAGACACCTTTTACATACATAAATACAATTTAATTAAATTCCTTACAACAATTGTTTTTGTTTTGTGGAAATTTTTTATTTTTTGTCCGAATATTTCTGGTTATTATTTAATTTATTTTGAAATTCATAAACGAATTATATCTTCGCCTAGTCCTTTACAAAGATATACTATGTTTAAAACTGATTCACAAAAGTTATTAAAGAAACAAACAACCTTATTTTCTCAAGTCGGTTATAAAGGCTAAACATTTTTGACAGCGTGTATAAAATAATCATACAGATTCTATCGCATACATAAACCACAGGCCGATACACAAACCTTATCACAAAAGACAAAAAAATACCTGTTAAAAAATGGAATGTTAAAAAGAATAAATTTAAATCTATGGACGGAGTGTCATAGAGACTAGTAGTAATCGGTAATTTGAGTTAATCTTAGACTAGGCATTACTCTAAGTCGGTATCAGAATATCGGTCAGTATTCAAATATGTTTTTGCTTAGGCCTGTCTGTAAACTCTATGCTTTTGGCAACTAAACAGTGATACATTGACAAATGGGCTTCGATTATGTCAGAAACGTCAAAGTTATACTTTTGACAGTTGCTGTGAAATGTCAAACCTTTGTAACTTAATTTACATGGATTTTTTTAGATCTTGACCTCCTTGGGACTTTGCAGATAAATACATATAAGTGGATCAGAACTATGACGGGTTTGTTGACAAAATATGTAATCCTTTTCATACTCGCTCTATCAGTGATATCATAGAGTTTATATGTAAAGGAATGTTGAACCTCTATGAATAAAACAACTGCCATGTTATCTAGTCTATTATCAGTGGTCTTTAAAGATCACGGGTACCAGTAGTAAAGGCTAATTTGCTTCCGTTCTCTTTCTGGCGTGGCTGAGTGACTGCCTTATCCAATCCACAGCCTTAACAGTGATTTTAATCAAACTCCCCTAATAAACTAACCGATAAACCAATATTTCTTTAATTGCATCCCGAACCTCGATAGAAGATAAAATATATACAGATTAAAGAAGCACAGTCAGCTTGATATGTCAATATTAATATGTCAATGCAACAATGAATAAAAAAACTTCTTTATCTTCGTTTTTTTTATTATAACAACATTGGCGAATATAATCACAAATCTTTGAAATTATATTGAGGTAATAATCGTGTGTAATTTGAATAAAGTAATGATATATTTCAACTCTATACGGATCAATATTGAGACAAAAGAAGATGGCGTCTGTCTGTCAATTAACCTATTTAATAAAATAAAACCGCAAGAAAGCTTATAAGTAGACGTGGTAGATACTTATTACGCGTAAGAACCTATTATTGCGTTCAGTAACCCTCCCTTAGTTATTCTAGGTTTATTCTAGCCTTCTCATGATACACGACTGCCGCTCATAATTCAAAGAGTGAAAGGCCCGTATAAAGAAGGCTTTAAATTCCCTCTCAAAATCATAAATAATCATCGTCGCAGGCGTCGTCTTGGGTAGTCGAACTTCACAAATGTCGGGGATTTAGTCGACTAAATACGTCTAATATTCGACTAAATTTGTCTTATAATCGACTAAATGTGAGTAATATTCGACTCAATTCGTTGAAGAGTATTTGACTGATTGAAAGTGGTGGCACATATAAAAAGTAAAAAATACAGATAATAAAATTGCTATAGATGTATAAAAATAAATGATCTATTTGTGGCAGCACTGAGAGTGCCATAAAAAAAGGATTTATTGTTCGCGTGGAATTTGGATATATTACAGAAATGACAATGTCTGCTAATAACTTTGATCCGTTACGACTATATTTAACACATTTATATTTAAATGTAATGTTGTTCTGGAATATTATGATGGGTATCAATACCAAGAGCACCTACTGGAAATATCAAAAACTAGAAAAATTCTACTGTAGTTTACTATAAGTATAAAATTTAAAAATGGAATTGGAATTACTCTCATATTTTTTTTAAAGGATTTATAACTGTAGTTCCCTTAATAAAATTGGAACTGAAGCTTGCGTTATAAAATTCAAAAATGGAATGTAGTTCGCGTTATAAAATAAAAAAATTGAATGTAGTTCGAATTATAATGTTTAAAAATGGAACTGTAGGTCACGTTATAAAATTCAAAAATGGAATGTAGTTCGCGTTATAAATGGAACTGTATTTCGTGTTATAAAATTCAAAAACGGAACTGTAGGTCGCGTTATAAAATTTAAATTTGGAGCTGAATTTTCCCATAAAAATTGCAACTTTCCCTCATAACATGTCAGAGCAACACCATGTATAACAGTAACATATAATGTAATATTACCGACTAATTATCTTCTACTGTTCAGTTCGTAACCGTTCTCCTTGCTCGGTGTCTTGGGCGGGGGAGGCTTGGCGACCACGTGGCCCTCCAGCCTCAGGGTGCTTTGGCGGTGGGAAGACCTAAGGGGACAATTGATTACATGTCAGTCGTCACAGTCTAGAAATACTTTCTTACTGCATACTGTAAATACACGTAACAACTTTAAGATTACACAAGAATTAGAAGAAGAAAAAAAAAAAAAAACACAAAGAAAAGATTACACAAAACTAGCAACCCATTTGTCGGGCAAGGTATACGCTTTTTTAATAAGCTACCTCGGAAAATAATTGAATTACCTTTTGTAGAATTTAAAGCTGTCGTTAAAAGTAAATTAATTCAAAAGGCTTATTATAAAACATCAGATTATTTTAATGATGGCCATGCATGGCAATGAATTGCTCCTCTGGTACAGAGTTTGTATATGTAATCTTTCCTACCCCTACGTAACAGGGAACAAATGTTAAAAAAGAAAACCGGGGAGTTTGTTTCGCCGTTTCTTCTCCTGGCAGGTACTTTTTTCTTGGAAACGATGGTAACTTTAGTTTATATTAAATATGTGACGTTCAATAAGTGTTCCCTATGTCCCTTACATTGAATAAAATACTTTGATTTTGATTTTCCATCATCCATCAGCTTGGTCAGCTTAGCTAGTAAAGTGTACACGAAGATCCTGACGATAAGAATGCAAGAGCGATCCGAAAGGTTTCTCTGGGAATCCCAAGGTGGATTTAGACCAGGAAGAGGATGTATGGATCAAACCTTCTCGCTTCGCGGAATCGCGGAAAAGTTTTTGGATATTAACCAAAGGGTTTTCTGCGCTTTCGTCGACTTAGAGAAGGCATTTGATAGAGTCGTACGAAAGGAACTCTGGGACGTGTTGCCTGGATATGGAGTTCTGCATGCCGTGAAATCACTCTATAGTGATAGCGAGGCGTGCGTTAGGGTTAACGGTGAGATGTCACCCTGGTTTGATGTGAAGTCGGGGGTCAAACAAGGGTGTATCATGTCTGCCTGGCTGTTCATTATATATCTAGATAACTGTCTGAGAGCACTAAGAACGCACGGATGTGGAGTGAAAATGGGAAACTTAGTGGTCAACTGCCTACTATACGCCGATGACGCGGTTTTACTGGCGTCATCAGAGGGCGAACTGCAGTCACTAGTTACCATAATGAAAGAAGAATGTGAAAAGAAGGGGCTGCGCCTAAACGCTGGCAAGACTAAGGTTCTGGTATTCGAAAGAGATGAACAAGTGACCGAGTGTGCAATATCGGTAAATGGGCAAATTCTAGAGCAAGTGAATGAATTTGTATATCTTGGAAGCATGTTCACACGAGATGGAAAGTATGAAAAAGATATTGAAAGAAGGATAACTGCCGGAAATAAGGTGAATGGAGCCATGTCGGCGTTGATGGGCAGTAAAAGTCTGAGCAAGAATGCTCGAGTTGCTGTCCACAACGCGATATTGGTACCTACCTTATTGTATGGCAGCGAATCCTGGGTATGTCAGAGGAAGTATGAAAATAGCTTGAATGCAGTCGAGATTCGATCTCTTCGAAAAATGTGGGGCGTAACGATATTAGATCGAATCCGCAATGAAGAGATTCGCAAATCAACTGGCGTGAATGAGGGCGTGATTGTAAAGATGAAGAAAGGTTACGTTGGTTTGGACACATAGAAAGGATGAGTGAAGAAAGATTGACGAAACAGATATACAAAGCAAAAGTGTGTGCAAGAAGAGGCAGAGGAAGGCCACGTTCCAACTACCTGGATCAAATAGATCGGACTCTCAAGGACGGGAACGTTAAGAGTACTCGAAACCGACGAGCATGTATGAAGAGACTGATGAATGTGGACGAAGCGAAAGAGGTATGTAAGTCTAGAGAGAACTGGCGCTCTATACTCTCTGCCTACCCCGTTAGGGACTTGGCGTGATGATATGTATGTATGTATGATTTTGATTTTGATTTTATGTATTAATATCTTGAGTATGACAAACCATCGGTTGGTCTCAATGACACCCACACCTTGAGTGCGGCCAGTTCTCAGCAGCCCCCCTCACTTACCGTATGAGGCAGGTGACCGCCAGCAGCAGCCCCCCCCCACTTACCGTATGAGGCAGGTGACCGCCAGCAGCAGCCCCCCCCACTTACCGTATGAGGCAGGTGACCGCCAGCAGCAGCCCCCCCCACTTACCGTATGAGGCAGGTGACCGCCAGCAGCAGCCCCCCCCACTTACTGTATGAGGCAGGTGACCGCCAGCAGCAGCCCCCCCCACTTACCGTATGAGGCAGGTGACCGCCAGCAGCAGCCCCCCCCCACTTACCGTATGAGGCAGGTGACCGCCAGCAGCAGCCCCCCCCACTTACCGTATGAGGCAGGTGACCGCCAGCAGCAGCCCCCCCCACTTACTGTATGAGGCAGGTGACCGCCAGCAACAGCCCCCCCACTTACCGTATGAGGCAGGTGACCGCCAGCAGCAGCCCCCCCCCACTTACCGTATGAGGCAGGTGACCGCCAGCAGCAGCCCCCCCCACTTACCGTATGAGGCAGGTGACCGCCAGCAGCAGCCCCCCCCACTTACTGTATGAGGCAGGTGACCGCCAGCAGCAGCCCCCCCGACTTACCGTATGAGGCAGGTGACCGCCAGCAGCAGCCCCCCCCCCCCCCCCCACTTACCGTATGAGGCAGGTGACCGCCAGCAGCAGCCCCCCCCACTTACCGTATGAGGCAGGTGACCGCCAGCAGCAGCCCCCCCCACTTACTGTATGAGGCAGGTGACCGCCAGCAGCAGCCCCCCCCACTTACCGTATGAGGCAGGTGACCGCCAGCAGCAGCCCCCCCCCACTTACCGTATGAGGCAGGTGACCGCCAGCAGTAGCAGCAGCACCCCCAGCCCGCCCAGCCCCCAGCCGAGGGCGGCGCGCGCGATGGGCGGCACCTTGGTGGCCAGCCGCAACAGCGAGCTCACCTGCGACGGCAGCTCATCGATACCCTGCAAGTAAGGCGCCATTTTAACTAATCAGTTTGACTTTGAAGAAGTATATGAACACTGTTCGTTGGAGAGGAAGGAAAAAAGCTGGGATCATCCCGCCTTTGTTTGTTATGCTTGAGCTGCCTGGGGCTTTATTATATTCCTCTTGAGGCAGGCAGAGACCTATTCTTCATACATGCTAGAATCCGACTACACTACCGCGCCTATGGATGCTTGCCACACCAGGGGTATCACTCGCACGCTGCCGACCCTGCAGGAATCTCTTCACACCCTTCTTGAAGAACTCCATGCTGCACTCTCCAGGGAAAACCTCAACGGGGAGCTCATTCCACAGCCTGCGCGTTCGCGGAAGGAAACTCCTTTGGAACCGCGCAGTGCGAGACCTTTATGGTTCTAAGGTATGGGGATGAATTCCCCGTCGATGGCGAGAGGTGCGATGGTAGAAGGTACATTTGCTGCTAGAGGCGTCGTTTCCTCGCACGCGACCACATACATATCTTCATTCTATCCCTCATGAGGCAGGCAGAGACCTATTCTTCATAAATGCTACATCCCGACTACTGCCACTCGAAGGTCCCCATCTTTTTAGCCACGCGAGCGGTCCATCTTTTTAGCCACGCGAGAACCATTCACGAAATCCTCATAATAATAATACATCCTCACGCCTTCCCTTAAAGGTCCCCGAAGGGGTAGGCAGAGGTGTATAGGTAGTACCCACACAACCACTTTCCGCCATAAGATATGTTTAGGTGCCAACGTGACAGATGGTGAGTCCATCGCCGTTACTTAAGGACGACTATACATACGCCTTTGAATTGCTTCTCAGACGAAATCAAATACTAATTAATAGCAGTACCTTCAAACTTGACGTAGTTCATACGTACATACCACGCCGAATACTTCACGGGGCAGAACGAGCAGAGCGCCAGTTCTCTATAGACTTACATACTTCTTCGTCTTTCTTTTCATCCACATTTATCAGTCTCATCTTACATGAGTACAGACGTAATAAATATTGGGTATAATCCTCCCTAGAGAAAATCCCTTTTTGTAGTGCAATTCTATTGGTGGAAAAAGTCAAATTGCTGCCTGACAGGGAATTTGTCCAAGGGGGATGAATGCCTTACCTCCTCGAACCATAATATGGGGAAGACAATATCCGGGAAACTGGCGACTTGTTTGATGTCCATGACCTGGGACACGGCCAAGTTGATCTGGATCCTTGCACGCGCTCGCATCGCGATTCCCATCTCCTGGGGAACAGTAGGGGGTTGAGCTTCGCACACTCCCACAACGCGCTCCGAAGGCAGTGTTGTAACAACCTCTTTTCGCCGGAAATATATTTAAGAGCCAACGTGACAGATGGCGAGTCCATCGCCGTTACTCAAGCACGACTATACATACGCCTTTGAATTTCTTCTCAGACGTATGCAGGTTTCCTCTCGATGTTTTCCTTCACCGTAAAGCTCGTGGTGTGACTAATCACTGTATTTAAGTTCAGAAAAACTCATTGGTACAGTCGGGATTCGAACTTGCGACCTTTGCGTCGCAGGCAACTGCTCGAACCACTCGGCCACCACGGCTTTATATAATCTAATATTATAATCTTACTAATATTATAAATTTGTAAGTTTGTAAGTTTGGATGTTTGCGGTTCTTTCACGGCCAAACGGCTGAACCGATTTGGCTGAAAGTTGAAATGGTGATAGCTTATACCTAGGAAAAAGACATAGGCTACTTTTTTTTTATCTTGAACAATTCAAAGTTCTTATATCATAATGTATGATGCTCTTTCACGGCATAGCGGCTGAACCGATTCTAGCAGGAAAATTTCCAAAGTTACTTTATCGAACTCCACGCGGGCGAAGCCGCGGGCATAAGCTAGTATTTACATATGTTTGTAGTCTATAATTACCGGTTGTATGTCAATGAAGAGACGGTGCTTCTCAGGTTCTGGTGGCGAGATACCCTCGACGGCTTCTCGCAGCGCAGGGTCCGCCAGGTAGAAGTGGGGGAACGACAGTAAGATGGGCGAATCTGGGGGACGAGCAATTGATACTTGGCAATGAATTGCTTCACTTCCAAATTTTTTTTCCTACCAACGTGACAGATAGCGAGTGCATCGCCGTTACTCAAGCAGGACTATACATACGCCTTTGAATCTCTTCTTAGACGTATGCAGGTTTCTCCTCGATGTGTTTCTTCACCGTAAATGTCTTGGTGTGACGCATCTATACTTACATTATAAAGGGAAAGGATTTGTATGTAAGTATGTTTGTAAGGAATTGGCTCAAAATATACTAGACCGATTTGAAAAATTCTTTCACCATTTGAATGCAACATTATCACTGATTAATATCTCTTCTCAATCAGCATCTTCAATGCTGAAGGTCGTGTCTAGTTTGAAATGTCTGAAAAGGCCACTTTCTGGACCATGTTCCTCCACGTGTTTCTGTCTTGATAGCTGTGGGTTTGGCAGGTCGGTGAGCGTCTTTATTATGTCTGACCAGCGAGTGGTCTTGATTAATTGATTGAGTGGACTTGATTAATATAGGCAATTTTAATTGCAAGAAAAAAAAATTATGCCTAAATGTTTAAAAAATAAATGTCCACCCATGCGACGCCGGGACGGGCCGCTAGTCAATGTAACTCTCGTCCACTCGGCCTGCTTCGCTAGTTTAGTGTTATAAGTATAGAAAGGTTGTGCCTACCGTATTGGCAGAGTGACACGTTGAACAGCCCATTGGGGGCGCACGGCGGGCCAGCTGGGCAGAAACACCTATTGTGCTCGTCATTGGCGAACACGTCTTCCGGTGGGGTGAAGCGGTAACCCTCCACTCCAGCCCCTGACTCCACGTCTTGAAGGTATCTGGAAGATAAATGATTGGTAATTTTATATTTAATACGTCTAACGGCCGTCAAGCTTCGCAGACATGAGCACTGACCGCTCATGACTGCGAAGCTTGAGGTCGCTATTTGGATTCCCGCTCAGGGCAGATGGATGTTCCATGTATTTATGTATATAGCTATCTATATAAATCGTTGTCCAGATCCCAATGTAGGTACAAAATTTTGTTAATTTGGGACAAGTGTGGTGTGTGGAGTTGGCCTAAAGTATGTTTAACAACAAAATATTTTGCATTATAAATTGCCGTAGTTTTTGTCTTCACACAAATTGACAGCCCCAAATTAAGCAAAGCTTGTGTTACGGTAACAAGACAACGGTATATCTACTCATATAGATACATATAACTATATGTAGATACATAGGACATCCAAGACCTGCCCTCAGCGGGAATCGAGCCCTCGGCCTCAATTTCCGCAGTCACCACTAGACCAGGCCGCCATGTACGATATATATATTAATTTCCAAGTAATACATGACGCAGATCTTATACAGATAACAATATTTATGAATGTCAGTGGGTACAATGGGAGATTATGGTAACAGCGTCGATTACACAAGAGGTCGTTGCGCGAACAATCGCAGGCCTATAGGGGTGCCACAAGGGTCGATATGCCTTTTAAATATCTTCACCAATATCGGTACCTATCTTATTGTATGGCAGCGAATCCTGGGTATGTCAGAGGAAGTATGAAAATAGCTTGAATGCAGTCGAGATGCGATCTCTTCGAAAAATGTGCGGAGTAACGATATTAGATCGAATCCGCAATGAAGAGATTCGCAATTCAACTGGCGTGAATGAGGGCGTGATTGTAAACACGAAGAAAGGCATGATACGTTGGTTTGGACATGTAGAAAGGATGAGTGAAGAAAGATTGACGAAACAGATATACAAAGCAAAAGTGTGTGCAAGAAGAGGAAGGAGGCAGAGGAAGACCACGTTCCAACTACCTGGATCAAATCGATCGGACGCTCAAGGACGAGAACGTCAAGAGTACTCGAAACCGACGAGCATGTATGGAGAGATTGATGAATGTGGACGAAGCGAAATATGTAAGTCTAGAGAGAACTGGCGCTCTATAATCTCTGCCTACCCCGTTAGGGACTCGGCGTGATGATATGATGATGATGATTTGAAAAGAGTAACCATGGAGTTGTTTCTTGCCGGTTCTTCTCCATGGAAACGACCAACCCGAACCGTGCACCTTTTTCGACGTTTTATAAGTGGCCATCTAGGCCTATGTGAAATAATATATTTTGATTTTGAACTCTCACAAGGGTCTACGAAGATATAGGCAGGGACAGCACCATATTTCTGCTGAAATTCAGATGCCAAAGGAATGTATAGTCATGCTTGTGTAACGGCGACGGACTCGTCATCTGTCACCTAAAATATATCTCTGGCGGAAAGTGGTGGTGTGGGTACTACCTTTACACCTCTGCCTTCCTAACCTATATACATAGAGGGAAGTGTGTTGGGTCGCCTTTGCCCAGCAGTGGGACATAAATAAATATATAACTTGTACACGCTGGCAACCCTACTCGCCACTAAGATCACACGTACATAACACATATCTATGCATAACGTTTGTTCATTGTTAATAAAGGCCGCGTGTTACACCGACGCGAATCGTTATGTCACATAGGTAGTTTTTTAAATCGTGTAACAGCGGCAAATGAGTAACGGCGATTGTTTTTTTTGTTTTTTTATACCACTAGAGCGGCAAACAAGCATACGGGCCCAACTGATGGAAAACGGTTACCGCAGCCTATTTACGCTTGCAATACCGAAGTATCACTTGCGCGTTGCCACTCGCGTGTTCGGAGAGTTATACTGTGCTGCCAACACAATATAACAATCCTCCCCCTCCCCAAGGAGCTCATTACTGGAAACCTTATTCACCGCGTAGGAACACAACACAAAAAATTGTGTTATTTGGCTACGGACTTCTATAAGGTGGAGGTCCTGCCCCAGTCGAGCAGATACAGATTCGAACGGGAAACCCGTTATGCCCTACCTCTCTTAAATCTCTGTCTTGTCTTGCCATCTGTCACGTTGACACCTAAAATATATCTCTGGCGGAAAGTGGATCTGCGGGTATAGACTTCTGCCTACCCCTTCGGAGACCCTAGTGGCAAGGCGTGAGGATATATAGTATATAACTTACCGTTTACCGTTACTCAAGCACGACTATACATACACCTTTGAATTGCTTCTCAGACGTATGCAGGTTTCCTCTCGATGTTTTCCTTCACCGTAAAGCTCGTGGTGTGACTAATCACTGTACTTAAGTGCAGAAAAACTCCTTGGTACAGTCGGGATTCGAACTTGCGATCATTGTGTCGCAGGCAACTACTCGAACCACCACGACTTATATTATAAGAATACAGACAATGTAATCAATAATACTTTATAACCACGTACATCCCTTATTGCAATACAACATACAGCGAGACACGTCGCGTATTCTGGTTAATATCAATACATATACTAAATGCATTGTCAGTCTTAGCGTATAGCTAGTGCCATCCACGAAGACACGCCCCACAATCCCCCCTACAGTGTATATTGTAAGTGTGCAACCTTCCACTAATGTGTGAGTATTGTCGGTACACACTGATTACCTATGAGTGCACACGCACACTACAATTAATTCACTCGTGTCATACTGCCCGCATGCCGCGACCCACTCGACTAGACATTGGAGGGGCGAGTCTTCGTGGATGGCATTTTCTATACTCTTGCTACTTAAGCAAACAATGGCGAGACCAAAAGACCTCCAAGTCAGGCACTTGTTAGGTGCTAAGCATAGCTAGGGGTACGTGAGCTGTGAATACTTGGAAATAGGCTCATCGTAGTGGCGTTCTTTCTACAAGGCCCATAAGAGGGCGTCTGATGGCCGAAAAGACGATGTTGATACAGGCTGACGAAGGCGGCATTTTCAATTTAGGTACGTCGGAAGGATTCAAGGTACGAATCTGCCTTTTTTGGTGACGTGGCTATGATTAGACTTACTTCAAAGGCAGCAGCCGACACAAGTCCTTGTCGTATACCGCCAGGGTGTCGTTCCTGGAGATGTGCGGGGGGAATATGGAGCCGTCGGAGCCAGCGATGCTGTTGCACTGGTCCGTGGTCCAGTGGGGCAGCCGGTCGCGCATGTTGTATTTCTCGAGGATGCCGTAGCTCGCCATGTCCGTAGCTCCGGTGAACATCGTCACTACGTCTGGAGACGTGCCGTTTTTCTGAAGGAATTTTATTTGTTTTTATTATTACATACATTTATTAACTTTATTATTACATATATGTGACATGGCTAAGGATCTCTTCTTTTAAGTTATAGTAACCTGTATAAGAAGAGTCTCTCCCCTCTTTATCGTGGTCTTATAATGTCACCAGTAAAATAAAAAAATAAAAACGAATAAAAAATAGTTTATAAGTAAGTATATACAAAATAATATAATAATAATATATCCTCACGCCTTCCCACAAGGGTCCCCGAAGGGGTAGGCAGAGGTGTATAGGTAATACCCACACACCCACTTTCCGCCAGAGGTATATTAGGTGCCAACGTGACAGATGGCGAGTCCATCGCCGTTACTCCAGCACGACTAAACATACGCCTTTGAATTTCTTCTCAGACGTATGCAGGTTTCCTCTCGATGTTTTCCTTCACCGTTAAGCTCGTGGTGTGACTAATCACTGTACTTAAGTTCAGAAAAACTCATTGGTACAGTCGGGATTCGAACTTGCGACCTTTGCGTCGCAGGCAACTGCTCGAACCACTCGGCCACCACGGCTTTATACAAAATACAAACACAAAAATACAAAAATGTTTATTTCTTTAACGTGGGTACATCCCTTTAACATACATACATACATATCATCACGCCGAGTCCCTAAGCGGGGTAGGCAGAGAGTATAGAGCGCCAGTTCTCTCTAGACTTACATACCTCTTTCGCTTCGTCCACATTCATCAGTCTCTTCATACATGCTCGTCGGTTTCGAGTACTCTTAACGTTCCCGTCCTTGAGCGTACGATCGATTTGATCCAGGTAGTTGGAACGTGGCCTTCCTCTGCCTCTTCTTGCACACACTTTCGCTTTGTATATCTGTTTCGTCAATCTTTCTTCACACATCCTTTCTATGTGTCCAAACCAACGTAACATGCCTTTCTTCATCTTTACAATCACACCCTCGTTCACACCAGTAGTCTTGCGAATCACTTCACTGCGGTTTCGATCTAAGATCGGACATTATTCGACGAGATTTTTCATATTAAATGTAATTAATAGCATGGTATTGACTTGGACTCACCCCATAGAACAGGCCAAACTCCTCGTAAGGAAGCTTTTGCTCCTTCGGCACCACGTCTTTGGCCAACTTGAGGAGAGGGTCCTCGTATCCCCAGAGCAGCTGACCCACCGATACCTCAACGAACGGCTTGATCTTCAGGATGTCCATG
This sequence comes from Drepana falcataria, assembly GCA_945859725.1. NCBI lineage: Eukaryota > Metazoa > Arthropoda > Insecta > Lepidoptera > Drepanidae > Drepana > Drepana falcataria. The sequence goes on along the minus strand of OX243950.1, from coordinate 554,826 downwards.
ATTGAGGCCATGGCGAGGCGGAGGAATCGGGCAGCGTGCTTGGATTGAGACGTGGCGCTCTGGGGAGATGGAAAAATCAATTGTAATAAACTCTCCACTGAGGGTTTCCTATACAATAAAGAGCTTGGAAATCTGAAAAATCTAAATATTTTTATTTCACACAGGCCTAGATGAGCACTTATAAAACGTCGAAAAAGGTGCACGGTTCGGGTTGGTCGTTTCCATGGAGAAGAACCGGCAAGAAAAAATGTGTTTTCTGAAATGGGAGTTTTGCAAGGTTGGTATTATTTGTTGTTTAGTTGGTAGTTTTCTACTCTATTGATAGGCGCACAAAATTGGTTCTTTAAGTATGGCTTCCATGAAAAGATAGAAAGAAAGAGAGGAAGAGGAAGACCTGGACTAACACATATGAGTCAGACCGAGGTGTATGTGTCTGACATGACGTATAGGGAGGTCAAAGAGATTGCGCTGGACAGAGGCAAATGGAAGGAGTTGCATCAGAGACGCCGACAAGAGGCCAGCTCTTAAAGCAAAGGTGTCTGTTATGGCGTATAGGGAGGCAAAGAGATTGCGCTGGACAGAGGCAAATGGAAGGAGTTGCATCAGAGACGCCGACAAGAGCCCAGCTCTTAAAGCAAAGGTGTCTGTCATGGCGTATAGGGAGGTCAAAGAGATCGCGCTGGACAGAGGCAAATGGAAGGAGTTAAAGACGCTTTAAGCGCATTACATGTACGATAGATCAAATACAAGGGAATTGACCATCGACGCGACTTGGATCAATGACCACCGCCGCCCACCCGCCTGATACTGTGCATATTAATAAACCTGAACCGTTATCTATGTCACTATGCTATCCACAGACAAGGTAACACCTCACACAATAACGGGTCGAATGGCGGCTTGTGATTGGACGAAGACAATTATGGCTTAATATATACCTATATAGCTGAATTTTTATTGCTATTTCTATGGCAATATTTTTGTAAACTAAACAAAAAGATCGCGCTAACTTTGCCGACCTTTGACTACCGATAGAAGTGACAACTAAGATACTTGTGAATTGTATCGTCGATCTATTAGATCATTATATTTCAATTATTTTAAAGACTGAGGTATGTCTATGTACACAGTATACATATAGCTCATGGAAAGAGTTCGGTGACGGTGAGTTCCAAGATTTTTGATCACCCATAATGTGCTCAAGGCGCTTAAAGAATCGTACATACATACATATATACATATAATCACGCCTCTTTCCCGTAGGGGTAGGCAGAGACCACTTCTTTCCACTTGCTACGATCCTTACATACTTCTTTCGCTTCGTGCACTTTCATTATTCTCTTCATACATGCTCTTCGGTTTAGGGTACTCTTGACCTGACCTTTTTTCAAGACGTCCCTAATTTGGTCTAGAAACGTCCGCCTAGGTCTACCCCTTCCAACACTTTCATTCACAAAGAATCGTTCACTTCAAAAATCAGTTGACGAATTAATAATTTACGCGAGCGTTACCATAGGGCGCAGTCAGTATGCCATAAATTTAAACTGGAAGCATGGACGCCGCGATAGTCAATTATTTATTATTTATTTATTTATTATTTATTTATTTATTATTTATTTATTATTTAATTATTTATTATTTATTTATTTATTATTTATTTATTTATTATTTATTTATTATTTAATTATTTATTATTTATTTATTTATTATTTATTTATTTATTATTTATTTGTTTATTATTTATTTATTATTTATTTATTTATTTATTTATTATTTATTTATTTATTTATTTACTATTTATTTATTTATTATTGGAGTTTATTGGAGTTTACTCCTTAAGAATCGATTTTCATATATAAGGCGCCCGGTATGAGAAAAATATGAGAGGTAAAATCTACTGATGAATGACAGCGTTACGTTTTTGGTGCTCTCGTACTCTCCATGGCAACGAGAATAACAGAATGGCGATGTAATTAATGTTAATATTTACTTTCAATTGCATATTGTATTAAGCTGATATTAACCTACAACAACTGTTAACTTGCGGAGGTTTTATCGTAAATTTTATATTTTATTTATAATTGATATAAATGTAAATTTATATCAATTGATATTTATTTCAAAATTGAGAAAATTACTCAATGAATAAAAATCAATCTATAAATGTGTCATGCATACTCTAAGTAATATAAGAAATACATTCATTTACCCTTATTAACTAATCTATTTATTTTATAATCCAGTCGTGCGTCGGAGCTGACACACACTTTTTTATTTATTTATTATTTATTATTTATTGTTTATTGTTTATTATTTATTATTTATTAATGTATTATTTATTATTTATTATATGTTATTTATTTATTTATTTATTTATTTATTTATTTATTATTTATTTATTTATTATTTATTTAATTGAATACACGCCGTAGTTCAAGCCGAGCAGTGCGTGCATACACATGCACAAACTAGCTGTGCCTTCGACTTCATCCGCGTGTAATATAGTAATAATAATAAGGAACAAGTAGCCTATGTAACTGCTTTTTACATCACCTATGTGCCAGTGAAAATCCTGTCAAAATCGGTACAGCCGTTTAAGAGATTAGCCTGAACAAACAGACAGACAAAAATTTTAAAAACCAATAATTTGGTATAAACATACCGTGTGTACATACATCCATATGCATTAAATAAAAAGCGGTTATTTCAATATTACAAACAGACACTCCAATTGTATTTATTTGTATATATGCATATAATTGCCAGTAGGCGAACCAATCAGAGCGTGACGGGCCACTGTCGCCCAATACACGAACACAGTTCTCCACTTTCAAACACATGCAGATACAGACAGAGTATAGAGTGTGTCTTAGAAAATAGAGCAGTTGGTCCAATAATAATAATAATAATATCTACATTCAACTGCATTCAAGCTATTGAATGCAGTTGAGATGCGATCTCTTCGAAAAATGTGCGGCGTAACGATATTAGATCGAATCCGCAATGAAGAGATTCGCAAATCAACTGGCGTGAATGAGGGCGTGATTGTAAAGATGAAGAAAGGCATGTTACGTTGGTTTGGACACATAGAAAGGATGAGTGAAGAAAGATTGACGAAACAGACATACAAAGCAAAAGTGTGTGCAAGAAGAGGTAGAGGAAGGCCACGTTCCAACTACCTGGATCAAATAGATCGGACTCTCAAGGACGGGAACGTTAAGAGTACTCGAAACCGACGAGCATGTATGAAGAGACTGATGAATGTGGACGAAGCGAAAGAGGTATAAAATACCTTGGGACAATTCCACACAAATTGACCTAGTCAAAAGTTAAGCAAAGCTTGTGTTATGGTAACTAGACAACGATATATTTACTTATATAGATAGATATATACATAAATACATAGGACATCCAAGACTAAGGTACAAACACTCTTGTTCATCGCACAAATACTTGCCTTCAGCGGCATACGAACTTGCGACCTCATGTTTCGCAGTCAGGAGCTGTAACCACTAGACCAGACGGCCGTCAAACAAATATACGTATGTAAGTCTAGAGAGAACTGGCGTTACACTCTCTGCCTACCCCATGAGCGACACAGCCGTATGTAATACAAGTATGGATTTGAGACAACAGATAAATTTCCAATTCTAAAAAAACCACCAACAATAGCCACAGAATGGACAGCCAACAAACAGAGTATGTCAGCCTAGCTTTCACTAACGCCGGCGTGTCACACACGGACAAAAAGACACAAGTAGCGAGGCATATTTGCTGCGTAATGAACACCTTAGCGTGTTAACAATAAGTACGCTTTCTGTGTGTGCCTACAAATAAGACAAGTGCAATTCTTCGGAGCTAAGCAACAGAGTTCTGACAATCTTTATTATGTAATCCATTCGGAGGGGAATGATTCGGAGAGCAGTGTGTCTCAGGAAAATGACAATCAAAATCGTCTGACACGATATAAAGTTAATTTAGAGTCTTACTACATTTTATTTCATTAGCAGGTTCGAAAAAAACCGAACAATATTTTTTCTATACGTGAGTATTACTCCCTTTAATAATGTTGTCATTTGTATATTCACAACACACTATAACTTCTAGAAGACAACTTTTCTATTCCTTGAAACAGCATGCATATATTTTTACGCCTTAGCACAAGTGTCCCTGAAGGGACAGGTAGAGGTGTATAGGTCATACCCACACACCCACTTTCCGCCAGATATATATTTTATGTGGCAACGAGATGGCGAGTCCATCGCCGTTACTCAAGCACGACTATACATACTCGTACTTCTTCTCGTACTCTTCCTCGTACTCAAGTTTCCTCTCGATGTAAAGTTCCCGTAAAGCTCGTGGCTTGACAGACGAAACAGATATAGGTACAAAGCGAAAGTGTGTTCAAGAAGAGGCAGAGGAAGACCACGTTCCAACTACCTGGATCAAATCGATCGGACGCTCAAGGACGGGAACGTCAAGAGTACTCGAAACCGACGAGCATGTATGAAGATACTGATGAATGTGGACGAATAGTCGCGCTTGAGTAACGGCGATGGACTCACCATCTGTCCCTTTGGCACCTTAAAAATATCTGGCGAAAATTGGGTCAATAGGTGGTAACAACAAGAGTGGCAAACAAGCATACGGCCCACCTGATGGGAAACGGTTACCGTAGCCTATTTACGCTCACGATACCGATGTATCACTTGCGCGTTGCCACTCTGTGTTCGGAGAGTTATAGTGTGTTGGCAGCATAAAGTTTAATCCCTCTGCTTCCAGCACAATGTAACAATCCTCCCCCCTCCCCAAGGAGCTCATTACTGGAAACCTTATTCACCACGTAGGATCACAACTCAATAAATTGTGTTATTTGGCTACGGACTTCTATAAGGTGGAGGTCCTGCCCCAGTCGGGCAGCTCCAAATTCGAACGGGAAATCCGTTATGCCCTACCTCTCTCAACCTCACTAGTGGGAAGGCGTGAAAATTAAAATCTTTACTCGTATATGTACAATAACAATATTGAATCAAGAGTAACTACACGTTAATATATGCGCATACGCATGTGCATTAGCAGCAAGCTGGATGCAGTTCCTGGTGATCTCCGGGATGGAACAGGTCGGTGCAGCGTGACCGACTGCAGTTATGAAATAACTGTAATTCACTTAACGCTTGGATAGTTCGTACTTGACTATCGATATATCCTTACTAATATCATAAACGTATGAAGAGCATGTATGAAGAGAACAATGAAAGTGGACGAAGCGAAACAAGTATGTAAGGATCGTAGCCAGTGGAAAGAAGTGGTCTCTGCCTACCCCTACGGGAAAGAGGCGTGATTATATGTATGTATGTATATCTATACTAATATTATAAAGCTGAAGAGTTTGTTTGTTTGTTTGTTAGAACGCGCTAATCTCAGGAACTACTGGTTGGAATTGAAAAATTCTTTGTGTTGGATAGTCCATTTCTCTAGGAAGGCTTTAGGCTATATAACATCACGCTACGACTAATAGGAGCGAAGCATAAATGAATAATGTTGCCAGAACGGGAAAAAATATTCCTTTTTGAGAGCTTCCGTTGCGTGCGCTGCGTAAACGGTTTAAGTTACACAAATATCATGTATGAGGGAATTGTTCCTCTTTAAAAGTTCTAAAAAATTGTCCGCGACAGCATATCAGTCTATCTTTTAAGATTGACTCACTATAACCTTTTTTATGGCAATTTTTATCGCAAGTTCGCGATGGGCTCCTAAACAACATAACCAATGATTTCAATCAAATTTGCACACCGTGTTTAGTTTGATCCAACTTGAATGATATGATAGCTTACATCACAATTGGACCCGACAGGTGGCGCTGCGATCGTGTTTCCGGAAATTTGACTTTTTCACCCGGGCGAAGCTGGGCGGGACAGCTAGTGTATATTATAAACGTGAACGTAAGTTTCTTTGTTTCGCGTAAAAACTACTTAGCCGATCATCATGACTGGATGGATGGATGGCATTTTTTTCTGAATTTTTTTTTTGTATTGTCTCTCATAGCGTGTCTTCCGGGAACTTTTGCTACTTAACTACTTAACTTTAGCTCAAAAAGAACTGGATTAATTTTGAAAAAAAAATTCACCATTTGAATCATACATTATATGCCTACCGGAAAGACACAGCGTTGGTGTGAAGAAGCTGCTATGATTTTTGCCTATTTCCTCCATTATTAGTCAAATTACATACCATTTTTAGTCCTTCTTCCGCACAATAGTTACCCCTTTTTGCCAGCAGGGGCGCCACAGTCGCTTTACGTTTCCTGACTGTGCGCCGCTCCACAAGCCGCCATAGCGTTTATGATTTTTGCATCGTAAAGTCGTGTTAAAACTTTCAAGTCAAATATTAAGTTAAATAATTAAGAAATAGTTATTCAAGAGTGCAAAGTGAGTAGTTTTATCTGGGTAAGTGTTTTTTCATCTTTTAAAAACGTATCTACCCATGAATCCTATGGAGAATAGCGAGGAGGTGCAAATCGCTGCCTCGGATGGGGGGCGAAGCGCCCGGAGCCTAAGCTCCGTTCAAAGCACTTCTTCCTCGTCTTCAGAAGATGAGGAAGGCTTTGCCTCGCCACCTCCAAATAAAAGATCGAAACGTAATTCAAAATTTAAACATGGCGGATCAATTTCCGACCCGCGTGTTGATAAAATAATCGATCAAGTAAATTACTTATCAAATTGTGTATTTCAAATTCCACAATACATGAATACTCTTGCTAATCGTCAATTTAGTTGTAATAGTGTACCTCCAGCCACGGAACCTCAACCTTCTTTTATAAGTAAGCCTGTAACGACCAATGTCGCTTTAGGTGATCTAAAAGTGAACTTTGACGAAAATAAAATTATACCTAGTGCTAACCCTCTTAGACTGGTTGAAATAAATCAACTTCAGCAATTTAATTCGCCTGCTTGGAAAGGCATTAGATATAAAAAGGCCCTTCAGTCTTGTATAGCAACACCTGGGTTTTCAGGGTTAAAATTAAATGAAGAGTTGTGTCATTTAAATAAAGGGATTGATTATATGGCAGGTACCGAACAACTTTTGGCAGGGTTATCAAATGTCGTTTTGGAGGGTAGGCAGCTTTTGAAATCCGGCTTACAAGAGGTAGTAGACTGGGCTAGTAATAATAAGTCTGATCTTAACCCAAGTTCTCTTTATGATAAGCTTGTTGAAATATTTGGTCCAAGTTCACTTTCATACAAGAATACTGAAACATGCATGCAAGTCATCTGTGGAAAACGGGCTGAATGCATAGAGATTAGGCGCGATCGGATTTTAAAAGAAGTAAATAATGTTAATATTAAAACGGCACTACAAAATATTCCACCTAGTTCAGAATATTTGTTTAATAAAGACAGTCTCATTCCTTTAGTTGACTCCTTGGGAGGATCACAAGCGTGGCTTAATATGCCAGGGTATATTAATCAGGGGAAAAGTTTTCCAAGAGGCAGTCGTAATAATCAGAATAAGAATACAAAATATTCTCATAAGAAAATTAATAAGAGAAATAAATCTCATAATTCTAGAAAGCAGCCATTTCACCACCCTGGTGCCCAGGACGTTAATAAGTCCACCAAGAGTAGGGAAATATGACTCAGATCCCATTTTCAAGGGAGGTTGCCTAAAAAATCATGTACAAGCATGGCAGCAGTTGGGGGCAAGTCAATATATATTAAATGTCATATCCAAGGGTCGCATACCTTTCAAGACAAAACCCCCTCTACATTATCCCTACCGGAATGTCTTAGTAAAGTTTTCAACTCGAAAATCAAAGCAGATGACTTGCATGTTAGAGGAATTATTAGGAAAGGGTATATTAGAGAAACCAAATCATGTCAGTCCAGGTTTCCATTCGAAAATGTTTCTGGTGAAGAAATCAGATGGAGGAATGCGACCAATTTTCAATTTAAAGTCTAAACATGCATGTATCAACCCGGTACTTTCAACTGATTTCCCGAGTGGATGTCATCCAGTTTCTACAGTGTGGGGACTGGATGTCAAAAATAGATCTTCACCAGGCTTATTTTCATCTTTCCATAAAGGAATCTCACAGACGTTTCCTACGTATTATATATGGAAACGAGATTTTCCAATTGACCGCCCTTCCATTTGGCCTTTCTTCAGCACCTCATACCTTTGCAATAGTAACCAATTGGATCGCGGAGATCCTTCGGAGACAGGGCATACGGGTCATAGTTTATTTAGACGATTTTTTAATAGTCCATCAGGACAAATTAGTAGCCCTCAGTCATACACAGAAGGCTGTAAATATCTTGATAGAGTTGGGATGGCAAGTAAATTATCAGAAATCACTTCTCACCCCAACTCAGGAGTTAGATTACCTGGGTATAACATGGAACACAAAATTAAATCTAATGTCCTTACCAATAAACAAAATAGAAAGAATAAAAATCATGTTAACGGACCTGTTACAAAAGAATATGTCTTGTCTCCGAGAGGTGCAGAGGTTGTTGGGAATGCTAAACTTTGCAAATCTTACAACCTTGAACGGCCGCCTTCACTGTCGCTGGACTCAGATATTTTTAAAGGAGTTCAGGCAGGGGAGACCAAGGGAAAAAAGAACTTTACCACCTCGGGTGACCCGCGAGTTACAGTGGTGGCTAAAAAATGTAGAAAAAAGTGTAAAAGTAATGCACAGAAAAAAAGTGACTCATTTTCTCACAACAGACGCGTCGGACGCGGGCTGGGGAGCTCACTTAAACAACATAATGTTGTCAGGGAAATGGAGTCAGCCTCAGATAAAGTGGCACTCCAACATGAAGGAGATGTTTGCGGTATATGCAGCAATAGTTCAAAAAATTGCATATGTAAAAAACGGTCATGTACTAGTTCAATCCGACAACCGGACTTTAATCGCTTACATAAAGAACGAAGGAGGTACCCGCTCACTAGGACTCCTAGAATTGACCAGCAAACTTCTTCTTCTAACCGAGCAGTTCAATATAACACTGTCGGCATCATACCTCCCGGGGAGGTTCAACGGGATAGCGGACCGCCTCTCAAGAGGAAAGTCTGTACCCGAGTGGCAACTTTTACCACAGGCCACAAAAATTATTTTCGACAAATGGGGTGTCCCCGATGTCGATCTCTTCGCATCAAAAAATGCGGCTGTAGTTCCACAGTACGTTACGTGGGACTCCAGCGATGGGTCAGCACTTTTCTGCGACGCCTTCAGTCGAGAATGGAATTATCGTTTGGCATGGGTATTTCCCCCTCCAAATCTAATACCCAGAGTGCTGGCCCACCTGAACAACGCCAGGGGAACGTACATTCTGATAGTCCCACACTGGGATCAGTGCTTTTGGCTAGCCGATCTCAGATCGAGAGCCTTAACGGACCCCTTACCGATACGGGATCTGCGGAAGACCCTAATCGATCGGTCGACTGGATTGTGTCCCCCTCAAGTGGACAATTTGTTCCTCCAAGCTTGGAGAATTGGGGGTGGACCGATCAGGTCAAAAACTGGAATAGAGATGAATTAAATTTATTGAGTAGTAGTTGGCGGACATCTACTCTCAATACTTACAGAGCACCACTTAAAAGGTGGGTGGCTTTTTGTAAAATTAATAATATAAATGATAAATTTCCAGATGGCAGAGATGTCGCCAGATTTCTGGCAGACCTTCATTTAAAACACAGATTTTCTTATAATACTATAATTTTACATAAATCTGCTGTTTCAACTTATTGTGCTGCAAATGTTGAAAATTTTTCTAAAAATTTTTTTATACACCAGGTATTAAAGGCAGTAGCCTTGGCAAGACCTCAGACTAGAAAATCACATTTAATATGGGATACTCAGTTACTGTTTGATTGGTTAAATAAGGTTCCATGTAATAATTCCCTATTTGATATTTCTAGAAGAACTGCAATAATTTTGTTGTTAGCATCAGGTAGAAGAATACATGATCTTACTTTGCTAGATATATCAAATAAAAATTTAATAGAAGAAAATAATAAAATTATATTATGGCCAAACTTTGGTTCCAAAACTGATTCTAGTAAGCATAGACAGTCGGGTTGGTCATTGTTAAGACACACAAATGTGAATATTTGTCCTGTAAAACACATCAAACAATTGATAGTGTGTTCTCAAGACAGGCGCTCCAGTAGTGATATTACTAACCTTTTCATTTCAATCAAGGGTGTAGTCAAACCAGCCACTAGAACACTAATTGGTGGTTGGGTTAAATCTATATTTAAAGAGGTGAGAATTGAGGCAGCACCAGGCAGCGTAAGGGCTGCAGTAGCATCTAAGGGATGGATAGAAAATGTTCCAGTGGAAGAAATATTACAAAGGGGCAACTGGAAAAGTGAACAAACTTTTACAAAATTCTACTGTAAGGAGATTTACAGGAGGGAAAACAATAGAAATGAAGATTTACTTCGACATAATTTTTCCTCTGTCTAGTTGATTTACGGGTTTGTAATTTAATTTCAATAGTTACTTTGAACCTCCTAATACTGTTAAGTATTTTATCTTTCTTTGCTCATTCATTAATTTAGATTGATCTTGTATTACTCTTATACTATGGAAGTCTAAAAGTTCTATTAAAACCATGGCATTTCACATAGCATTTATCATTACCATCACCAGCAGATATCAAACATGTCTTCACACCAACGCTGTGTCTTTCCGGTAGGCATATAATAGAACTGTTTTACACCAAAATAAAACAGTTATTATGTGCCGAAAGAAAGACACAGCGTTGGAGCAAGATCCTTGCTGGTGAGTGAAGACCACACTATGGCGGCTTGTGGAGCGGCGCACAGTCAGGAAACGTAAAGCGACTGTGGCGCCCCTGCTGGCAAAAAGGGGTAACTATTGTGCGGAAGAAGGACTAAAAATGGTATGTAATTTGACTAATAATGGAGGAAATAGGCAAAAATCATAGCAGCTTCTTCACACCAACGCTGTGTCTTTCTTTCGGCACATAATAACTGTTTTATTTTGGTGTAAAACAGTTCTATTATCATTGATTAATAATTATATTTATTGCAAGAAAAAAAAAATTATATAATAATATATATCCTCACGCCTTCCCACAAGGGTCCCCGAAGAGGTAGGCAGAGGTGTATAGGTGCCAACGTGACAGATGGCGAGTCCATCGCCGTTACTCAAGCACGACTATACATACGCCTTTGAATGTCTTCTCTGACGTATGCAGGTTTCCTCTCGATGTTTCCCTTCACCGTAAAGCTCGTGGTGTGACTAATCACTGTACTTAAGTTCAGAAAAACTCATTGGTACAGTCGGGATTCGAATTTGCGATCTTTGCGTCGCAGGCAACTGCATGAACCACTCGGCCACAACGGCCCTAAAAATAAATTTAATGCCAAAATGTTTAAAAAATGTCCACCCTTGCGAAGCCGGGACGGGTCGCTAGTGTCATAAAAAATAACGTGTGTCACTCGGGGACTGCCGCGGTAAAGCTATTGCATAGCATTTTGTATCAACTTATGCAATACACCTATATACTTTCCCACAAACAGCTGCTTACGTACTAGGCGTGCCTTTTAAGGTCTGTCGTTTCCATATTTCTCGGCCATTTTGAATTTGGAACTGTTCTAAATTCGAATGTGTTTAAATTTTGAAGGTGTTAAGGTCCGAACCCCACAGGGGGTGCCCTTAGCTGTGTTGCTTAATACTTAAGTGCCTGGCTGGAGGCCTGGGTCTCGCCATTGACCGGTTAAGTAGCAAAAGTTCCCGGAACTCACGCTACGAGAGACAATACAAAAAAAAGGTTTTTTTCTCGTTACGGAATTTCTTGATTCGGTCGCAGCGCTCAAAGCAGGCGATAAAAGCTATTCAATAGCTTAATATGTTGATTCAGACATGTATTTTACCAGCATAGGTATGTTAGGCACCACCACGGCGTCGTCGTCCATCCCGCTGCTCAGCTCAGGTTGGAAGGTGTACGCGCGCCGGTAGTGGAACGACAGGGTCCCGTTCTCATTGTCCGTGATGTTCACCTTCTCCCACTCCTCACTGCGAGAGGATGGCATGTCAAACAAATACTAAACAAATGTCATGTTCTAAATACTTCTTTAATAGCTGTGAGCAATCTTATTATCTCACAAATATTACTAATTTTTGTATTATAAATGTGAAAGTTTGTAAGTTTGGATGCTTGAATGTTCTTTCACGGCCAAACGGCTGAACCGATTGGGCTAAAAGTTGAAATGGTGATGGCGTATACCCAGGATTAGGTCATAGGCTACATTATAATTTCGAATAATTCAAAGTTCTAATTATAATATTATAAAGTATGTTGCTCTTTCACGGCATAGCGGCTGAGCCGATTCTAGCAGGAAAATACATAAGCTACTTTTTCAAACTCCACGCGGGCATAAGCTAGTCTTATATAATTGATAGTTTTCTTAACCAACAAAAAAATTATATATCCTATCCTTCTACACAAAGATTGCACGTTCGAATCCCGACTGTACCAATGAGTTTTTCTAAACTTAAGTATAATGATTAGTCACACCACGAGCAAAGTAAGACATCCAGAAGAAAATTGCATACGTTTAAAAGGTATTCAATGACTGTATAGTCGTGCTTGAGTAACGGCGATGGACTTGTCATCTGTCACGTTGGCACCTAAAATATATCTCTGGCGGAAAGTGGGTGTTATTACACCTATGTATACGCCTTCGAGGAACCCTGAGGCGTGGAGATGCATAATTGGCAGACCACTCTTGTGTTTCTCAGTTTAATAAACAATTTGCGATTTGCGTCGATACATATATAATTGTTATGTATAATGAAAGTTGGCCGATTGCATTATAAAGAATCAGCTTTCTCTGCCTTTAAATGTATTTCCATTATTCATACAACATTCATACATTATACATATGATAGTAGATCGCCAGTTGCATGTTACGTTTGTTTGGACACATAGAAAGGATGAGAGAAGAAAGATTGACGAAACAGAAATACAAAGCGAAAGTGTGTGCAAGAAGAGGCAGAGGAAGGCCACGTTCCAACTACCTGGATCAAATAGATCGGACTCTCAAGGACGGGAACGTTAAGAGTACTCGAAACTGACGAACATGTATGAAGAGACTGATGAATGTGGACGAAGCGAAAGAGGTATGTAAGTCTAGAGAGAACTGGCGCTCTATACTCTCTGCCTACCCCGTTAGGGACACGGCGTGATGATATTTGGTAAGATCGCCAGTTCTATCTACACTTATAGACCTCTTTCGCTTCATGGACATGCTTTCCGTCGTCATTCATTCACTTCATACACGCTCGTCGGTTTCGAGTTCTCTTAACGATATTTCTTGAGTGACCAATCTATTTGGTGTTGTTAAAGGACTCTTTTTACGACTCCTCCTAGCAAAACATATAAAAGACAGAAATAACAAAAGATGAAATTAGTTGCCAGCGTTACATATGGCGAGTCCATCGCCGTTACTCAAGCACGACTACACATAGGTACGTCTTTGAATGTCTTCTTAGACGTATGCAGGTTTCCTCTCGATGTTTTCCTGCATCGTACAGCTCGTGGTGCGACTAATCACTGTACTTAAGTTAAGAAAAACTAATTTTGAACTTGCAGCCTTGCTTCTGTGTGTGTCTACACAAACCAGTCGGCCACGACGGGCGTTTTAATTAATATAACCACTTCTTAAGAGAGATGGAGCTAGAATGGAATTTAAATTGAATAATCGAATGATTAGCCAATCGTCACATGAACGAGATAAATTAAATGGATTTATGATCGATTCTCAATAGGAAAATGTATAAGGAAAACATTTTACACAAGGTTGTAATGACGCAAAGAGTCTAAAGAGGTAGGAGGAGCAATGACAGCAATTATTCAGTGGAAATGTATTAAATACATTTAGTAAGGTATATAATAACAATAATAATTACCTTTGGACAAATTCTACTCAGACTGCAAAGCCTGTACTATGGGAAATAGACAACCGTCAAAATAGAAAATATCTATATACTAGCTTATGCCCGCGGCTTCACCCGCGTGGAGTTCGAAAAAGTAGCTTTTGTATTTTCCTGCTAGAACTTGCTATGCCATGAAAGAATATCATACTTATAAAGTATGAACTCTGAATATATTTGAAGATTGAATTTTTCAGGATTAAAAAGTAGCCTATATAGTATTCCTGGGTATAAGCTAACACCAATTCTATTTTCAGACAAATCGATTCTGCCGTTTGGCCGTGAAAGAACCGCAAACATCAAACTACAAACCTTTTTTTATAAAAAAAAAACCCGGTAACAAGGCCCATAGAAATAGAATAATACCTACTATATAAAATACAATAATTAATATATATCCTCACGCCTGGGTCACCACACAAGGATCCCTGAAGGGGTAGGCAGAGGTGTATAGTTAATACCCACACACCCTCTTTCCGCCAGAGGTATATTAGGTGCCAACGTGACAGTTGGCGAGTCCATCGCCGTTACCCAAGCACGTCTATACATACGCCTTTGAATTTCTTCTCAGACGTATGTAGGTTTCCTCTCGATGTTTCCTTTCACCGTAAAGCTCGTGGTGTGACTAATCACTGTACTTAAGTTCAGAAAAAACTCATTGGTACAGTCGGGATTCGAACTTGCGACCTTTGCGTCGCAGGCAACTGCTAGAACCACTCGGCCACCACGGCCAATAATTAATTGTACTAATAATGTATAATATTAGTAAGATATACACTTACGAGTAAACATAGGGTCCCAGCTCATCCAGTATGGGCTTGGAGCCGTTGTTGAGGAACTCGTCCGCGTTGGTCACGTTGTACACGTAGACCTTGACGAAGGGCCGCACCGGGGGCCGCGCCCACCACTCGAAGGTCATCGAGCCGGGGCGAAGCACCAATTCCTGCGATTAAGGGACAATATTCAATATACGTAATAATAAAACATTTTTATTTTGAGATAAAATGTTTTATTTGAAGTCTGAAAGAAGATTGAGAAAGGTATGCCGAGATGGTTTGGCCATGTCGAGAGAATGAATGAAGAACGATTGACGAAAAAAGTGTATAAGGCGAGTGTGAATGAAAGTGTTGGAAGGGGTAGACCTAGACGGACGTTTCTAGACCAAATTAGGGACGTCTTGAAAAAAGGCCAGGTCAAGAATACACTAAACCGAAGAGCATGTATGAAGAGAATAATGATAGTGGACGAAGCGAAAGAAGTATGTAAGGATCGTATTAAGTGGAAAGAAGTGGTCTCTGCCTACCCCTACGGGAAAGAGGCGTGATTGTATGTATGTACGTATGTTTATTTTGAAAATGAAAATTTATTTCAGGTATTTTCTTTATTTTATTAAGATACACCAACAATATACATATGTAAGCAAAAGTGTGTGCAAGAAGAGGCAGAGGAAGGCCACGTTCCAACTACCTGGATCAAATAGATCGGACTCTCAAGGACGGGAACGTTAAGAGTACTCGAAACCGACGAGCATGTATGAAGAGACTGATGAATGTGGACGAAGCGAAAGAGGTATGTAAGTCTAGAGAGAACTGGCGCTCTATACTCTCTGCCTACCCCGTTAGGGACTTGGCGTGATGATATGTATGTATGTATGTATACATATGTATTTGGACACTATGATATAAAAATCTAAAATAAAACCTAACAAGTACATCAATGAATAGGCAAACACAACACATTTATAATCTGTTACATGATGAAAAAAATAGAAGAAATCGAGTTATATATTTTTGCTTATCTAATATTTAATTATAAGCTAATCTTTTTTTATCTTGTTTTATAAAAATACTAGTGGTCCCGCCCAGCTTCGCTTGGGTGAAAAAAGTAAATGCCCTAAAACACGATCTCAGCGCCACCTATCGGGTCCAATTGTGAATCTAAACCATTCTCAAATCCATCTGAAGACACACAGAAAATTTCATTAAAATCGGTCCAGCCGTTTAGGAGGAGTTCAGTCACATACACACGCACACAAGAAATATATATATTAAGATTGTAACAAATTGTTTGTAGAGGCCTCCTAGTAAGCATGAAATACCTGTGGTAGAAGACCTCACTCTTCTATAACTCTTCGATAACAATATAACTAAAATAAAAAGTTTACAGTTCAGGGAATATAAACTTGGATGAGTGCGTATGTGGTTGTGTGTGCGTGTTTGTGTGTATGTGTGCGTGTGTGTCTGAAATTGAAGGTATAAGTGGAGTTGCGGTGTTTATTTTTAATATTATTATTATTTTCAGTTAATTATATAATTTAATTATGTAGGTAGGTATAAGTATTAATGTATATTTTTAAGATTAAAGTGTTTATCTTAGCATTCATGCGGTCCGCCTGATGGTAAGCGGTTACCGTCGCCTATGGCCGCTTGCAACACCAGCGGTATCACTCGCTCGCGCTGCAGGAATCTTTTCAGACCCTTCTTGAAGAACTCTATGCTGTACTCTCCAGGGAAAACCACAACGGGGACCCTTGTGGGAAGGCGTGAGGATATTATATTATTTATTAATCTGAGTAACAAATGATCTATCCCAGTGCCAAATTTTAGCCAATTCCGTTCAGAAATTTTCGACTCCGGAACTGCGTTAGACACAGGAGAATGCGGACGAAGCTAGTTCTCTCTACCTGACGTCTAGACCTGTTAGCCTAGAGAGAACTGGCGATCTACTCATTAACCTCTGCTTAGAATTATTTCTTAACACCTAGACAACACACATCGTCATCACTGAGACATTAAATGCCAGAAACCAGTTAATGATCAAGATCGTTAAACTATCCGAGTTTAGCGGAAATTTTACAATCGCTTAGCTTTTTAAAGCTTTTAGCTGTGTTTTGCAATTATACAAATTATACAATTGTTAGTTTGTTGCGAAACCACGTGAGAGTATTTTGAACAACTACGTATAGAGCATCCATCACGGCAGCCACGGCACCATATTTTTTTTACTAAACGATTCAAATATTACTGTAATGGCGTATAGGGAGGTCAAAGAGATTGCGCTGGACAGAGGCAAATGGAAGGAGTTGCATCAGAGACGCCGACAAGAGGCCAGCTCTTAAAGCAAAGGTGTCTGTCATGGCGTATAGGGAGGCAAAGAGATTGCGCTGGACAGAGGCAAATGGAAGGAGTTGCATCAGAGACGCCGACAAGAGGCCAGCTGTTAAAGAAAAGGTGTCTGTCATGGCGTATAGGTAGGTCAAAGAGATTGCGCTGGGCAGAGGCAAGAGGATGTGAGCCCGCGGCCTCAAGCTTCGCTGCCAGGAGCTTTAGCCACTAGACCAAACGGTCGTCGAATTTTTTTATAATGAATGATTGATTTGACTGAAAATACTATTATTTTCTCAATTGTGTTATTACTAAAGATTCATAAAATGCTTAGAAACACCGTGTGTTTGGACCACCACAACACCATCCACGCTGAATGACAGTTTATTTATTTATTTATAAGGTTCACCAACAATACACATATTAAGCCTTAAAGTACACTTGATCATAAAAACAAGTCCTGATATGTGTTTATATATATGTATATATGTATAATGACACGTATACACAACATTCACTTTACATAACATATAAGTTTGATAACAATAATAATATATCTATACTAATATTATAAAGAGGAAAGATTTGTTTGTTTGTTTGTTTGTTTGTTTGTAATGAATAGGCTCCGAAACTACTGGACCGATTTCAAAAATTCTTTCACCTTTGGAAAGCTACATTATCCCCGAGTAACATAGGCTATATTAAATTGGACCCGATAGGTGGCGCTGCGATCGAGTTTCAAGAATTTTACCTTTTTACCCGGGCGAAGCTTTCTGTGTGTTTCTGTGTGTCTTAAGCTAGATTCGAGAATGGTTTAGATTTACAATTGGACCCAATAGGTGGCGCTGCGATCGTGTTACGGGCAACTTAACTTTTTCACCCGAGCGAAGCTGGGCGGGACAGCTAGTATAATAATAAAACACAAATTGACCTAGTCCCAAATTAAGGAAAGCTTTTGTTATGGTAACTAGACAACGATATATTTACTTATATAGATAGATATATACATAAATACATAGGACATCCAAGACTAAGGTACAAATATTCGTGTTCATCACACAAATATCTGCCCTCAGCGGGATTCGTACCCGCGACCTCGTGTTTGGCAGTCAGGAGCTCTAACCACTAGACCAGACGGTCGTAATAAAAGAAGTATAATAAAATAAGTATAGAGAATAATGGCGATAGTGACGAAAATTGTTTCAACTTTAATTAATACAAATGTAGATGTTTTCTTAGTACAGTTTTTAGACAGTTGACGACCAAGAAACAAACTGTTGGCTCTTCGCTGTCATACTGACTTGTGGTTACTCTGTGGCGCCGCGCAATCGCTAATTTCCACTACTCGCCTTGGCCTGCATACCTACTCCCTCCTCTCCCCTCGCTACTCCCCACTCCCTCCACCCTACTGCACGGTACCTAGCGTCTAATGCGTATTGATAACCTGCGCTAGAAAGTATATTTGCAATAGCATGCATATATGCATGGCAAGTTGACGACCGTCTGGTCTAGTGGTTAGAGCTCCTGACTGCGAAACTTGAGGTCGCGGGTTCGAATCCCGCTGAGGGCAGATATTTGTGTGATGAACACGAGTATTTGTACCTTAGTCTTGGATGACCTATGTATTTACGTATATTTCTATCTATATAAGTAAATATATCGTTGTCTAGTTACCATAACACAAGCTTTGCTTCATTTGGGACTAGGTCAATTTGTGTGGAATTGTCCCAGGTATTTATTATTATTATTAAGTTAATTCCCTTACCTTAATTATAAGCGGTTACCGGTGTCTATCTATGATATTTATATTTATTAATTCTTTAGAACTAAACGAACAGCTGTAGCAAAAACGCTTATATTATATTATAAGCGTTGTTGCAATAATAATAATAACATCCTCACGCCTTCCCACAAGGGTCCCCGAAGGGGTAGGCAGAGGTGTATGGGTAATACCCACGCACCCACTTTCCGCCAGAGGTATAATTAGGTGCCAACGTGGCAGATGGCGAGTCGATCGCCGTTACTCAAGCACGATTATACATACGTCTTTGAATTTCTTCTCAGGCGTACTCACTGTACTTAAGTTCAGAAAAACTCATTGGTACAGTCGGGATTCGAACTTGCGACCTTTGAGTCGCAGGCAACTGCTCGAACCACTCGGCCACCACGGCTTATAATAATAATAATAATAAAATAATATCCTCACGCCTTCCCACAAGGGTCCCCGAAGGGGTAGGCAGAGGTGTATAGGTAATACCCACACACCCACTTTCCGCCAGAGGTATATTAGGTGCCAACGTGACAGATGGCGAGTCCATCGCCGTTACTCAAGCACGACTTTACATACGCCTTTGAATTACTTCTCAGACTTATGCAGGTTTCCTCTCGATGTTTTCCTTCACCGTAAAGCTCGTGGTGTGACTAATCACTGTACTTAAGTTCAGAAAAAACTCATTGGTACAGTCGGGATTCGAACTTGCGACCTTTGCGTCGCAGGCAACTGCTCGAACCACTCGGCCACCACGGCTCTTTATAACCACGGCTTCTAATAAAATGCTTAAATATACTTAAGTTGAAGAAAAAATATATTACCCATTACTACATTACATTACCTATTTTATTACATATTTATGACATTATTTCTTATTATTATTATTCTTTATTTGAAATACATCTTATAGAATTAATTTTTAAATATATATATCTTAATATATATATTTCTTGTGTGCGTGTGTATGTGACTGAACTCCTCCTAAACGACTGGACCGATTTTGATGAAATTTTTTGTGTGTGTTCAGGTGGATACGAGAATGGTTTAGATTCACAATTGGACCCGATAGGTGGCGCCACCATCGTATTTTTTCACCCGAGCGAAGCTGGGCGGGACAACTAGTATATATATATAAACATATTTAAAAATATAAAATACTAGTGGTCCCGCCCAGCTTCGCTTGGGTGAAAAAAGTAAATGCCCTAAAACACGATCACAGCGCCACCTATCGGGTCCAATTGTGAATCTAAACCATTCTCAAATCCATCTGAAGACACACAAAAAATTTCATCAAAATCGGTCTAGTCGTTTAGGAGGAGTTCAGTCACATACACACGCACACAAGAAATATATATATTAAGATAAAGATAGGGCCCACCGGTATCGGGATCAGGGTCCAAGGTACCGGTGGTTAGGGTCCCAGAGAAAGAAATCTCCTATTATTATTATTATATTATATTATCATAACCTACTTTTCAAGACCGCCTTTGAATGTCTTCTCAGACGTATGCAGGTTTCCTCTCAATGCTTTTCCTTCACCGTAAAGCCCGTGGTGTGACTAATCACTGTACCTAAACTCAAATCAATCAAAACTCATAGGTACGGTTGGGATTCGAAGTCGAAATCTTAGCATTAGGAGCGGCAACTTGAAACGCTCGACCACCACGGCCGCTAATGTTACAAAGCGTTACAAAATCATATAACGGCTATTTCGCAGCAAAAACTACAGTTACATTAATCCGAAGGTTAACTAAACTTAATGTTTATTTCCACACCGAAAGGTCACTGGTTCGAGTCCCGCCTCCAACGAGAGTAATTGGTCTTATTATTTTAATGTTATATTACTTTTCTTGATTCTACAATAAGCATTCACCTAACTTCCCACGCATCTCTGTAAAGGAATCTATATATCTTCATGCCTTCCTACAAGGGCCCCTGAAGGGGTAGGCAGAGGTGTATAGGTAGTGCCTTGACTTCACACCCACCTTCAGACAGAATTAGTCTGGCGGAAAGTGGGTGTGGATTTTAAGATTTGATATTAAATGTTTTAAATTATTCATCTCTTTATAAAATCGTTTGGTCACTCAAGGATGGGAACGTCAGGAGTACTCGAAACCGACGAGTATGTATGATGACCGATCAACTAATAAGAGAGGTAGGGCATAACGGGTTTCCCGTTCGAATTCGGAGCTGCCCGACTGGGGCAGGACCTCCACCTTATAGAAGTCCGTAGCCAAATAACACAATTAATTGTGTTGTGTTCCTACGCGGTGAATAAGGTTTCCAGTAATGAGCTCCTTGGGGAGGGGGGAGGATTGTTATATTGTGTTGGCAACCCGGGGGATTAGACCTATTATGTTGCCAACACAGTATAACTCTCTGAACACAGAGTGGCAACGCGCAAGTGATACTTCGGTATCTTGAGCGTAAATAGGCTACGGTAACCGTTTCCCATCAGGTGGGCCGTATGCTTGTTTGTCACTCTTGTTGCAGTTGTTGTTGCGGTTGTTGTGGACCGATTTTGATGAAATTTTCTGTGTGTCTTCAGGTGGATTCAATTCAAATTCAATTCAATTCAAAATAGTTTATTCTTCCCACATACAAAAATCTAGTACAGAAATGAAGGATTTTAATTAAGCAGTAAATGAGCTTTGTAGGTGGGAGTCAGGAGTCCTACCTAGGTTCCCTGAGCTAAGGGTCTCCTGGCCCCCCTCTTGGATTTATAATTCTATTAAGGAATTATTTTTTTCAAGATTCAAGAATGGTTTAGATTCACAATTGGACCCGATAGGTGTCGCTGCGATCAAGTTCCAGGAAATTTAAGTTTTTCACCCGGGCGAATAATATATAGTAGGCAGGGACTAGGGAAACGATTCCCCCCAGACTCTCGCAAGTTCCGGCCCGCGCCGAGCCAGTAGCTCAAATCCCCTCCCCAAATAATTAAATAATAATAAAATTCAAGACCAGCCCAGCTCCCTTGCTCGCGAACCACCAACGCCCTAAGCCGAGGTCCGAACCCCACAGGGGGTGCCCTTAGCTGTGTTACTTAGCACTTAAGTGCCTGGCTGGAGGCCTAGGTCTCGCCTTTATCCGGTTAAGTAGCAAAAGTTCCCGGAACTCACGCTACGAGACACAATACAAAAAGAAAAAAAAAATAGCGACACGATATCGAAAAAAAGTGTCGTAGTTATAAAATTATACTTTGATTTATTTATACCCACGAAGAATTATAAAAAATTACGAAATAAAATTCTTCGTGAGTGCAACCGCGGTGCAGTGCTTGTAAATTATAAATTTACAATACTACAGTAATTGCTTGGTTACTAGGGCGAGGGCCTCGGTCGAAGGTTTGATGCGCATGAGTAAACCACTTGCCAACTGGAAGGTAGATGATTAATGTGGCGAAGAGTGTGAAAAGGTTCCTGCAGGGTCGGCAGCGCGCGAGCGATATCCCTGGTGTTGCAAGCGTGCATTCTCTATAATAATAACTTCCTGAAACACGACCGCAGCGCCACCTATCGGGTCCAACTGTGATCCTATCTTTCAAGTTGGATCAAACTGCACACGGTGTGCAAATTTGATTGAAATCGGCTAAGTTGTTGAGCCCATCGCGGACGAACAACGTGACAAGTAATTTATATATATTAAGATATGTCTTCGCGCCTTACCACAAGGGTCCCGAAGGGTCAGGCAGAGTTGTCACAATGATACTACCCCACACTCACTTTTCGCTAACGATATATTTTATATGCAGGTTTCCTCTCGATTTTCTTAAGTAATTTCGATGTAAATTCCAAAAAGAAATGAAGTTCTATAACCGTATTTTTCCTTCACCGTAAATCTAGTGGTGTGACTAATCACTGTATAAGAAAAAAAATTGGTGCCATCAAGGCTGAAGTTCGCAAACAACGTTGCAAGCGACTAGCCAAACCAATCGACACCCATGGCTTTATATATACTGTAAATAATACGATCATCTTGGAAATCCATGCAAGAGGCATATGTCCAGCAGTAGACGCATATTTATTTATTTTATTTTTTATTTATTAATACTTCCTGCAAAAAATGTTTGCTAAGGCGAACTTAATGCCAAAGGCATTCTCTACCAGTTAACCTTTGGGTGATGCAGAGATAGGCATGGCAGGCTATAAAAGAAATAAATAGTTGGAAAATATAAACATAAATTCTTTATATATTATAATAATATACTATATATTATAATATGTTACAATATCATACATCTAATTATATAATAGACAATATATAAATACGAATAAATCTACTTATAATACATGTACATATATATATATATCATATAATACACATAAATATTATTCAGTTTCTGCATGACGGAAGTAAAGCTGCTTCACTTTCGCTTTAAATGTGTCACGGCTATTACACATCCTGATTTCCGGGGGGAGCGCATTCCATAGTAAGACCGATTGGACAGGGAAAGAAGAATGAACAAGAGTAGAACTATGAGTTGGACAGAGGAGGAGACGATTGTCGGCAGAGCGTAAGTTTATAACATGGTTACAGCAACGATACTGAACATGTGAAGTAAGATAAGAAGGAGCATTGGGAGAGTGAAGGAGAGTGAAGAGCATAGTCACTGACCGCAAACTACGTCGCTGACGAATAGGTAACCATGTTAGTTGGGAGCGGTAGGAAGAAACGTGATCAAACTTACGCAGATTGAATATGAATCGAATGCAACTGTTGAGAAGTCGGTCCAGTTTATTGAGCAGATCTGCATTCAGGTCGGTATAACAGACATCACCATAGTCGATTATGGGGAAAATTAAAGTCTGCACAAGCATTGTCTTGGTTTTGGTAGGGAGAAGATTCTTTAACCGATAAAGAGATCGTAGTGCACCGGTCACCCTCCGACACACATCGGAAACCTGCACTTGCCACCCAAAAGTAGCATCGATGTACAAGCCGAGATCCTTGACAGTGGGACTAATTGGGATGGTGGCTCCATTAAAAACAATAGGTGTCATTCTTGTCACGTCAATTTTACTCATCATACGGGAACCACCAACCATTATTGCCTGTGTCTTGGCCACATTTACGGCTAATCCGAAGCGATCAGACCACTTTTTTATTAAGTCTAGATCTCGGTTAATATCATCGATGGCTTGTGGCAGATTCTGAATGCTAGCTTGAGAGTAAATTTGCAGGTCATCGGCGTACAAATGATACGCACACTGAAGCTCGGAAGATAAAAGGTTAATGAATAATGAAAATAGAAGTGGAGAGAGAATACCGCCTTGTGGAACACCAGAGCCTATGTCACTCCAACTTGATGATGAATCATCTACGTGGACCGACTGCTGGCGTCCTTGAAGATAAGAACGGAACCATTCCAGTGATTCGGATGAGATCATAAAGTGGGAGAGGATGGATAGTAGGATATCGTGACTGACCATATTAAAGGCGTTTGAAAAATCAACTAGGACAAGCACAGTGATATTTTTGTCCTCAATGCCCGACCTTATATCGCCAGTCACTTTAAGCATAGCGGTGACTGTGCTATGGCCAGGTCGAAATCCCGATTGGTATGGGCTGAGAATATTATTTTGATGAACAAACACAGACAACTGCTTATGAACGCAGCTCTCAAGGACTTTGGATAAGAAAGGGAGAATGGATATGGGACGGAAATGGTTAGGCAGTGAGGGATAGGGTACTTTAGGCAAAGGACGAACAAAAGCTTTGCGCCATAAAGTGGGAAAGGATCCGGACTCGAGGGAAGCATTTATGATATGAGTGATCACGGGAAGAATTTGGTCAAGGATTATAATAATCATGTATCTGCTAATGTTATCGCCGCCTACAGCCTGAGATTTAATAGAGTTGATTATTATTTTAATCTCATCCGGTGTCACTGGAGAAAATTTAAATGAACAAATTTTGGGATGTGGTAAGCCATTTATGTGGTCAACCGTCTGGCTTATGGAAAGACGATCCAATGAAGAAGTAGTAGAGGTGAAATATTTATTGATATCGTCTAAGCCAATCGCCATCGGAAGACCAGGTTTACATGTTTTTCCGACACCTAGAGTTCCAAGGAACTTCCAGATGTCAGCGGGAGATGAAGAAGAAATATTGTTGATAATGTGGCGGCGTTTAGCGTTACGTATCATTTGATTGCACACATTTCTAGCTCTCTTAAAGTTGTCCCAGTTTTCTACACTACGATCTCTTTTGTACTTGCGAAATGCACGATCCCTGCGCCTCATTGCCATTCGAATGCCTGCAGTCAGCCAAGGCGCGGGAGCATGCTTCAGCCTGATTCTCTTCACGGGAGCATGGACATCATAAAGTCTGAGAATCCTGTCGTTGAAGATCTGGACTTTTTGATCAACCGTATGGGCACTATGTAAGGCACTCCAGTCAATATTACAAGCATCCAGACGTAACTTATCAACATCCATACGCCCAAAACAACGCCTGTGCAGAGTTTTAAGTTGCGGCTTAGGAGGTTTTATATTATAGGAAAGGAAAATAAGGTCGTGATGAGAAAATCCCGGAGCGGGATGTTGACCATGAGAAGGGACGAGGGAAGGATTTGAGGTGATGATCAGGTCTAACCAAGTGTCATTCCTGTTAAAATTATTGTGAGTGGCTTGGAGAGGTAAGATATGAAAATTTGTTATATGCTGAGAAGAAGAAGAAGAAGAAGAAATAATAATAATAATAATTAGACTCACATGATCAATGACCATCCGCACCCAAACACCAAAGAATACGGCACATATGATGCCCAGGAGTAACAGGATGACAGCTGACGCCAGCACGAACCCTGCCAACAAACAAATATACATAAATAATATATCCACACGCCTTCCCACAAGGGTCCCCGAAGGGGTAGGCAGAGGTGTATAGGTAATACCCACACACCCACTTTCCACCAGAGGTATATTTTAGGTGCAAACGTGATAGAATAAAATACATTACATTACATATCATCACGCCAAGTCTCTAACGGGGTAGGCAGAGAGTATAGAGCGCCAGTTCTCTCTAGACTTACATACCTCTTTCGCTTCGTCCACATTCATCAGTCTCTTCATACATGCTCGTCGGTTTCGAGTACTCTTAACGTTCCCGTCCTTGAGAGTCCGATCTATTTGATCCAGGTAGTTGGAACGTGGCCTTCCTCTGCCTCTTCTTGCACACACTTTTGCTTTGTATATCTGTTTCGTGATTGACGAAACTTTCTTCACTCATCCTTTCTATGTGTCCAAACCAACGTAACATGCCTTTCTTCATATTTACAATCACGCCCTCATTCACGCCAGTTGATTTGCGAATCTCTTCATTGCGGATTCGATCTAATATCGTTACTCCGCACATTTTTCGAAGAGATCGCATCTCGACTGCATTCAAGCTATTTTCATACTTCCTCTGACATACCCATAAAATACATAAATAAACATAATAATCTATACATATAATAAAATTGGAGTGTCTGTTTGTAATATTAAAATACCCACTTTTTACTAAATGCATATGGATGCATACACGGTACATACACCAAAATATAGTTTTTTGTAATTTTGTCTGACTGCCTGTCTGTCTGTGTGTCCGTCTGTCTGTCTGTTTGTTCCGGCTAATCTCTGAAACGGCTTGACCGATTTTGACGGGACTTTCACTGGTAGATAGCTGATGTAATAAGGAGTAACTCAGGCTACTTTGGTTGTAATAAATGGACCAATAACTTTTTAGTTAAATTCCACGCGGACGAAGTCGCGGGCACAGCTAGTAATAAAGAAATACCTGGGACAATTCCACACAAATTGACCTAGTCCCAAATTAAGCAAAGCTTGTGTTATGGTAACTAGACAACGATATATTTACTTATATAGATAGATATATACATAAATACATAGGACATCCAAGACTAAAGTACAAACACTTGTGTTCATCACACAAATATCTGCGCTCAGCGGGATTCGAACCAGCAACCCCAAGTTTCGCAGTCAGGAGCTCTAACCATTAGACCAGACGGCCGTCAAATTATAGCATTACATGAATATAATTTTTTTTTTTTATTATTTATACAACAAAAGCGGCATACAAGCATACGGCCCACCTGATGGGAAACGGTTACCGTAGTCTATTTACGCTCACGATACCGAAGTATCACTTGCGCGTTGCCACTCTGTGTTCGGAGAGTTACAGTGTGTTGGCAGCATAATGGGTTTAAACCCTCTGCTTCCAACACAATGTAACAATCCTCCCCCCTCCGCAAGGAGCTTATTTCTGGAAACCTTATTCACCGCGTAGGAACACAACACAAAACATTGTGTTATTTGGCTACGGACTTCTATAAGGTGGAGGTCCTGCCCCAGTCGGGCAGCTCCAAATTCGAACGGGAAACCCGTTATGCCCTACCTCTCCTAAAATAGAGAGAAAGAGAGAGAGAGCCCCACCGCCCCACTCACTCTGCCTACCCGTGAGTGCTTCAACTCGGGGCTCAAAGGTCGCTCGCGACGCTTCGTGTTTTTTTATTATCTTACAGTCTCAGTGTCATGAGTCAAAGTACAAAGATTGTTCATTATGCAATGTGTATGAACAATTATGAGAGAATTGCTTGAGCAAAAGTTTAGATAATATTGGTCCTGTCCCCGTGGAGGTATATATGTAGGTATATAGGTGTATATGTAGTACCCACACACACACTCTTTCCACCAGAGATATATTTTAGGTGCCAACGTAAGATGGCGAGTCCAAGCACGACTATACACACGCCTTTGAATGTCTTCTCAGACGTATGCAGGTTTCCTCTCGATGTTTTCCTTCACCGTAAAACTCGTGGTGTGACTAATCACTGTACTTAAGTTCAGAAAAACTCATTGGTACAGTCGGGATTCAAACGTGCGATCTTTGCGTCGCAGGCAACTATTTGAACCACTCGGCCACCACGGCTTTCATTTTCATTCATTTATTTTCATAATAGATAGGATATGCAGAGGTGTTAGGTAGTACACACACACCGACTTTCCGCTAGAGGTATATTTTTATACACATAATTTTTAACAATATGAAGTCGTCTCTTTCTAACACATACAGAAAGTAGAGATATGAGCATATTGAGCTAAACATAAATAACGCCAATTAATATCCAATTCAAGATCACACTCGCGTACCCTTTACCAGTGACATTTGATCACGTTTGCGTCACGTCAGCGTGTCGTCATCGGGTCGTCGCGTGCGCACGTCTATCGCATTTGTATGTGTTATGTAACTCGTGATGGGCATTAGTATAGAGTTTGTTTGAGTTTGATGTATTGAAAGAAGTTTTAAAACTCGCGATCTACGCCCGTGGTAACTGCAAGCGTCTCACTGTGGTAACATTGATTTATTAATTTTTATTAAGGTACGGCGATGGACTCGCCATCTGTCACGTTGGCACCTAAAATATATCTCTGGCTGAAAGTGGGTGTTTGGGTATTACCTATACACCTCTGCCTACCCCTTCGGGGACGGTGGAAAGGCGTGAGGATATTATTATTATTGTTATTAAGGTACACCATACGGCATATTACGTTGGTTTGGACATGCAGAAAGGCTGAGTGAAGAAAGATTGACGAAACAGATATATACAAAGCGAAAGGGTTTGCAAGCAGAGGAAGACCACGTGCCAACTACCTGGATCAAATCGATCGGACGCTCAAGGACGGGAACGTTAAGAGTACTTAAAACAAGAGCATTAGAATGGCATTTTCGCTCGTTGGCACCAGTTGTGCTGTGTGCTAACGAGCCGCCCTTGTACACCAAATGTTTGCTTTAATATATGTTTTTAAGTTATACGCTTTTTGATGATTTAATAACTATTTAGCTGTATGCACATATTTTTGAGTTACGATCCAGTTTAGCTCTAAGTATGATTGTTATGTTATTTCTTATTGATTGTAATTTGTTTTGTGCATTAAATAAAATAATAATAATATAATATAATATCCTCACGCCTTCCCACAAGGGTCCCCGAAGGGGTAGGCAGAGGTGTATAGGTAATGCCCACACACCCACTTTCCGCCAGAGGTATATTAGGTGCCAACGTGACAGATGGCGAGTCCATCGCCGTTACTCAAGCACGACTATACATACGCCTTTGAATTTCTTCTCTGACGTATGCAGGTTTCCTCTCGATGTTTTCCTTCACCGTAAAGATCGTGGTGTGACTAATCACTGTACTTAAGTTCAGAAAAACTCATTGGTACAGTCGGGATTCGAACTTGCGACCTTTGCGTCGCAGGCAACTGCTCGAACCACTCGGCCACCACGGCTCGCAATAAAATAATTGGATGATATTTGGCAACCAATGAAATGAATGTATATAAAACCTGTAAGCGGATATCGACAGCGACAACAAAAGTCGGCGTGGACACGACAACATTAAAGTGTTGTCATAACATGACAGATGTCTGCCACAAAAGCAAATGGATTTGTTTACAAATATATTCACGTCGGTGCGACTGCTTACCAAACAATATCTCTCTCACCTTCCGGGTATTGTAGCAACAGTACATGCTTTAGCACTGGTCGTGTATTTAAACACATTTGCCAGGTAATGCGAACACAATACCCCCATTATTCTCATGTCGGGCAAGTGATATGGCGTATTATGTACGTGTGCCTTCCGAATAGGGTCCCCGAAGGAGTAGGCAGAGGCTTAGCAGCTCCCTATATCCGTCGCATACACACTTTTACATACATATCATCACGCCGAGTCCGTAACGGGGTCGGCAGATACACTTCTCATCAGAAAAATCGAAACACCTTGCAAGTTTATGTTTTGTAAGGATTATCAGAAAAATTGTGAATAATATTTCAATATTATTCACTATTAAACGACATTTGACATATATTCCTAAATATACAAATTTTTCTGATAATCCTTACAAAACATTGCAAATAATCATTACAAAACCTGCCTAAGCCTGAGAAGAAATTCAAAAAGGCGTATGTATAGTCGTGCCTGAGTAATGGCAATGGACTCTCTACCTGTCACATTGTGGGTATCTAAAATAAAATATCTGGCGGAATGTGGGTACTACCTACACACCTCTGCCTACCCCTTCAGGGACCCTTGTGGGAAGGCGAAAGGATATATATAAATTTTTCTGATAATCCTTACAAAACATAAACTTGCAAGGTGTTTCGATTTTTCCGATGGGAAGTATATATTTAGGCACCAACGTGACAGATGGTCAGTCCATCGCCGTTTACCAAGCTTGACTATGTCTTCTCAGACGTATGCAGGTTTCCTCTCGATGTTTTCCATCACCGTAAAACTCGTGGTGTGACTAATAACAAAAACTCAATGGTTTTGGGATTTGAACTTTAATATTGCAGGCTCGAATTCCAAATTACTCGAACCACTCGGCCGAAACGGCTTGAAATCTAGGCCAAGATTAGATGCGATAGCGCCCAGTTGTGCTACTAATATTATGCCAATTTCTGAAGGTGTTCGTTAGCGAAAAAAGTCTGATCAAAATCATATTAAATATGGCACAGAGATAACGGTCCTCCAGGATGCCCGACGACGACACACAAACACTACACAAAACCGACCACTGTTCCGTCCTCGCCGTCGAGGCTCGACGCGAATAAGCCGTAATGTTCCCCCCCGACCCCCGCCGCAAACGCCGGCCCGCGCCGAGCCAGACGCGCAAATCCCGTCCCTAAATATATAAATAATAAAATACCAGACCAGCCCAGCTCCCTTGCTCGCGATCTAGCAACGACCTAAGCCGAGGTCCGTACCCCACAGGGGGTGCCCTATGGGGTACACAGCTATGTGTTGGTTAGCACTAAAGTGCCTGGCTGGAGGCCTAGGTCTCGCCTTTGCCCGGTTAAGTAGCAAAAGTTTTCGGAACTCACGCTACGAGAGACAATACAAAAAAATAAAAATAAAAAATAAACTTCCCACAAGGGTGCCCGAGGGGGTAGGTAGAGGTGTATAGGTAGCACCCACACACCCACATTTTCCGCCAGAGATATATTTTAGGGCCAACGTGACAGATGGCGAGTCCGTCGGCGTTACTCATGGACTCGTGGTGTGTAACTGTAATTAAGTTCAGAAAAAACTCATTAGTACAGCAGCTCAAACCATTAGAGCAGACGCCGCCAAAATAAAAAAAAAGCGCCGTATTACATGCTGTTAGAATGAAACAGATATACGCCTGGTAGTTGAGCTATAGTTGGACTTAATTTTACGACATTATTGTGTCTTGTTATGACACCAAGTTAATATATATTATTGGACTGACACATCACCTTAGTCATAACATGTCTGCCACCATGCGGTTTCCAATCTAGGCCACGTTCGCTCCATACAATTTGTCAGGGTTACGTTCCACAATGAATAAAAACCATTCTACAAATATTGAAAAAAATCCAGTTCCACGGTACAAGCTTTGCTTAGTTTGGGACTAGGTCAATTTGTGTGGAATTGCCTATCTATATAAGTATGTATATCGTTGTCCAGTTCCCATAGTACAAGCTTTGCTTAGTTTGGGACTAGGTCAATTTGTGTTGAATTGCCTATGTATATAAGTATGTATATCGTTGTCCAGTTCCCACAGTACAAGCTTTGCTTAGTTTGGGACTAGGTCAATTTGTGTGGAATTGCCTATCTATATAAGTATGTATATCGTTGTCCAGTTCCCATAGTACAAGCTTTGCTTAGTTTGGGATTAGGTCAATTTGTGTGGGATTGCCTATCTATATAAGTATGTATATCGTTGTCCAGTTCCCACAGTACAAGCTTTGCTTAGTTTGGGACTAGGTCAATTTGTGTGGAATTGCCTATCTATATAAGTATGTATATCGTTGTCCAGTTCCCACAGTACAAGCTTTGCTTAGTTTGGGACTAGGTCAATTTGTGTAGAATTGCCTATGTATATAAGTATGTATATCGCTGTCCAGTTCCCATAGTACAAGCTTTGCTTAGTTTGGGACTAGGTCAAGTTGTGTGGAATTGCCTATCTATATAAGTATGTATATCGTTGTCCAGTTCCCACAGTACAAGCTTTGCTTAGTTTGGGACTAGGTCAATTTGTGTGGAATTGCCTATCTATATAAGTATGTATATCGTTGTCCAGTTCCCACAGTACAAGCTTTGCTTAGTTTGGGACTAGGTCAATTTGTGTGGAATTGCCTATCTATATAAGTATGTATATCGTTGTCCAGTTCCCACAGTACAAGCTTTGCTCAGTTTGGGACTAGGTCAAGTTGTGTGGGACTGTCCCTATTATAATTATTATAATAAGTACATAATAATTACGTAATAAAATGATAGTTTCTTACGTTATTCGTGACATAGGCAATTCTGTTTAGCAACAATAGGACGTTGGAAATAAATTCAATTCATTTGTTTGTGTTCACTGCCTGGAACGCTGACCGACATACCATTAATAATAAATTTTAAAGACAGAGCCGTGGTGGCCGAGTGGTTCGAGCAGTTGCCTGCGACGCAAAGGTCGCAAGTTCGAATTTCGACAGTACGAATGAGTTTTTCTTTACTTAAGTACAGTGATTAGTCACACCACGAGCTTTACGGTGAAGGAAAACATCGAGAAGAAACCTGCATACGTCTGAGAAGTATTTCAAAGGCATATGTATAGTCATGCTTGATTTACGGCGACGGACTCGCCATCTGTCACGTTGGCACATAAAATATATCTCTGGCGGAAAGTGGGTGTGTGGGTGTTACCTATACACCTCTGCCTACGCCTTCGGGGACCCTTATGGGAAGGCGTGAGGACATATTATAAAGACACAAATAAAATTATTTATATATTATTGTGTATACACTGCAGAATATAGCCGTGGTGACCTAGTGATTCGACTAGTTGCCTCGAACACAAAAGATTGCAAGTTCGAATCTCGATTGTACTAACAAGTTTTTCTGAACATCGAGAAGAAACCCGCACACATTTGAGAAGCAATTCAAAGATGTATTCATAGTCGTGCTTGCTTATAACGGCGTGACTCGCCATCTGTCGCGATGGCACCTAAAATGTATCTAAGGCGTAAATTGCATAATCTATCTCTGCGGTAAATTTCATCCGATTTCGTTTAGCCGTACCGGTATGATTGAGTCATCACTACACATCACAAAACTTTAAAATTTATGTATTTACTGTATATAATTCTAATGTACGTGTGTATGTCACTGGACTCCTTCTAAACGGCTGGACCAATTTTAATGAAATTTTCTGTGTGTCTTGAAGTGGATTCGAGAATGGCTTAGATTCACAATTGGACCCGGGCTGAGCTGAGCGGGACAACTAGTTTATATATATTATTAGTGGGATAAAAGTAGAATAAGGTTTAGTGGGATAACAGTATACGACCCACCCAATGGAAAACGGTTACCGCAGCATGTTGCCACTCTGTGTTCGGAGAGTTATACTGTGTTGGCAGCATAATGGGACAAATCCCTCTGCTGCCAACACAATATAATAATCCTCCCCTCTCCCCAAGGAGCTCATTACTGGAAACCTTTTTCACCGCGCAGTAACACAACACAAATAATCGAGTTATTTGGCTACGGACTTCTATAAGGTGGAGGTCCTGTCCCAGTCGGGCAGCTCTAAATTCGAACGGGAAACCCGTTATGCCCTACCTCTCTTGAACTATACCCAAATAGAAGAAATGTATATATATAAAGAGGATTTCCACGGTGTTTTCGTGTAGAGATTTACACCATGTCATTGGCGACCTGCATTTTATACAGACGCAGACGAAGTGGCGTGCGGAAGCTAGTGAGCTACTGTTCGTCTCCCAAACGCGTTATGCCACTATTACAAAACTCAGTTAAATGCATTTCTTACCGTTGCGTCACTTCATGTCGTAACTGCGGTTATTACTTGCAATTTGACAGCCGTCAGTAGTGAGTAGCCAGAGATCTAGGCTGCGAAGCTAAAGGCCGCAGGTTCGATATCCGGACATTTGTGTGTCGAGAGAACGAATGAAGTACGATTGACGAAAAAAGTGTATAAGGCGAGTGTGAATGAAAGTGTTGGAAGGAGTAGACCTAGACGGACGTTTCTAGACCAAATTAGGGACGAATTGAAAAGAGGTCAGGTCAAAAGTACCCTAAACCGAAGAGCATGTATGAAGAGAATAATGAAAGTGGACGAAGCGAAAGAAGTATGTAAGGATCGTAGCAAGTAGAAAGAAGTGATCTCTGCCTACCCCTACGGGAAAGAGGCGTGATTATATGTATGTATGTAAAGAGCCGTGGTGGCCGAGTGGTTTGAGCAGTTGCCTGCGACGCAAAGGTCGCAAGTTCGAATCCCGACTGTACCAATGAGTTTTTCTGAACTTAAGTACAGTGATTAGTCACACCACGAGCTTAACGGTGAAGGAAAACATCGAGAGGAAACCTGCATACGTCTGAGAAGAAATTCAAAGGCGTATGTATAGTCGTGCTGGAGTAACGGCGATGGACTCGCCATCTGTCACGTTGGCACCTAATATACCTCTGGCGGAAAGTGGGCGCGTGGGCATTACCTATACACCTCTGCCTACCCCTTCGGGGACCCTTGTGGGAAGGCGTGAGGATGCATGTATGTTGTGTGATGACCACGAATGGGATGAGAACATCAAAAGTACTCAAAACCAGACGTTCCGTTGAAGAGGTTGATGAATGTGTATGAATATTGCTGTGCCCTCAAACAGGGTGTAATGTTATCTTTAAGCATAGTATGATGAATAAATGATGTCTGTACTTACGTAATTTTACATGCAATAAATTTATTTGATTTGATTTGAAGCGAAAGAGGTCTATATATCTAGAGAGAACTGGCGCTCTACTCTCTCCGCCTACTTGAGGGACTCTACATATATGCTATGTATGCAATACGAGTAAGTCTTGGATTAGTCTTAGTTAAACTCGCGTAAAATTAGTTTTTAAGGAATCCATTTTTGATTTCTTTTTATATTAAAACATATTTCATTTGTTAATCCAGCAAATAATTTATCCAAATTTCGTCCTATTGCGTTCAGTTTTCGCGTATAATGGGAACAAAAATTCGCAATATTTTTGGCGAAAAGTGGGCATGTCACACCATCAACACCACGATCTTTACGGTGAAGGAAATCATCGAGAGGAAACCTGCATGCGTTGGAGAAGACATTCAAAGCCGTATATATAGTCGTGCTTGAGTAACGTCGATGGCACCTAAAAAACCTAAAAAAAGTAGGTGTGACACCCCAGGCTATATACCATTCGGGACTTTTATTGGAAGACGTAGACTAAATAAATTGAAATGGGTCAGTCACTTTGCCAGAATCTCTTTAACATTCCACGCAAAGTACTTATGTTTCTCATAAACGCATTTGGCCAATTTGAGATATAAATAAAATGCTTATATAAAAATGGCTAGTTTAAAATATATCTTGCAAATTTCACTTTTATATTCGCGTGATGCCAATGAGCGATTGTATATCTGACTTCCTGTTACTTAAACGAAAGTTTCGAATCACAGCTTTCAACAATCATACGGCACACTGTGGCAAGCGGTTACCCTAGCATGAATTAATTGGGTCAATTCCACACAAATTGACCTAGTCCCAAACTAAGCAAAGCTTGTACTGTGGGAACTGGACAACGATATACATACTTATATAGATAGGCAATTCTACACAAATTGACCTAGTCCCAAACTAAGCAAAGCTTGTACTGTGGGAACTGGACAACGATATACATACTTATATAGATAGGCAATTCCACACAAATTGACCTAGTCCCAAACTAAGCAAAGCTTGTATTATGGGAACTGGACAACGATATACATACTTATATAGATAGGCAATTCCACACAAATTGACCTAGTCCCAAACTAAGCAAAGCTTGTACTGTGGGAACTGGACAACGATATACATACTCATATAGATAGGCAATTCCACACAAATTGACCTAGTCCCAAACTAAGCAAAGCTTGTACTGTGGGAACTGGACAACGATATACATACTTATATACATAGGCAATTCCACACAAATTGACCTAGTCCCAAACTAAGCAAAGCTTGTACTGTGGGAACTGGACAACGATATACATACTCTATAGACATGTGTAGGTATACATAAATACATAGAACATCCAAAAATAAGGGATAAATACTCGTGTTCGTCACACCAAGACCTGCCCTCAGCGGGAATGGAACCTGCAACCTCAAGTTACGAGGCCAGGATTTCTGACCTCTAGGACCAAAGACCGTCTTAATAAGAAATGTTACGTTAAAATTGTCTGTCGTATGAAAAGGATGAGAGAAGTGAAGGATGTACGACGAAACACAATGCTTTAGTATTGCTAAATAGAGGAAGATCACGTTCCAATTACATAGATCAGGCACTCAAGAAATGGAGCGTCAAGAGTAGTCGACAATAACGAGCATGTATGAAGAGACTGATGAGAGTAGGTAAGGCGCAAGATATTTGTAGTCTAGAGAGAAATGGCGCTCTACTTTCTCTGTCTACACCACGGGGTGTGTTCATAGTAATTTCGTAAATTACAATTTTAAATTAATTTCATTAACTAATTTAAATTCTAATTTTACTCAGTTGTGATGAAATGGTAACGAGTGCTTAACGTGGACTTAATGAGATAATGTAAAATAGTATTTTGTAAGTACAAATATTTTTTTTGTATTTGAAGTCACACTACTGGCGTTATACTTATTCTAGAAATATTGACGAAACAACATAAAAGTGGCCGAGTGGTTCGAGTAGTTGCCTGCGACACAAAGATCGCAAGTTCGAATCCCGACTGTACCAATAAGTTTTTCTGAACTAAAGTACAGTGATTAGTCACACCACGAGCTTTACGGTGAAGGAAAATATCGAGAGGAAGCCTGCATACGTCTGAGAAGCAATACAGAAGCGTATGTATAGTCGTACTTGAGTAACGGCGATGGCCTCGCCATCTATCACGTTGGCACCTAAAATATATCTCTGTCGGAAAGTGGGTGTGTATTACCTATACACCTCAGCCTACCCCTTTGGGGACCCTTGTGGGAAGGCGTGAGGATATATATATATATATATATATATAAATAAATTATATATATATATATATATATATATAAAAAAATTAAAAATTTATATATATATATATATATATAAATTCGGCACAGAGATAGATTATGGACTGGAATAAAATATAGGAATATAATAATAATAATAAATAATACCTGGGACAATTCCACACAAATTGACCTAGTCCCAAATTAAGCAAAGCTTGTGTTATGGTAACTAGACAACGATATATTTACTTATATAGATAGATATATACCTAAATACATATATATCTATCTATATAAGGATATGTTTTGTTACAGAAAAAGAAATTACACGCGTTAAGCCGTGAGGTTCAACTCTTGCTTTAATAATAACAAAGTAGAAACCATCGCCTTAGAATCAGACGGTAATATCAAAACGAAAGGTTCCAAATGGCAGTTTGATTACGTCACTATAGTTAAGTACAAGTATTAATGTCGATTTTGGTGAAAATTCCATGAGCAAACTATGTAATATAGCATCATTAGTAAATTAATCGCTGTGACGTTTGTTAAGTGACAATTAATTTGATAATCACCAATGATAATGCACTAATGGCGAAGTGATTTAAATTTTATATTCTACTTAGGCGATGTCTTAAGTGACACGGCAATAATCTTTATTTGATTAGAGACAAGTGCTTTTAAATCTGTGCCTACTACCAGTCGGATGCTGTTTCTACAGAGATGAGAATTGCTCACTTGTGAGTTGCATCATATAGGGGAAATACTCGAGTTACGTCTACTCTTGAATAATGATGGGAATCAAAGGTATTATATCTGCGGCGTTGTTTCCACACACTTGATTCCCTTAGTAGCATGGCGAATATATAGGAAATTCCACACAAATTGACCTAGTCCCAAACTAAGCAAAGCTTGTACTGTGGGAACTGGACAACGATATACATACTTATATAGATAGGCAATTCCACACAAATTGACCTAGTCCCAAACTAAGCAAAGCTTGTACTATGGGAACTGGACAACGATATACATACTTATATAGATAGGCAATTCCACACAAATTGACCTAGTCCCAAACTAAGCAAAGCTTGTACTGTGGGAACTGGACAACGATATACATACTTATATAGATAGGCAATTACACACAAATTGACCTAGTCCCAAACTAAGCAAAGCTTGTACTGTGGGAACTGGACAACGATATACATACTTATATAGATAGGCAATTCCACACAAATTGACCTAGTCCCAAACTAAGCAAAGCTTGTACTATGGGAACTGGACAACGATATACATACTTATATAGATAGGCAATTCCACACAAATTGACCTAGTCCCAAACTAAGCAAAGCTTGTACTGTGGGAACTGGACAACGATATACATACTTATATAGATAGGCAATTCCACACAAATTGACCTAGTCCCAAACTAAGCAAAGCTTGTACTGTGGGAACTGGACAACGATATACATACTTATATACATAGGCAATTCCACACAAATTGACCTAGTCCCAAACTAAGCAAAGCTTGTACTATGGGAACTGGACAACGATATACATACTTATATAGATAGGCAATTCCACACAAATTGACCTAGTCCCAAACTAAGCAAAGCTTGTACTGTGGGAACTGGACAACGATATACATACTTATATAGATAGGCAATTCCACACAAATTGACCTAGTCCCAAACTAAGCAAAGCTTGTACTGTGGGAACTGGACAACGATATACATACTTATATAGATAGGCAATTCCACACAAATTGACCTAGTCCCAAACTAAGCAAAGCTTGTACTGTGGGAACTGGACAACGATATACATACTTATATACATAGGCAATTCCACACAAATTGACCTAGTCCCAAACTAAGCAAAGCTTGTACTATGGGAACTGGACAACGATATACATACTTATATAGATAGGCAATTCCACACAAATTTACCTAGTCCCAAACTAAGCAAAGCTTGTACCTACTATGGGAACTGGACAACGATATACATACTTATATAGATAGGAAATTCCACACAAATTGACCTAGTCCCAAACTAAGCAAAGCTTGTACTGTGGGAACTGGACAACGATATACATACTTATATAGATAGGCAATTACACACAAATTGACCTAGTCCCAAACTAAGCAAAGCTTGTACTGTGGGAACTGGACAACGATATACATACTTATATAGATAGGCAATTACACACAAATTGACCTAGTCCCAAACTAAGCAAAGCTTGTACTGTGGGAACTGGACAACGATATACATTTTTATATAGATAGGCAATTCCACACAAATTGACCTAGTCCCAAACTAAGCAAAGCTTGTACTATGGGAACTGGACAACGATATACATACTTATATAGATAGGCAATTCCACACAAATTGACCTAGTCCCAAACTAAGCAAAGCTTGTACTGTGGGAACTGGACAACGATATACATACTTATATAGATAGGCAATTCCACACAAATTGACCTAGTCCCAAACTAAGCAAAGCTTGTACTGTGGGAACTGGACAACGATATACATACTTATATACATAGGCAATTCCACACAAATTGACCTAGTCCCAAACTAAGCAAAGCTTGTACTATGGGAACTGGACAACGATATACATACTTATATAGATAGGCAATTCCACACAAATTGACCTAGTCCCAAACTAAGCAAAGCTTGTACTGTGGGAACTGGACAACGATATACATACTTATATAGATAGGCAATTCCACACAAATTGACCTAGTCCCAAACTAAGCAAAGCTTGTACTGTGGGAACTGGACAACGATATACATACTTATATAGATAGGCAATTCCACACAAATTGACCTAGTCCCAAACTAAGCAAAGCTTGTACTGTGGGAACTGGACAACGATATACATACTTATATAGATAGGCAATTCCACACAAATTGACCTAGTCCCAAACTAAGCAAAGCTTGTACTGTGGGAACTGGACAACGATATACATACTTATATACATAGGCAATTCCACACAAATTGACCTAGTCCCAAACTAAGCAAAGCTTGTACTATGGGAACTGGACAACGATATACATACTTATATAGATAGGCAATTCCACACAAATTGACCTAGTCCCAAACTAAGCAAAGCTTGTACCTACTATGGGAACTGGACAACGATATACATACTTATATAGATAGGCAATTCCACACAAATTGACCTAGTCCCAAACTAAGCAAAGCTTGTACTGTGGGAACTGGACAACGATATACATACTTATATAGATAGGCAATTCCACACAAATCTGCCTAGATCCAAACTAAGTTTTTACTGTGAGAATTGGACAACGATGTACAGTATTCATTTAGACAGATATATACATAAATACACAGGACATCCAAGACTAAGGTACAAATACTCGTGTTCATCACACAAATATCTGCCCTCAGGGATACTTTGCTGATAGCGGCGAGCGATACCCCTGGTGTTGCAAGCGTCTATTGGTGACTGTAACAGTTCAAATCAGACGGACCCGCAAGCATGTTAGCCAATTTTGTGGTATATGTACAGTTTATATTGTATGTGTTATGGTATATTATATACACTTCTCATTAGAAAAATCGAAACACATTTCTGTAAGTAGTTAGTTTCAACTGTTCTTCGTAAAGATTGTTCAGTTCCTAATATAAAAGTAACCTAAGTTACTCCTTTTAACATCAGCTATTTGCCAGTGAAGTCACGTCAAAATCGGGCCAGCCGTTTCAGAGATAAGCCGGAACAAACAGACAGACAGGCAGACAAAAATTGTAAAAATTTAATATTTTGCTATATGTACCGTGTATACATCCATATGCAGTTAGTAAAAAGCGGTTATTTTAATATTACAAACAGACACTCCGATTTTATTTATTTGTATAGATATTTAACCTCCCTCAATTAACGGGATATAGAAGTCATGTTTATTTTTCAGAAATTATTGAGATTGGCGCCATAAAATTAACCAAACTGATTAGGAACCGTTAAACACCGCTTCGCAAAACAAGTTTTATGATCAGACGCTGAATTATCGATTCTTGCATTCGCGAGATATGTATATATCTTGGCATTATATATAATTTCCGAAACCGCGTGCACATCTAATGTTAGATTTCTGTTTTGGCTTGGTTACGTTCCTCCACCATACCTACTTTATTACTTTATTACTTTATTACCCCACTCCTCACTCGCAACTACGAATATGAACGGATACCACGTTGCGCTCTACCTCTTTTCAACTTCTACTTTAGCAATATATCGAGGGTCAAACGCGTGCATGCTGTTGGCAAGACCACGGATGATAAACATATATGCCTGGGCCTGCTTAACATTAACACATGCTGTTCTGCAGCCTAGCAATGTCAGCAGTTGCAAATGCTTTCTCATTCCATTCGGAAACCGACTAGCACTTACACTACTAACCTTAGCATAATAATTATTTTGTGTGACTGTTTGGTGAATTACGTTTTATTATTATTATTATTATTATATATATTATCATGCCGAGAACCTCACGAGGTAGGCAAAGAGAGATCTCTCTAGACCTGCAAACTTCTGTGTCAACCACAGACAGTATTTTTATATATGCTTGACAGTGCGGTAAAAAAATACAGATGAAAGCTGCATATTGACGTACGCAGGTTTCCACTCGATGTTTTTCCTCATCGTAAGGCTCTTGTGATGGAATCACTGTACAGATAGTGCCATCCACGAACTATCCTCCCCTATAGTTTACAGTGTAAGTGTGCAACCTTCCACCAATGTGTGAGTATTGTCGGTACACACAGATTACCTATGAGTGCACGCGCACACTACAATTAATACACTCGGGTCATACTGCCTGCATCTCCCGAGCCCTCTACTAGAGCCCTCTATTAGTGGGGCGCGTCTACGTGGATGGCACTATCTATACTTAGGTTCAGAAAAAACTCATCGCTAAGACCGACGCTCGCTTGCAATCTTATTTTTGCAAGCTTATGCTTTAAAAACAATATGAAAAAGCCGTTGCACACTTTCCAAATAAATTAGACACTTTCCTATGAAACTATTCAAGGTTACACCGACCATATGATGACACAGAAACAATAGCGTAGTGTAATGCACGCAACAGACGGAACGACGAAACGATACTAGCATATACATGGTTACGCAAAAAAAATACTCACTTATCTTCCGATTTGATTTCACATAATCCATCATTCGTTTCACTGAACGAGTGGCCATATTGGATTTTCAATAAAAAAAACGAACACTAAAAAGTTACAAATACACGCAAACTTTTTAATCTGACGAATGCAGTACGACGCGCATCGTATGTATGGTTAGGCGCCGACGAACGCGCGAGAGTGACTGGCCGACCGACTAAACTGACCGAGCCAAACTACGTGAAATTAACTTATCTACACAAATAAATACAATTCGAATGTCTGTTTGTAATATTAAAATAACCGCTTTTTACCAAATGCATATGGATGTATGACACTATTCATAAAACATTTTTTTAATTTTGTCAGTCTGTCTGTCGGTCAG
Organism: Drepana falcataria; assembly: GCA_945859725.1. Taxonomy (NCBI): domain Eukaryota; kingdom Metazoa; phylum Arthropoda; class Insecta; order Lepidoptera; family Drepanidae; genus Drepana; species Drepana falcataria. Next base: position 512,406 of record OX243950.1, on the reverse strand, counting down.
TCTGTCTTTTTGTTCTGGATAATATCTGAAACGACTGGACCGTTTTTAACGGGACTTTCAATGGCAGATAGCTGATGTAAAAAGGAGTAACTTAAACTATTTTTAGTTTAGAAACTAAACAAAAACTTTATTGTTTAATTCCACGCGGACGAAGTCGCGGGCACAACTAGTTTTAAATAAACAATCTTTCCGACCAAGTTTTCGTAAGAGGTTGCAACTGTTGAGAGTTACACCGGCCGTTAGACTGGAAAATGTTGACAATCGAAATCCATTTATTATGTACGCAACTATTTCACGTTCGCGACTCTGGACTTCAATGGGTAATACACGATAAAATAATGGACAGTGGCGTGAACGAGGATGTGATTGTAAAGATGAAGAAAGGCATGTCACGTTGGTTTGGGCATATAGAAAGGATGATTGAAGAAAAATTCACGAAACGGATATACAAAGCGTAAGTGTGTGCAAGAGGCAGAGGAAGGCCACGTTCCAACTACCTGGATCAAATAGATCGGACTCTCAAGGACGGGAACGTTAAGAGTACTCGAAACCGACGAGCATGTATGAAGAGACTGATGAATGTGGACGAAGCGAAAGAGGTATGTAAGTCTAGAGAGAACTGGCGCTCTTTACTCTCGGCCTACCCCGTTACAGTACAACAAACCTTCTATATTTGTGCTCAATTATTTATTTCATAAATTAGCACGATGACTTGGTCATGTACCTACGCTCATTTAGCTTATTGGTCGGCTCAACGAATATTATAACAAAACTGAAAAATACAGGAAAAATATTACATTATTAAGAGCAAATACATATATGTATGTATGAAAAGCAATATAGAAACTAGACCTAGGAGCTAGGGTTGTCCCCGTATAAAAAAGTTTTTATTATATAACGAGCATTAATTTAGGACGCCCTCCGACCAGGTGGGATGACGATTTGCGAAGGACTGCTGGCAGATGCTGGATGCGGCAAGCTGAAGACAGGGCGCTATGGCGCTCATTAAGGGAGGCCTATGTCCAGCAGTGGACTAGAGTGGGCTGATGATGATGATGATGATGATGAATTAAGGACTCTTTTAATGCTTGTTATATTAGAAATTAATAGTGTCTCCTTATTTATTAAAATAAAAGAGCCGTAGTGGACGAGCAGTTGCCTGCAACACATTGCAAGTTCGAATACTAAATGTAACAATGCGTGTTTCTGAACTTAAATGCTGTGATTAGTCACACCACGAAAAAATGTAAAAAATTATGTATATGCTTGAGAAAAAGAAGAAGGAAGGCTTGGAGACGTATGTATGTATATATGTATGTAATTTGAAAATGAATGACCGTTCGCTAGACTCGCAAAAACTCGAGAATGCCAAGACCGATATTAATTAATTATTCCGTGTATAGATGGAGCCATCCACGAAGACGCGCCCCACTATCCTCCCTTACAGTTTACAGTGTAAGTGTGCAACCTTCCACTAATGTGTGAGTATTGTCGGTACACACTGATTACCTATGAGTGCACACGCGCACTACAATTAATAGACTCGGTCCCTCGACTAGAAATTGGTGGGGCGCGTTTTCGTGAGTGGCACTATCTGTATTGGCACGTATCCCCGTATGGTTTCGATTCACAAGTAGACCCTGATTGGCGGAGCAGCTTGATATTTACTTACTCAAACAAACCAGGGCGGTTGAACTAGCAAGTAAGCAGCCCGGCCTTCTAAACAAGTACGAACCTATGCCATCAGTAAACTGGATATCTAATTTTAGATGCGGCTTAGCCATGGGGGCATTCTTATAACCAGTACAAAGATCACACGTCGACCCCAATCCAGTTCTTATCGCGGGACAATGTTCAACAAGTTTTTATTCAACAGGAGGATTTGCACCACCTTATACAACATGATAGCTTCTTTAGAAACATCTTAGAAGGAAAGGTAGAGGGGAAGAGAGGAAGAGGAAGACCAAGATTAACATACATGGGTCGGATCCAAGAAAAAGTGTCTCTCATGACGTATAGGGAGGTCAAGCAGGTTGCGCTGGACAGAAGCGAATGGAAGGGAATGCATTAGAGACGCCGACAAGAGCCCAGCACTTAAATTTGTGATGATGAGGAGGATTTTGTTCAACATCATTCTCCATACATGAATAGTAAGTACAGTCTTTGTACGAAAACGCCGGTCCCTCGTGGAGTAGGCAGAGAGACTAGAGCGCCAATTCTCTCTAGACTTATACACCTTACCTGCTCATCGGTTACGAGTACTCTTGACGTTCTCGTCCTTGAGCGTCCGATCGATTTGATCTAGGTAGTTGGAACGTGGTCTTCTGCCGCACCTCTACTTGCAATCACTTTCGCTTTGGATATCCGTATCGACAATCTACCTCATGACATGTGTCATGACAACCTTCGATAGTTTTCAAATTCATACAAATCAAATCGTAGGCTCAAAGTAATTACTATTTTTGCCTCTCAATTCTAGCGAAAACATTGTTTTTATTATTAGTGCTAGCCGAGTGGTACCGAGTGGAGAGTACTTGCCTGCATCACACAGATTGCAAGTTTGAATCCCGATTTTACTGAGTTTATCTGACCTAAGGAGTGATTAGTCACACCGCGAGGCTTACGATGAAGGAAACCATCGAGAGGAAACCTGCATACGTTTGAGATACATTGAGAGACATTAAATAATAATTAATAGTCGTGCTCGAGTAACGGCGATGGACCCGCCATCTGTCACGTTGTCACTAATAATATATCTCTGAAAAGTGGGCGAGTTGGCTACCTCGACATCTCTTCACCCTTCGGGAACTCTTGTGGGAAGGCGTGACGGCATATTATTAGTTAAATACAAAGTTGGCGACCGCTCGTTCAATAGAGTTCAATATTTAACCAAGGCTCCTGTCACCTTGTATATCAGTCAAATGCTGAGAGTTACACTTGAGAGTAAGTATTATTTCAAGCAATTATGAACGTAGTGACTTCTGTTGACCTTTCAGAGTTGTGTAACGTCTGAAGGTCACCGCAGTATTGTCTGCTATTTGTTAATGTGCGACTCTTAACTATTCGTTTTTAAACATTATAATGGCCTATTTAATTTTTCATACTGACATCAATGCCACCTTGCCACAAGGGTAGGCAGAGGTGCGGGAGTAGGATCCACAGACTCACTTTCCACCGTAGATACATTTTAGGTGCCAACGTGACAGATGGCGAGTCCATCGGCGTTACTCAAGCACGACTATACATACGCCTTTGAATTGCTACTCAGACGTATGCAGGTTTCCTCTCGATGTTTTCCTTCAGCGTAAAGCTAGTTATGTGACTAATCACTGTACTCAAGTTTGTAAACTATAGACAAATTCATTAGTACAGTCGGGATTCGAACTTGCGATTTTTGCATCGCAGGCAACTACTCGAACCACTCGGCCACCACGGCTCTTATCTACCTTAAAGACTATTCAAAGGGACAAATTACACTTAAGGCGTACAAAAATAGCCAACCGGATTTTAACATACACAATAAGTAAACGTATGATGTATTTGTGCAAACATTGTATTTCCCGAGAAACACACACACACACACACACAGACACACACACACACACAGACACACACACCAATATATATAAGTATCGTACTGTGTAATGACCTGGTAAGCTTTAGGCATTTGTGAAGACAACGTCACACGAATACACAGACCTGAATGCTGAGCAGAATACCCTAGGGCTTGCCAACGGTTTTCCCTGGAGAGTACAGCATGGATTTCTTCAATCGGGTTCGGGTCCAATTGCATGCATACTGCATACCGTCTGCCTGATGGCAAACGGTTACCGCCTATGGACACTTGCAACACAACGAGTATTGTTCGCGAATCACTAACCCGGATCTCTTGCGTTCACCAAGCAACTTGTATAAAGTGCCTGCGAGTTATTTAAGAGACAAATTTATGTTTTTGAATGAATATGAATTATTTCCGTTAAGGCTTTTATCGAAGACTGTTTGGATCTGTCACTTTTTACCTGAATTTTATAAAAATTTACTGTAAGATTCCCTGAAGGAGTGGATAGAGGTGTCTCAACAGGCCCTTTCCGCCAGAGATATATTTAGGGTGCCAAAGTGCCATCTAATATACCTCTGGCGGAAAGTGAGTGTGCGGGTATTACCTATACACCTCTGCCTACCCCTTCGGGGACCCTTGTGGGACGGCGTGAGCATATTATATTATATTATTATTTATACAAATTCATTGTTTTTTTGTTACTAACAATATCCATCAACAAACAGGAACAAACATCTTCATAAGATTTCGCATTTATGAATAACTAGCTTATGCCCGCGGCTTCGCCCGCGTGGAGTTCGAATAAGTAGCTTTGGAAGAGCATCATACATTATAATATAAGAACTTTGAATTTTACAGGATTAAAAAAAAAAAGCCTATGTCCTGTTCCTAAGTATGAGCTATCACCATTTCAACTTTCAGCCAAATCGGTTCAGCCGTTTGGCCATGAAAGAACCGAAAACATCCAAACTTACAAACTTTCACATTTATAATATTAGTAAGAAATAAGATTATTAACCACACCATGAGTTTTACGACACAGGTAAATATCGAGAGGAAACGTACATTTAATAGATAATAAGCTCAAGGACATGCTTGAGAAACGACAACGGACTCGCCATCTGTCACCTTGTCTAAATATTTCGCCGACGAGAAGATAGATAACAAAGACATTTCATATTATAATTTATTACAATAATTTAATGATAAATTTACTAATAGGGATTGCGTTGATGTCTAATACAGGGGATCATTGTTTATCACTTGGTCGTGTCGATAATGTTGCGATGTCCACAATACTATTGTATATTACATATACATCGACGGGGAATTCATCCCCATACCTTGGAACCACAAAGGTCTCGCACTGCGCGGTTCCAAAGGAGTTTCCTTCCGCGAACGCTCAGGCTGTGGAATGAGCTCCCCGTTGAGGTTCAAGAAGAGAAGGTTCTTCTTCAAGAAGGGTGTGAAAAGATTCCTGCAGGGTCGGCAACGCGCGAGTGATACCCCTGGTGTTGCGTCCATAGGCGGCGGTAACCGCTTACCATCAGGCGGACCGCATGCTTGTTTGCCAACCAAGTGGTATAAAAAAAAAAAAAAAAAAAAAAAAAATATTAACATCTATATAAGTGTGTATATCAGTCGCCGATGCCTATAGTACAGGCTCTGCCTAGTTTAGGGTCAGTTGGCTTTGTGTGAGATGTCCACAATATTATTGTATATTAACATCTATATAAGTGTGTATATCAGTCGCCGATGCCTATAGTACAGGCTCTGCCTAGTTTAGGGTCAGTTGGCTTTGTGTGAGATGTCCACAATATTATTGTATATGAACATCTATATAAGTGTGTATATCAGTCGCCGATGCCTATAGTACAGGCTCTGCCTAGTTTAGGGTCAGTTGGCTTTGTGTGAGATGTCCACAATATTATTGTATATTAACATCTATATAAGTGTGTATATCAGTCGCCGATGCCTATAGTACAGGCTCTGCCTAGTTTAGGGTCAGTTGGCTTTGTGTGAGATGTCCACAATATTATTGTATATTAACATCTAAATAAGTGTGTATATCAGTCGCCGATACCTATAGTACAGGCTCTGCCTAGTTTAGGGTCAGTTGGCTTTGTGTGAGATGTCCCCAATATTATTGTATATTAACATCTATATAAGTGTGTATATCAGTCGCCGATGCCTATAGTACAGGCTCTGCCTAGTTTAGGGTCAGTTGGCTTTGTGTGAGATGTCCCCAATATTATTGTATATTAACATCTATATAAGTGTGTATATCAGTCGCCGATGCCTATAGTACAGGCTCTGCCTAGTTTAGGGTCAGTTGGCTTTGTGTGAGATGTCCACAATATTATTGTATATTAACATCTATATAAGTGTGTATATCAGTCGCCGATGCCTATAGTACAGGCTCTGCCTAGTTTAGGGTCAGTTGGCTTTGTGTGAGATGTCCACAATATTATTGTATATTAACATCTATATAAGTGTGTATATCAGTCGCCGATGCCTATAGTACAGGCTCTGCCTAGTTTAGGGTCAGTTGGCTTTGTGTGAGATGTCCACAATATTATTGTACATTAACATCTAAATAAGTGTGAATGACTGAGGCATTCGAAGGCAACTTTTCCAACAAAGGAAAATATTGTGACGAGCTTGTTCCTTGAACCTGTGCCCCCAGCAGTCACATGACCATTGAGTCACCAAGCAATGAGCTGAGTTTTATTCACTACGCATACTTTACCTTACAATTATTAAACACCTTTACATTAAACTTATGTGCAAAGTTAGTGTATTGCATTTGAACTGACATATATACTTCGTAATACATATCTTTACATAGGATATAATGAAGTCATTTCCGCTGTCTGTTCACTCAATCAGATCAGATCTTCAGATCTTCAGATCAGATCTTTTAAACCATTCAACGGATTTCAATGCAATTTGCAGCAATAGATTAGAGTGATTCAAGAGGAAGGTTTATATCCCTACTAATATTATAAATGCGAAAGTAACTCTGTCTGTCTGTCTGTTACCTTTTCACGCCTAAACTACTGAACTGATTTAAATGAAATTTGGTACAGATATAGTCTAGAGCTTGAGGAAGGACATAGGCTACTTTTTAATGCGAAAAAGGGCTGTAAGGGGTTGAAATAGGGGATTAAAGTTTGTATGGAAGTTTCGTAATTTTTGAAGCTAGAAGCTTGAAACTATTTTTTTAGGTTCTTGATTACATATAAATTAATATTACATTCAAAGTTTGTAAGAATGTTACCCTTAAGGGGGTAAAAAAATGTTGCTTAATATCACTTTTCCGCGCGGACGAAGTTGCGGGCACAGCTAGCGTATAATACATACTTATTTTAGTTGAGAAAATCAGAAAAAATCAAAGATTGTAATTTGACGTCGTAACAAATATATTTGTGTGCGCTTAAATCGCGAACGCTGGCTAAAACATTACGAGATAAATGAAAAAGTGTGTATATTAGTCGCGCCGATACCTACAGTACAGGCTCTTGAGTGAGAAGACGAGAATTAAATCGACCAACCAGTTGTGTTGTGCAATTTTTGTTACGTTTTAGCTCAGACACGTGTCAGCTAAGTGGTCGTCTAAAGTGAACTTTGGACGGGTCAGCTTCCGGTGTCTCCACTAGTTTTCCTCGAGACCAGTCTCATGTTATTGGCGTTGAATGTACCTGTTATTCAATTTAAGTGGCGTTCATGATACATCGGCCAAGTTTGTGACGTCACAAAAACGTGTACGAAAGTATGTACTTAAAATCTAAATTATAACATTTTAGTTCACATAGGCCTAGATGGTACAGTCGGGATTGGAACCTCAAATCTTTGTGTTACAAGCGACTATTCGAAACACTCGGCCACCACGGCTCCCAATTTTGTAATTACTAGATTAAAGCATTAGGTCTTGTGTTGCCATTAATGTTAATTGTTACAAATTATACAAACTTAGCCTTGTTTAAGATTAAGAACAATTCGTTTATGTAATTTTTAATATTTACATTTTGTGTATATACTTCTGAGAAGCAATTCAAAGGCGTATGTATAGTCGTGCTTGAGTAACGGCGACCGACTCGCCATCTGTTACCTTGGCACCTAAATATACCTCTGGTGGAACGTGGGTGTGTGGGTATTTCCTATACACCTCTGCCTACCCCTTCGGGACCCTTGTGCTAAGGCGTGAGGATATACATACATACTTTCTGTGACAATATATTTATTTATTGCCCTCGGGGCTGGGAAAAGGCCTCCCTCCTGTCCTTCCACTCCCCGCGATCGAGCGCTACCTCCGACCAATTGCTCAGGAGTATGGCAGACCGACATCATCTTCTTGGCCTTCCACGTCTGCGCTTTACGTTCTATGGGGGCTTTTGTGTCGTTTCTTTGGCGCACAACTCGTCAGATTTTTAATTAAATAGTTAATATTTGCCAAATTTTATCGCTGACACGCTGCCGATCCAGTAGGAATCTCTTCCCACCCTTCTCGAAAAACTTAATGTTGCACTCTCTAGCAAAATCCTCTAAGAATGTACCAGGAGAGCATGAAATAAAGGTAATCTCTCCTCACCCTTCTTGAAGAACTCCATGTTGTACTCTCCAGGGAAAACCTCGGGGAGGACGACAGGGAGGAAGGACTTCTTTGCAATCGGATAATTCGAGACAACAATCATTAATTTAATCAACAAACAACGAATAATTACGTTGAAAAAAACCGACCTCGCAGATCCATCTTAGTTGTTTTTACAATTGAATTAACTGGTGTTACTGAGGAAAACATACATAAATATTGAAAACTTTTTGCACGAAGTCTTACGCCATAAGCAGTCATAATTATTTTATCTTAGACGCATTTGAATAGTTAATTTAATCGTTATTTAATCGTAAAAAGCCTGTTGCACACCTGCATCCATAGCCTATCCTTACTAATATTATAAATGTGAATGTAAGTTTGTTTGTTACGCTTTCACGTAAAAACTACTAAAGCGATCATCATAAAACTTTGTACACATATTCTTGGAGATATTAGAAGTAACATAGGTTATTTTTATAAAAAAAAAACATTTTTACGAAAGTAAAAAAAGCCGTCCACGCCGACGAAGTCGCGGGCACAGCTAGTCTTTATATAAATGTATTTATAAAGTACTCGGAACCGACGAGCATGTATGAAGAGACTGATGAATGTGGACGAAGCGAAAGAGGTATGTAAGTCTAGAGAGAACTGGCGCTCTATACTCTCTGCCTACCCCGTTAGGGACTTGGCGTGATGATATGTATGTATGTATGTATATTTCTTCTGGACTCGGTCACTGAACTCCACCTAACCGCCTGAACCGATTTTAATGAATTTTTTGTGTCTTCAAGTGGATTCGAGAATGTTTTAGATTCACAATTGGACCCGATTCGTGGCGCTGCGATCGTGTTTTAGAAAAACTTTACTTTTTCACCCGAACGAAGCTGGGCGGGACAACTAGTACTCATATATATAATATACTAGCTGTCCCGCCCAGCTTCCCTCGGGTGAAAAAGTTAAATTGCCCGTAACACGATCGCAGCGCCACCTATTGGGTCCAATTGTAAATCTAAACCATTCTCGAATCTAGCTTAAGACACACAGAAACACACAGAAAGCTTCGCCCGGGTAAAAAGGTAAAATTCTTGAAACTCGATCGCAGCGCCACCTATCGCGTCCAATTTAATATAGCCTATGTTACTCGGGGATAATGTAGCTTTCCAAAGGTGAAAGAATTTTTGAAATCGGTCCAGTAGTTTCGGAGCCTATTCATTACAAACAAACAAACAAACAAACAAACAAACAAATCTTTCCTCTTTATAATATTAGTATAGATAGTATATATAAAGCTGAAGAGTTTATTTGTTCGCCATACGCGCTAATCCTTGTAGAACTGATTGAGAATAAAGAGATATTTAAGTGTTTGGATACCTCATTTATTAGGGAAGGCTATAGGATATATCCAATAAGGCTATAGGCTATATCCAATAAGGCTATAGGCTATATCCAATAAGGCTATAGGCTATATCCAATAAGGCTATAGGCTATATCCAATAAGGCTATAGGCTATATCCAATAAGGCTATAGGCTATATCCAATAAGGCTATAGGCTATATCCAATAAGGCTATAGGCTATATCCAATAAGATATGCAATGATATAATTTATTCGCCAGACCACGTTTAGTTACATAATGTAATGTTTAAATGTACATAGCGATTGAATCGCGCGCTCGGCCACATTATATTGGCATGCGAATGTTTCCGTAGTAATGTTTCCGTTTATTAGGTTTATATTAATTATTAATTACTACTGTGCCCGCGACTCCGTCCGCGTGGCACTTAACAAAAAAGTTTCTGTTTAATTTCTAAAATAAAAGTTGCCGTAGTTACTCCTTTATCTAACTATCTGCCAGTGAAGTCCCGTCAAAGTCGGTCCTTCAGAGATTAACCGGAATACACTGTCTGTGTATTCTTATATCTTGGAATCATGTTCACACGAGATGGAAAGTATGGAAAAGATATTGAAAGAAGGATAACTGCCGGTAATAAGGTGAATGGAGCCATGTCGGCGTTGATGGGCAGTAAAAGTCTGAGCAAGAATGCTCGAGTTGTTGTCCACAACGCGATATTGGTACCTACCTTGTTGTATGGCAGCGAATCCTGGGTATGTCAGAGGAAGTATGAAAATAGCTTGAATGCAGTCGAGATGAGATCTCTTCGAAAAATGTGCGGCGTAACGATATTAGATCGAATCCGCAATGAAGAGATTCGCAAATCAACTGGCGTGAATGAGGGCGTGATTGTAAAGATGAAGAAAGGCATGTTACGTTGGTTTGGACACATAGAAAGGATGAGTGAAGAAAGATTGACGAAACAGATATACAAAGCAAAAGTGTGTGCAAGGAGAGGCAGAGGAAGGCCACGTTCCAACTACCTGGATCAAATAGATCGGACTCTCAAGGACGGGAACGTCAAGAGTACTCGAAACCGACGGGCATGTATGAAGAGACTGATGAATGTGCACGAAGCGAAAGAGGTATGTAAGTCTAGAGAGAACTGGCGCTCTATACTCTGCCTACCCCGTTAGGGACTTGGCGTGATGATATGTATGTATGTATGTATGTGTATTCCGGACAGACAGGCAAATATTTAAATTAAAAGATATTTTGGTAGATATATATACCGTGTACTATCTGCCAGTGAAGTCCCGTCAAAATCGGTCCTTCAGAGATCAACCGGAATAGACAGACAGACAGACAGACAAAAAATAAAATTAAAATATATTTATATTAAATGCGGTTATTTTAATATTACAAACAGACAATTTTATTTATTTGTATAGTTTTATAGCTCCTTACCTACCTCTTGACTCAGAGCGGAGCATTAATGAATATTGTTGCAACAACTGAATAAATACATCCCTTTCGAGCGCTTAGGTTGCGTGCGCTGCGTAAACGGTCAAAGTTGTATAACAATCATGGAAGAATTGTGGGCAGGTGTGAAGAAGATTCAATTCCATACACAATTCTATATATATACGTACCTATACACACCCACTTTCCGCCGAAGATATATTTAAGTGCCAACGTGACAGATGGCGAGTCCATCGCCGTTACTCAAGCACGACTATACATACGCTATTGAATGTCTTCTCAGACGTATGCAGGTTTCCTCTCGATGTTTTCCTTCACGGTAAAGCTCGTGGTGTGAATCACTGTACTTAAACTCATTGGTACAATCGGGGTTCGAACTTGCAATGTTTGTGTTGCAGGCAACTGCTCGAACCACTCGGCCACCGCGGCATTTAAACATAAAGGAAATGAAGGGACACAAGGCTAGCATCTGCTTGTTCTGTCGCGTCATTGACCTTTCACCGAGGAACTAAGACTAAAGAGTAAAGACGAAAAAGGTATTAATTATCAAGGGGACACCCGTTAACTATGCGAGGTTATATTGGTGATCTGTCAACCCTCCCCCGATGTCGCGAGCTCTGACTCAACCCCCCCCCCCCCCCCAGACATAATCTCACGTGAGCATGTATGAAGAGACTGATGAATGTGGACGAAGCGAAAGAGGTATGTAAGTCTAGAGGGAACTGGCCGCTCTATACTCTCTGCCGACCCCGTTAGGGACTCGGCTTGATGATATGATAATAATGATCATGTATTTGCCGAGACCATCGCCCCACACATGAGATCAGGTCATCACCTAAACATCCTCGCATGGTTAATGGTCAACCCGACCTACAAGCACCGCCAATTTTCCGTTTCTGTGCAATGTTGACGCATACGTCACTTCCGACATACCTTCCGGTTTTTCGATGAAAATACCAACATACGTATAATATTTTAATGAATAGCTTCAACCGACAATTAGCGATCGGGGAAGTGTTGTTCCGGAAGTTATTGAGACAAGGTTTCGTCACTGTAAGTATCTGACCTTTTCAATAAAGATCTACTGGTTTTCGCCCGCGCCTTTACTTGTAGTAATGTGTATTATACGATAAACTTTATTTACAATAACAACAATTAATAATATTTACAAAGAACAGTTGAAACTAACTACTTACAGATAAAATATTTGTCCCAAATCGGTATCCCGAGGCAACGTGCCAAGAAGACTAGCAGCATTGCCACGCTGGATAGCAATGCTGATTCTCTGAGCGAGATATGTTCCAGCCCGCCTGTCACGAGAGGTCTCGACTAGACGGCGCGAGACCTCTTTAAAAAGATGGTGAGCCTCAGGACCCCAAGGCCCCAGAGTTTCAACCGCAAATGCAGCAAATATGTAACCTGACCCGAGACAGGCATACTTGCGGCGCTTGAGGCACTCCGATGTGTCAGGAAGATGGGAAGGAGCCAGTGTATCGACACACGTTGCGTACCACACTAAGGGCCGACCCATCCTCCATGGCATCAGAGACATACCGTCCGGCCTCCGGCCATTGCCGCGAGCGAGACCGACTGGTTCCAGCACATATATATATATATATATATATATATATATATATATATATATATATATATATATATTCCTCCATAAATGACTTGATATGGCTCTGGTCAGCGCCGGCGTGCCTGCTGTGCTGGAACCAGTCGGTCTCGCTCGCTATACTATATATATATATATATAGTATAGCGAGCGAGACCGACTGGTTCCAGTATATATATATATATATATATATATATATATAGTATTATACTATATATATTATTAGGTACCAATGTGATAGATAGCGAGTCCATAAACACGGTACATATACCACATAATTTTTTTTTATCTCTCTTTTTGTTCAGACTAATCCGTAAAACGGATGGACCGATTTTGACAGGACTTGCACTGGTAGTTAGCTGATGTAATAAGGAGTAACATGAGCTACTTTTTTTTACCCTGAATATTTTTTTTTATTAAATTCCACGCGGACGAAGCCGCGGCCACAGCTAGTCATTCCTATGTATAGTCGTGCTTGAGAAACAGTCATATAATCAAATAATCATTAAATTAAATCCTTACAATATTAATTCATAACTTTACCTCAATAAAATATTATCCTTAACCTAAGGACCTCGTGATTCGGTGTCGTTGTAACGCGAGGTAACAAGTTCGAATGCGGTTCATGGACGCTCATCTTTGTATGTGAGAAGCCTCAAAGCTTCAGACGTGAGAAGCTTCAAAGACGAATGCTTCATGTGATCAATCATATAGTAACTTAAATAATAACGTCAATATTTTTTTCGAACCTGCAATCCTGATTTCACAGGCTACTCAACCACCAACTTTCCGCCATTGATATATTTATGAGCCGAGCATGTATGAAGAGACTGATGAATGCGGACGAAGCGAAAGAGGTATGTAAGTCTAGCGAGCGTGGCGCTCTATACTCTCTGCCTACCCCGTTAGGGACTTGGCGTGATGATATGTATATGTTTGATATATTTTTCGGTGCCAACGTGACAGATGGCGAGTCCATCGCCGTACGCACGACTATACGTACGCATACGTACGCATCAAGCACGACTATACGTACCCCTTTTTCTTCTCAAACGTTTTCTCTCGATGTTTTCCTTCACCGTAAAGCTCGTGGTGTGTCACTGTACTTAAGTGCAAATTGACTGGCAGTGATAGCAACCCATTCGTCCAGCACGACTCATTCATATTAACTCTGTTTAACTTCCAAGTTGCGTCTAACACCTATTACAAGCGCAAATACTTACACCATTTCCTGAGGAATGCACTTGTCAACTTGGCGCACAACTTATCCCGGCCCTGCATCTTGGTACAATGTTACTTGGAACAATTCACAAACAAAAAACCATCACACACACACAAGCACTTGTGTTTTGTAATGAATTATGTTATGTATCCATTAATGTTTGTTCGTTCGACGACACCGCACCACGTACGTCCCGCGCGACAATCGACCGGTGACTGAGGACTGATCGGCGCACGCGCAACACCTGCGGAGGAAACATAAAGCTTATTAAGATTTATGGTGAACTTGCAATGCCCCGCGATCTCACTCGCGTTAAATTCCTATACATTATTACTGCTACACTCGTTTGGATAGTCATCATTGCATCACATCACAGTCACAGTCACTCATTAAATACAACATGATGATATTACATAACCGAGATATATATTTGGATGCCAACGTGCCAGATGGCGAGTCCATCGCCGTTACTCAAGCACGACTATACATACGCCTTTGAATTGCTTCGCAGATGTATGCAGGTTTCCTCTCGATGTTTTCCTTCATCGTAAAGCTCGTGGCGTGACTAATCACTGTACGCAAAACTCATCGGTACAGTCGGCATAGGAACTTGTGTGTATATTTTTTATAAAGTTGAAGTTTCTAATTGTAATTTTATTCGTATTCTCTAGAGGCAGTGCCCTTCAAGCAAAACAAAATAAACAATCCGTTTGTCTAAGAAGGTCAAGAAGAGAGCAGTGGAAAAGATGGGTGACCGGTTGATTTAATCACAATATAGATACGTTCGTCATAGCAGAATATAGGTCCACACAAATAGGCCTTTCCATTAATTAAAACAACACACCCACTTTCCGCCAGAGGTATATTAGGTGCCAACGTGACAGATGGCGAGTCCATCGCCGTTACTCAAGCACGACTATACATACGCCTTTGAATTTCTTCTCAGACGTATGCAGGTTTCCTCTCGATGTTTTCCTTCACCGTAAAGCTCGTGGTGTGACTAATCACTGTACTTAAGTTTAGAAAAACTCATTGGTACAGTCGGGATTCGAACTTGCGACCTTTGCGTCGCATGCAACTGCTCGAACCACTCGGCCACCACGGCTCTGTGGGTGTGTGGGTATTACCTATACACCTCTGCCTACCCCTTCGGGGACCCTTGTGGGAAGGCGTGAGGATATATAATATAATTAAAACAAACCTATAGCTTGTAATATAGGGACTGGACAACGATAAACATACTTACTAATAGATATTAACTTAAATACATATGTTCGACGACCGTCTGGTCTAGTGGATGGAGCGCCTGACTGCGAAACTTGAGGTCGCGGGTTCAATTCCCGCTGAGGGCAGATATATGTGTGATGAACACGAGTATTTGTACCTTAGTTTTGGATGTCCTATGTATTTATGTATATATCTATCTATATAAATAAAATAAAAATAAAAATAAAAAAGCCAATATTTCTTACAGAATCTAAGTTTACAAAATAGAGGTGTTAGTCTATACTAATATTATAAAGAGGAAAGATTTGTTTGTTTGTTTGTTTGTTTGTAATGAATAGGCTCGGAAACTACTGGACCGATTTCAAAAATTCTTTCACCTTTGGAATGCTACATTATCCCCGAGTAACATAGGCTATATTAAATTGGACCCGATAGGTGGCGCTGCGATCGCGTTTCAAGAATTTTACCTTTTTACCCGGGCGAAGCTTTCTGTGTGTTTCTGTGTGTCTTAAGCTAGATTCGAGAATGGTTTAGATTTACAATTGGACCCAATAGGTGGCGCTGCGATCGTGTTACGGGCAATTTAACTTTTTCACCCGAGCGAAGCTGGGCGGGACAGCTAGTAACATATAAGTGTTATTATTTTTAATGTAAGTGTTAGTATGTTTTAGTTTAGTAGTTTATAACGATATTAATTTTTCTTCGATATTAATCTATCTATATAAGTAAATATATCACACAAGCTTTGCTTAATTTGAGACTAGGTCAACATGTGTGGGGAAAAAAACTTAAATTGATATATAGATTGACATAACAACATAGGACAGTCGTGTTTATAACTAATATCCTCTTATTAACCTCAGCGGGAATCGAACGGCAACCTTCGCAGCCAGCAGCTGTGACCACTAGACCAGGCGGCCTTCAAACACTACTACAAAGTATACAAGTGCTATGGAAGCCATGGATTTTTCACATCTCACCCAAAAACTGATTCTCAGCTAAGATAAATATACTTTTTTAGGTGTTGTTAACGTCACTAGTATTAATACTTAGGCAAATATGACTTTGTTTGTCACGCATTCACGACTTAAATACATGAAATGTTACATAGACGTTGGCAAGGGTACACGGGTACAAGGGTACAGCGAAGAGCTTGGGGTCCTCTGCCTGCTACTTCGGGGACCATTGTGGAAAGGCGTGAATATATACGTATATATGTATAGGGAGACGTGGTGGCAGAGTGGTTCGAGAAGTTGCCTGCGACACAGAGATCGCAAGTTCGTTCGCCATCTGTCACGTTGGCACCTAAAATATATCTCTGGCGGAAGGTGGGTGTGTGGGTACTACCTGCCTACTCCTTCGGGGACCCTCATGGTGATTTCGAACCGGTGATCCTTTGTGCCCTACCTCTCTCGTCAGTCACGAAACGAGTATAAATCTTTTTATATGTAAAAAAATATGTTTGTCTGTGTCATTTATAGAATCGTAAACGGCTAGACCGATTCTGATGAAATTTCTGTTTTCAGGTGTATTCGAGAATGATTTAGATTCACAATTGGACCTGATAGGTGGCGCTGCAATCGTGTTTCGGGAAAATTTTTTTTTTCACTTAAGCGAAGCAGAACGGGTCAGCTAGTCTATATATATATATATATAGGAGATCCCATTTGTGAACTCACTCATCACTAAATCTCAGGAACCATGAGGCCGATTGACTTGAAATTTGGTAGGAGTATTCCTTGCGCGGTGTAGAGGTCAGCTAAGCACGGATTTTATGAAACTCAAGGTATGAAACGCAAGGTAGATAGCGGGGGCGGTAAAAAAACTTTTTTTGAACGTGTTTTTTTTACTTTTTCACCCGGGCGAAGCTGGGCGAGACAGCTAGTAAGTTTATAAAACAGCGTAAAACTAAAAAGAACCCACACTTGTAAAACCAGTTGCTAACGCTACGGCCTGTGTTTAAAATGAGCAAAAAACTCATTAGATAGGTACTCACGTATGCTTAAGTATAGCATATTTATGTAAACATAATTTGACAAGTACATTACACTAACTGAATCCTGCGGCTTTAGCGCATAACATTACATTTCAATGACATTTTGACAGATGTGTGTCGTATCCCTACACACACACACACACACTATTCGCCGGGTATATATTTATTGTACCTTATTGTATGGCAGCGAATCCTGGGTATGTCAGAGGAAGTATGAAAATAGCTTGAATGCAGTCGAGATGCGATCTCTTCGAAAAATGTGCGGAGTAACGATATTAGATCGAATCCGCAATGAAGAGATTCGCAAATCAACTGGCGTGAATGAGGGCGTGATTGTAAAGATGAAGAAAGGCATGTTACGTTGGTTTGGAACAGATATACAAAGCGAAAGTGTGTGCAAGAAGAGGCAGAGGAAGGCCACGTTCCAACTACCTGGATCAAATCCATCGGACTCTCAAGGTCGGGAACGTTAAGAGTACTCGAAACCGACGAGCATGTATGAAGAGACGAGCAAGCCGAGTCCCTAACGGAGTAGACATGGAGTATAGAGCGCCAGTTCTCTCTAGACTTACACACCTCTTTCGCTTCGTCCACATTCATCAGTCTCTTCATACATGAGAAAAATGAACAAGAACGTTTTAGAAAATGGGAAACTTTGTGGTCTTTGGCCTTTTATACGCAGATGACGCGGTTTTACTGGAGTCATCAAAATGCGAATGGCAGACACTTGTTACCTTAATGAAAGAAGAATGCGA
The DNA here is from genome assembly GCA_945859725.1 of Drepana falcataria. Taxonomy (NCBI): domain Eukaryota; kingdom Metazoa; phylum Arthropoda; class Insecta; order Lepidoptera; family Drepanidae; genus Drepana; species Drepana falcataria. The sequence continues at coordinate 494,621 of OX243950.1, read as the reverse complement.
AAAGAAGGGGCCTTAACTAACTTATTAAATGTTAACGACAGGAAAGCGAAACATTAGCTAATCTATGTTCGTATTACATAATCTGACTCATGACGTCACGCCATGAGTAAGTGTTAGGTCCAAGTATCAGAATCTACATATGTGTCGAGCAAAATACTAAGTGTGAGCAATACTCTACTGTAAACAGGCCAGATCCACGATTTCCTCGTAGTGGGAGCAGAAGAGAAGCTAGGGGAGAGTGAGTAGGCAGAGAGATGTTACTCTTACTGGATCTTACGGATTTTAAAATCTAATTAACTACCAATAATACACCGTGGTTGGAAGGCGCTTTGTGAAACAAATTATATTTACAGCCGTATTATGTACGAAGAGACTGTTGAATGTGGACGAAGCGAAAGAGGTATGTAAGTCTAGAGAGAACTGGCGCTCTATACTCCCTGCCTACCCCGTTAGGGTAGGCTTGATGATATGTATGTATTATTTAGAGGGCTCTGTAAGTCTAGAGAGACCAGGCCAGGTCTATGTCAGATCTATGTCAGGTCAGATCTCTATGTATCTTCACCCTTATCAACCTTCCCTGCCTTTCCACAAGGCGTAGACAGAGCATGCAGGTAGCAACCACATACCGCTGATATGTATGTATTTGGATAGATATATAAAACATAGCAGACTAAAGTACAAATACAGTTCATTTAAGAGAGCTAGGGCATAACGGGTTTCCCGTTCGAATTCGGAGCTGCCCGACTGGGGCAGGACCTCCACCTTATAGAAGTCCGTAGCCAAATAACACAATTTATTGTGTTGTGTTCCTACGCGGTGAATAAGGTTTCCAGTAATGAGCTCCTTGGGGAGGGGGGAGGATTGTTACATTGTGTTGGAAGCAGAGGGATTAAACCCATTATGCTGCCAACACACTATAACTCTCCGAACACAGAGTGGCAATGCGCAAGTGATACTTTAGTATCGTGAGCGTAAATAGGCTACGGTAACCGTTTCCCATCAGGTGGGCCGTATGCTTGTTTGCCACTCTTGTTGTATAAAAAAAAAAAAAAAAAAAAAAAAAAATCCACAAATATCTGCCCTCGGCGAGAATCGAAGCGACCTCGAACGACCAGACTGTGCAGGTAGACACTACTGGACCAAACGACCGTTCTTTCTATTTCAATGAACTGAAGTAGGATCCACAAACAAATCATGCAGTCAATGAAAACACACAACTAGTAAACTATTTCATAATTGCATATATAAGGATATAATACAAATTATGTGGGACAATTAAATCGCGACTGGACTAGAATAAACTTCATGTATCATTCATAAATTAACTTTTCGGCGAGTTAATAAGAGCTATAATTGCGTGCGTTTGTTTCTCGGTTAAGGCGATATAAGACCACTTTCTCGTACTTAGTTGCATCACAAAATGTATGTACATTATGTAGAACGAAATACCAGATTTTACCGGACTTCGAGGTGACATTGGCTTGTACGACAAATAAGATCACGTGCCAACTACCTAAATCAAATCATATCAATCAAAGAATGAGCACTAAAGGATTGGAACGTCAAGAGTGCTAATCTGATTACCATGCATGAAGCGAAAGAGATTTATAGAGGACTAGCTGTGCCCGCGACTTCGTCCGCGTGGTATAGTGACTTTGCGCAGTATTTGTTGATTTATTTTGGATGTGTGTGTGTGTATAGGGGATGCCTACGTCATAGTAGCTTTATGCATGCAAAGTCTCAGCCCGATCGGTTTAAAATTGACAAAGTTTCATACAAACTTTCATCCCCTATTTTATCCCCTTGGTGGTAGAATTAATCAAGACAATTTCAAACGTATGCAGGTTTCCTCTCGATGTTTTCCTTCACCGTTAAGCTCGTGGTGTGACTAATCACTGCACTTAAGTTCAGAAAAACTCATTGGTGCAGTCGGGATTCGAACTTGCGATCTTTGTGTCGCAGGCAACTACTCGAACCACTCGGCCACCACGGCTTATAAATCTTATCTAATATATATATGAGAAAAAACTACAATATCGCAAGCATAGCCGAATGAAAGAGCGAGGTCGACACGTGAACCTCATCGTATCGATATACCCCCCTTAGGGGAAAGCCATAACCGCAATGAATTTTAAGAGTGAATGAACAAAGAATGATAAATACTTTATAAATGCATCATCGTTGCGACAAACGTTTGTTGATGCATCCTTTGTGTCTTCAATAACTCGACGACCACGAATGACCTTGTCCTTCAGAATGACAAGTTCAATATATTCACCGCATGATTAAGAAATTATCAGTAACTAATATCCTAAATCAACATGTATGTATACAAATTGACCTAGTCCCAAACTAAGCAAAGCTTGTACTATGGAAACTGGACAACGATATACATACTTATATAGATAGGCAATTGCACACAAATTGACCTAGTCCCAAACTAAGCAAAGCTTGTACTGTGGGAACTGGACAACGATATACATACTTATATAGATAGGCAATTCCACACAAATTGACCTAGTCCCAAACTAAGCAAAGCTTGTACTATGGAAACTGGACAGCGATATACATACTTATATAGATAGGCAATTGCACACAAATTGACCTAGTCCCAAACTAAGCAAAGCTTGTACTATGGAAACTGGACAACGATATACATACTTATATAGATAGGCAATTGCACACAAATTTACCTAGTCCCAAACTAAGCAAAGCTTGTACTGTGGGTACTGGACAACGATATACATACTTATATAGATAGGCAATTGCACACAAATTGACCTAGTCCCAAACTAAGCAAAGCTTGTACTGTGGGTACTGGACAACGATATACATACTTATATAGATAGGCAATTCCACATAAATTGACCTAGTCCCAAACTAAGCAAAGCTTGTACTATGGGAACTGGACAACGATATACATACTTATATAGATAGGCAATTGCACACAAATTGACCTAGTCCCAAACTAAGCAAAGCTTGTACTGTGGGAACTGGACAACGATATACATACTTATATAGATAGGCAATTCCAAACAAATTGACCTAGTCCCAAACTAAGCAAAGCTTGTACTGTGGGCACTAAAAGTTTGAAGACTAGGTCAATTTGAATGGAGTAAAGTTTAAAGTATTGAAGGGGGGTTGGAGGCGACCAATCACACCACTCGGCCACCACGGGCCATTGGCAACTAAGGAAACCCAAATCCTCACCGGTACACCGGCAGCGCACACGCACATATTTCGAAACTGTTGTACCAATTGCGTAGCACCTTCGAATGGCGCATATATCCGCTTACAAAACTATAACGCTAATAGGATTAAGCAGACAGGAATAGGAGTAGATTCCGGGGTTTTAATATGACTGTATGAAGAGGCGAACCGTGAATAAAGCAACATCCTTACTCTTGGATGTCCTGTTTTTGTTTAAAAATAACAACAATTAATAATATTTACAAAGAACAGATGAAAATAACTACTTACTGATAAAATATTTGTCCCAAATCGGTATCCCGAGGCAACGTGCCAAGAAGACTAGCAGCATTGCCACGCTGGATAGCAATGCTGATTCTCTGAGCGAGATATGTTCCAGCCCGATGTATTTGTTTATATCGTTCTTATTTGGATGAAAGGATGAGTGAAGAAAGATTGACGAAACAGATATACAAAGCAAAAGTGTGTGCAAGAAGCGGCAGAGGATCGATCGGACTCTCAAGGACGGGAACGTCAAGAGTACTCGAAACCGACGAGCATGTATGAAGAGACTGGTGAATGTGGACGAAGCGTGAGGTATGTAAGTCTAGAGAGAACTGGCGCTCTTTACTCCACCCCGTTAGGGACTCGGTGTGATGATATGATGATGATTTATGAAGAGGCGATCCATATTCTTGGATGTCCTGTGTGTTTGTTTATATACTTATCTATACATATCCTGATATATATAAATTACGTGTCACGTTGTTTGTCCGCGAAGGGCTCCTAAACTACTGAACCGATTTCAATCAAATTTGCACACCGTGTGCAGTTTGATCCAACTTCACAATTGGACCCGATAGGTGGCGCTGCGATCGTATTTCAGGAAGTTAGTAGGTAATAAAGATTCTTTTATTTTATATATATCACATGGGTGGCAAACAAGCATGCTGTCCGCCTGATGGTAAGCGTTTACCGCCGCCTATGGACGCTTGCAACACCAGGGGTATCACTCGCGCGTGGCCGACCCTGCAGGAATCTCTTCACACCCTTCTTGAAGACTCCACGCTGTACTCTCTTTGTGTTGCTACTAGGTACTCGAACCGCTCGGCCACCAGGGTCCTTAATATTATTTTAATAATAGAAAAAAGCCTTGCTTAGGCGTAGTGTGTGTCTTAGCCTATTGAGGTGATGATGAACGTTCCGCACCAACGGTCGTGTTCCGAATCCGACCGCCATTGGTCTACTTTTGTCAGGGTACCGTAAGCGCGTGGACAAAACGCTCGCAATTATAAAGAGGAAAGAGAAAAGAGGAGGAGATTGTATGTAAGTATGTTTGTGAGGTATGGCTCAAACAGTACTGGACCGATTTAAAAAAATCTGTCACCATTTGAATGCTACATTATATCTGATTAATATAGGCTATTTTAATTGCAAGAAAAAAATAAATTTTATGCCGAAATGTAAAAAAAATGCCGTTGTGGCCGAGTGGTTCGAGTCGAACCAGTTGCCTGCGACGCAAAAGTCGCAAGTGCGAATCCCGCCTGTATCAATGAGTTTTTCTGAAATTAAGTACAGTGATTAGTCACACCACGAGCTTAACGGTGAAGGAAAACATCGAGAGGAAACCTGCATACGTCTGAGAATACGTCAAAGGCGTATGTATAGTCGTGCTGGAGTAACGGCGACTGACTCGCCATCTGTCACGTTGGCACCTAATATACCTCTGGCGGAAAGTGGGTGTGTGGGTATTACCTGTACACCTCTGCCTACCCCTTCGGGGACCCTTGTGGGAACCCACACACCCACTTTTCGCCAGAGGTATATTAGGTGCCAACGTGACAGATGGCGAGTCCATCGCCGTTACTCAAGCACGACTATACAAACGCCTTTGAATTTCTTCTCAGACGTATGCAGGTTTCCTCTCGATGTTTTCCTTCACCGTAAAGCTCGTGGTGTGACTAATCACTGTACTTAAGTTCAGAAAAACTCATTGGTACAGTCGGGATTCGAACTTGCGACCTTTGCGTCGCAGGCAACTGCTCAAACCACTCGGCTACCACGACACAATAAATTGTGTTATTTGTCTACGGACTTCTATAAGGTGGAGGTCCTGCCCCAGTCGGGCAGCTCCGAATTCGAACGGGAAACCCGTTATGCCCTAGCTCTATTAAACTTAACTAATCTTATGTGTCAACAAGATTTAAGAAGTACCCACATTAAATACATAACAGCTACCAATGCCAATATGTTTGGTTTGAACATGCTGTTGCAACTTTGAAGGATGGGAACATCGCGAGCGATGCCCTTTGTTTTGCAATCATCCTTGGACGGCGGCAACCGCTTACCATCGACTTTTGTAAGCACGTGTCTGATTCGATTTCGAATATCGACAGTAGCTGCAAGCGATACCCCTAGTTAGGTGACGGTACCCGCTTGCCATCAGGCGGGCGTGTCAGTGAGCTTGGCAGATCAAGAAAAGTGGAGCTCCACAGAAAAATCATAAAATCAATTTACGCGTGTGAGCCACAGCTCAGGCATACGGAACCTAAAATGCAACGCATCTTTGCATTTAAACCAAGCCACTTATTTGATCTAGATTCACGTTTTGTTATGCGCGAAACAACTCCAGCGCAGTATTTACTTGCTGAATTAAAAGCAGACAAAAACTGGAATAGCGAAACAAGTACTTATACAAACTTATAAGCACACTGAATAAATACAAAAACGCTACACGTACTAAGCCGTGGTGGCCGAGTGGTTCGAGTAGTCGCCTGCGACACAAAGATCGCAAGTTCAAACCCCTACTGTACCAATGAGTTTTTCTGAACAGTCAGTGAGTTTAAGTACAGTGATTAGTCACACCACGAGCTTTTCGGTGAAGTAAAACATCGAGAGGAAACCTAAATACGTCTGAGAAGCAATTCGCAATGTATAGTCTTGCTTGAGTAACGGCGATGGACTCGCCTACTGTCACGTTGGCATTTAAAATATCTCTGGCGGAAATTGTGTGTGTGAGTACTACCTATACACATCTGCCTACCCTTTCGGGGACGTGAGGCGTGAGGCAACACGTACTATATATACCAAAGAGATTTTCGCTCGTTTTTCTACTAATGCAATTAAGTTTGGTTAGAACATGCCTGTTGCAACTTTGAATAACTTTGAATACTTTGAAAGACTAGCGAGCCATACCCTTGGTGTTGCAAGCGTCCAAAGGCTTACCATCGACTTTGGTTAGAGCGTGCCAGATTCAACTTTGTACTTTGTACACAGCAGCTCCGAGGGAATGTACAGTGATTAATCACACCACGAGCTTTTCGGTGAAGGAAAACATCGTGAGGAAACTTGTATGTAAAATCTTGTATTTCACAATGGCACCTCAATATATCTCCAACGGAGAGAGGGTTATATAAAACAATTGATGTACTCTCAAGTTTATATAATTTTACTAGCTGTGCCCGCGACTTCGTCCACGTGGATTTTAACAAAAAGTTATTGTTCAGTTTCTAAAATAATAGCAGCCTACGTTACTCCTTACATCAGCTTTCTGTCAGTGAAAAATCTCGTAAAAATCATTCCAGCCATTTCAGAGATTAGCCAGAACAAACAGACAGACCGACAAAAATTGTAAAAAAAATATGTCGCTTTATGTACCGTGTATACTTCCTTAAGCATTTAGTAAAAAGCAATTATTTTAATATTACAAACAGACAAATTTTATTTATTTGTTTAGATTACTCTGTTATAGCTAGGACTACATATATACAAAACTAAAACTCGTTATTAGCCAGTCAAAGTACAAACAAAACCCGTCGTTTAAGTGAAACATGACCTCCGCTTGTATGTGCGTATATGCTCGAATCTTGCAATCTGCGTGTGACCTCAAGCAAGTGACGGGAATTTGGCAAAAAACAACTTTTAACCATTTTTGATGTTGGTAGTTAAGATTTTAGAGAATTACATTTTTGGTTTGTTTTCTAAATAAATGCTCGCGCCAGTTCAAAACAAAATACTTTATTCTACGTAAGTTACACAGGGAACACTTATTGAACGTCACATACTAAATATAAAACTACATTTAGCACAGTTTACAAGACACAAAAACCTGATAGGAGAAGAAAAGGCAAAACAAACTCCCCGGTTTTCTCTTTTAACATTTGTTCCCTTTTACGTAGGGGTAGAAAAGATTAAACTTACATATAAACTCTGTACAAGAGGGGCAAAAACATCTCTGGCATTGCAAATTAAGTCAAATGTCGTTTAAAAGTGAATAATACCACAGATTGCTCACTATTTTCAAATGTCAAATATAAATTGTATGTCAAGCATATTGTCAAATGACATTTGACATATCATCATCATCATATCATCATGCCAAGTCCCTAATGGGGTAGGCAGAGAGTATAGAGCGCCAGTTCTCTCTAGACTTACATACATACGCTTCGTCCACATTCATCAGTCTCTTCATACATGCTCCTATTTACAGGATTACTATTTTTAATATTGCTAAATATAGTCATTTTTCTGATAATCCTTACAAAGCATAGGCTTGCAAGGTTTTTCTGATGAGAAGTGTATTTAAGTGTATATCTTACACAGGTATCTCTAAGGTTCGGGAGCAGTGATAATAACGTGTCATTATTTAAAGGAAACACTTTCGTAGCTTTGACACAACGTCGTGACATATACGCATATGCCAGCTAGGCTCGCTAGATGGCGCTGGTTTACGTACACGATAATATAATACCATCAACTCAACAAGACTAGGGAACTGTGCTATAGACAAATAGAGCCGCACAATAGTGTTACCCAATTCGTTTTCCCATGTGTGTTCTCACGGTGAACAAGGGACTAATTAGCCAGACAGTTTAATCTCAACAATTTGTTTTTGATTTAAACTGACTACGATTGCAAAATATCTAATGATCAGAGACTAGATCAAGTAAATGTGTCGTGCAGTGCTGGCCACACCGAGGACTCTAGTTGCTGTACCCCACAGGGTCCACTGTCTACCCTGATATTATATATTGTGATATTATTGTAAGTGGAGTAGCAATTAATAATTAAGACTAGCTTATGCCCGCGGCTTCGCCCGCGTGGAGTTCGAAAAAGAAGCTTTGAAACTTTTCCTGCTAGCATCGGTTTAGCCGAACATATCGTGAGCAAAGGATTCAAAATGCTCGGTTTTGTATTACGCAATTGCAAGGATTTCAAAAATTCTAAAACTAAAATCTCCATTTATACATCTCTCGTTCGCTGCAATCTCGAGTATTGCAGTGTCGTCTGGAACCCACACTATGACATTTATGACAAAGGGTTGGAACGCATACAGAAGCGCTTTATTTGGCACAGCCTATAGTTGCAACTTAGCAAAAAAACTTATCAGTTACAACGACACAGATTGCAGCACTTTAAGCTTTCATCTCTTTCTACTCGAAGGAAACAATTGGACAGCATGTTTCTGTACAATATTATAAATGGTAAAATTGACTCCCCTCATTTATTAAAGTTAATGAATTTCTCAGCACCAAAGAGACGGCCCAGGTGTGCGGATCTCAAACCGTTTGTTGAAAAAAACCTCGCGTTCACGCCAAGGCTGCTTCTCTCCCATTAATAGGCTCATCCGTCACTACAATGCTCTCCATAGAATTGCTGAAGGCAAAATCAGGGACGACCAGAACTTTCCTAATACCGTCGATATCATCTCTGATAAACCCTCTAAATTTAAGCGATCTATAATTAATTTGTCCTAATAGTATTAATCCTAATTGTTACATGCTTTCTTTATAATGTAACTCCTTAAACCTAATTTTTTTTAATCTTATTTTGTTAATTTTAGTTAATTAGTCTTCTGTTTTTTTTGCATGCAGTTTTCACCTATAATTAAGATGGCATTTAGCACGGGCACAACTTGGAATGATTTTTATTACGTGTAATAATTCTGTCTGAGAAGAAATTCAAAGGCGTATGTATAGTCGTGCTTGAGTAACGGCGATGGACTCGTCATATGTTACGTTGGCACCTAATATACCTCTGGCGGAAAGTGGGTGTGTGGGTATTACCTATACACTTCTGCCTACCCCTTCGGGGACCCTTGTGGGAGGGCGTGAGGATATATTATTATATTATTAATAAATAAATTCCTAGGTATAAGCTATCACCATTTCAACTTTCAGCCAAATCGGTTCAGCCGTTTGCCGTGAAAGAACCGCAAACATCTAAACTCACAATCTTTCCCATTCATGATATTAGTAAGATAAGATAAGATAAGATTATGATGATCATTCGCGTTTCTTGCGAGCTCCTTTGCCTGGAGACGCTACCGATCCTGCAGGGATCTTTTCCCACCCATCTTTATCATGGGTACAGCCGGAATTCGAACCTCAACCGCCAGAATTACGTATAAATACCTTAATAAACAAAGATAATATCTGAAACAAAGGCGTTACTTGTATAATTACTGCAAGGGTTAAGTTTAAACATGACCATTGTCCGATGCACCATTGTCTACACACTGAGTCATTACTTGCCGTTTATTTTGTCTCCTGAATGTTTAACAAAAAAAAACTTTTTTTTGTATGTGGCAAGCATGCGGTTACCGCCGCCTATGGACGCTTGCAACACCACGGGTGTCACTCACAAGTTGCCGACCCTGCAGAAATCTTTTAACACCTTTTAACCGATTAAAACTGGAAAATATACGCGATAATGCCAGCAGCAGTTATAAACTGTGTCGCAGACGTTAACACGTCCCTGGATTGAGATGTACAGAGCTCCTATGACACGAGGATACATATCGCCAGTTCTCTCTAGACTTACATACCTCTTTCGCTTCGTCCACATTCATCAGTCCCTTCATACATGCTCTTGTTTCGAGTACTCTTGACGTTCCCGTCCTTGAGCGTCCAATACTTAATTACATACTTCTCATCAGAACATTTGAATAATACGAGGTATTATTCACCGGTAACCGCCTGTTTACTAACGCTTGCAACAGCAAGTTTATCATACTAGCTTTACCGTCGTTGCAAAAATATATTCTCACTCTTTTTAAGTCTTTACAATTTGCCATTTGACGGCAATCTTGTGCTGGTCAGCTCACCGCACGGGGATTTTAATATCAATTGAAAGTAGTCCATGAGACTAGTTAGTGACGCAACTTTGAATTGCGCCACTTCCACATCGATAGATATAAGACGTTACAAATCAATTAATATTCAGAATATTCTTAAGAATATAGAGCCGTGGTGGCCGAGTGGTTCGAGCAACTGCCTGCGACGCAATGGTCGCAAGTTCGAATCCCAACTGTACCAATGAGTTTTTCTGATCTTAAGTACAGTGATTAGTCACACCACGAGCTTTACGGTGAAGGAAAACATCGAGAGGAAACCTGCATACGTCTGAGAAGAAATTCAAAGGCGTTTGTATAGTCGTGCTTGAGTAACGGCAATGGACTCGCCATCTGTCACGTTGGCACCTAATATACCACTGGCGGAAAGTGGGTGTGTGGGTATTACCTATATACACCTCTGCCTACCCCTTCGGGACCCTTGTGGGAAGGCGTGAGGGTTTTCTTAAGAATATACATATATGTATCTATATACATATTTATATACACGTATATCGAATCGACTCTCAAGGATGGAAACGTCAAGAGTACTCGAAACAGGCGAGCATGTATGAAGATGAACGTGGACAAAACGAGATTTTGTACAAGCGCACTACCGGCCTCATTTTAAGCGGTTACCGCCGCCTATGGACACTTGCAACACCAGGTGTATCGCTCGCGCTCTGCCGACCCTGCAGTAATCTCTTCACACCCTTCTTGAAGAGCTCCATGCTGTACTCTCTAGAGAAACCTCAACGGGGAGTTCATTCAACATCTTAGTTTGGGACTAGGTCAATTTGTATGGAATTGCCTATCTATATAAGTATGTATATCGTTGTCCAGTTCCCACAGTACAAGCTTTGCTTAGTTTGGGACTTGGTCAATTTGTGTGGAATTGCCTATCTATATAAGTATGTATATCGTTGTCCAGTTCCCACAGTACAACCATTGCTTAGTTTGGGACTAGGTCAATTTGTGTGGAATTGCCTATCTATATAAGTATATATATCGTTGTCCAGTTCCCACAGTACAAGCTTTGCTTAGTTTGGGACTTGGTCAATTTGTGTGGAATTGCCTATCTATATAAGTATATATATCGTTGTTCAGTTCCCACAGTACAACCATTGCTTACTTTGGGACTAGGTCAATTTGTGTGGAATTGCCTATCTATATAATTAGGTTTATCGTTGTCCAGTTCCCATAATACACATGTTAGATTTATTTACTTTTAATTGTTTCCTCAAATATTCCAAACCTAACTGGAGAGAGATTGAGACAACAATGAGTTTGTACCGTGCGCCACAACCATTGGTCGGAGCCACATACCGTTTTGGTATGTTTAGAGAAAGCGGACTACAGCGCACGTACTACATCGTCATCGTTGGTGACAGTATAACACGAGAAACACATAGGTAATAATATAAATATATGTCCTACTAATATTACAAAGAAGGGAATAAATACCTAAGTGTGTGAAAGAAGTAGAAGACCCGGTTCCAACTACCTAGATCAAATCGATCGGACACTCAAGGATGGCAATGTCAAGAGTACTCGGAACAAGAGCATGTATGAAGAGACCGATTAATGTGATGAAAGGGGTATCTATGTAAGTCTAGACAAACTTGCGCTCTACTGTCTCTCATCAAATCAAAATATTTTGTTTCCTTATATAGGGACTTATAAAACGTCGGAAAAGGTGCACGGTTCGGGTTGATCGTTTCCATGGAGAAGAACCGGCAAGAAACTCAGCCTACCCCGTAATAATATAATTAGGTATTTATTTGATGTTATTTGGCATACGTGTTTAGCAGCTTATTATTTAATTATTAACACATAGGGTATGTCGCCGCCGCGTTAATTGAGCCTGCAACACTGAGATTGCAAGTTCGAATCCCGACTGTACCATTTTTTTTTTACAAGAGTGGCAAACAAACATACGGCCCACCTGATGGGAAACGGTTACCGTAGCTTATTTACGCTAACGATACCGAAGTATCACTTGCCACTCTATGTTCGGAGAGTTATACTGTGTTGGCAGCATAACAGGACTAATCCCTCTGTTGCCAAAACCAATGAGCTTTTCTTAACTTAAGTACAGTGATTAGTCACACCACGAGCACCTACAGATAATGCCATCCACGTTGCCGCGCCCCACTACCCTCCCCTATAGTTTACAGTGTAAGTGTGCAACCTTCCACTAATGTGTGAGTATTGTCGGTACACACAGATTACCTATGAGTGCACACGCACACTACAATTAATACACTCGACCCCTCGACTAGAAATTGGTGGGGCGCGTCTGCGTGGATGGCACTATCTATAAGTTGCTTTATGCTCAGTGGCTACCTTCGTTGCTATTTATTCCAAACAATGATTCGAGGAAGCAAATACCTTGCCAAATACACGAGCCAGAGTTTATTAAAAACAATATTACAACAAACAAATGATTCAAGCAACGTGTATCGCATGCCAAACAATAATTATGACATCACTCGTGTTTCTGCTCATACTATCCAACTAGCTGCTGGCTGCGACTTTGTCCCATAGTCGGTGGAGGACACAAATCTATATAATACCTACTATTACCTACACATGTCATCAGCAAAATCGAAAAACCTATATATATATCCTCACGCCTTCCCACAAGGCAGAAGGCATAGGCAGAGGTGTATAGGTAGTACCCACACAACCACTTTCCGCTATAGAAATAATTAATGTGCCAATGTGACAGATGGCGAGTCCATCGCCGTTAGTCACGCACGACTATACATACGCCTTTGAATTTCTTCTCAGACGTATGCAGGTTTCCTCTCGATGTTTTCCTTCACCGTAAAGCTCGTGGTGTGACTAATCACTGTACTTAAGTTCATAAAATCTCATTGGTACAGTCGGGATTCGAACTTGCGATCTTTGTGTCGCAGGCAACTGCTCGAACCACTCGGCCACCACGGCTTGTTTGAAATAAAAATATTGTGGTTTGATTTGATTATTTGTGTCACAGCACACGGCCACCACGACCCTTAATAAATAAATGTATGATTCGCCGACCTGGTCCACGCCCGATTAATGGCCGACCTACAAGTCGCATAGAAATGATGTATCATTGTTTAGAGAGTGTTTCCGCGCTGGTTGCTTGTGTAATTGCACCGGTGCGCACGCGCAGCCACGCTCCACCGGCATGGTGTATATTGCCCCTATAATAGATCCGTGTAACGAATCACTTAAATTACTTTCTTGAGGAAAGTTTAACCTGTACGATTAAAATAAACATCCTCACGCCTTCCCACAAGTGTCACTTAGAGTAGGCAGAGGTGTATATGTAGTATCCACACACCCACATTCCGCCAGAGATGTATTTTAGGTGCCAACGTGACATATGGCAAGTCCGTCGCCGTTACTCAAGCACGACTATACGCCTTTGAATTGCTTCTTAAACGTATGCAGGTTTCCTCTCGATGTTTTCCGTCACCGTAAAGCTCTACCTACTACCTACACACCTCCGCCTACCCCCACGATATATGAGAAAGGCTTGACAGGAACCATTTTTGGTGATTTAAACCAAATACAGCCTAGATCCAGTGGTATGTAGATAGCTTAAAAAGTTCTAAAAACGCATCTAAGTAGGTAATTGGAAGAATTACACACACCACATGATCTTAAGTAGGTCAGATGCTTAGAGCGACAAAACACGGTCGTTAACAAGGTCGCGGGTTCAATGCCGGCCTAGGAGTGTCCTATTAACTAACTAATGATTTACCTGTACAAACTCTGCAAGTGATATCGTTTCACAAGCACCTAAGAAGCTACATTTATGCGTACATACATACATATCATCACGCCGAGTCCCTAACGGGGTAGGCAGAGAGAGTAGAGTGCCAGTTCAGAAATACATACATATCATCACGCCAAGTCCCTAACGGGGTAGGCAGAGAGTATAGAGCGCCAGTTCTCTCTAGACTTACATACCTCTTTCGCTTCGTCCACATTCATCAGTCTCTTCATACATGCTCGTCGGATTCGAGTACTCTTAACGTTCCCGTCCTTGAGAGTCCGATCTATTTGATCCAGGTAATTGGAACGTGGCCTTCCTCTGCCTCTTCTGCAGTTCAGAAATACTTTTGGAATAAAACCACGTTTTGGAGTGAGTATTACTCCATTTAATAATGTAGTAATTTTACCTTTGGAGCTATATGTTTTATTGCATTGTCATGAGGATATATTCACAACACACTATAACTTGTAGAAGACAACTGTTGTATTTTCTGAGATATACTGTATATACATATATCTATATATATATACCTATGTAATTCAACTGTACGTGTATGTCACTGATCTCCTGGACCGATTTTAATTAAAATTTTCTGTGTCTTCGGGTGAGTACGAGAATGGTTTAGATCCTCAATTGGACCCGATAGGTCGCGCCAATATCGTATTTTTTCACCCGAGCGAAGCTGGGCGGGACAACTAGTATACATATATATAATGAATAACCATGCTGTATAGCCATTAAGTGTCGTCAATACCTTAATTAGGCAAGCGATGCTGACTGCTATTTAGAAACGTAATTTCACAACGGACCTTATGAAACCATCTTTATGGTGAGTCAAGGTTGAGTTGCCAATATTTATGTGACACAAACATACATATCAAGGGGTCTCATAAGAGGTAGGCAGAGGGAGCGACAATTCTCTTTTTGCGCTTCGCGCGACAACCTTCTATTGGACCCGCATTCGTCAGTTTCTTCATACATGCTCGCCAATTTCGAGTCAAAATCAAAATCTATGTTCAACATAAGGGACACAGGGCACACTTATTGAACATTACATACTTAATAAAAACGAAAGTTACCACTAAAGATTCCAAGAAAAAAACCGGCCAGAGGAGAAGCGTCGAAACAAACTCCCCGGTTTTCTTTTTTTAACGTGTGTTCCCTTTTACGTAGGGGTAGAAAAAGATTAAAGTTACATATATAAACTCTGTACAAGAGGAGCAAGTCATTGCCATGCATGGCTACGTACGTCAAGAGTACTTCGAATGATTCGAAGTACTCTCGACGTACCCGTCCTTGAGCGTCCGATCGATCTGATCTAGGTAGTTGGAACGTGGCCTTCCTCTGCCTCTTCTTGCACACATTTTCGCTTTGTATATCTGTTTCGTCAAACTTTCTTCACTCAACCTTTCTTTAATCCACACTTCGTAACATGCCTTTCTTCATCTTTGCACACAGCCGAGCAGCATAGGATCTAGGGATACTGAACGACGGGTCACCACCAATATTCTATGGCTCCTGTCTTGTGTAGTTACAGGGCAGGAATAGCCTTGATAACCCACTGTGTAGCTCTGGAGCATCTGATTTTCCACTAGGAACCTCTACGACCTTCCTTTAGCATCATGACATAAGGCAATTTAAAAACACGTGAGACACAATATATGTACATAATCTCCACTAAAGGTATCGTTTGATCGGTCTGTCGCAACACAATTATCTGCATGCAACTTGACATGCTACGCTCAAGGAAAACAACTAAACGGACTCGTGGCATCTTTGAAATTTATCTTTCCATCTTTGAATCGATCTTTATTATCATTAGGGCTTGCCACAAGGGTCTCCAAAAGGGTAGGCAGTAAATAAATAGCCACACTCACTTCCTGCCGTTCTATTTTAGATTCCATTGTGACAGACCGTACTCCTTCGCAGTTTCTCAAGCACGACTATACATACGTCTTTGAATGTCTTCTCAAACGTATGCAGGATTCCTCTCGATGTTTTCCTTCAACGTAAAGCTCGTGGTGTTACTAAAATATATGACATGGATATAAGTCTTTTAGTCTTGTGTGCTGCCATTATTGTACGTAAGTTTACCAACTTAGGATCGAAAACGCGCGAGTGATACCCCTGGTGGTGCAAGCGTCCAAAGGCCTATCCGCTTACCATCAGGCGGACCGCATGATTGTTTGCCAACCATGGGGTATAAAATAAAAAGAAAAAACGTCCTTAATGGACAAACTGTTGACGCTTATATTTATTGATTTTATATATCCTCACGCCTTCCCACAAGGGTACCCACTTTCCGCCAGAGATATATTTTAAGTGCCCCTTATTGAATTTAATATCTTGTAACAAATGTACAGCTCTACAATAAAGCTATTATCATCATCATCATCATCATCATATCATCACGCCGAGTCCCTAACGGGGTAAGCGCCAGTTCTCTCTAGACTTACATACCTCTTTCGCTTCGTACACATTCATCAGTCTCTTCATACATGCTCGTCGGTTTCGAGTACTCTTAACGTTCCCGTCCTTGAGAGTCCGATCTATTTGGTCCAGGTAGTTGGAACGTGGCCTTCCTCTGCCTCTTCTTGCACACACTTTTGCTTTGTATATCTGTTTCGTCAATCTTTCTTCACTCATCCTTTCTATGTGTCCAAACCAACGTAACATGCCTTTCTTCATCTTTACAATCACGCCCTCATTCACGCCAGTTGATTTGCGAATCTCTTCATTGCGGATTCGGATACACAGTATATATATATATATATACTGTGATAGTACTGTGACGGCGTGCCGACGACCCCGATATCTGCGTGAGTAGACTAACGATGCCTTTTGCGACACAGAGCCGACCTTACTCAGCCCTTGCTACCTTACGGATCTTGGTTACGACATACCAAGGCTAGACTTAGGAGTGAATTGACAGTTACGCCTTGAATTGGAAGGCCTGCTTAAGCTAAATCCTTCCAATAAGGGTCCCCGAATGGGTAAGCAGAGGTGTATAGGTGCACCCTGGTCGTGCCAGAGATATATTTTAGGTGCCAACGTGACAGATAGCGAGTCCATCGCCGTTTCTCAAGCACGACTGTACATACGCCTTTGAATGTCTTCTCAGACGTATGCAGGTTTCCTCTCGATGATTTCCTTCACCGTAAAGCTCGTGGTGTGACTAAGCACTGTACTTAAGCTCAGAAAAACTCATTGGTACAGTCGGGATTCGAACTTGCGATCTTTGTGTCGCAGGCAACTACTCGAACCACACGGCCACCACGGCTCCCTAAATAAAATCCCTTTCTTCATTTTATAGATATTATATTATCTAAGAGAGGTAGGACATATTGAATTTGAAGCTCCCCGACTGGGTAAGGACCTCCACTTTATACAAGTCCGTAGCCAAATAACACTCTTGTTTGTGTCGTGTTCCTGCTCGATGAATAAGGTTCCCAATAATGAGCTCCTTAGGGAGGGGGGAGGATTGTTATATTGTGTCGGCAACAGAGAGATAAGTCCCATTTTACTGCCAACACAGTGCAACTCTCCTATCCCAGAGTGGCAACGCGTGAGTGGTACTTCGGTAACGTGAGCGTTAATAGGCTCATCCCCACAAACTTTCACATTTATCATATTAGTAAGATATCTCCCCGCAATTTTCTCAAGTGATCATTGATCTGCCAACCCCTGTCCTATATTAAAGTGAGGTAACCGGCTAAATCCAGCTATAACCGGAGTAAACCGGACCAGTACTCGCAAGTGTCCAGTGTGTCAGTCAGCCGATTACGTAGTTATTATGGAAAGTTACGTACATTACGTGTACCTACGTTTCATAACTGACGGTTGTAATCCCGTCTTTAATCTATAAATTTTACGTCATATTCTGTAAAAGCAATTATTTTGTCTATGACTTAGCGACCTTAATCGACGCAGCCTTGCTCTTTGGAAATTGTTCTAAACTGCAGCCATGGGCCCAACTTTTTGTTTAACTACAAACATAGTTGCAAAAGATGCCTTCAAATCAGCTGGGGGTCTTTGCAAATATCACGTATTTTTTTTCTAGCAAAAAAAGGTGTACATTTTAAAAAATATTTCTAGTATGAACAGATTAGAATAAATCTTTTTAGAATTTTTGTTAAATATTTATATATCTAACTAGGTGTCCCGGGAGACCCTGTCCTGCCTACCTTATTCCTCTACCAGCTGGGGACAGAATGGTTTGTATGGGAAAAGAACATTTCTGTTTTTATCTTTGTCCTCATGTTTTTACACGCTTTATATTAGCTTCACCTGTATGTATGTATGTATGTATGTATGTATGTATGTATGTAACCGACTTCTTTGAGCTCGATTTTGACCCACTTTAAACGGCCAGATTTCGTTCAAACTTTGTAGACTTATCGAGGACCGATGACAATACACTAATAACTAAAAAGTAGAAAATAAATAATAGTTAAAAAAAACTAAAAAACACGCTTTTTATAGAAAACCGAACTAAAAAATAGAAAATAAATTTCGATAATATCTTAAAAAGCGTGGGGTGCTTTTTAAGATATTACCGAAATGATAATCACTCTACTAATATCTGTCAATAAAATATTTATAACTATTGACACCAAGCACCCCACGCTTTTTAAGATATTATCGAAATTTATTTTCTATTATTTAGTTCGGTTTTCTATAAAAAGCGTATTTTTTTGTTTTTTTTTACGTTTTTTCTCCTTAGGAATCTTCCCCAAGCACAATAAAAAAGAAATCACCCAAATCGATTCAGCCGTTTTCGAGTTTTGCGCTTAGCAACTCATTTAGCGATTCGGTTTTATTTATATAGGTAAAAAATTTCATGTACATGAAATTTTCACAAATACTAGTCTTAAATAAAAGTACCTACATAATAGAACAAATAGTGTTTTTTCGCATTAATCCAGCACGCTCACAGCCAAAACATGAGGGAGGGTGTGGAGGAAAATCTTATGAACACTCACTCTCACAAAGGAGGGAGGGGGGGGTCGAAAAATTCTCAAAAATGCCTCATATAATTAATGCATACCCCCATAATAGCCGTGGCGCAAGCAAATGTAGACTTTATTGTAACGAATCATTGGGTACTAAATGATTGTACATACACGTTGTAAATAGTACAGTAATTTAGTTATCAGTCCTTTAAGTTTACATACATACATACATATCATCACGCCAAGTCCCTAGCGGGGTAGGCAGAGAGTATAGAGCGCCAGTTCTCTCTAGACTTACATACCTCTTTCGCTTCGTGCACATTCATCAGTCTCTACAGTCAGTCAGTCATACATGCTCGTCGGTTTCGAGTACTCATCACGTTCCCGTCCTTGAGAGTCCGATCTATTTGATCCAGGTAGTTGGAACGTGGTCTTCCTCTGCCTCTTCTTGCACACACTTTTGCTTTGTATATCTGTTTCGTCAATCTTTCTTCACTCATCCTTTCTGTGTACAAACCTTGTTCCTTGCTCCTTTAAGTTTAATTCAGACTAAAACAACAATAAACGTAACGAACGACATCAATACATTTTTTTAGTGTCAAATTCTTTGCGGTTCGATAACTTTAGTCTTTTCAACGTTAGTTTAGTTAATAAAGACGCTATTGACCTATTTTGTTCCGGTTTTTGTGGTAAATTTAAAATATCGTAGATAGTTTTATATTTTTATAGAGCCTTGGTGACCGTTGGTGGTCAGCCTGACAGATGGCGAGCACGATTATACATAGGCCTTTGAATGTCTTCTCAGACGTATGCAGGTTTCCTCTCGATGTTTTCCTTCACCGTAAAGCTCGTGGTGTGACTAATCACTTTACTTACGTTCAGAAAAACTCATTGGTACAGTCGAGATTCGAACTTGCGATCTTTGTGTTGCAGGCAACTACTCGAACCACGCGGTCACCACGGCTCCCAACCTACCATAAGGTAACCGCTCAGTACCTCACGGCGCAACCAGAGCGCCAGTTATTTCTAGACTTAGCTTACCTTATATACGTATTATACGTATGTATGTATGTATGTATTATAAATAATGTAATACGTAATAGGGTTGCGTAGGTTATTTGATGTGTCCTCCTTTAAAATCTTATTTGTATTCAGATACTGTTAAAGTTAATTCCTATTGCTTCCAGAGAATGTCATAGTTCCTTGGATATTATTTCTTCTTCAACACTTACAATTTAAAACATACCTACGTTAAAACCTGTTTATTCTATCATCAAATGGTAATAGCCACATTCCATCGATATCCTTTAGTGCTAATAATCAGCAAATTAGCTAAAAAGTATATAATTTCTGTTTGTAGGTGTCTACGATCACAACCAATGGGTCCCCATTATGAAGGGAAAATGTAGGTAATGAATATTTCACTGACCTCGCTCGAAGATCGACCGCAACTGTGTGTTAATTTCGAAAATTTACGCAACTCTTCTGGAGTTGTTTTTTCGTTAGTTTTAATTGCAAATTCACAACACACACTATTGTCGAAACAAACAATACGATTTTTCATTCGGTTCGGCCACAGAGAATTTTGACAACTGTCAAACGTTCGCGCCACTTCTGTTAAATATTTTTTTTTCGTTTTGTTCGTCAGCCAGTTCTGTCTTTTTTTTTTATTAGGTCCTTTTACATAGGGCGTCCGATGAAGGCACAAGTAACGCGGAGTTCGCCACAAGACGACTGACTGACTGTTGTCCGACCACTTTCCAATCTTGCGCTGCTAGCCGACCATTCTATTGAGGAGTGGTCTTAACTATCTCGGCCCGTATCCCAACTAGTTAAGGTCTAGATTGTATAAATTTCGTCTCAAAACGGCAAGTCAAAAGTTGTTTCGCTTTAATAACAAAGACTACCCGCTATTAAAATGAGATTTAAATCTTGTGCTTAGAGTACAGATTTGTATACGCATGTTATTTATGTGTTTAAGATTGCTTGTACAATATGTTATGACGATTAACACATACGACTGTACCTACTTACGTGGAACATCTCTCAGCGAGACAGTTAGAACACGCCTTAGCAATACATACCTAGGTACTGGTACACGTAAAGATTTTACTAGACACCCTACCACTTACTACCCACACAACACAATATGTTTTATTATTATTTTGAAATGTAACTTGTATTATTTATTAGTCTGTAAGATTTACTTATTACATTACTGTCCTCTGGAGGTGGCCGTTGTCATCCGCGACACAGTTTTTTACTTCTGCGGATGTCATCGTTACGTTTATTTCTGTGCCAATACAATGTTATCTAATAAAATTGTATTATTATTATTTATTAATTTTGGTCAAGACCCGCGATGGATACGCGCAAACTCACGGGGTAGGCAGAAAGAGTAGAATGGCATAATGCTTTTACCATTTCGATGTATATTGTTTATCTCAATATTTAAAAAGCCGTGGTGGGCGAGTGGTTCGAGCAGTTGCCTGCGACGCAAAGGTCGCAAGTTCGAATCCCGACTGTACCAATGAGTTTTTCTGAACTTAAGTACAGTGATTAGTCACACCACGAGCTTTACGGTGAAGGAAAACATCGTGAGGAAACCTGCATACGTCTGAGAAGAAATTCAAAGGCGTATGTATAGTCGTGCTTGAGTAACGGCGATGGACTCGCCATCTGTCACGTTGGCACCTAATATACCTCTGGCGGAAAGTGGGTGTGTGGGTATTACCCATACACCTCTGCCTACCCCTTCGGGGACCCTTGTGGGAAGGCGTGAGGATATTTATTTTTATTTTTTTACATAGCATCACGCCGAGTCCCTAACGGAGTAGGCAGAGAGTATAGAGCGCCAGTTCATCAGTCTCTTCATACATACTCGTCGGTTTCGAGTACTCTTAACGTTCCCGTCCTAGAGAGTCCGATCGATTTGATCCAGGTAGTTGGAACGTGGCCTTCCTCTGCCTCTTCTTGCACACACTTTTGCTTTGTATATCTGTTTCGTCAATCTTTCTTCACTCATCCTTTCTATGTGTCCAAACCAACGTAACATGCCTTTCTTCATCTTTACAATCACGCCCTCATTCACGCCAGTTGTTTTGCAAATCTCTTTTTTTTTTTATTACAACAAGAGTGGCAAACAAGCATACGGCTCACCTGATGGGAAACGGTTACCGTAGCCTATTTACGCTCACGATACCTAAGTATCACTTGCGCGTTGCCACTCTGTGTTCAGAGAGTTATACTGTGTTGGCAACATAATAGGTCTAAACCCTCGGTTATCAACACAATATAACAATCCTCCCCCCTCCCCAAGGAGCTCATTAATGGAAACCTTATTCACCACGTAGGAACACAACACAAAAAATTGTGTTATTTGGCTACGGACTTCTATAAGGTGGAGGTCCTGCCCCAGTCGGGCAGATACAAATTCGAACGGAGAATCCGTTATGCCCTACCTCTCTTACAGCCGGTTTCTCGTACGCATTTCTATCCATCAAATTACGTGACAGATTGTTAATCTCTAATTACACGTAGTTTGGGTTGCTAGAAGCTTCAACTGACAAACTGTTGGCAGTTTGTCAACGGTATGTCAAATCCCAAATCAATTGCCGATTGGAGCCATTTTGAGTTTCTGAACGCATTTTCTCTTTGTTAACAGATTGTTGACATACAATTTTTAATTGTAGATTATCGAGGAATTATCGACGTGTTAACGCAAGTATTCCGATTTTAACTCCAATTTCTAAGCGGATTTAATAGGATATAGGGATGTTACAAAATAATCGATTTTTATTTATCGTTTTTATAGCAATATTAATATAAAACTTAATTTGTATCAATAATGCTATTTGGTTTCCTAATTCCTTACGTTGAAATTTTAATAGAACATTGCCTTTGATTTTTAGTTTTGAATTGGTTATATTTTTATTCATATAATTTTATTTGATTTTTAATTTGATATTTTTTTAATATGAATCTCTTAAGACAAACCCTAAGACATAAGTGTGTAAAGTTACAGAAATCGAAATAATCTTTTAATAATAGCAAAAATATTAGAAATTGGCAAGTTTCAAATCATCATCATCAGCTGTCGGGAACCTACCTATATGTTGAATTACTATAAATTATATAATTTAAGTATTAGAATAAAATATAAGTAGATAGATCGCGTTCTGTGTAATTTTTACGCGACAGCGGCGGCATTTTTACATTTACACTTTATTTATTTATATTCTTTACACTTGTTTATCACACGATAACTGAAGTACCTAAACAAACAAGATAAACAACAACAAATCAAACTTTTGTCCAACTAACGAAACTTCAGCTCCCGGCGGGAATACTTTGACATTGCAAGACAAAGACGAAGCTATAAGCTAGAGGGAAATAGACATACTTTAAAAAATAATTCGGCTGTCAACAGTAGATTAGTTAATTTTTCGATGATTTGCGTTCTAGAAACTCAAAGCTCGATGACAGATTGTTAACAAATTGTTATTGTGACAATCGGTTGACTAATTCATCGTGCTAAAATTGTACCAGAAACCGGCTGTTAATCCCTTCATTGCGGATTCGACTTAAGATCGTTACTCACTTACATTTTTCGAAGAGATCGCATCTCAACTGCAACAGCTATTTTCATACTTCCTCTGACATATCCAGGATTCGCTGCCATACTGTTCAGATATGCGGCTCTGAACACCAAATTATGTTCAGGTAATCCAGCTTCGTGGTACCAAATTGTGTTTGCGTGATCTGGCTTCGCGGGATTACCTATCTGGTTGAGATTTTGATTTGTAGGACCAATTGGTGTGGATCCTTTCTAATGCTGAATGTGCCTGTTATTGGTGCGCATATCAGAAATTGTATTCTCTCATACTCTCATACTCTCATACTCACACTCTCAAACTCTGTAAAGTTTTAATATGTGTACTGTTGGCATATCTTAAATAAATAAATAAATAAATGAGGCGTTAGTATATTAACTGAACTTCACTTTATTATGCGTGAGAAATGAAATCAAGCATTATGCGAATATACTATTATAATATATTATAATATAATATATGCTAATATTTAATGTTGCTTGTTAAAATACAAAAAAGGCGCGAAGTGAACAAATGTGCTAAAAAAAATTTGGCGGCATTTGGCGGCAAATTCGAATGTTAAGGGGAAGCCATCTTGTAGGCACAAATACTGTTAAGGCGACGTCGGTTGGTTCAGTTATGCCTGAACACATTCAATAAAGTAGACATCAATATCGCGTTGTGGACAGCAACTCGAGCATTCTTGCTCAGACTTTTACTGCCCATCAACACCGACATGGCTCCATTCACCTTATTACCGGCAGTTATCCAGCATTTACGTATCTATATACGTATATATATCGTTGATTAGTTTCCATAACACAAGCTTTGCCTAATTTGGGACTAGATCAATTTGTGTGGAATTGTCCCAGGTATTTCTGGAAGGAGAACATCGTGCTGAAACCGGCATACATCTGAGAAGAAATTCAAGGGCGTATGTATAGTCGTGCTTGATTAACGGCGACGGACTCGCCATCTGTCACATTGGAAAGTGGGTGTGTAGGTACTACCTATACACCTCTGCCTACCCTTTGTGGGAAGAAAAAAGAAAACAGAAAATATGCTAACTTAACAATCTTTTTATAATATCAGAATTTTGGTTGAAACACTTATAATTATTTCTTCTTTATAAATATTGTATTTTTTGGTAGAATGTCGACAACAATCGACTCTAAACTCTTGGGCTTGCGTAATAAATTGTTTATCAGCACTACGCAGCTTCCAAAGGCGTACCCTTGGCTATCCCATCACCAATCGCATCGACATGCCTCTTAATCCTGTGCAACTTCAAATTGTACTGCAATTTGTACTGTTTTTCACACAAATCACATTTATACTTGTCCAGCGTGAGATGAGTCTCCTTGACGTGTCGTGTCAGACCCTTATTTGTCGAATAAGTCCTGAGACATACGTCGCACTTAAACGGTTTGTCTTGGTGACAAATCATATGGTTCTCGACATCGACAAACGTTTTATTGCAAATAGGACATGCCTCTTTCAAAACTTCTCTATGTTTCCGAGTTATATGTCTTTGCAGGGTAACTTTCTCCCTAAAAGCCAAGTTACAATGGTCGCATTTGTGGCGACTCTCCTCTTGTCTGTGCACGCCCATGTGTCTTTTAAAAGAATACTTATTGACGAGTAACTTAAGGCATATTTTGCATTGTATCCTTTTGAACAATTCAGGGTATTTGCTCTGGTCGTTTCTCGTTTTGGTATTCGGTATATGGTCTTTCAAATGGATTAAGTACTCTTTGCGCTGTGCAAAGATGGAGCTACAATGGCGACATTTCCACTTATTATCGTGGCTAAGTTTGTGTGCTTCCAAACTCCTTGCTTGAAAGAACTTCTTATCACATCGATCGCAAGAGAATTGCTTCGCTTTCTCGATATGTCGCTTTACGTGTGACAAAAAGTGGCGTTGTCTGAAGAAAGTTTTCTTACAGTGTTCACATTTATACGGCCTAAGCTTTTCATGTACAGCCTGGACGTGTAGCCTCAAGTTGGTCGTGTCGCTGCAGTGCTGGCCACAGATCTCGCATATCTTTTGTCTATGGGTGCCATAGTGCCACATGATGTGTTTCCTCAATGCGTTCTTGTATAAAAACTCTCTGTTGCACAAATCGCACGTGTAAAGTCCGAGTGCGTGGCATTTCTCGTGTTTTTTGTGCGAGTACGCATTCTTAAGCTTTTTCTTACAGTATTGGCAGGTGTAAGTGTCTGTGTGTGTTTTGAGGTGTCGATCCAGTTCCCTATAGGTGCTGCAAGGTGCTGAACACACGTGGCACACATTAACGGCGTGTTTTTGTGTGCGAAGATGGCGCTCTAAGCCAACTTCCTTTGAGAATATTTTGTTACGTTTCTTGCATTCATATCTTTGCTGAATGGGGTTTAATTCTGAAAAATAATAACAGATTTTCATAAAAGAGTCTAACCTGCAAGTTCGAATCCCGACTGTACCGAGTTTTCTGTACTGGAATGAGCTCCCCGTTGAGGTTTTCCCTGGAGAGTACAGCATGGAGTTCTTCAAGAAGGGTGTGAAAAGATTCCTGCAGGGTCGGCAGCGCGCGAGTGATACCCCTGGTGTTGCAAGCGTCCATAGGCGGCGGTAACCGCTTACCATCAGGCGGACCGCATGCTTGTTTGTCACCCATGTGGTATAAAAAAAAAAAAAAAAAAATAAAGTCCACTACAGAGAGCTCATTTATCCCATCCTCGTCGCCAGTGTTACGTATGTATGGAGCGGAGTAAAAGATGTTATTCAGAACACTGTTTTATTGATAATGGCGCGCATATACACCACAGCCCGCCAAAACAAATCGCTGACAGCTGTCATTGTAAGTGACCGCGCCAAACCGAAACTATCTGACAGCTGTCAGGCAAGACAGTATACACATTTTTTTTTTATACCACTTGGTTGGCAAACAAGCATGCGGTCCGCCTGATGGTAAGCGGTTACCGCCGCCTATGGACGCTTGCAACACCAGGGGTATCACTCGCGCGTTGCCGACCTTGCAGGAATCTTTTCACACCCTTCTTGAAGAACTCCATGCTGTACTCTCCAGGGAAAACCTCAACGGGGAGCTCATTCCACAGCCTGAGCGTTCGCGGAAGGAAACTCCTTTGGAACCGCGCAGTGCGAGACCTTTGTGGTTCCAAGATATGGGGATGAATTCCCCGTCGATGGCGAGAGGTGCGGTGGTAGAAGGTGGAAGTGGGCATCATGTCGAACAATTCTGCAGAACACTCCCCATTATACAAGCGCAAGCATTATACATTATTAACACATAGGATAGGATATGTTAATTTGCAGAAAAAATATCGTACAGTGGAATCAAATCCTACGCTTAAGAGTTAAGACCGCAAGAAACCGCTAATTGCTTACCTTCCATAGAAATAACGGCATCTAGCTCGTGTCCAACATCGACAATCTCTTGCTTTGGCATCGCATCAGTATCTAAAAATTACGGAAACCACTCAAAATAAGAACCAAATCCAAAAATGTTCAGACTTTCAAATAGTCTTTCCTGCAACGCAGACTGCTAGCTCGAATGAACCATCAATCAATGAGTTTTTCTGAACTTAAGTACAGTGATTACCACACCACGAGCTTTACGGTGAAGGGAAACATCGAGAGGAAACCTGTGTTGCGCCTGCACTGCGATACCATACCACTTATACGTCAGGACGAGAGGAGGCGGCGTGGCCGAGAGGTCACAGCACCCGCCTGCCACGCAAACGGCGCGAGTTCCAATCCCGACTGGATTGAGGAGCTTTTCTACATTTAATTACAGTGAGGCACACCATGAGCTTTACGGTGAAGCAAAACATCGAGAGGAAACCTGCCGAAACGTCTGAGAAGACATTCAAAGGCGTGTGTATAGTCGTGCTTGAGTAACGGCGATGGACTCGCCATCTCTCACGTTGGCGCTTGGCTGACTGTGTCTGCAGCGGCTTTGCGTTGCAAAGCGGTAACTGCTTACCATCAGACAGGCTGCCTACTTGCTTGGTACAAGCTTCATTTAATATTCAACCTAGTGTAAATGTAAATAAGACTCTAATCTTAATGCCTTATTATTGGGTTCTTGTTTGTTTTTCATAGCAGTTCTGGGTGTGAAATTCTCTTACCTTGCATACATTCGGATTCAACCTTTACATCCACTGTGTGGCAAAGTTCATCTGCAATGAAAATTATAATTGTACATATCTCGATATTGGTGCCCGCATTCTTACACGGCAGCTAATCCTGGGTATGTCAGAGGAAGTATAAATTCAGAGGCAGAGGAAGGCCACGTTCCAACTACCTGGATCAAATCGATCAGACGCTCAAGGACGGGAACGTCAAGAGTACTCGAAACGGACGAGCATGTATGAAGAGACTGATGAATGTGGACGAATGTGTGTGCTCTATACCCTCTTCCTACTCGTTAGCGACTCGTGTGATGGTATGTATGCATATGGATTAATTTGGAGGCTGGTATAATACCTACTCTTACAATATTCTTCAAACTTCTGTTCACAAGACATAACCTGCTTCTTGAACCTATGAGCGTCTCGGAGCTGTGATATACACAGGTCACATATCATGTAGCTGGCCATGATGTGAGGTGGGTCAATCTGGAATAAAAGATTGTAACATAATTTAATACTGTCATATACATGGATACACATCAATACTATTCTATCTATTAATTAAATGGGAAGGCCTGAGGATATAAAATATCTCTTTATATTATTAAAACTAGCTGTCCCGCCCAGCTTCGCTCGGGTGAAAAAGTTAAATTGCCCGTAACACGATCGCAGCGCCACCTATTGGGTCCAATTGTAAATCTAAACAATTCTCGAATCTAGCTTAAGACACACAGAAACACACAGAAAGCTTCGCCCGGGTAAAAAGGTAAAATTCTTGAAACTCGATCGCAGCGCCACCTATCGGGTCCAATTTAATATAGCCTATGTTACTCGGGGATAATGTAGCTTTCCAAAGGTGAAAGAATTTTTGAAATCGTTCCAGTAGTTTTGGAGCCTATTCATTACAAACAAACAAATCTTTCCTCTTTATAATATTAGTATAGATAATAATCTATACAAATAAATAAAATTGGAGTGTCTGTTTGTAATATTAAAATAACCGCTTTTTACTAAATGCATATGGATGTATACACGGTACATACACAAAAAAAAATTTTTTTACAATTTTTGTCTGTCTGTCTGTTCTGGGTAATCTCGGAAACGGCTGGACCAATTTTAACGGGACTTTCACTGGCAGATCGCTTATATAAAAAGGAGTAACTTGGGCTACTTTTATTTTAGAAACTGAACAATTTTTTTTTTTAATTCCTCGCGGACGATTTCGCGGGCACAGCTAGTATATAATAATAATTTTATTATAATAAATAATTGAGCAAACAAACAATACTGTACTGTATATTTAAAATTGTAACCCCTGCTTATTCCATGTTTTTGTTAAATAAAATATTATGAATATGATACTGGTGTCTTATGTAAATAATGAAAAAATATACATACATATCATCACGCCAAGTCCCTAACGGGGTAGGCAGAGAGTATAGAGCGCCAGTTCTCTCTAGACTTACATACCTCTTTCGCTTTGTCCACATTAAAAAAATATACATAGTCTATTCTCTCTGCCTACCCCATTAGGGATTTGGCGTCATGATATGCATGTATTTATATCGATTTTATATATCCTCACGCCTTCCCACAAGGGTCCCCGAAGGGGTAGGCAGAGGTGTATAGGTAATATCCACACACCCACTTTCCCGCAGAGGTATATTAGGTGCCAACGTGACAGATGGCGAGTCCATCGCCGTTACTCAAGCACGACTATACATATGCCTTTGAATTTCTTCTCAGACGTATGCAGGTTTCCTCTTGATGTTTTCCTTCACCGTAAAGCTCGTGGTGTGACTAATCACTGTACTTAAGTTCTTAAAAACTCATTGGTACAGTCGAGATTCGAACTTGCGACCTTTGCGTCGCAGGCAACTGCTCGAACCCTATTTTGTTTCTCTCTATTAAAATACATCTGTACTAACAAAAACATGATTGTTTATTATCTACAAAATGCTTTGTATGACGACTTGTGCATGTTATTTACCTGTCATGTCATTATAAATGGATTCCGCTGTAATATACTCACAACAAAAGTTTGTCTGTTTATTTCCAGCTAATCTCCCATAAGGTGAGACCCATTTTAATGGGCCTTTCATTGGGAGATACCAAATATTATAATATAAAATCAGTCTAAGTACCTTAGACTGATTTTTCCTATACTTATGTTAAATTAAATGTGTGTAAAACTGAAGGGCACATGTTTTTCATTATTAAAAATCACCAAAATGTATTAGACCAATGATAATTTATTGTATGTTCTTTCGCAAAATTTTAAAGTTGCAACACTGATGAAATAGTTCTGTATTTCGTTTAAATCATGAAAACAAGTTTTGTGTTGTGAACAAGGACCACTTACAATTATTCCCAACGTATCTCGAATCATCACTGCGTAGATTTCAATATCGTTATCAACCAAATACCGTTCCTGTAAGCTCTTAAACTCGCCATCAGCGTGGCAGCAGCGGCAAATGGTATTCAAATTCCAAATTTCAAACATTATCTAGATTTATATTAAGAGAAAAACACATTATCAGGGTGAGCTACCTACTTACTGCTGTGTATTTAATTTCATTTTAGTTGTAACTGTTGACAAAATTGTATTGACATTTGCGATTTGACTTTGGCACTTTTGGCAGTCAGCGACTTAATTTTTTCGTTCACATATCACAGATAACCGACTAACCGCCAGTCGGTCTAGCAGTAATTTTAAAGTCTGTAAGCACTGGCGCTCTACTCTATCTGCCTACCCCGTGAGGGACTGGCGTCCGGCGTGATGATAATATATAAGGCCTTTTTAATGCATATTCGTGAACAGTGTAATGTTAGTTATTTTTTATTACTTATATGTACTTATATGTATATTATTATCATAATAGGCAGGTGTGAAGAAGATATTCAGTAATCTGTCAAAACAAATGCCATATTGACAGCCGTACAACAACAGCTAACTTTTTTTGTATTGTATTATTATTCGTACAATCAAAACAAGAGTCAATGACCGAAATAATACCTATGTTTTGGTTGGTTGGTCAAAGTTAAACACGTAAAATTCTATTAGTTTGAATATGCTAGAGTCCTTTTATGAAAAGTATGATTCTGTTTAACTAACCATATAATACTGGGCAACAAATATAGCGTGCTGTGATATTAATGCAGCAGACGGACGATTGATTCGACCGTTGTTTTGTACCTTGGTTGTGCCAACCAATGTGAAAACTTATATATTTACGATAATATATAATGTCTACTAAGTATGTATCGGGCGGTTTGTGCCGCTGTTGTCATTCCGAAGGCACTTTTAAAAGTTTAGGAGGTGCATACAGTTACGATGATGGAAAGGAGATATTTGCTGTTATGCTACAGGAAACTTTTGATATTGTTGTGAGTTTCGTCTTGCTAGTAATATTGAACTTATATATCTAGTATCACATCTAATACCTGGATAATTATGCTGGTAACCTCAGGAAAACTACAGGAATGAGAAATTTGTAGTTGGATTTTATTTAAGTTAGTTGTATCTCTGTCTATAATTTCATATAGTAATTGGTATGCAAGTCTAGAGAGAACTGGTGCTCTATTCTCTCTGCCTACCCCATTATTGACTCGGTGTGATATCTATGTATGTAGTGATTGGTGTAAAATATTCAAATATACACATCAACAGAGATGTTCCATGGAGTTGATGACTTAAAATATTATTATGAATTTATTTCAGGTGACTCCAATCCCTGGTGAGAATGCAGAAAATATGTACAGCATTTGTGAGATCTGCATACCCCGACTGCGAGAGGCAGCTCTCTTCAAGCACCAGGTGCTGCAGTGTGAGGCCAAGATGGTGCATTATTACGGTCAGCAGGGGATGAAAGGTTATTTATTGAGTAATATTAAAATAGTTTGGCAGTATGGATTTTCCTCTTTCATGAAAAGCCCTTGGAATGGATTTGGATTAAACTTTACACAAAGATAGATTCTTAGCCGGATTAGCACATAAGAAAGTTTAATAACACCACAAGCTTTACGGTGAAGGAAAACATTGAAAGGAAACCTACATATGGTTAAGAAGAAATTCAAACATGTTTTTTTTTTTTTTTTTTTATACAACAAGAGTGGCAAACAAGCATACGGCCCATCTGATGGGAAACGGTTACCGCAGGTATTTACGCTCACGATACCGAAGTATCACTTGCGTGTTGCCACTCTGTGTTCGGAGAGTTATAGTGTGTTGGCAGCATAATGGGTTTAACCCCTCTGCTTCCAACACAATGTAACAATCCTCCCCCCTCCCCAAGGAGCTCATTACTGGAAACCTTATTCACCACGTAGGAACACAACACAAAAAAATTTGTTATTTGGCTACGGATTTCTATAAGGTGGAGGTCCTGCCCCAGTCGGGCAGCTCCGAATTCGAACGGGAAACCTACCTCTCTTAAATGATGTATAGTAAAGATCACAATCGTTCGAATCCCGTCTGTACCAATGAGTTTTTCAGTACAGTGATTAGTCACACCACAAGCTTTACGATGAAGGAAAACATTGAGATGAAACCTGCATACTGAGAAGCAATTTAAAGGCGTATGTATAGTCGTACTTGAGTAACGGCGATGGACTCACTGTCTGTCACGTTGGCATCTAATATATCTATACACCCCTACCCCTTCGGGGACCCTTATGTATGGGTAGGCGTGAGGAGAGATGTTTTACACACCCATCGTATGTTTTCAGATTCTGATGAAACTGTGAAGGTAGAGCTGAAGGTTGACAGGGGGATTGAGACAGGTGATAATAACAATAATTTTTTTACATTCGGTCCGCCTGATGGTAAGCTGTTACCGCCACCTATGGAGTCTTGTAACACCAGTGGCATCGCTCGCGCGCTGCCGACCCTGCAGGAATCTTCTCACACCCTTCTTGAAGAACTCCATGCTGTACTCTCCAGGGAAAACCTCAACGGGAGCTCATTCCACAGCCTTTATTACTCTAAGATTTTAGTCATAATACCATATTGATGGTAAACGGTACCAGCATCAATAGATAGGGTTGTCACTCGCGATTAATTTCTAAAGGGCCTTATTTTTGGCCTTCAAAGTATCTGAATGTTTTTATACATGTGTATTTCTGGGTAGAGGCTGGTAGAATGGGATACCATTTCTGCAGTTGGTCACCACTCACCGATTTCGGCCCAAAATCATGGCTGGCCCAGTTCCATGTAAGCCGTCAGCCAAACGACGTCTTGATCTCGCAGTGCGGATAATTTTCCATTCGAAGATGTTTGGATTTTGGTGGTTTTTTCCGGAATTATTTTCATATGCTCAGTTTTTTGTTTTAGATTTGAAAGATGAAACTTCAGACGCAGATGTTGACGAAGACTTAATGAAGTATGATGGTAAGCAATAATTACGTTATTGAACTTTTTTATGAATACTGCAAGGTTAGGTGACCACCGCAGTGTCAGATATCCTGCCGCCAAGCAATAGTGTACGTACACTACACTGTGTGGTGTGAAGGTTACTCTAGCTAGTCACATTACTGGCCATAAGGGACTGGGTACTAGGTGGTAGGCCTCTTATTGCAACAGTCCGGCTAGGTGACCACCGCAGTGGCAGATATCCTGCCGCCAAGCACTAGTGTACGTACACTACACTGTGTGGTGTGAAGGGCACTGTAGCTAGTCACATTACTGGCCATAAGGGACTGGGTACTAGGTGGTAGGCCTCTTATTGCAACAGTCCGGCTAGGTGACCACCGCAGTGGCAGATATCCTGCCGCCAAGCACTAGTGTACGTACACTACACTGTGTGGTGTGAAGGGCACTGAAGCTAGTCACATTACTGGCCATAAGGGACTGGGTACTAGGTGGTAGGCCTCTTATTGCAACAGTCCGGCTAGGTGACCACCGCAGTGGCAGATATCCTGCCGCCAAGCACTAGTGTACGTACACTACACTGTGTGCCGGTGTGAAGGGCACTGTAGCTAGTCACATTACTGGCCATAAGGGACTGGGTACTAGGTGGTAGGCCTCTTATTGCAACAGTCCGGCTAGGTGACCACCGCAGTGGCAGATATCCTGCCGCCTAGCACTAGTGTACGTACACTACACTGTGTGCCGGTGTGAAGGGCACTGTAGCTAGTCACATTACTGGCCATAAGGGACTGGGTACTAGGTGGTAGGCCTCTTATTGCAACAGTCCGGCTAGGTGACCACCGCAGTGGCAGATATCCTGCCGCCTAGCACAAGTGTACGTACACTACACTGTGTGCCGGTGTGAAGGGCACTGTAGCTAGTCACATTACTGGCCATAAGGGACTGGGTACTAGGTGGTAGGCCTCTTATTGCAACAGTCCGGCTAGGTGACCACCGCAGTGGCAGATATCCTGCCGCCAAGCACTAGTGTACGTACACTACACTGTGTGGTGTGAAGGGCACTGTAGCTAGTCACATTACTGGCCATAAGGGACTGGGTACTAGGTGGTAGGCCTCTTATTGCAACAGTCCGGCTAGGTGACCACCGCAGTGGCAGATATCCTGCCGCCAAGCACTAGTGTACGTACACTACACTGTGTGCCGGTGTGAAGGGCACTGTAGCTAGTCACATTACTGGCCATAAGGGACTGGGTACTAGGTGGTAGGCCTCTTATTGCAACAGTCCGGCTAGGTGACCACCGCAGTGGCAGATATCCTGCCGCCAAGCACTAGTGTACGTACACTACACTGTGTGGTGTGAAGGGCACTGTAGCTAGTCACATTACTGGCCATAAGGGACTGGGTACTAGGTGGTAGGCCTCTTATTGCAACAGTCCGGCTAGGTGACCACCGCAGTGGCAGATATCCTGCCGCCAAGCACTAGTGTACGTACACTACACTGTGTGCCGGTGTGAAGGGCACTGTAGCTAGTCACATTACTGGCCATAAGGGACTGGGTACTAGGTGGTAGGCCTCTTATTGCAACAGTCCGGCTAGGTGACCACCGCAGTGGCAGATATCCTGCCGCCTAGCACTAGTGTACGTACACTACACTGTGTGCCGGTGTGAAGGGCACTGTAGCTAGTCACATTACTGGCCATAAGGGACTGGGTACTAGGTGGTAGGCCTCTTATTGCAACAGTCCGGCTAGGTGACCACCGCAGTGGCAGATATCCTGCCGCCAAGCACTAGTGTACGTACACTACACTGTGTGGTGTGAAGGGCACTGTAGCTAGTCACATTACTGGCTATAAGGGACTGGGTACTAGGTGGTAGGCCTCTTATTGCAACAGTCCGGCTAGGTGACCACCGCAGTGGCAGATATCCTGCCGCCAAGCACTAGTGTACGTACACTACACTGTGTGGTGTGAAGGGCACTGTAGCTAGTCACATTACTGGCCATAAGGGACTGGGTACTAGGTGGTAGGCCTCTTATTGCAACAGTCCGGCTAGGTGACCACCGCAGTGGCAGATATCCTGCCGCCTAGCACTAGTGTACGTACACTACACTGTGTGCCGGTGTGTAGGGCACTGTAGCTAGTCACATTACTGGCCATAAGGGACTGGGTACTAGGTGGTAGGCCTCTTATTGCAACAGTCCGGCTAGGTGACCACCGCAGTGGCAGATATCCTGCCGCCAAGCACTAGTGTACGTACACTACACTGTGTGGTGTGAAGGGCACTGTAGCTAGTCACATTACTGGCCATAAGGGACTGGGTACTAGGTGGTAGGCCTCTTATTGCAACAGTCCGGCTAGGTGACCACCGCAGTGGCAGATATCCTGCCGCCAAGCACTAGTGTACGTACACTACACTGTGTGCCGGTGTGAAGGGCACTGTAGCTAGTCACATTACTGGCCATAAGGGACTGGGTACTAGGTGGTAGGCCTCTTATTGCAACAGTCCGGCTAGGTGACCACCGCAGTGGCAGATATCCTGCCGCCAAGCACTAGTGTACGTACACTACACTGTGTGGTGTGAAGGGCACTGTAGCTAGTCACATTACTGGCCATAAGGGACTGGGTACTAGGTGGTAGGCCTCTTATTGCAACAGTCCGGCTAGGTGACCACCGCAGTGGCAGATATCCTGCCGCCAAGCACTAGTGTACGTACACTACACTGTGTGCCGGTGTGAAGGGCACTGTAGCTAGTCACATTACTGGCCATAAGGGACTGGGTACTAGGTGGTAGGCCTCTTATTGCAACAGTCCGGCTAGGTGACCACCGCAGTGGCAGATATCCTGCCGCCTAGCACTAGTGTACGTACACTACACTGTGTGCCGGTGTGAAGGGCACTGTAGCTAGTCACATTACTGGCCATAAGGGACTGGGTACTAGGTGGTAGGCCTCTTATTGCAACAGTCCGGCTAGGTGACCACCGCAGTGGCAGATATCCTGCCGCCAAGCACTAGTGTACGTACACTACACTGTGTGGTGTGAAGGGCACTGTAGCTAGTCACATTACTGGCTATAAGGGACTGGGTACTAGGTGGTAGGCCTCTTATTGCAACAGTCCGGCTAGGTGACCACCGCAGTGGCAGATATCCTGCCGCCAAGCACTAGTGTACGTACACTACACTGTGTGGTGTGAAGGGCACTGTAGCTAGTCACATTACTGGCCATAAGGGACTGGGTACTAGGTGGTAGGCCTCTTATTGCAACAGTCCGGCTAGGTGACCACCGCAGTGGCAGATATCCTGCCGCCTAGCACTAGTGTACGTACACTACACTGTGTGCCGGTGTGTAGGGCACTGTAGCTAGTCACATTACTGGCCATAAGGGACTGGGTACTAGGTGGTAGGCCTCTTATTGCAACAGTCCGGCTAGGTGACCACCGCAGTGGCAGATATCCTGCCGCCAAGCACTAGTGTACGTACACTACACTGTGTGGTGTGAAGGGCACTGTAGCTAGTCACATTACTGGCCATAAGGGACTGGGTACTAGGTGGTAGGCCTCTTATTGCAACAGTCCGGCTAGGTGACCACCGCAGTGGCAGATATCCTGCCGCCAAGCACTAGTGTACGTACACTACACTGTGTGGTGTGAAGGGCACTGTAGCTAGTCACATTACTGGCCATAAGGGACTGGGTACTAGGTGGTAGGCCTCTTATTGCAACAGTCCGGCTAGGTGACCACCGCAGTGGCAGATATCCTGCCGCCAAGCACTAGTGTACGTACACTACACTGTGTGCCGGTGTGAAGGGCACTGTAGCTAGTCACATTACTGGCCATAAGGGACTGGGTACTAGGTGGTAGGCCTCTTATTGCAACAGTCCGGCTAGGTGACCACCGCAGTGGCAGATATATGTGTGCCGGTGTATACGGCACAGGGAAAATGTGATAGGTTATTTATATAATAATAATTTTTTTTCGGAGAACATCCATAGTGTTAGTAGACAATTGACTTACAACTATGTTAGTGAACCCCTTTAAACATCAAATAAATTATACAATCAAATGTTTAATATAACATCATCAAATCATTTAGCTGCACGCTCTGTAGGGAAGACTTGAATTTTGGTCCAGTGGCGGAGTATCGGCGGAGTAATATTTGAACACATCTTAGGCATTTGCTTCTATCATGCTGACAGCTAAATAGTCATTGTAATTCCTAGAAAAGCCTTCTCCGGTAGACCTGTTCATCGAACCTCCGGACTCGGCCGATGAGCTGCCGCTAGCGGCACTTCGCAGCAAGCCGCGGGCTTCCGTTGGTAATTACAATACTTATTTTATATTACAATCTATCGGATACTCAAGGATGGGAGCGTAAAGTGTACTCGAAACCGGCGAGCATGTATGAAGAGACTTATGAATGTGGATGAAGCGAAAAAGGTCTAAGTCCCGGAGGTGTGTGTACAATAATGAATATTATTATTATACTAGCTTATGACCGCGGCTTCGCCTGCGTGGAGTTCGAAAAAGTAGCTTTGGAAGTTTTCCTGCTAGAATTGGGTCAGCCGCTATGCCGTGAAAGAGCATCATACATTATAATATAAGTACTTAGAATTTTTCAGGATTAAAAAACAAAAAAAAGTAGCCTATGTCCTATTCCTAGTTATAAGCTATCACCATTTCAACTTTCAGCCAAATCGGTTCAGCCGTTTGGCCGTGAAAGAACCGCAAACATCCAAACTTTCACATTTATGATATTACTATGATGACTGTGGACGAAGCGAAAGAGGCATGTAAGTCTAGAGAGAAATTTTATTCCATGTTATTATTTCATTTCATTACGATGATAGTTATGACAGTTAACTTATCTCTCGCAGATGAAACGAAGCCGATCAAGCTGCGCTCGAAGAAGTACCCTTGCGTCGTGTGCTCCAAAGAGTTTTCATACAACGGCTCCCTGGAGGTCCACATGAAGATCCACAGCGGAGAGAAAACATACAAGTGTTACCTGTGCCAAAATACTTTCACCAACAACAAAGATTTGATCAAACACATTAGCTTGCACCATTGCGTTGAAGGCCAATATCCGTGCAACGTTTGCCAAAAGACCTTCGACAAACCCAGGTTTTTGAAGAAACACATCCAAACACATTACAAAGAGAAATTCCAGTGCACCGAATGCCAAAAGGAGTTTCAAAGGAAAAAAGGCCTTAAAGAACACATGAAAACGCACACCAAGGAGAAGAAATACAGCTGTGACGTGTGCAACAAGTCGTTTGGACACAATCAGACGTTGAAATCCCACATGTACATTCATACAGGAGAGAGGCCGTACATATGCGACGTCTGTGGCCGAAGGTTTCCGCAAAGAACTCATCTGAAACGTCATATTTATATTATACACGCTGGGCTCAAGCCGCACAGATGCAACACGTGTAGTAAGCAGTTCTCCAGCAAAAGCTACTTGGCTATCCATGAAAGGCAGCACACAGGCCTCAGGCCGTACTCTTGCGAGGTGTGCAAGAAGGATTTCACGGCGTACACGACTTTAAAAGTTCACATGCGGGTACATACGGGCTTGAAACCGTACAGTTGCGGATTCTGCAGCAGACAATTCGCCCAAATGGCCAGTTTTAAGCTCCACGAGCGCACGCACACAGGCGAACGGCCGTACAGCTGTAAAGTGTGCAAGAAGCCGTTCTCGGACAACGGTTATTTAAAGATTCACATGAGATTGCACTCTGGTGAGAAGCCATTCTCCTGTGAAATATGCAAACGCTGTTTCAGGGAGACTGGTCAGTTGAAGAGGCATATGCGTGTCCACAGTGGAATAAAGCCTTACACGTGTAAAATTTGCAATAAACAGATTGGCAACTTGTCCAAACACATGCGGGTGCATTCCGACGAGAGGCCGTACGCCTGTGAGATTTGCAATAAGCAGTTTAGTATCAACGGGAACTTGAAGTTGCATATGAGAGTGCATTCTGGTGAGAGGCCTTTCAGTTGTGACCTGTGTGATAGTCAATTCACGCAGAGCAGTGGCTTGAAGAGGCATCGCTGTACTCACAGTGGGAAAGTTTCTTAACCCTGAATAAAGCCTACATATAATCACGCCGTTGGAACACTAGTCTTACAGACTCATCAGCATATCATCACGCCGAGTCCCTAACCGGGGAGGCAGAGAGTATAGAGCGCCAGTTCTCGCTAGACTTACATACCTCTTTCGCTTCATCCACATTCATCAGTCTCTTCTTAAATGCTTGTTGGTTTCGAGTACTCTTGACGTTCCCGTCCTTGAGCGTCCGATCGATTTGATCCAGGTAGTTGGAACGTGGCCTTCCTCTGCCTCTTCTTGCACACACTTTTGCTTTGTATGTATATCTGTTTTGTCAATATTTCTTCAATCATCCTTTCTATGTGTCCAAATAAACGTAACATGCCTTTCTTCTTTACAATCACACCCTCGTTTACGCCAGTTGTTTTGCGACTATCTCTTTATTGCTGACTCGATCTAATTTCGCTCATTTTTTTAAGGGAACGCATCTCAAATGCAATTTTATAGCAAATAGGTTGCTAATTTGAAAACCAAAATATGACTTTCAGTTTTGCGAGAAACAAGTTAGGGCTCCCACACATAAACACGATACGACGTCGCGTCGTGCCACGATGCGGCGTCGTGGAAATCTACGACGTCGTGCCACGATGCGGCGTCGTGGAAATCTACGACGTCGCGTCGTGGAATTCTACGATGAGCATCGTAAAAAAACACGACATCGTAACGTAATGTGCCACGCACGATATACGGCACGATGCCATGATGTTTTAGTTCATTCCGAAAAATGGACCGCACTAGACGTATTCTGCTTCTGCTGTTAATAAGAAGACGAAGAAAGAAAAGACAGATACTCAGAAGATATTGGATCCACCCATTTCTTTCAAACATGAATAACGGGAGTCACTTTATAAAGAAGTACAATGCCTTAAAAATAGACCACAACAAGTTTTTTGATTACTTTAGAATGAGTGTATCAAGTTTCGAAGAGTTACTTCATCGAATAACGCCACATATAGCAGGAAAATATGGCAGAGGCAGACCACCCAGGCCGTATATCGTGCGTGGCACATTACGTTACGATGTCGTGTTTTTTTACGATGCTCATCGTAGATTTCCACGACGCGACGTCGTAGATTTCCACGACGCCGCATCGTGGCACGACGTCGTAGATTTCCACGACGCCGCATCGTGGCACGACGCGACGCCGCATCGTGGCACGACGCGACGTCGTATCGTGTTTATGTGTGGGAGCCCTTATTCGGTTGGCAGCCCTGCTATGTAGGCAGAGGCGGGAAACCACAAGAAAGCACCCCAACAGTAATGATAAAAATAGCATAGATTTATATAGTGCTCTCCTTTTACCCTCTTCTTGAAGAATTCTATGCTGTACTATCTAGGGTAAACCTCAACGGGGAGCTCATTCCACAGCCTGAGCGGACACGGAAGGAAACTCCTTTGGGATATATATGGAGATGAATTCCCAAAAGTTGCTATGGGTGACGGGCATGATTAAAGGCACTATATATATACCTCGGCGGAAAGTGGGTGTGTGGGTATTACCCATACACCTCTGCCTACCCCTTCGGGGAACCTTGTGGGAAGGCATGAGGATATTATTTATTTATTATTCGACGCGTTCTGTTCTGTGATCTAGTACTGTAGCCTCCCAGCGCAGAAATAAAAAAGTTTACTGGACTGGTTTGTACCCAAAGAAGGTATAAGGTCTTTGTTTGTACCTCATACAATAACTTGTCATTCTATTTGCCACAGATATAATAACTGCACAGTTGCTAAAAGTTTGTGAAAGCAAGATACATAGATTACTATTACGTCTTTGATAAACCTATAAAAATTCATAAGTTTATAATTATTATTTATTTCTATATTTATTATTTTAATTAAAAGGATATATAATAATCACATTTGTTTCTTTTCTTAACTGACGCTCACGTAAGTGTACAATAGATGTTAATAATTCAGTTCCAGTGGAATTTTAACATGTTTTCATTGTAATTTGAATTAAACCAATAGAATGTTATATTATTCAGACATATTCTCAAAATCACTTGATTCTGGGCTTTTTGAAGTCGAGTCAGTTTATACATATAAACTGACTCGAATTCAAAACTAACGACAGCAGCTTTCAGTTCTTGAAGAACTGTTTGCATCTTGAATATTTAATTTATTGGTGGACTCATCTTGTAATTGAAATCCATTTTCATACCTTTGTCATCGATTTTAGGACAGCGTATAGCCGCTTTAAGTATCCATTTTCCATAAGGAAGAGGTTTAACACATTTTTGTTTTTCAAAAGATATTTAGAGCTTAAAACGTGACAGATAGCCATTCGTGGTCTGGAAGTTGTCGAAATGTATTTTGCTTATTATACTAATACAGAAAGCTCATTCATACGTTGTGCATTACTATTTTCTAAATGTATGACGCCGCGCCGACAAGAGCTAACTCTTAAATTAAGGATGATGACTAAAACGCTAGGGTTCCTGTCATGAATATATTTAAAAATAAAATATGGGTATGGCGGTCTTGAAGTTTAACCGCGCAGCTGCCAAAAATCGATTTGTAGACAATAATTACCTAGGTACCTATATCCTGAACCTTAATTTAGGACAAAATGCCTGCCACAATATTAAATAGTGTCCTGTCAGGAAAACTAGACACAGTTCTTTTATTAAAATGGCTAAATAATGAGTCAATCGAGGTGAAAAGATAACCTACAATGATATTTAAATGTTGTTGAAATTGTTTATTTAGAATTGTTCTTATTTATAGGGCACGTCGGAGGATTGTGTGCTATTTTGTTGCAACAGAAAGGAATTCGTCGCGTATTTTTTAACATATTTGAGGAATCAAACTGACAGGTAAGTTTGAAATATTAAATAAACAACATTTAAGTTGTTCTATTTATTTATGTAGTTGGGCTCAAACAACTTGTTAAAATATACATTGTATCGAAAAGCTTACATTCTTCCGTAAGAGTATTAAGTGCTTTCTATATTACCTACATTTAACATATATATTCAATTTCTTTGTAGTGTCATATGTATAAAATATCAACTGCATCAAAAAGCATAAAGGGAATTTGTGGTGTTTGCCCATTGACTTTGACATTAGCTTCACTATATATCTGGGAAATTTGGGTGTTTATAAAAAAACACAATAATCAATTCATTAAGGCAAATACATACATAGAAATCAAACAATCAATCAATACAAATATTTTTATTTCACATAGGCCTAGATGGGCACTTATAATATGTCGAAAAAGGTGCATGGTTCGGGTCGGTCGTTTCCATGGAGAAGAACCGGCAAGAAACTCCATGGTTACTCTTTTCAAATCATTAGGCACATACAATAACAATATTTTTACGTTACAACAATAGTACCCAAGTATGGGGGAACAACGTAGGCCAGACACTAGGTCGTTGCTTACTATACAAAATATACATAAAACAAGATAATTATAACAATGTTAGCAAGCTAAGTATCTAAAAAGCCTACAATGTTCTCACATTCACAAATTAAACAAGTGACAAATATTGTCATCAGTACTGTAACTAATTCTAGCCAAGATATGAAAAAATAAAAAAAAAATAAAGAAAAAGTATGGATCCCACCAAAATTCTAGTGGTTCTTCTAGCTGTGGTTTTAGTCATTGCTTGCGACACAAGGATCACAATTTCGAATCGCGACTGTACCAATTAGTTTTTCTGAACTTAAATACAGTGATAAGTCACACCATGAGCTAGATGACTCACCATCTGTCACGTTGGCACCTAAAATATATATTTGGCGGAAAGTGGGTGTGGGTACTACCTATACACCTTTGCCCTCCCCTTCGGGGACCCTTATGGGAAGGCGTGAGGATATATTATATTATTTGTTGTGAATAAATTACTTATAACTCTACTTTTATTCTAGTATCCTACAAACAAATAGCAATG
Organism: Drepana falcataria; assembly: GCA_945859725.1. Taxonomy (NCBI): domain Eukaryota; kingdom Metazoa; phylum Arthropoda; class Insecta; order Lepidoptera; family Drepanidae; genus Drepana; species Drepana falcataria. The sequence goes on along the minus strand of OX243950.1, from coordinate 451,497 downwards.
CAGCTCAAATTCGTCAAACCAACACTCCGGACAAGATGCTGGGCACACGCCGCAAGCATCACCGTTCCATCAGCGACCCAACGAGCAATGAACGTGACAACAGCCTGTCTGTTAAAACTGACCGACAACGGTCTCACGAGTCACCCAGCAAAGACAAGAAACGAACTGGACGAAGAGTCAAAACAAAGTTGTTCACAGACGACAAGAATAATTCTACCCAATCTATTTCATCTGATGAATCCCGATTAAGCATTGGGCTAGAGAGGATAGTGTTGTCCAGTACTCCCCTGAAGAACGGGACGAGAATATCAGACTATCCGAACATCACTAGTCCTGTAACACCACATTGTAAAAGTTTCAGAGACAATGAACGGTGTGACACACCTCGTGTCAGCCATAGACATTCGAGGTCTCAAGAGAAGAGTTGTCTTGGAGACTACATCTTAATGTCTGCCCCTAGGAGCTCCAAGAAGAAAAAAGCTAAGAATACCTCGAATGAAGCTGAAGAAAGTAAACCAGAGTTGGATTTGAGCAACTCTGAAATTTTCCCCAAGATAGGTGCGAGGAAGTCAAGTTCCCTCCGCTCGGAGAAGCGCAGAATTAAACCCACTAACATAGATACATCTCAGAAGAGTGTATCATTGAACAGCTTTTCACCTGAGTGTTTCCAGCAGCCCCCTCTAGCGTTGGAGGACAATGCTGCCTTCAAACAGCAGAAGTTGCAACCGAAAGAGTCTGCAAGTTTCGAAGCGGAACGTAATATATTGAAACAGGAGAGACACAAATTGATGGAGAAGTTTAATATCTTGAACACTTCCGTATCCCCGAAGCCTGTTACTATGCCCCAAATAAAAATAACACACCGAGACTCTATGGAGAAGAGTATCAGTTATATCAAAGTAGATGTTAATAAAATCTCTTTTAGAGACAAGATTGACATTCTGGTGGATATCTATGATGTGCTATTGAGGAACAATTTAATACTGAGTGTCAGCGCCGAGATCTACTTCCTCATCAGTATTCTGGTGTCGAAGCAGAGTGAAAGTGACTACTCCATCGCTGAGTCGAAGATGAGAGAAGAGAATTACGATTTTCTACTCCATTGCATACACAATACCACCTATTTTGCTGTGAAGTCGCTTTGGACGCAGAAGTCGATCCTTGAAGTTATACTGGAGAAGAATTCCTTGAAAACGTTAGGTATGTATCCTTACTAAGGGGGTCATCCCTTTTACGTTTTAAACCTACAACCTTATAATATGTAACATTAGGTGCCAACACATAGATGCCAAGTTCCCAACTGTACAAATGAAGTTTACATGTACAGTGATTAGTCACACCACGAGCTTTACGGTGAAGGGAAACATCGAGAGGAAACCTGCATACGTCTGAGAAGACATTCAAAGGCGTGTGTATAGTCGTGCTTGAGTAACGGCGATGGACTCGCCATCTAACACGTAGGCACCTAAAATATATCTCTGGCGGAAAGTGGGTGTGTGGGTATTACTTATACACCTCTGCCTACCCCTTCGGGAACCCTTGTGGGAAAGCGTGAGGATATATATATGTATAGTCGTGCTTGAGTAACGGCGATGGACTCGCCATCTGCCACGTTGGCTCTTAAAATTTACCTCCGTCGTAATGATCAGTATATGAAATTGCTGTTTTTTTTTAACCAGGTGAGAACAAAAAGGTCCGCAGCTTTTGCCCGGAGCTAGCGAAGTCCCTCCTCAACTCGTACGGGCTGAAGTGCGAGGCGCAGGCCTCGGACAGGCCGCGGGCGGAGGCCTGCGGCGGCGTGGTCTGCTTCAACATGGAGACCGACAACGTCGACAACTTCCCGACCATGCTCAGCTTCCAGAACTTCAAGAAACAACGGGACATGTTCTATGATATACACAGGTATTTATACAAATACAACCTCGCAGGATTATTAATTGTAGTGTGCGTGTGCACTCATAGGTAATCTGTGTGTACCGACAATACTCACACATTGGTGGAAGGTTGCACACTTACACTGTACACTGTAGGGGGGGATAGTGGGGCGCGTCTTCGTTAATGGCACTAGCTATAGGTTGTCCAGTGTTCGCACCGCACACGAGAAATACAGAGTAAAGACTTGTAATACATACATATATATTATCATGAAAATAGCTTGAATGCAGTTGAGATGCAATCCCTTCGAAAAATGTGCGGATACGATATTAGATCGAATCCGCAATGAAGAGATTCGCAAATCAACTGGCGTGAACGAGGGCGTCATTGTAAAGATGATGAAAGGCATGCTACGTTGGTTTGGACATAATGAGAACTAGTGTTTAAATCATGGAAGTACTAATATAAAGAAACGCGGACGTAATCTTGCTAAACGATTGTTTTTATACAACAAGAGTGGCAAACAAGCATACGGCCCACCTGATGGGAAACGGTGGGAAACGGTTACCGTAGCCTATTTACGCTCACGATACCAAATATCACTTGCGCGTTGCCACTCTGTGTTCGGAGAGTTATAGTGTGGTGGAAGCATAATAGGACTAATCCCTATGCTTCCAACACAATGTAACAATCCTCCCCCCTCCCCAAGGAGCTCATTACTGGAAACCTTATTCACCGCGTAGGAACACAACACAATAAATTGTGTTATTTGGCTACGGCCTTCTATAAGGCGGAGGTCCTGCCCCAGTCGGGCAGATACAAATTCGAACGGGAAACCCGTTATGCCCTACCTCTCTTTGATCTCGTATGTTTCTGTGAGTGAGTAGACGGGTGTCATATTAAAACCTAGACAGTTAAAGTGTCCGTCAACTCCAGGTGGTACTCCGCCCCCCCCCCGGGCGGGGCTCCCCCCCCGCTGCGGCCCCGCGCCCGCGCGCTGCTGGCGGCGGGCGCGGCGCCGGCCAACCTGGCGCACGCGGCCGCGCTGCTCGTGGCGCACCTGCTGGCGCACTGCCTGCCTACCAACGTGCAGGTAGGCAGGCCTGCATAGCGCTACACCTATACATAATGTCACCCACGAAGCCCCCCCAATAGTGGAGGGGGTCGCGGCATGCTGGCAGTATGACCCGAGTGTATTAATCGTAGTGTGCGTGTGCACTCATAGGTAATCTGTGTGTACCGACAATACTCACACATTAGTGGAAGGTTGCACACTTACACTGTAAACTATAGGGGAGGATAGTGGGGCGCGTCTTCGTGGATGGCACTATCTATACTTACTAATGACTTCTACATGCTGCGTCAGACATTTTAGCTGCCTACATGACAGATTGCGAGACTATAAATACGCCTTTGAATGTCTTCTCAGACGTATGCAGGTTTCCTCTCGATGTTTTCCTTCACCGTAAAGCACGTGGTGTGACTAATCACTGTACTTATTTAAAAAAAAAAATAGGTACAGTCTGGCTTCGAACTTGCGAACTTTGTGCCGCAGGCAACTACTCTAACCACTCGGCCACAACGTCTTTTCACAGGTTATGTATATAATCTTTATATATTTTGTGGCCCCTGTCGAGTGTTTTTTTTTATACCACGGGTGGCAAACAAGCTTGCGGCCCGTCTGATGGTAAGCGGTCACCGCCGCCTATGGACGCTTGCAACACCAGTAGTATCGCTCGCGCGTTACCGACCCTGCAGGAATCTTTCCACACCCTTCTTGAAGAAGTCCATGCTGTACTCCAGGGAAAACCTCAAGGGGGAGCTAATTTTTTTGCATTCATCATCACGCCGAGTGTCCCACGGGGTAGGCAGGGATAGTCAAGCACCAGGTATGATATGCGGTGTGGTACTCCAGGAGTCGAAGCTGAGTAAGCTGCAGCGGCGGCTGACCAGCCCCGCCGCGCCGGAGTCAAATCGCCTGCCGCACTTCACTGCCAACGAGATGTTCTACAAGTGAGTACTGCCGTCCCAGTAGGGATGGATGGGGCCTTCTCAGTCGCGGGTGGTAACTGTAAATCGTTGTGCCCTCGGTTTGACCGTTAATTTCATAATTTTTTTATAGTTATATAATAAACAAGCTTATGCCCGCGGCTTCGCCCGCGTGGAGTTCGAAAAAGTAGATTTGGGAATTTTCCGGCTAGAATTGGGTCAGCCGCTTTGCCGTGAAAGAGCATCACATTATAATATAAGAACTTTGAATTTTTAAAGATAAAAAAAGGTAGCCTATGTCCTATTCCTAGGTATAAGCTATATAACCATTTCAACTTTCAGCCAAATCGGTTCAGCCGTTTGGCCGTGAAGGAACCGCAAACATCCAAACTTACAAACTTTCACATTTATAATATAAGTAAGATAAGATAAGATAGGATATATTGTATCCTCACGCCTTCCCACAAGGGTCCCCGAAGGGGTAGGCAGAGGTGTATAGGTAATACCCACACACCCACTTTCCGCCAGAGGTATATTAGGTGCCAACGTGACAGATGGCGAGTCCATCGCCGTTACTCAAACACGACTATACATACGCCTTGGAATTTCTTCTCAGACGTATGTAGGTTTCCTCTCGATGTTTTCCTTCACCGTAAAGCTCGTGGTGTGACAAATCACCGTACTTAAGTTCAGAAAAACTCATTGGTACAGTCGGGATTCGAACTTGCGGTCTTTGGCACCGTCACGTTGGCACCTAAAATAAATCTCTGGCGGAAAGTGGGTGTGCGGATACAACCTTTACACCTCTCCCTACCTCTTCGGAGACCCTTGTGGGAAGGCGTGAGGATATATTATATAATATTTATATTGTGAGAACTGTAAACTTATGTTTTTATTGAAAAATAAAGAAATAAATAAACATGTTCTGTTATAGGGAGTTTATAACTCACGCAGACAACGAAGGGTTCAGGGTGTGTGTGAGAGATGCTCTGGCGTCGGAAATCGTGTCTCTGGACTCCACTCACATCGCGACTGAGGACAGGGGGAATTGTAAGTGCACTTCTACTCTCTATTAGGCGTGATGGTAACCGGTCACCTGCAAAATTACAGATCGCAGCCAAATGCCACCGCTCCTGCAGTGGTGTGTTCATGCACTGAGTAAGTGTGATATACTCCACTGCTCAATACAGAGCGTAATAAAAGATGTTATTAGGAACATTGGTTTATTGATAATGGCGTGCATGAACACCAAAGACCGCCAAAACAAATGACTGACAGCTGTCAAAGTAAGTGACAGCGCCAACCCGAAACTATCTGACAGCTGTCAGGCATGTCGTTAATATCAGTATACACATCAGAAAGGTTACCGGGGCTCCACGAATGGCTATGCAGCCAGGATCAAATAGTTTCTCATCATCATAAGATCGGCGAGCGGTAATCGCTTACCATCAGGCGTGCTTGATAACCACCTTTGTAGCATTGTGCTATATGGTCAGGCCTTTATATAAGGGTTCCAGAATGAGACACGCGTAACAAAATCCTCTTTTTACAACAATTTTAGGTGCCAACGTGCCAGATGGCGAGTCCATCGCCGTTACTCAAGCACGACTATACATACGCCTTTGAATTTCTTCTCAGCCGTATGCAGGTTCCCTCTCGATGTTTTTCTTCGCCGTAAAGCTCGTGGTGTGACTAATCGCTGTACTTACTTCATTAATACTCATTGGTACAGTCGGGATTGGAACTTGCAACCATTGTGTTGCGAGCGTTTACTCGGCCACCTCGACCTTATTGTTCTGCCTTCTCTATACAAATAATTAAAATTTTAGTGTCTGTGTGTTAAAATAACCGCTTTTTACTAAATGCATATATAAGGATTTACACACGGTAAATATAGGAAAATCACATTTAATATAGTTTAAAAAAAAAAACTAAAAAAACACGCTTTTTACAGAAAACTAAACTAAAAAATAAAAAATAAATTTTAATAAATTTGAATTAATAATAGTGTAAAAATTCTTAATAAATAATTTAAAAAAAGCGTGTGGTGCATGGTGTCAATAGTTCTAAATATTTTATTGATATCTGTCAATAAAATACGTATATCTATAAGAATAGAAGATTTATTATTTCGACAATATCTTAAAAAGCACCCCACGCATTTTTTTAATTATTTATTAAGAATTTTTACACTATTATTAATTCAAATTTATTAAAATTTATTTTTTTATTTTTTAGTTTGGTTTTCTGTAAAAAGCGTGTTTTTTAGTTTTTTTTTTAAACTATATTTATTATTAACTTTTTAGTTCGATATTTTTCAAAAGGGAGCCAGAGAAACGGCTACGAGAACCAAGAAAGGCCGCAGGCGCGCTAATTACCCACGGAGAGTTACATACTGACATACTGACATACAAGTGAAGCTAATAAAAAGCGTGTAAAAAAATGTTTGTCTGTCTGTCTGTCTATTTGTTCCGAGTAATCTCTGAAACGGCTGGACCGATTTTGACGGTTTTTCACTGGCAGATAGCTGATGTAAGAAATTGAACAATAACTTTTTAGTTTTTAGTTTCTCAATTGTTTATTTACAATAACAACAATTAATAATATTTACAAAGAACAGTTGAAACTAACTACTTACAGATAAAATATTTGTCCCAAATCGGTATCCCGAGGCAACGTGCCAAGAAGACTAGCAGCATTGCCACGCTGGATAGCAATGCTGAACTTTTTAGTTAAATTCCACGCGGACGCAGTCGCGGGCTCAGCTAGTATATTATAAATATTGTCTTTCAGTGACCGTCGATATTTCCCGCGAGTATTCACAGTTGGTCAGGAAGCTAGGTCTCCTGGCCAAGTTCTTAGGCTATACGACGGCTTTGCCTTACATTCAAGAGCAGGCGGACTCTAGGAGCAATGCCAACGGGCGGCCAGAGCAAAAAGAACCATATTTCGCGGTCCCCAAGGAGAAGGTGTTGGAAAATGCTATTGCTGTCAGGGATTATGTAAGTTTGCATTTATACTTGCCTGAGACACAAAGTTCGAATCCCGACTGTACCAATGAGTTTTTCTGAACTTAAGTACAGTGATTGGTCACACCACGAGCTATACGGTGAAGGAAAACATCGAGAGGAAACCTATACGTGTACATACGCCTTTGAATTTCTTCTCAGACTGGGATTGTCGGGATTCTAACTTGCAATTGTTGTGTTGCCGGTAGCTACTCCGGCCACTGGGCCACCAAGGCTTATATTAAATTTAATAAATGAGTAACGAAAAATCTTGCCAATAGCTCCCAACTTGTCATCTCTTTCAGAGTCAACCATCTTTGGACCTCAAAGGGATTCTATGTAATGCCTTAAAAAATGGCCGACTATCCGTTACTATTCCGTGGATGGTGCATTATCTATCGTGGTTGGACTACACGAGCCTACGCATACAGTACTACCAAAATCTACTAAACACACTATTCGATATTTACGAGAATCGACTAAAACTCACCAGCACATCACTAAAGAAAAACACTGTCATTTATCTCAAATCGATACTCGGTTGGTTGTTCGACTTGCCTCAGTTCCCCAAGGACTTGTTCTACGAGGATCGACAATGTGTTGAAATATCGAGTGAAGTTAGTATCGATTCGTGCGATTTGATCGACGACTCGACTATATTCGAACTGTGTCCGAGTTTGAAGGATGTCAATATACTGCTGTCGACCTGCCGAGTGACTCAAGAGAGAAAGGAGAATAGCTATCGGCATATCACCCCGATCAGTCTCACCATGAACAATGAGGACAGGATCAAAAATAAAGAGAAGGAGTTGCAGGTGAGTCTATGTTTAATTATGAATTCACGCTTCCCTATGAGGGTCCCCGAAGGTGTGTAGGCACCACTTTACTTGTATCTTACCAGATCTAGTATTGGTGCCTGGTCTTGTCGAAATATATTCTAAAGGCAGTAAGAAAAACTCACACCCAATCGGGTTTTTTCAATTTGTATGTTCGAATAATAAAAGTGGTCCTAATATTCGACCCTGAGGTACTCCAATTGTACTTTTTCGGTTTTTTAAGTGTTACTCCATCGATATCAATTTATGATGTGATCAAATATTCACGAGTTAACTTATAGGTTAAAGTATTGGTCGGAAAATTTAATCAATATAGAAAAACAGTTTAAAACATAGGGTATTCGTATCATCAATCTTATCAAAGGCCACATATAGATCGCAAAAACCTCTCCTACGAGAGAGATGTTAAATTCATTTAGACGACTTCTTTCCGATTCCAACTTTGAGTAGAGGCTAGGACGGCCGTATTCGATCCTCGGCGAAAGTCGCATGACTATATGAGGGATATCTGGAGGGTAAAATATGATACATCCTCCAGCCTTCCCGCAAGGGTCCCCGAAGGGTTAGGCAGAGGCGTATAGGTAATGCCCACGCGCCCACTCGAGGGTGAGGGTATGATAATGGTGCCTGGAACTGTGTGTGCGTGTGTCAGGCGCGGCTGGAGGAGCAGCTGGTGCGCAGCCAGCCGGCGGGCACGCGGCGGCTGCTGGAGCTGGTGGCCGAGCGCGTGGCCGCCGCCGCCGCGCGCCGCCTGGCCGCCGAGCTGCCCGCCGCCCGCGACCACGCGCGCCGCGCCGCCGCCGCAGCCCTGCGCGCGCGCCCCCACCTGCCGCAGGTAGGCCTCCACCAGCCGCAGGTAGGCCCCCACCAGCCGCAGGTAGGCCCCCACCAGCCGCAGGTAGGCCCCCACCAGCCGCAGGTAGGCCCCCACCAGCCGCAGGTAGGCCCCCACCAGCCGCAGGTAGGCCCCCACCAGCCGCAGGTAAGCTTCTGCCACCAGCTGCAGGCAGGCCGCCGCCACCAGCCGCAGGTTGGCCTCTGTCACCAGCTGCAGGCAGGCCACCGCCACCAGCCGCAGGTAGGCTTCTGCCACCAGTCAAAGGTAGCATTCGCCACCAGCCGCGGGTAGGTTTCTGCCACCAGCCAAAGGTAGCCTTCGCCACCAGCCGAAGGTAGCCTTCGCCACCAGCCGCAGGTAGGTTTCTGCCACCAGCCGAAGGTAGCCTTCGCCACCAGCCGCGGGTAGGTTTCTGCCACCAGCCGAAGGTAAGCTTCTGCCACCAGCCGCAGATAGGCTTCCGCCACCAACCGCAGGCCCACGGTCTGAAGGCCCCTGAGCTAGATGGCTCTTCAACAGTAAACCTCGTATTGGACCGCCAGTACTACAGCTAAATAGTAGCGTCATTAACAGAGTCAACAGTGCACGAAGGATACCCTTGGTGCTGCGAGCGTACATAAGCGGCGGTTACCGCTTACCGTTGGGCAAAACCGCGTGCTCGTTTGCCGCTAGTGTGATATAAGGTTAAACATAAAAACCTACGTCCTTGAAGATTCTTTGGTTTGGTTGTTGGTTGATCGTCGTTGGGTCGGCAGGCCGCGCTGACGGAGGTGGTCCGCGGCGTGTACGAGGAGCACCACGCCGAGCTGCAGGCCTCGGCGCTGGCCAGCATCGAGGCCTCGAGCCGCGCGCGCGCCGAGGCCGCGCTGCAGGCCTTGGGGGCCGGGCCGAGGCCGCTGCTGGGGCCCGCGCTGCGCGCCTGCCGCCTGCGCGCAAGGCGCTGGCTGCAGCTGCATTGGGCCTCCCCCGGTAAGCTAGCCCACACCCCCACCCGCACTGGGCCTCCCCCGGTAAGCTAGCCCCCACCCGCGCCGGCTGCAGCTGCACTGGGCCTCCCTCGGTAAGCTAGCCCCCACCCGCACTGGGCCTCCCCCGGTAAGCTAGTCCCCACCCGCGCTGGCTGCAGCTGCACTGGGCCTCCCCCGGTAAGCTAGTCCCCACCCGCACCCGCGCTGGCTGCAGCTGCACTGGGCCTCCCCCGGTAAGCTAGCCCCCACCCGCACCCGAGCTGGCTGCAGCTGCACTGGGCCTCCCCCGGTAAGCTAGCCCCCACCCGCACTGGGCCTCCCCCGGTAAGCTAGTCCCCACCCGCACCCGCGCTGGCTGCAGCTGCACTGGGCCTCCCCCGGTAAGCTAGCCCCCACCCGCACCCGAGCTGGCTGCAGCTGCACTGGGCCTCCCCCGGTAAGCTAGCCCCCACCCGCACTGGGCCTCCCCCGGTAAGCTAGTCCCCACCCGCACCCGCGCTGGCTGCAGCTGCACTGGGCCTCCCCCGGTAAGCTAGCCCCCACCCGCACTGGGCCTCCCTCGTTAAGCTAGCCCCCACCCGCGCTTGCTGCAGCTGCACTGGGCCTCCCCCGGTAAGCTAGGCCCCACACGTAATCGTCATCAGAGATCTAAGATTTTAATATATACGCTAGATAGGTAACCGCTTACCGTGAGGAGGGCCGTTTGCGTGTTTGCTTCATGAAAGAATATGCTCCACAGACATTCTGTGCAAGGACATCGAGGCGGAAACTCGTCTGATATTGGCGATGTGCGAGGTGGGGGCCCAGCCGAGCGCGAAGAAGGCGACAGACGTCGGCGCCATGCTGCTGCCGCAGGAGCAGTTCTTGGAGGCGCACATCAGCCCGGCCACCTGCATCATCACACTTAAGGTACCTTTAGGAATACCACTTCACCAGTCCCTCTTTCTACCCTGTTGATAGTGCCATCCACCAAGACCCGCCCCCCCCAATGTCTAGTGGAGGGGGTCGCTGGATGCGGGCAGTATGACCCGAGTGTATTAATTGTAGTGTGCGTGTGCACTCATAGGTAATCAGTGTGTACCGACAATACTCAAACATACATACATACATACATACATATCATCACGACCAGTCCCTTACGGGGTAGGCAGAGAGTATAGAGCGCCAGTTCTCTCTAGACTTACATACCTCTTTCGCTTCATCCACATTCGTCAGTCTCCATACATGCTCGTCGGTTTCGAGTACTCTTGACGTTCCCGTCCTTGAGCGTCCGATCGATTTGATCCAGGTAGAAAGAAAATTAGATTGGTATATTACCAAACTAATCAACCTATGAATTCAAAATGTAAGCATTTGAAATCGCGAGGTACAATTAGTCTATACTGTTTTCTCGCTTCCTCCAACAAATACCCAGGATTCGAACCCATATTTTGATTCAGGGATGTCTTGAAAAAAGGCCAGGTCAAGAGTACTTGGGTACTGATGATGGGATGAGTGAAGAAAGATTGACGAAGCAGATATGCAAGGCAAAAGTGTGTGCAAGAAGAGGCAGAGGAAGGCCACGTTCCAACTACCTGGATCAAATAGATCGGACTCTCAAGGACGGGAACGTTAAGAGTACTCGAAACCGACGAGCATGTATGAAGAGACTGATGAATGTGGACGAAGCGAAAGAGGTATGTAAGTCTAGAGAGAACTGGCGCTCTATACTCTCTGCCTACCCCGTTAGGGACTTGGCGTGATGATATGTATGTATGTATGTCAAGAGTACCCTAAACCGAAGAGCATGTATGAAGGGAATAATGAAAGTGGACGAAGCGAAACAAGTATGTAAGGATCGTAGCGAGTGGAAAGAAGTGGTCGCTGCCTACCCCTACGGAGAAGAGGCGTGATTATATGTATGTATGTATTTTGCTTCCAGGAACAGATATGCCGTCTCCTCGAGGACAATGAACCAGACCTCTCGATACTGGCGAAGTGCGCGCAGTGCTGCCACCCTAACAACATCTTCATCAGACCGAGCACCCAGCTGGCTCTGCTTCAGCTGTCTGTGGACCTGTGTGTTGTCTATGGTCAGTTATAAATGGTTCTAAAAGTTACTCATTTTTACATCGGCTATCTGCTAGTGAAAGTCCCGTCAAAATCGGTCGAGCTGTTTCAGAGATTAGCCGGAACAGACAGACAAAAAAATTACTTATGATTTTTTGCTGTATGCACCGTGTATACATATGCATTTAGTAAAAAGCAGTTATTTTAATATTACAAACAGACAGAGAAGAAATTCAAAGGCGTATGTATAGTCGTGCTTGAGTAACGGCGATGGACTCGCCGTCTGTCACGTTGGCACCTGAAATATACCTCTGGCGGAAAGTGGGTGTGTGGGTATTACCTATACACCTCTGCCTACCCCTTCGGGGACCCTTGTGGGAAGGCGTGAGGATATATATATACAGACACTCCAATTTTTTTTTTTTTTGTGTAGGTTATCTATGCCCTCCTTTACTATTTATCAAGCATATTATTTTACAGCCAGCAAGAAACCCCTGGAAGTGGCAGACCCATTCCTCACTCAACTACACGAAATCTGGAATGTATGCTGTCCGGAGCGCAAGAAGCCACCGCCCCAAGAGCTGACCCTACCCGAGCGAAGGGCGGACCTGTCCCCCACCTTCAGGAACTTCGAAGATGAACGGGCTCCGACTCCAGTGAGCGACGAGGACTGCCCCCGAAACCTCCAGGCCCCCATACTCCAACCTGAAGTGGCTGCACCAGAAGTGAAAGACACAGAAGCTGAATGCAACAGTATAGAGTTCTTTGATCGGCTACTGTGTCCGAGGAATATTCTCCTGTTAAGTGACTCCAAGAACCAAGCTAGTGATGTGTGGCTCGCTATGGCCAGAGTGTTAGTGTTTTTGTTAGAGAATAACTATCTCAGTGAAGATTCTTTGACGGAACAGTGCTTGGCGGTCTACAGGCAGGATTGGCCCCAGGTATGTATGCGTCGGAAGTATCATCCAATGTCGCTGTCTACCCTGTAAAGTAATAATAATAATATAATATTATATCCTTACGCCTTCCCACAAGGGTCCCCGAAGGGGTAGGCAGAGGTGTAGGTAATACCCACACACCCACTTTCCGCCAGAGATATATTTTACATATTTTTTAAATAGTTCATTGTTGTTACAGAATATTCTCGAGAGCCTGTCAATGTGTATGAAGTCCGTCTCCTCCCGCTGGGCTCGTTCATGCACAGGGAAATTCACTCTCTTCCTGGATTTCCTGGCGGAGTTCTGCGGTGATATGGACTATGACCCAACGGAATAAGGTTTAAAATCTTCAAGCAAAGGTTAATTACCTTTAGGACACTCTAGAGACCCCACTCAAATGTATGTGGGTCACTGTACATTATGCTGTTCACTGTACACTGTACACAGTATAATCTCGGAACACAGAGTGGCAACGCGCAAGTGATACTTCGGTATCGTGAGCGTAAATAGGCTGCGGTAACCGCTTCCCATCAGGTTGGCCGGATGCTTGTTTGTCACTCTTGTTGTATAAACGAAAAACGAAAGGATATTTTCAGATCCGTATCCGAGACATTGTGAGCCAACTTGTCCAGAGACCCGTTTAACATTTATCGGCTCTGCCTACCGCTTTGGGGACCCTAGAGGGAAGGTGTGATGATATTTATTGATATATGTTCACCAAGTATGGGTAAAGATTAAACATGGCTCGCTAATATAGCTAGTGCCATCCACGAAGACGCGCCCCACTATCCTCCCCTACAGTGTACAGTGTAAGTGTGCAACCTTCCACTAATGTGTGAGTATTGTCGGTACACACAGATTACCTATGAGTGCACACGCACACTACAATTAATACACTCGGGTCATACTGCCCGCATGCCGCGACCCCCTCCACTAGACATTGGGGGGGCGCGTCTTCGTGGATGGCGCTAGCTAAAACTAAGATGATAATTAAGCACAAACTTAAATAAGTATATCTATGTGTGTAATAAGTAAAAACAGTATAATAATACATTGAAAGTCGTTGTAGCCGAGTGGCTCGAATAGTTGCCTGCAACACATAGATTGCAAGTTCGAACCCCGACTGTACCAATGGGTCTGAACTTGTACAGTGATTAGTAACACGACGAACTTTACGGTGAAGGAAAACATCAAGAGGAAACCTGCATACGTCTGAGAAGACATTCAAAGACGTATGTATAGTCGTGCTTGGGTAACGGCGATGGACTCGCCATCTGGCACGTTGGTACCTAATATACCTCTGGCGGAAAGTGGGTGTATGGGTTCTGTCTATATACTTGATCATACCTATTCGGGGACCCTTGTGGGACATTACATTCATGTCCCACACTTGGTACCGAACAATTGCTCGTGTTTACTTAGATTTAACACGATACACATATAACACCACAATGGATGTCTTATTGAGAAATAAATATACTATTTTATAAGGGTTTAAAACGTTTAATTAATAAATTAGATTAAGTCTACTCCTTAGAGGACCCTTGTAGGAAGACGTGGAGTACTCAGTCTGATAACAGGTCAATCTGTTATATCAATTATGTCTCAGAATATAGAAAAGTTCTCTTCTACAAGTTAGTGTGTTGTGAATATATAGAGAGAGAGAATGAGTGAAGAAAGATCGACGAAATATATACAAAGCAAAAGTGTTTGCAAGAAGAGGTAGAGGAAGATCACGTTCCAACTATCTGGATCAAATCGATCGGACACTCAAAGATGGGTACTTTAAGAGCGAAAGAGTTCTAGAGAAAATTTATTCATAAATTTATATATTTATAATCTATTATCTCTCTGCCTAGGCGAGGGGACTAGGCGTATGTATGTAGGTGAATATATCCTCATGTCGATGTTATAAAACAGATAGCTCCAAAGAAAACATATGATAACATTATTAAAGGGAATATTAATGACTTAAAATTTTCAATAACGTAGTTTGATTCTATATAGCTATATATAGCTAGTTCATCCACGAAGACGCGCCCCCTATCCCCCCTATAGTTTACAGTGTAAGTGTGCAACCTTCCACTAACGTGTGAGTATTGTCGGTACACACAGATTACCTATGAGTGCACACGCACACTACAATTAATACACTCGGGTCATACTACCCGCATGCCGCGACCCCCTAGACAATGGGGGGGCGCGTCTTCGTGAATGGCACTATATATACATGTATAACTTTACGTTATAGCACATTATAATGCGAAAATAAGTGACAATACACCGTGTGTTAGATTTCATACATAACAAGCGATTCAACTCTTTACGTCCAAGTGTATAAAGTTGATATTCGAATGCCGATGAAATGTCCGATTTATCTGCATTGAATTTTCAACCCTTTGCTTTAGCATGTTAAGTTCAATATCGCTTGCAGTCCTCAAATAGGCTGTGACACGGATAAATACAAGTGATCTTATATGAGCTGTAATTAAATAGGTTTGTTAATTTTTATGACGATTTTATTGTATTTAAGATTTTATTGACTAATGTCATAGATGTAAAAAAAAAACAAATTGCTTATGTACATTACTGCCAATTATACAATGATATATATTAAATATATAAGTATATTGTATATATATAGAATAGTATATAACTGTATTACTGCATGTAATGCGTTTGAAATACTCACTGGTATAAAATTTGTGCCAAAATTATTTCAAACTTTTTAAAGACCTTGGTTTCAAATAAGTACATCCAAATATTTATATAGATGTAAATATGCAAGTATGAGCCTTATGCCAATAGCAAAATCGAATCCCGACTATACCAATGAGTTTGTCTGAACTTAAGTACAGTGATTAGTCACACCACGAGCTTTACGGTGAAGGAAAACATCGTGAGGAAACCTGCATACGTCTGAGAAGACATTCAGATGCAATACATTGATAGTCGTGCTTGAGTAACGGCGATGGACTCCCCATCTGTCACGTTGGCACTTAAAATATATCTACGGTGGAAGGTGGGTGCGTGGGTGCTACACATCTGCCTTCCTATCGGGGACTTCTTGTGGGAAGGCGTGAGGATAAATAGTTCAATGTTTTTTTAAACTGCCCCCAAATCCCGCCATTTACATATTGTATAGATTAACATATAATATTATTATTGAGTTGTGTACTCATAAGTAAAGGCGCTTTTGCGTGTAAATTTGTTAGAGGAACTGTAATAAAACAATATAAATACATACATACAAGTTTTATTTTCACACCAGTGTCGATAATTTACAAAGGGGCCAAGAGGCAGAGGAAGACCACGTTCCAACTACCTGGATCAAATAGGTCGGACGCTCAAGGACGGGAACGTCAAGAGTACTCGAAACCGACGAGCATGTATGAAGAGACTGATGAATGTGGACGAAGCGAAAGAGGTATGTAAGTCTAGAGAGAACTGGCGCTCTATACTCTCTGCCTACCCCGTTAGGGACTTGGCGTGATGATATGTATGTATATGTTTCTTCTGTAAGAGTGTATGTCACTGAACTCCTCCTAACCGCCTGGACCGATTTGAATGACATTTTCTGTGACTTTAGGTGGATTCGAGAATAGTTTAGATTCACAAGATTTTGGATTTTTTTTCACCCGAGCGAATCTGGGCGGGACCACTAGTATATAGATAAATAGGAGCATTTTTGGAGGTGCTCGATCCTCTTTCACGCAATTTCTGCTGAATGCAATTGGATGTAATTTGATGTAATCGGATGCAATTGTATGTAATCGGATGCAATTGGATGTAATCGGATGCAATCGGATGTAATCGGATGCAATCGGATGTAATCGGATGCAATCGGATGCAATCGGATGTAATCGGATGCAATCGGATGTAATCGGATGCAATCGGATGTAATCGGATGCAATCGGATGTAATCGGATGCAATTGGATGTAATCGGATGCAATCGGATGTAATCGGATGCAATCGGATGTAATCGGATGCAATCGGATGTAATCGGATGTAATCGGATGCAATTGGATGTAATCGGATGCAATCGGATGTAATCGGATGCAATCGGATGTAATCGGATGCAATCGGATGTAATCGGATGCAATCGGATGTAATCGGATGCAATCGGATGTAATCGGATGCAATCGGATGTAATCGGATGCAATCGGATGTAATCGGATGCAATCGGATGTAATCGGATGCAATCGGATGTAATCGGATGCAATCGGATGTAATCGGATGCAATCGGATGTAATCGGATGCAACTGGATGTAATCGGATGTAATTGGGCTGATAGTTTTTATGAGCTGGATACCGCCGCCGCCTACGGACGCTACAGATATATTTTACTACAGAAAAGCTAATTTACACGGGTTACATAAGCAAGGACAGGAACGTCAAGAGTACTCGAAACCGACGAGCATGTATAAAGAGAATGACGAATGTGGTAAGTATGCAAGGATCGTAGCAAGTGGAAAGAAGTGGTCTCTGCCTACCCCTACGGGAAAGAGGCGTGATTATATGTATGTATGTATGTATGAATGTGAACGAAGCGAAAGAGGTATGTAAGTCTAGAGAGAACTGGCGCTCTGTACTCTCTGCCTTCGAATGTTAGGGACTCGGCGTGATGATATGTATGTATGTAAAAAGCATTTTTGGTTAGCTAGAAGTGGGTTTTGGCGTAGTCGTGGTGGTGGGGGGTATGTATGGAGCCCAGAAATCTTTCCGCGATAGCACACGCCAGACTCGCGTCGGGAAGAATTTCAATGTTGTTATCTGCGGCTGTTCTGCAAATGTACATGTCCCCATGAATAAGGGGAGCCACGCTGAAGCAAACATAATATTAAGTAAAATTGACAAATAAATACATCTATACAAATAAATAAAATTGGAGTGTCTGTTTGTAATATTAAAATAACCGCTTTTTACTAAATGCATATGGTACATCCATATGCCACAGTATGTATACACGGTACATAATATACAAAAATATTTTTTTTACAATTTTTGCCTGTCTGTCTGTTTGATCCGGCTAATCTCTGAAACGGCTGGACCGATTTTGACAGGACTTTCACTGGTAAAGAGCTGTTGAAAAAGGAGTAACTAGGCTTCTTTTATTTTAAAAACTAAACAATTTCTTTTTGTTAAATTCCACGCGGAGGAAGTGGCGGGACAGCTAGCAAACCAATAATAAACAATAAAATACCCTCGAAATTTTGAGGTGTTGAGCACCAAAGAAGTCGATGTCCTCGGAATCCTCGGATGCTCGTGTGAACTATTGAACTATTTGTCCTGCTCTTAGTTAGCTACGCTAGAGGGTTAGGTACTAATAAAACCACAACTGCGTTCTTTACTTTAGGCTTGTTGAAAAAATATCGATACATCGATATATCGATATTATTTTTTCAATATATCGATATTTATGAGCGATATTTAGTAGTTCGATATATCGATGTATCGATATAAAATTCTAAGTATCGAAAAGGTATAAAAATCGATATTTTTTTCAGACCAATAAACATTTATATGTTTTAAGATTAAAAAATCCCAAAAAGAAAATACTTTTTTTATACTAACATCTTTTAACAAATTATATTTTATGTATTTTTTGTTTTTGGTCGACTTGATTTGCTGTTTTATAGTTTGGTTTTTAAGTTGGCAACTCTGTTAGTCAATTTCAATTTCAACTGCCCGTCCGTATTATTACCACGACTGACTTATATATTATAACCTCAAAACGCGCGTATTTCTGTACTTGAGTACCCACCCAGTTCTCAATCATTAATCAATTGATAGAAAGAAAATAATTTGAACATTGCAGTAGATTTCTGTTTTATATGTCATGTCTAGTGTTGTATGGAACTTTTTCAAAAATAGACAAACAAAACCGATATATCGATATATCGATATTTTTTAATAAAAATATCAATATCGATATTTTTTAATAAAAATATCAATATCGATATTGATATTTTCAAAAAACATCGATACGATATATATCGATACTTTATTGCATTTCCGACATCCCTACTTTACTTGTCTGACTCGTTATTGAGATGAGATCAGATTAAACAAAGAAAGAGACAGAGTTGAAGAGTGAAGGAGAGAGGGAAAGAGGGAGAGGGTTCTTTTACTATACACTGAGAACGAAACCATAGCTCGTTTTATTATTGATAAGCGCCATCTAGTGGTCACTTGTGATATAAAAAATGACAATTTGCATTTGGTCACAAACAGTATGTGTATTCCAGAATTTAAAAAATATCTAGTTAAATTACTCATTCAAAAATCTTATTACTCATTAATTATTATATTCATGTAAGTGTGCTCAATAATGAACATATATAATTTTCTTACAATAATTGAAATATAATTAAATTAAAATTTATATATGCCGCGGTGGCCGAGTGGTTCGAGCAGTTGCCTGCGACACAAAGATCGCAAGTTCGAACCCCGACTGTACCAATGAGTTTTTTTTATTTAAGTACAGTGATTAGTCACACCACGAGCTTTACGGTGAAGGGAAACATCGAGAGGAAACCTGCATACGTCTGAGAAGCAATTCAAAGGCGTATTTATAGTCGTGAGAGTCGTGAGAGCCGTGGTGGCCGAGTGGTTCGAGCAGTTGCCTGCGACGTAAAGGTCGCAAGTTCGAATCCCGACTGTACCAATGAGTTTTTCTGAACTTAAGTACAGTGATAAGTCACACCACGAGCTTTACGGTGAAGGAAAACATCGAGAGGAAACCTGCATACGTCTGAGAAGAAATTCAAAGGCGTATGTATAGTCGTGCTTGAGTAACGGCGATGGATTCGCCATCTGTCACGTTGGCACCTAATATACCTCTGGCGGAAAGTGGGTGTGTGGCTGTTGCCTATACACCTCTGCCTACCCTTCGGGGACCCTTGTGGGAAGGCGTGAGGATATATATTATATATATATTATATTATATATGTATAGTCGTGCTTCTGGGAAGGCGCGACCTTGACATGGGGTGCGTTGACCTTAAGCTACAAATGCCACCTTTAATAATTTGATTATACTTACTCGGTCCTGCAAAAAATATTGAGTTATTACGTGACTGGAGTAAATAAAAAATGTCTAGATATCGAAATCTTCGTGGATGGAACTATCGATATGTATATCGATAGTTCCATCCACGAAGACGCGCCCCACTATCCTCCCCTATAGTGTACAGTGTAAGTGTGCAACCTTCCACCAATGTGTGAGTATTGTCGGTACACACAGATTACCTATGAGTGCACACGCACACTACAATTAATACACTCGGGTCATACTCCCATCCCGCGACCCCCTCGACTAGACATTGGTGGGGCGCG
The DNA here is from genome assembly GCA_945859725.1 of Drepana falcataria. Classification (NCBI taxonomy): domain Eukaryota; kingdom Metazoa; phylum Arthropoda; class Insecta; order Lepidoptera; family Drepanidae; genus Drepana; species Drepana falcataria. The sequence continues at coordinate 431,658 of OX243950.1, read as the reverse complement.
TCTTCGTGGATGGCACTATCTATATGCTATTTTATGACTTTTATAGAGGACTTTAACCGAACTCTGAAAAGGAATAGGTTTCCCTGTTTTTGCATAATTTTTCATTAATTCTTCACGTTGTTCGTCAGTCAAACGGTTTATCTAACACTGAAACATGTTATTATTCGAACCAGCACTTCCTACTAATTTGCACATTCAAAACAACAATCTAACTCTTCCTACATGCAGAGAGTGTAGACAGCCAGTTCTCTCTAGAATTACATACCTCTTTCGTCGTCCACATTCATCAGTCCCTTCATACATAGTCTTGTTTCGAGTACTCTTGACGTTCCCGTCCTTGAGCGTCCGATCTATTTGATCCAGGTAGTTGGAACGTGGCTTTCCTCTGCCTCTTCTTGCACACACTTTTGCTTTGTATATCTGTTTCGTCAATCTTTCTCCACTCATCCTTTCTACATGTCCAAACGAACATAACATGCCTTTCTTCATATTTATTGATTTTATGCGAAATTGGAACGAAAATGAAAACTTAAATTTCTTATTTTTTTTATTTACCGTCTATGAAAGACTAGGTCTATGTCTAGTCGAGGTCTATGAAAGATGTACCGTCAACTGACCCGGTTTCCAAGGCATCCCGTATACTAAGAGAGGTAGGACATAACGGATTTTCCGTTCGAATTTGGAGCTGCCCGACTGGGGCAGGACTTCCACCTTATAGAAGTCCGTAGCCAAATAACAAAATTTTTTGTGTTGTGTTCCTATGAGGTGAATAAGGTTTCCAGTAATGAGCTCCTTGGGGAGGGGGAATTGTTATATTGTTTGGTTGAGTATCATTCCACATTTGAAGAATCATTTGTAGACTTACTTTGCTTGGCGTTTTGACAATTTTCAGTCTCTATGTGACAATAGTTTTCGAAGGTTTTGTAGCTGTAGGTCCATGTCGACGTCATGAGCCGTTGCGCGCAAATCTTTCCATAACTGGTCATAAATAATGTAAAATAATATTAGCAATGTTGTTAAAATCATCGTAAATATGTGACGCTTTTGCCTTTGTCCAGCGCAATGTCTATGACCTCCCTATACGACATGATAGACACCTTTGCTTTAAGAATTGGGCTCTTGTTGGCGTCAATTTTGATTTTATCAAAATCAAATATATCTATTGCTATAAAGTTTGTTTGTCTCTGATCCAACTTCTTCCATGTATCATTCCACAGACAGACATAAAGACTAAAACAAATTTATAACGTTTGTTTTTGGTAGGTACTACAAATACTTTCTCATTTCACGAACTCTCACTTTGACATTACAAATAGACACATAGAATATAAATTTCAAAATGACACTCACGATCTGAATATTTCCGGGCATATAATATTGCAATCCCTGTACTGGGCGACTTTGTTCGGAGTTGAAGCTTTCGGGTCCCTTGTTGCTTGACAAATATAGAAATGGTATGAGCACCTAGTACAGGCATGGAGACGCACATATGTATTTTATACATGCTTTTTGTGTAAAATAGCATGTGCTAATTTCTGTCGGACAGTACATAATAGATTAACATAATGTTAGTGGTTGTTTTGGGAGCCCGATCGTAACACACTTTCTTTTTTATTGTATGTGTGCATGCAGCGATTGAAAATAAACTTTTTTATCTATCTATCTCTATATCTATTTGTCATGTAATGTGCGCTCACCAATTTAGTAAAACGAGTGGTCGCCAAGTGGTCAAAATTCGACAGAAACTTAAATTAAAACGTTATTAAGGCGATTAGAATTATTTTTTATCATTATTATGATCTAAGGTGATATTCAGTAAAACTATAAATAAATACGTAAATATAATAGATAATAATCGTGGATCAGTGTCAATAGTGAGACAGTGTCAAGTGCGTGTCATTGTCAAATAGATGTCAGTGTCAAATAGATGCCAGTGTCAAGTTGATGCCAGTGTCAAGTGGATGCTAGTGTCAAATAGATGCCAGTGTCAAGTAGATGGCAGTGTCAAGTGGATGCCAGTGTCAAGTAGATGTCAGTGACAGGTAGATGTCAGTGTCAACTGCTTACTAGTAGTCGTCTGCGTGACGGGCGGAGGAGGGCCATCTGGCCCCATACCGGGGGGCAAGGTAGGCATCCCTGTCTGCCCACCGGTTGAATACTGAACAACGGGTCTGAAAGTGTCCAAACGGCAGTAAGAATTGCTTCGCATAGCGTACTAGCTAGGCCGCGTGCTATTTAGGGGCTAAATTTGAATATACATTTAATGAAGGCCATTAGCTAAAATAAATTTTAGCTGATGGCCTTCCTCAATCATCATCATATTTCAGCTTATCTCTGTCTACTCATGAATGTAGACATCTCCAATCGATCTCTAGCGCGCCGGTCTAGCATCCAACGAGGGCCAGTAATTTCCAGCAGGTCGTCAGCCCATCTAGTAGGAGACCATCTAATACTGAGCTTGTCAGTTCCTGGTCCCCACTCTAGAACATTTTTGCCCCATCGGTCTTCGCGCTTTGTGACCTGACCATTGCTACTTGAGCTTGCTAATCTTACGTGCTTATTTATGCAACAAAACCAGTTCGGCTTAGTGTTTTTTTTCTTTCTATACCACTCGGGTGGCAAACAAGCATGCGGCCCGCCTGATAGTAAGCGGTTACCGCCGCCTATGGACGCTTGCAACACCAGGGGTATCATTCGCGCGTTGCCGACCCTGCAGGAATCTTTTCACACCCTTCTTGAAGAACTCCATGCTGTACTCTCTAGGGAAAACCTCAACGAGGAGCTCATTCCACAGCCTGAGCGTTCGCGGAAGGAAACTCCTTTGGAAGCGCACAGTGCGAGACCTTTGTGGTTCCAAGGTATGGGGATGAATTCCCCGTCGATGGGAGAGGTGCGGTGGTAGAAGGTGGAAGTGGGCATCATGTCGAACAATTCTGCAGAACACTCCCCGTTACACAAGCGGTAGAACACACACACATCAAGAAGATATATAGTATACTATAGAAGAACTTACCTTAGAAACACCCACTCCCCGTCTGGATGGTAAGGTTCGTAATATGTCTCCCTTTGCTTCTGTTTCAGTCTTCCCGTCTGCTGTAAAAAATCTGCCAAAGCACGACGCAGAGTCCGCTTTGTAAGAATCTCACTGTGATTTCTTAAAAATAAAAATTATTTATCATCGTAATATAAACTAACTATAAATAGAATAAATGACCCAAATCTGTGTCACGCGGAAGGGTGCCAAGAAGACTAGCGGCAGCGGCGACGTTGTATGGCAATGCTGATTCGCTTAGCGAAATATTCGCCAGCACTCTTGTCACGGAAGGCCTCAAAGAGTTTCCTCGAGACATCCCTATAAAAATGAAGAGATTCCAAAATAAAAATTGTTGTCACTTTACGGTGAAGGAAAACATCGAGAGGAAACCTGCATACGTCTGAGAAGACATTCAATAGCATATGTATAGTTGTGCTTGAGTAACGGCGATGGACTCGCCATCTGTCACGTTGGCACCCGAATACCTCTGGCGGAAAGTGGGTGTGTGGGTATTACCTATACACCTCTGCCTACCCCTTCGGGGACCCTTATGGGAAGGCGTGAGGATATATTATTATATTAAAAATTGATTTTTTTTATTCTATAGTACACAACATATAAGCAACGCGATACTTTATGTCATAAAAACTAGAGTGTCTGTCATGTCGAGTTAATGCACTGCCATAGAGCAAAAGAACCTCATAGAGGAAAAGGCGGTAAATAATGGCATGTGCTGTAGTTCTATAGCAGCTGGCGAGCCGATACATACTACTAAATAATCAGGTTAATTACTTAGATAAATACTAGGTGTGCCCGCGATTTCGTCCGCGTGGAATTTGATTAAATAAAAGAAAAAACGCGTGGCCCTCGGGGACTGCCGCGGTAAAGCTATTGCATAGCATTTTGTATCAACTTATGCAATACACGTATATACTTTCCCACAAACAGCTGCTTACGTACTAGGCGTGCCTTTTAAGGTCTGTCGTTTCCATATTTCTCGGCCATTTTGAATTTGGAACTGTTCTAAATTCGAATGTGTTTAAATTTTGAATGTGTTAGGTTATTTTCGTTACGGAATTTCTGGATTCGGTCTCCACGCTTGAAGCCCGCGATAGAAGCTATGCAATAGCTTAAAAGTTATTTGTTCAGTTTCAAAAATAACCTAAGTTACCCACTTTTACATCAGCTATCTGCCAGTGAAAGTACCGTCAATCCCGTCAAAATCGGTCCAGCTGTTTCAGATATTGGCAAACCGGCAGACAGACAGACAAAAATTGGTAAAATATATATTTTGGTATATGTTCTGTGTATACATCCATAATAAGGTTTAGCCGTGAAAGAACCGCAAACATTCACATTTATATTATTAGTAAGATATATAATATTTTAGTAAGATTTACTTACGTAAACCATAATGGCACTTCTTTAATCCACAGTTGTGAACTAGTCTCGGCTTGTTTGTGTAGTGTTTGTGTAACCCCAAACATAGTGACGAGGACTTGAAACATAATCATAAAGATAGGCATGGTCAAAGACAGATGAGAGAAGACTAGGCGATGCTGATGATGTGACGGCGGTAAGGTTGGCCAAATACAACCAACCCAAAATGTTAGCAATACCAAATATTGGCCTCAACGAGCAACAATCACGCAGCCTTCCTGATGGTAAGAGATTACCGTATTTAGCTTGCAACACCAGGGGATTGCTCCCGCGCTGACGACCTGCAGGAATCTCTCACACTCTTCTTAAAGAGCTCCATGCTGTACTCTAGGGAAAACTTCAACGTGTGGACGAGTGAAGAAAGATTGACGAAACATACAAAGCGAAAGTGTGTACAAGAAGAGGCAAGAGGAAGACCACGTTCCTACCTAGATCAAATCGATCGGAAGCTCAAGGACGGGAACGTCAAAAGTACCCGAAACCGACTAGCATGCATGAAGAGACTGATGACAATATTTGTGTAACTTGTTTAATTTGTTTAATTTGTATAATTTGTGAATGTGAGAACATTGTAGGCTTTGCAGATTCTTAGATCTTGCTAACATTGTTATAATTATCTTGTTTTATGTATGCTTTGTATAGTAAGCAACGACCTATTGTCGGGCCTACGTTGTTCCCCCATACTTGGGTATGCTGTAACGAAAAAATATTGTAATTGTATATGTCTAATGATTTGAAAAGAGTAACCATGGAGTTTCTTGCCGGTTCTTCTCCATGGAAGCGACCAACCCGAACCGTGCTTCTTTTTCGACGTTTTATAAGTGCCCACCTGGGCCTATGTGAAATAAGAAGATTTTGATTTTGATTTTTGATGAATGTGGATGCAACGATTTGGTCTGTAAGCCTAGAGAACCAGCGGTCTACTTTCAGTTCCTACGAGGGATTCTTGCCGATATATCTTAATATATATATTTCTTGTGTGCGTGTGTATGTGACTGAACTCCTCCTAAACGGCTGGACCGATTTTGATGAAATTTTTTGTGTGTGTTCAAGGGGATCTGAGAATGGTTTAGATTCACAATTGGACCCGATAGGTGGCGCCACCATCTTTTTTTTTCCACCCGAGCGAAGCTGGGCGGGACAACTAGTTAAGATATAAAAAACTTACTCAAAATTAAAAATAACACAATTTTATCACTACCTTCGTTCATAAACATGATTTACAAAGACTAGCATCAGACATGCACTCAGAAATTCCGATACATATGTATATCCTCCCTAAATACTGCGAGCAGTTACTCAATTTCATGGTCGAAGTGAAGTTAATAAACTTTCTAGATGTTAAAACGAATATATTGAGTAAATATGAAATAGACGGCCTTGGTGGCCGAGTAGTTTGACTGTTTGCCTACAGCCCAGACTGTGTGTTCGAATCCCGACTGTACCAATAAGTTTTTCTTACCTAACCTAAACCTAAGTACGTACAGTGATTAGTCATACAGCTTTACGGTGAAGGAATACATCGAGAGGAAACCTTCATACGTATTAAGACACTCTTTCGTCTTTCACGTTGGCACATAAAATATATCTCCTGCGAAAAGTGGTTGTATGGGTACTACTAACTCACTTCTGCCCACCCTAATGAAGATAAATACGAAATATAATATATGTCTTTTCCTGATATCTAACTGTCCCGCCCAGCTTCGCTTCCATGAAAATAAACGCTTATCGGGTTAACTAAAACAGAGCATCATCAGCCATCATTATCACCACTCATCATCACCATCAACACTCATCATCGCCATCAACACTCATCATCGCCATCACTTGTCATGATAATTATCACGCATCATGATCATCATGGTAGGTGGCCATCTTATATGGCCAACATTTGGTGTTATAACTATAAGGATGGAACTTTGTTGACGGCAGTGAGGTTAGCCAAATACAACCAACCCCAAATGTTAGCAATACCAAATATTGCCCTCAATGAGCAACAATCACGCGGCCTGCCTGATGGTAAGCGATCACCGCATATAGCTTGCAACACCAGGGGTATCGCTCGCACGCTGCCGACCTGCAGGAATCTTCTCACACCCTTCTCCATGCTGTACTCTAGGGAAAACTTCAACGTAAAACTGTATTCCATAGCCTAAGCTTTAGCAAGAAAGAAGCTCTTTTGAAACCGCGCGGTGCGAGACCTCGGTGGTTCCCAGATATGGGGGTGAATACCCCGTCGATGGCGTAAGGTACAGTGGTTAGTGGTTCCAAGTCGCTTGCAAACATAGGATCGTCAACAATGCCATTGGCGTGTTTATGGACCGTGACAAAAGACCCTATCTGGATTTGGGACATTAATTTGTAGACATAAATAGTGTAGTTCGTTTATATTTCCGTCATGTTTTTTTACAGAGTTGTACTTTTACATTTTCTTCTTTCATACATAAAAAATAATCTATGGTCTAGTGATGGGTCGTTGACGGTTTTTCCGTTAACGAAACGTTAACGTTGATTTACGTTTGTCAACTAGTTAATCAACTAGTTAAATTCGTCAACGAGTTAACGTGCTACTAATGTCAACTTGCAACGTAAAGGTAAACCGTTGATTCATTGAACGGTTTTTATTCAACGATTGCGCGTTAAATTTTAGAAACAATTTGGTTCAACTATTGTATTGGAATACGTTTGATTGATGGTTCAACTAAAATACTACTCTTAAAATAAATATTTTGAAAATCAGCTCTTTCATCCGTTACTTAAGAGTTCAAATTGTATGATATGACCGTCACTCGCAATCTATGACGTTATTTTCAACGTAAGTTTTTTAAATTGCTCAGCTCGTTGAATGAGAGAACGTTTATTGAACGAGACGCACGAGTTAAATTCATAAACGTCGTTGACGAATTCAACTAGTTGATTCATAAACGTCGTTGACGAATTCAACTAGTTGATTCATAAACGTCGTTGACGAATTCAACTAGTTGATTCATAAACAGTTAACGTTAATACGTTGACAGGAGATCAACGGTTGATTCAACTAGTTCGTTGATTCAACGCTCATCACTACTATGGTCTAAATAATGCATAGATAATTGACAGGTAAACGTCAAAAATTTTAGTTCAATTCAATATCAATTCAGAAGTTCTGTCATTGGTAAAAGTAGAAATGTAGACGAGCACGGAATAGCTGTAAAATAGATTGTCCTAAATAATATGCGAGCTATCTCTATAAAATACGTGGATATGTTATTTAGTGTTAATTTGTTATTGATTTAACAAAATGTCGACAAACAGTGTTGTGGTGAAGGAAGAAGCAGCAAACGCTTCGCTTGTAAAAGCCGATAGTGCGCAATCTATTGGAATAGAAATATATATCAAATCGGAAGTGGAAGCCGATGAGCCGAATATCAGGTACCTAACGTTTAATTTTAATATGGTTTGTAATAACCACTTGCGCTCAATTCACTCTGTCTACTCCATGAGGGGACTATGTAATATAAATAATATATCCTCACGCCTTCCCACAAGGGTCCCCGAAGGGGTAGGCAGAGGTGTATACGTAATACCCACACACCCACTTTCCGCCAGAGGTATATTTGGTGCCAACGTGACAGATGGCGAGTCCATCGCCGTTACTCAAGCACGACTATACATACGCCTTTGAATTTCTTCTCAGACGTATGCAGGTTTCCTCTCGATGTTTTCCTTCACCGTAAAGCTCGTGGTGTGGCTAATCACTGTACTTAAGTTCAGAAAAAACTCATTGGTACAGTCGGGATTCGAACTTGCGACCTTCGCGTCGCAGGCAACTGCTCGAACCACTCGGCCACCACGGCACTTTACTTTTAATAATTTTTGACGAGCATGTACGATGAGACTGATAGTCTAATGTGTGATGGTATAATGATGATGATGATGAACAATGTGATGCTTAAAGAGGACAGTTCTTTACATAGATGTTGAGCTGGCTACTTTGTGTCCGTAGTGACAATAATAATACCTTGGTACTATGATTGCAAAGGCATGCTACCTTAGTTTGGACATATAGAAAGGATGAGTGAGGAAAGATTGATAAAGCAAACATGTCTTCTATAGATCCGCTTTTATATGTTTCGCTTCGAGCAAATTAATTTCATACTTTTGATTGGTACCATCAGGAGTCGTAAAAACCGTTGAGGGTGTATGAAGAGACTGATGTATTAGCTGCGGTGAAAGAGGTGTAAGTCTAGAGATAATTAGCACTCTGTGTGTGCCTAGAGTGCCTCAGGTCAAGAGTACCCTAAACCGAAGAGCATGTATGAAGAGAATAATGAAAGTGGACGAAGCGAAAGAAGTATGTAAGGATCGTAGCAAGTGGAAAGAAGTGGTCTCTGCCTACCCCTACGGGAAAGAGGCGTGATTATATGTATGTGTGTGCCTACTCTATGACAGAGTGATTGGTTATTCTATTAATCTTTATGTATATATACTTAATTCAATAGAATCTCCAGTTTCATGTCAGCTTTTATCTGTCCCCTATGTCTCATTGTGTATGTGCCATTTGTCTTGCCATCTGCCCTGGTAAAAAGAAGCACAGAACAGCAGGATTCTTGTGAAATAAACTTAAACTCAGCCAATAAGGTTTAAGGTTTAAAGAATTTATTCTCATAAAAACATACATGTTCATTTACAATGAGATACAAACATAATAAATTATTATAAGTACATTATAGTTGTTTCTGGGCTGTTACACTGTATACATATAATTCTTAAGTTTACTTTTAAACATAAATACGTTGTCACACTCTTTTATATTATTAGGCAATTCATTGTATAACTGTACTCCCTCAAAAAGTATAGTTTTTTTTCCATAGTTAGTACGATGGTAAGAGCTGAGCTGAAGTTTGTGCTTATTTCTAAGGTTGTGGGAATATACTTTTTTAGGCAATTTTATATTACATTTAATAGAATCTGTCGATATTTTTTTAATTAGTAAGCAGGTATAATAAGTATAGAGTTTCTTTAAGTCGAATAGTTTTGTTTTTTCATACAATAATTTAGTTGAGGTTAAGCGATTATAGTGGAAAAGGACTTTAATTATTTTATTTTGGGTTCTTTGTAAAGACTTTAGGTTTGTGGTAGCCGCGGATCCCCAAATTTCTATGAGGTACTCTAAGTGAGATTTTATGAGAGTATTATAAATAATTGGACGGATCTGCGTAGGTATACAGTGCGCTGCTTTTCGAAGTACCCCCAAGGTAGATGTCAACTTAGCATTAACGTGTTCAATATGCGCCTTCCAGGTTAGCTTATCGTCAATCCATAAGCTAAGATACTTTTCTTGGAATGATCGCTGTATTGGAACATTATCGAGTTTTGGAGGTGTGAAATCTGGAATATGTTTATTCTTTGCAGCAAAGATCATGTACGATGTTTTTGTCGCATTGATTGTGAGCAAGTTGTGCTTTAACCATTCATTAAGAATGTAAAGGTCTTTCTGGGCGAGTGTTACAATGTCATGAATTGACATCCCAAAGTAAAAAAGGCATGTATCATCAGCGTAAAGAGTTAGGTGCCCAGTAAGACCTATTTTGTTAATACTATTAACGTATATCAAAAACATCAACGGCCCGATAATTGATCCTTGAGGAATTCCATAGGTAATATTTTGAGCTGAGCTTGTGAAATTATTGTTATCTAATTTAACTATTTGTGACCTGTTTTGTAAATAGGATGAGAACATGTTTAAGGCTGTGCCTAGAACGCCTGCATTTTCTAATTTTCGAAGAAGCTTCTTATGGCAGACAGTATCAAACGCTTTTTTTAAATCAATGAAGATACCTAAAGCTAGACATTTCTTATCTATCTGAGTTTTAATTAAAGTGACCAAGTCTAAAGTAGCCGTGAGCGTACTAGATTTTGGACGAAAACCATATTGTTCGTCAATCAAAAAGTTTTTCTTTAATAGATAATTATTCAACCGGGTATATAACACTCGCTCAAATATTTTGGACATGATCTTTAGAACAGATACCGGCCTGTAGTTATTTTGATCCGTTTTGGCTCCCGACTTATATATAGGACAAACCTTCGCTATTTTAAGTGCACTTGGAAAAACACCACTCGATAAATAAGTGTTTATGCATTTTGTTAATTTATCTATTATGATACCTTTTAAACATTTGATCACTTTCGCGCTAATACCGTCCAACCCAGTACTAGTATTTGTGTCTAAGTCATCAATAATTTTTCCAATTTCTTCTGTAGTGCACGGTATGAGCTCCGATAGATTTAGATGGTGCTCATAATTATTATCGTACATCATAATATTAGCGTCATTATTATGGTAATCTAATGGAATTGTACTGGCCAGATCTGCACCAACACCAGAGAAAAATGAATTGAATGAGTCACATATTTCATTACCTTCGGTGATAGGCAGGCCTGCACTGGAAACCAACTTTGAGGGAATACCGCTATGCTTAATTTTATTTAATACACTTAATAACACAATACACTTAAATAATACTTTATTTTATGTAACAGGATCACAGTCATATATTTAACAATTATATATATACATCAAACATCACATTTATAGTATTTCTCGCAAACATTTGGACCTCATAGTCCCTTAATGGTCTCTAAAGGGGTAAAACCCATACACCCACTTTCTGCAGGATATAGGTATTTTAAGTGACTATGACTTTGCTCACTTTAACTCATTGAATCAGAAAAACTCATTGGTACAGTCAGGATTCAACTGTAGTAATGTTGTTTGCATGTTCCTCGTGTCCTTTGCAGGCAACTGCTCAAACCACTCAGCCACCACGGTTTTCATAAGCATAATTAAATAAGTGAAGCCCTAATTCCTTGGACCAATACATATATGGAAATATTTGAAGAAATGTGATACTCAATGGACTTTGCAAATTCTTTTAATTCTTAATTCTTTAATTCTTTGCACATCCTCTCATTATCACTATATGCTTGATATAATGATGTGAGCCACAAAGATTAAGGATGCAGGTTTCCTCTCGATGTTTCGTTTGACCTAAAGCTTGTCCCTGTCTAATCCCTGTACTTGAGTTAAGATAAAACTCTTTGGTACTGAGATTCGAAATTGCAATTTCTTCAGCTTAATATAATGATCTGTATATGGGTGTGGGTATTAGGGTACTATCTACACCTCTGCCTTGTGTGATATCATTGTATATTTTAATGTAATAATCACTCCGGAGTATAAATGAAGAAATGCTCCTGAGTGCCCTGGTGGTGCCATATGTAGATCTCTTAGATTCTTGTCATATGCAATAAAATCAATTTTCAGTCATTTGTATTATTATGTATAATTAATAGGGTGTGTTGTCTGTCAGTGATCTGATCTTCTAGTTTCTTGATGTAAAAAATCTTAATTTCTTAATAAATATTTTTATTTCTCTTTTCTTTCACCGACCAACTTATGAAAGAAGCGAATATCATTGACACCAACTGAAAAAAAAAGATTACTATAATAACCTCAGGACAATTCCACACAAATTGACTTAGTCCCCCTCTAAGCTAAGCTTGTACTGTGGCAACTGGACAACAATATACATACTTATATAGATAGGCAATTACATACAAATTGACCTAGTACCAAACTAAGCAAAGCTGGTACTGTGGGAACTGGACAATGATATACATACTTATATAGATAGGCAATTCCACACAAATTGACCTAATCCCAAACTAAGCAAAGCTTGTACTGTGGGAACTGGACAACGATATACATACTTATATAGATAGGCAATTCCACACAAATTGACCTAGTCACAAACTAAGCAAAGCTTGTACTATGGGAACTGGACAACGATATACATACTTATATAGATAGGCAATTCCACACAAATTGACCTAGTCACAAACTAAGCAAAGCTTGTACTATGGGAACTGGACAACGATATACATACTTATATAGATAGGCAATTCCACACAAATTGACCTAGTCCCAAACTAAGCAAAGCTTGTACTATGGGAAACTGGACAACGATATACATACTTATATAGATAGGCAATTCCACACAAATTGACCTAGTCCCAAACTAAGCAAAGCTTGTACTATGGGAACTGGACAATGATATACATGAAGAATAATAATGCCCTTTTTAAAGATTAAAGGACTTGCTTTATGATCAAATGAGCTTGAGGTTAGCAAGTGTGTGTGGCTTACCTCGACTGCAACAATGATGACCAGAACAATGGCAATAGCTTCGCCGAATGTGTCAAAGTAATCGCCGACCAGATGGGTACAGCCGTCGAAGCTGTTGGCTCCCGTGCACTGGTTGTCCACTGGGTTCTGGCAACAGGACGCTGGGATGGCCTGGGACATGTTCTGGTACGAAGAGGGGCCGGTGGTGCCGCAGCATTGGAACTGGAGAGAAATAACATGTTTTCCTTAAAGCCCTGGTGAGTGCTTGGAATACCGACTGTGGCAACATTTTTGCACAAAGATGTCAGCATCAGCAGTGTGTTGTATCAGCAGGGCAGAGCGATCAAAGTACCACTTCAGGACACACAACAGAACACACAAAGTACCAAAGATCAGGTACCACTAACATTAATGGGTATGTTTTGTTTTTATTCCACGAGAATGGCCATCATGGCCCACCTGGTGGGAAGTAGCCCGTATTTACACCCACGATACGGATGTATTACTTGCGCGTTGCACTGTGTTCGGAGAGTTATAGTGTGTTGCATAATGGGACTGGTTCCTCTGCTGCCAACACAATATGACAATACTCCCCCTTTCCAAAGGTATCGTGTACATAGACTATATATACAGTGTAGACCAGAGCAGTGGGAGTCTAGGCTGCCCAGGCAGAACACCTATCTATATATTAAGAGAGGTAGGGCATAACGGGTTTTCCGTTCGAATTTGTATCTGCCCGACTGGGGCAGGACCTCCACCTTATAGAAGGCCGTAGACACATAACACAATTTATTGTGTTGTGTTCTACGCGGTGAATAAGGTCTCCAGTAATGAGCTCTTTGGGGAGGCGTGTGATTGTTATATTGTGTTGGCAGCAGAGGAACTAGTCCCATTATGCTGCCAACACAGTATAATTCTCCGAGCACAGTGGCAACGCGCAAGTGTTATTTCGGTATCGTGAGCGTAAATAGGGTACGGCAACCGTTTCCCTTCAGGTGGGCCGTATGCTTGTTTGGCACTCTCATGGTATATAAAAAAAACTCAATATGACAATACTCCCCCTGCCCAATGGTATGGTGTACATACAGTGTAGACTAGAGCAATGGGAGTCTAGGCATCCCAGGCAAAAGACCTATCTCCTCCTAGCTCCTCCCTAAGATATTCCATTGTGGTGGTCGAATAGTCCCATGAAATCCTCACCAATACTTCCATGACGTTGAAGACTGGCCGCATGTTCTGGTTGTTGAAGGCGGAAGAGATCCACCTCTCGACCACGTTCTGGATGTCGTTGAGGAATGTGAAGAGTACCACGGCTATGTAAAGTTTGATAGCTGCCAGCAGTGCCATGAATACTGCGTACTGGAACAGCAAGTAGATAGTTATTCAGGGTTGACAGGGGAACAACAGTTGGCTTCTAGAAGTTGGAACAGTACAGTGATTAGTCAGAAATATCGAGAAACCTTTGAAACGTTTGAGAAGTTCAAAGGCGTATGTAGTACCTATACACCTCTGCCTACCCCTTGTGGGAAGGCGTGTAGACGTGTATAGTAATGGCTTGTAGCTGTTCTAAACTTTTATTTATTTATTACTAGTAGGTAATTATAATTTTAGCATGTATGAAGAGACTGATGAATGTAGACGAAGCGAAAGAGGTATGTAAGTCTAGAGAGAACTGGCGCTCTATACTCTCTGCCTACCCCGTTAGGGACTCGGCGTGATGATATGATGATGATGATGATGATGAAAATTATAATTTATATCATACCGTGATCAACATCCACCGTGATTGCCTGATGGCTCCACAGCACGCGAGGAATGCGAGCACGAACACGAACGATCCTAGGACCATGAGCGATATTGGCAGGATCTCCAGCGGGAGCAGTTCGAAGATGTCTCTCAGCTGAACGAACACCGCCACTCCCAGTCCCAGTATTGTGAGACCTGCAAGCTATGAAAGGCATTCTGTCATTGGTTGTTTGAGTGCCAAGCTCCAGTTGCTGGCGTCTTGACCAATGATCACAAGACTTCTTGATAAGATGAACTATAATTTAAGATCGTCGATGCGTGCGCGATCGGTAGTTATCGATGTAAGAGAGTGAGTACTTTATTATACGGCAGCGAATCCTGGGTATGTCAGAGGAAGTATGAAAATAGCTTGAATGCAGTTGAGATGAGATCTCTTCGAAAAATGTGCGGAGTAACGATATTAGATCGAATCCGCAATGAAGTCATTCGCAAATCAACGGGCGTGAACGAGGGCGTGATTGTAAAGATGAAGAAAGGCTTGTTATAGTACGGGAGCCAGGTACAATTTCGGTCAATTATTTCTTCTCGAGCGAAACTTCGTAAAATGCATTAGGGACTTATACTATGAATACTCACGACCGTCAGCTGCGACTCCGTGGGTGGGGCGGGCAGTGGCAGCCTCCCACGCATGAAGAAAAAAAATTTTTTTTCAGTCATTTCTTCCCATTTGAAAATTTGTCAGATTATAGTTTACCTAGTATTTTAAAGAAAAAACAAAGTCAGCTGACCATAATGTGGTGGATTATATGTCAGCTGGCTGCTTGAACATGAAAAAAAAAATGATATTTTCAATTATTTCCTCTCAACTAAAAATTTACCTGGTGGTCGTTTATATGCTACTATGAATGAAAATTAATGTCAGCTTGCTGTATCTCAGTGGAAAGTTTGTCAGCTGGTACCTTCAAAGGTGTAACGCAGCAACATCGATCACCTACTGTATCTTATCAGCTGACGACTTTTCCCTTGACTTACAGCTAGCTGATTTTTTTCATTATTTACTAGAGTATGTCATCTTATATATTTTCGTCCGGGAGAAAATAACATATATTAATTTATTCTTTCTTCCTATATCGCAGCTAGATTTCGGATTAAAATAACCTTCTCCAGATGCTATGCTATAGTAAAAGGTACCCTTGGAGGGGTAAGTTTTACCCATGAGTCATGGGCTATGACTGCGCGCACAAAGGCCCTTTGTTGTGAAGATATATAGAAGATTTTCGGTAGAAAAAAAATAGGTGGGGAATATAATGCGACTTGAAGAGAAAGTGAAACGTGTTTAGTCGACAAGAGTGTTAGTACAGTAACAGTTCGGAAAAATAAACATGTCTAATGTAATACCTTTTTGTGTCTTTTGCAAAAAAACCAATGCTCACTTAAAATTATTTAGCGAAGATCAATTAAATAAGTGCAGATATGTATTTGCAATACGAAATGCTAATAATTTAACTGGTCACGATACTGTGCTTCCTACACAACCAAACAATTTTCAGTTGTATCACAGTGATTGTTATCGACGCTACACAGCCTTGCCACCAAAATATAGAAAAAGAAGAACGACACCAGAAGACACACCTTTTTCTACATTGCACAAATTTGGTCTCACGCTAACCTTAAAGTTCCAACAACTGAAGAACCTACAGACTATGGTTGGGAAGAAATAGACACCCGATTCGAACTAGATTGGTTTTCTGGGACTCAGTTACCAACGTCAATTGAGGAGATAACCATTCATCCTGAAAAAGGTTTTTATATTTAATTTTTTTTATATAATCATGTTTTACTACATACATGGACTAATAAATTTTTTCTTTTCATCTTTTCACAGATGATGATGATGATGAAGATATGATCGCATCTAACTCTGATAGCGACTCTGACAGTGAATCAGAGAGAGATGAAAGCGACTCAAGCCAAAGCGAGAATGAAAATGATTAGTTTTGATTATTATTTTTAATAAATTCGTTGAAATGAAAGTTAATAAATGAAAAACATATGCTACAATAAATTATTCTTTAATTCATTCACTCATACCAACATGTTCTCCATTATTTAACTTCAAATTTGTTATCAAAACACTCAAATCAAGCATACTGCCGAATAACTTAAGATACGTTATTTTCTCCTGGACGAAAATTTATAAGATGTCTGTTAACATACTCTAGTAAATAATGAAAAAAATCAGCTAGCTGTAAGTCAAGGGAAAAGTCGTCAGCTGATAAGATACAGTAGGTGATCGATGTTGCTGCGTTACACCTTTGAAGGTACCAGCTGACAAACTTTCCACTGAGATACAGCAAGCTGACATTAATTTTCATTCATAGTAGCATATAAACGACCACCAGGTAAATTTTTTGTTGAGAGGAAATAATTGAAAATATCATTTTTTTTTTCATGTTCAAGCAGCCAGCTGACATATAATCCACCACATTATGGTCAGCTGACTTTGTTTTTTCTTTAAAATACTAGGTAAACTATAATCTGACAAATTTTCAAATGGGAGGAAATGACTGAAAAAAATTTTTTTTTCTTCATGCGTGGGAGGCTGCCACTGCCCGCCCCACCCACGGAGTCGCAGCTGACGGTCGTGAGTATTCATAGTATAAATCCCTAATGCATTTTACAAATTTCTGATTGGGAGGGACTTGGTCATGAAAATCTGTCACTGGCTCCTAGACCATTATGTTGGTTTGGACATATAGAAAGGATGAGTGAAGAAAGATAAGAAGAGGCAGACGAAGACCACGTTCCAACTACCTGGATGAAATCGATCGGACCCTTAAGGACGGGAACGTCAAGAGTACTCGAAACCGACGAGCATGTATGAAGAGACTGGTGAATGTGGACGAAGCGAAAGAGGTATGTAAGTCTAGAGAGAACTGACGCTCTATACTCTCTGCCTACCCCGTTAGGGACTCGGCATGATATATATATATATATATATATATATATATATATATATATATATTATGAGAGAGTGAACAGTGACGCGGAGCGTTGAGGAGTGGGGGCCCGATGGAAGACCGGCGATGTTGACCGCCGCCGCTCAATGTGACGTCACTAACATTGGTGCTGCCAGCAGCGGTGGTAAACGCTTACGATTAAGCGGACTGTACGCTTGTTTTCCAGCTAGTTTTATAACAAAACAATGTTGTGTTTTTCGGGTATAAAACGTATCCTTTGTGTCAGCTAGTTGTCTGGCTGTGTGCCAACATTCATCCAATTCAGTTGTGTAGTCATTGCGAGAAAGAGGAACGAAGAAACTGCCCCATTTATAAAATTTTTTGGGCAACTGTCTGCTCAGATTCGCTCGGGCACCTAAGCCATTTCTGAATCCACCTGACCACGTACGAGCTGTAGTATATGTATATGATGAGTTTGTGGAATGAGGTTGTGGTGTATATGATGGAAGCATGTTCACACGAGATGGAAAGTATGAAAAAGATATTGAAAGAAGGATAACTGCCGGAAATAAGGTGAATGGAGCCATGTCGGCGTTGATGGGCAGTAAAGAATGCTCGAGTTGCTGTCCACAACGCGATATTGGTACCTACCTTATTGTATGGCAGCGAATCCTGGGTATGTCAGAGGAAGTATGAAAATAGCTTGAATGCAGTTGAGATGCGATCGCTTCGAAAAATGTGCGGAGTAACGATTTTAGATCGAATCCGCAATGAAGAGATTCGCAAATCAACTGGCGTGATTGTAAAGATGAAGAAAGGCATGTTACGTTGGTTTGGACACATAGAAGGGATGAGTGAAGAAAGATTGGCGAAACAGACATACAAAGCAAAAGTGTGTGCAAGAAGAGGCAGAGGAAGGCCACGTTCCAACTACCTGGATCAAATCGATCGGACTCTCAAGGACGGGAACGTTAAGAGTACTCGAAACCGACGAGCATGTATGAAAAGACTGATGAATGTGGACGAAGCGAAAGAGGTATGTAAGTCTAGAGAGAACTGGCGCTCTATACTCTCTGCCTACCCCGCTAGGGACTTGGCGTGATGATATGTATGTATGTATGATGAGTTTTTCTGAACTTAAGTACAGTGATTAGTCACACCACGAGCTTCACGGTGATGGAAAACATCGCGAGGAAACCTGCATACGTCTGAGAAGACATTCAAAGGCGTATGTATAGTCGTGCTTGAGTAACTCGCCATCTGTCACCGTTGGCACCTAAATATACCTGAACACCTCTGCCTTCCCCTTCGGGTACCCTTGTAGGAAAGAATGAAACTTTTTACTAATGTTATAAAGGCGAAAGTTTGTAAGTTTGGATGTTTGCGGTTCCTTCACGGCAAAACTACTGAACAGATTTGGCTGAAAGTTGAAATGGTGATGGCGTATACCCAGGATTAGGACATAGGCTACATTTGAATTCAGAATAATTAAAAGTTCAAATATTAAAATGTATGATGCTCTTTCACGGCATAGCGGCTGAACCAATTCTAGCAGGAAAATACATAAGCTGGTATATATATATATATATATATATATATATATAATATGAAATACATGTTGCGTCATGAGGTTTCATTGACATATAACTTTACTCGGACGTTAATCCAGCCAGTAATCGGGCTCTGTGCCAAATGGCATTCAATTCCGTTCAACAGTTTTAGTATGAAAACAAACATCCTCACTCTCGCATTTATAATAATTAAGTATGTTTTATACAAAGCAAAAGTGTGTGCAAGAAGAGGCAGAGGAAGGCCACGTTCCAACTACCTAGATCAAATAGATCGGACGCTCAAGGACGGGAACGTCAAGAGTACTCGAAACCGACGAGCATGTACGAAGAGACTGATGAATGTGGACGAAGCGAAAGAGGTGCTACGTCCACGTTTGAATCGCTCTACTTGTACTTATCCAACGAGTGTTTATATGTATGTGGTAAGGTTTGCAGTTATAACTAATTAAACGGTATACTTACAAGGAACACAAGATTTGCAAGGAATAAGACATATTTCGCAATAAACTCGGCGCAACACATTTTTTTATATTTAATCAACTTTTTTTGATGTAATCAATCTATAGCCTAGCACGCTATAACACTGCAATAGATGGTCTGCCTTTTCATATCAGTAAAAGGTTCGAAGCGATAAGATTTAATCTATACTATATCCCATTAAGGTGGCTTCATACCATCAGTGCCCAGTGCGGGGCGGTGGACTTCACACACGGCTTTGATACTCTTCCCACACGTATGCAGGTTCCCTCACCATGTTCACACACACATCACTCAGGCTCCGTGCCACAGTCCACCAGTGCCCAGTGCGGGGCGGTGGACTTCACACACGGCTTTGATACTCTTCCCACACGTATGCTGGTTCCCTCACCATGTTCACACACACATCACTCAGGCTCCGTGCCACAGTCCACCAGTGCCCAGTGCGGGGCTGTTGACTTCACACACGGCTTTGATACTCTTCCCACACGTATGCAGGTTCCCTCACCATGTTCACACACACATCACTCAGGCTCCGTGCCACAGTCCACCAGTGCCCAGTGCGGGGCTGTTGACTTCACACACGGCTTTGATACTCTTCCCACACGTATGCAGGTTCCCTCACCATGTTCACACACACATCCCTCAGGCTCCGTGCCACAGTCCACCAGTGCCCAGTGCGGGGCGGTGGATTTCACACACGGCTTTGATACTCTTCCCACACGTATGCAGGTTGCAGGTGCTGGTAGCAGGTCCGTTGGTTGGTTGTACATGTCACAACTATAATCATGAATCGCTATGAAACACCATTATCGTGATTCATGTCCTTATCAAACCCAATAAATATATTATCTCAGCATGTATTTATGTTTTCGAAGAAAAAACAGAAATCTAACAAATTTTAGCGTAGATACCTTGAAATAGAATTTGATGGCCGTTATGTTTAGAGCGCCTAATACGCAACATATTACGCGGGTTCGATTCCCTCTATATTAAATATGTATGTATATCGTTGTCCAGTTCCCACAGTACAAGCTTTGCTTAGTTTGGGACTAGGTCAATTTGTGTGGAATTGCCTATCTATATAAGTATGTATATCGTTGTCTAGTTCCCATAGTACAAGCTTTGCTTAGTTTGGGAGTAGGTCAATTTGTGTGGAATTGCCTATCTATATAAGTATGTATATCGTTGTCCAGTTCCCATAGTACAAGCTTTGCTTAGTTTGGGAGTAGGTCAATTTGTGTGAAATTGCCTATCTATATAAGTATGTATATCGTTGTCCAGTTCCCACAGTACAAGCTTTGCTTAGTTTGGGACTAGGTCAATTTGTGTGGAATTGCCTATCTATATAAGTATGTATATCGTTGTCCAGTTCCCATAGTACAATCTTTGCTTAGTTTGGGACTAGGTCAATTTGTGTGGAATTGCCTATCTATATAAGTATGTATATCGTTGTCCAGTTCCCACAGTACAAGCTTTGCTTAGTTTGGGACTAGGTCAATTTGTGTGGAATTGCCTATCTATATAAGTATGTATATCGTTGTCCAGTTCCCACAGTACAAGCTTTGCTTAGTTTGGGACTAGGTCAATTTGTGTGGAATTGCCTATCTATATAAGTATGTATATCGTTGTCCAGTTCCCACAGTACAAGCTTTGCTTAGTTTGGGACTAGGTCAATTTGTGTGGAATTGCCTATCTATATAAGTATGTATATCTTTGTCTAGTTCCCATAGTACAAGCTTTGCTTAGTTTGGGACTAGGTCAATTTGTGTGGAATTGCCTATCTATATAAGTATGTATATCGTTGTCCAGTTCCCACAGTACAAGCTTTGCTTAGTTTGGGACTAGGTCAATTTGTGTGGAATTGCCTATCTATATAAGTATGTATATCGTTGTCCAGTTCCCATAGTACAATCTTGGCTTAGTTTGGGACTAGGTCAATTTGTGTGGAATTGCCTATCTATATAAGTATGTATATCGTTGTCCAGTTCCCACAGTACAAGCTTTGCTTAGTTTGGGACTAGGTCAATTTGTGTGGAATTGCCTATCTATATAAGTATGTATATCGTTGTCTAGTTCCCATAGTACAAGCTTTGCTTAGTTTGGGAGTAGGTCAATTTGTGTGGAATTGCCTATCTATATAAGTATGTATATCGTTGTCCAGTTCCCACAGTACAAGCTTTGCTTAGTTTGGGACTAGGTCAATTTGTGTGGAATTGCCTATCTATATAAGTATGTATATCGTTGTCCAGTTCCCATAGTACAATCTTTGCTTAGTTTGGGACTAGGTCAATTTGTGTGGAATTGCCTATCTATATAAGTATGTATATCGTTGTCCAGTTCCCACAGTACAAGCTTTGCTTAGTTTGGGACTAGGTCAATTTGTGTGGAATTGCCTATCTATATAAGTATGTATATCTTTGTCTAGTTCCCATAGTACAAGCTTTGCTTAGTTTGGGACTAGGTCAATTTGTGTGGAATTGCCTATCTATATAAGTATGTATATCGTTGTCCAGTTCCCACAGTACAAGCTTTGCTTAGTTTGGGACTAGGTCAATTTGTGTGGAATTGCCTATCTATATAAGTATGTATATCGTTGTCCAGTTCCCATAGTACAATCTTTGCTTAGTTTGGGACTAGGTCAATTTGTGTGGAATTGCCTATCTATATAAGTATGTACATCGTTGTCCAGTTCCCACAGTACAAGCTTTGCTTAGTTTGGGACTAGGTCAATTTGTGTGGAATTGCCTATCTATATAAGTATGTATATCGTTGTCCTGTTCCCACAGTACAAGCTTTGCTTAGTTTGGGACTAGGTCAATTTGTGTGGAATTGCCTATCTATATAAGTATGTATATCGTTGTCCAGTTCCCACAGTACAAGCTTTGCTTAGTTTGGGACTAGGTCAATTTGTGTGGAATTGCCTATCTAGATAAGTATGTATATCGTTGTCCTGTTCCCACAGTACAAGCTTTGCTTAGTTTGGGACTAGGTCAATTTGTGTAGAATTGTTCCAATGTACATTTAATGTATCCAATCCATCCAATGTATATTTACCATACCATCACGTCGAGTCCCTCATTGGGTGGGCGGGGAGGACCAACCACCAGAGTACCAGCTCTCTCTACATTTATACCTCTTTCGCTTCATCCACATTTATCTGACTTTATACATGCTCACCACTTGTTTCAATTGATTTGATCCAGGTAGTTGGAACGTGGCCTTCCTCTGCCTCTTCTTGCACACACTTTCGCTTTGTATATCTGTTTCGTCAATCTTTCTTCACTCATCCTCTCTCTATGTGTCCAAACCAACGTAACATGCCTTCCTTCATCTTTACAATCACGCCCTTGTTTCGATCCGGCGTCACTTGCTTACAACGCGACTCCGAGCTAGATTAGGAATATTACATTCTTTAAAGAATAATAAATACTGTTATTATATTTCATGTAATCGTCTAGATTAATCATATAATCTTTACGATCGAGGCTCAAGTATGCCTTATCACTGTTATAGTCATGTTTGGCGATAAGATATTGTTGTTCGCTAAAGAAATGACTCATTTGACAACTTTGTGAGGATACCACCCTCAAAGCGTATATTGTCTGAGAGAGCGAAATATCAATATGTGTATAGTTTATTAGAAACTGCAGTTTTATAGACTCCTCATCAGAAAAATCGAAACAGCTTGCAAGTTTATGTTTTGTAAGGATTGTCAGAGAAATGTCAAATGTCTTTAATAGTGAATATTATGAGGTACTCTTCACTAGAAGAGTTATTTAGTTGAATAGTTTAAACGACAATCAACATATATTCCTAAATATACAAATTTTTCTGATAATCCTTACAAAAAATAAACTTACACTTGCGACTTTTCTGATGAAAAGTATATTTAGAATGGAATATCCTATTCCAGGTGTCCCCAAAGGAGTAGGCAGAGGTGTATATGTAGTACCCACATTCCGCCGGAGATATATTTTATGTGCCAACGTGACAGATGGCGAGTCCCTCGCCGTTTCTCAAGCACGACTATACATACGCCTTTGAATGTCTTCCCAGACGTATGCAGGTTTCCTCTCGATGTTTTCCTTCACAGTAAAGCTCGTGGTGTGACTAATCACTGTACTTAAGTTCAGAAATCTATTCGTACAGTTGGGATTCGAACTTGCAATGTTTGTGATGTAGGTTACTCGAACCACTCGGCCACCACGGCTCACATATTTAGATTTGTGTCGTTTAATAAGTGTTCCCTGGGTCCCTTACATTGAATAAAAGTTTTTTTTTTTTAAATAACAAATAATGTTTATTTTTATTTCCAGTATAAAGCAAGAAGCTGATGATACGAGAACGGAGACATCCTGTGCCGCATTCAACGTAGACGACAAATACCCATTCAATGTGGACGTCAAAACCGAACCACTAGACTATTTACCTGTAAGTATTTATACTATGTACCTTATTTATACACTGTACCTTGATTACACTATTTTATTATTTTATTGTAAGTATTTATAGTATGTACCTTATTTATACACTGTACCTTGATTACACTATTTTATTATTTTATTGTAAGTATTTATACTATGTACCTTATTTATACACTGTACCTTGATTACACTATTTTATTATTTTATTGTAAGTATTTATACTATGTACCTTATTTATACACTGTACCTTGATTACACTATTTTATTATTTTATTGTAAGTATTTATACTATGTACCTTATTTATACACTGTACCTTGATTACACTATTTTATTATTTTATTGTAAGTATTTATACTATGTACCTTATTTATACACTGTACCTTGATTACACTATTTTATTATTTTATTGTAAGTATTTATACTATGTACCTTATTTATACATTGTACCTTGATTACATTATTTTTAGGGAATCTAATGATCGGTCTTTCGTATATTCATAGCGATCATTCTATGTAGCTGTTGTTTTATACGAAGTACCTGATTATCTTTATAACATAAATGTGATTTCGAATTGATTGTGAATGTGATTATACAATAATATAGCCTCACGCCTTCCCACAAGGGTCCCCGAAGGGGTAGGCAGAGGTGTATAGGTAATGCCCACACACCCACTTTCCGCCAGAGGTATATTAGGTGCCAACGTGACAGAT
Source organism: Drepana falcataria (assembly GCA_945859725.1). Taxonomy (NCBI): domain Eukaryota; kingdom Metazoa; phylum Arthropoda; class Insecta; order Lepidoptera; family Drepanidae; genus Drepana; species Drepana falcataria. Next base: position 407,121 of record OX243950.1, on the reverse strand, counting down.
GGCGAGTCCATCGCCGTTACTCCAGCACGACTATACATACGCCTTTGAATTTCTTCTCAGACGTATGCAGGTTTCCTCTCGATGTTTTCCTTCACCGTTAAGCTCGTGGTGTGACTGATCACTGTAAGTTAAGTTCAGAAAAACTCATTGGTACAGTCGGGATTCGAACTTGCGACCTTTGCGTCGCAGGCAACTGCACAAACCACTCGGCCACCACGGCTCCTTTATATACATGTAGGTACATTTATTATACAATGTACCTGCTTTCATACAAAGTACGTGTTCACAATGAATTTTATCTACTTCGAGACACCCACAGTCAGATATTATATTATATGACTCATGTGGCTAATGAGCAAAGAAATGCAAACATATTGACACTCCTACTTTAGCTAAGTAATGTCAAAAATTAGTAATAGCCGTGATGGCCGTGTAGACTGTACCAATGAGTTTTTTTAACTTAAGAGCCTGTCCAGAAAGCGCGATTAACGCGCGCGTCTACTCGCGCGTTTTCATTTGTATTGCGTCCAGATGCGGCGAAATCACGCGCGCATGTGATGAGACGGATTTGGTCAGTTATAAACATGAACTCGGATACAGCGGTTGTGTTGTGGCTTGCATACCGTCGATGGAGACGTCGTAAACGAAGAGAAAGTCGACGATTTAACGTGCATCCCATTCTACGTGACAGAATGACGCGTATGTTTATAACTTTATATCCAAAACTCAGAGAATATAGTGAAAAGTTTTTCAACTACTTTCGGATGTACTTATTCGGACTTTTCTCAATTTCGTCAATAAAAAGTTCCGTGTCTCAGTTTTCACGCTCCATTTTTAACCGAATACGTCCACTCGCCACGGACACGCGCGTAGTGCTGGACGCTGCAATGGCGCCGGAGTATCTCGACTCGCGCGGCGCACGCGCGTAAAACGAGCGAGTCGAGAGTCCCGCTCATTGCAAGCGTTTTACGCGCGTGTGAGGTAACGCGCGAGAGCATCTGGACGGAATGTATGTAGCTCTAGTAACTCGAGAACGCGCGAGTGCCTACGCGCGAGTGGACACGCGCGTAAATCGCGCTTTCTGGACAGGCTCTAAGTCCTGTGATTAGTCACACCATAAGCTTAACGGTGAAGGAAAACATCGAGAGGGAACCTGTATACGTCTGAGAAACAATTCAAAGGCGTATGTATAGTCGTGCTTGAGTTACGGCGATGAACTCGCCATCTGTCACGTTGCCACCTAAAATATATCTCTGGCGGAAAGTGCGTGTGTTGGTACCGCCTATACACCTCTGCCTACGCCTTCGGGAACCCTTATGGGAAGGCGTGTGGATATATTATTATATTATGTTAAAGAAATATCGCATTTCAGGATGATTATGGCCTCCCAACTGGTGGATATATAGTGGACCAGCCTCACACTTCCTACTCCGACTCCTCGTATGGTAAGCACACGACTGGTGACTGACCAACTTTGAGACTGATTTTTATCCCTCGTTTTGTCAAACAGGATTCTAGGCTATACTAGTATTAGTATAAGTGTCAGTGCATGTCTGCTTGTTTAAAAGCACAAAGTTTTGGAAGTACTAACCGTTAAAGTATTTTGTATACTACTAGGGAGAGTAGTCATATTAAGGTCCAATGCTTTCAGTGCTTAGTGATTCGTCATACCTCCGTTACAGAAACGACGATAGACTCGCCTTCCGTCATTATGGCACGTTAAAAAAGGGTCTATGTACATTTACTGGTATTTCAATCTCGATTCGACGCATATTATTTTCCAGATTTGTTCAACCGCAACGGAACTAACGGGAAGTACAACTGTCCAGTCTGCGGCAAGGGCTTTGCCAGCACGAGTAACGTACAAAGACACCTCCTTTTACACAGTCGGACAAAGATAAATTGCAAATTTTGCAACAGGCAGTACTCTAACGCCGAACAGCTCGACAAACATGTCCAGAGCAAGCATAGCGAGGACAGAAAGTATCAGTGCCCTGATTGCGAGAAGATATTCAAATCCTCCTCAAACTTATTGCAACACAGTCGGGTACATTTGAAAGTCAAACCGTTTCATTGCGAGAAGTGTCTCCGTACCTTCTCCGTTAAGTCGAACCTGCTAAGACACCAGTCGAAGACGAGGTGTAAAAAGCCAATGGACAGGCCTCTCATCTGTCACGTCTGTCACAAGGAGTTCCGCAGGGAGTTCCTGCTGAAGAGCCACCTGAGGAGGCATGATACCGAGAAGCCCTTCTTCTGCGACCATTGTCAGATGAACTTCAAATACAAGAGCACCTTGATCAGGCACATACAAATACACAACGGGTTGAAGCCGTTTGCCTGCACCGTTTGCAACAAGACCTTCACACATTCAGGTGAGCTAGTTTTACGTTTTGTACAATTGTAGCTTAGTTTGACTCGGTTTTTATTAATTTGAATATTGCATGAGTGTCTGGCATACGCAGAAAGAAGGCCATCTTTTTCTCGGTGATAAATCTATAATTAACATACACATACATACATATAATCACGCCTCTTTCCCGTAGGGGTAGGCAGAGACCACTTCTTTCCACTTGCTACGATTCTTACATACTTCTTTCGCTTCGTCCACTTTCATTATTCTCTTCATACAGGCTCTTCGGTTTAGGGTACTCTTGACCTGACCTTTGTTCAAGACGTCCCTAATTTGGTCTAGAAACGTCCGTCTAGGTCTACCCCTTCCAACACTTTCATTCACACTCGCCTTATACACTTTTTTCGTCAATCGTTCTTCATTCGTTCTCTCGACATGGCCAAACCATCCTTATTTATTATTAGTCATATGTATTTTGTAATTTTTATTTATCGTCCGAATTAGCAAAGTTACAAAAATGTTAAAAATACTATTCCTAATCCGGATACTGTTTATACAGATGTTTATGGCAGGGTACAGTATATAATGGAGGGTATCGTATACACATTAAGTATGTATATATTTAATTATTAATGTAAATTTATAACATACAGTACAGTACATAAACAGAACATACATACAGTACAGTACATAAACAGAACAGGGTACCGTACATATTATAGGACGCAGGGACATAGGGCGCAGCGTTGCTCGCTATCTTTTAGAGTTCAGGATACACTTGATAATAGTGGGTACAGTCTCTAATACACAATGATTATATATCACAGGGTACAATACATAATGCAAGTTGATTTATTGATCATAAATAATAAGTAGAGCAATTTATACTAATATTATAAAGAGGAGAGATTTGTGTGTTTATATGTTTGGAATAAACTCAAATACTACTGTGCCGATTTGAAAAATTCTTTCGCCATTCGAAAGCTACATTCACCCTGAATGACAAAAGCTATATTTTCTTTTATTTCCACCCGTGCGAAGCCGGGACGAGCCGTTAGTAAATAATAAAGTGTTAAATGTCCGCCGACAGGGCTGATCAAGCCGCACATGCGAACACACACAGGCGAGAAGCCCTACAAATGCACCTTCTGCAGCAAGTACTTCGCACACAAACACAACATGCAGAGACACGCCATCAGACACACGATCATTAAAAACCTCGTGTGTGAAGTTTGCAACAAGAAGTTTCCCAAGGAGAGCCGCCTGCGCTACCACATGAAGATACACGTAGATCAAAAACACTTTTCGTGCACCGTCTGTCCCAAGAAGTTCTCACACAGGCAGAACATACTGAGGCACTACAACAGGAAACACCCAGGTGCCACCTATGATAGCACGGAGACCGACGCCAGTGTTGCCAGCAAGGTGTGGGAGGCTGTCGCTCAGAAGAAGTTGGTTCTTAAAGGTTACGAGTCGCCGGAGGAGATTCTCGGGTGTGTTTAGGCATGTGAGTGGAATGGGGAGTACAGAAGTGGGGGACAGGTAAGGTACGTACTAGATACTTGTACCCTCATTCAGTCACTTAAGCATTCGTGTCTCAAGTACCTATAGCTATGTGAAAGTTTGCTTTGCCTCTGGAACTTGTGTGGCGTGAAGATATTCAATTTACTAATTCTGTATTAATTACAATAATGATTATTTATCGTTGTCTTCCTCCAGTACAAGGGACACGAGAAATGCCATTTGACTGCGACTATAGCTGTGCCATTCACGAAGACGCGCCCCACTATTCCTCCCTATAGTTTACAGTGTAAGTGTGCAACCTTCCACTAATGTGTGAGTATTGTCGGTACACACTGATTACCTATGAGTGCACACGCACACTACAATTAATACACTCGGGTCATACTGCCCGCATCCCGCGACCCCCTCCACTAGACATTGGGGGGGCGCGTCTTCGTGGATGGCCCTATCTATATCTCTAATCTGTCCTCATGATGTATGTTAGGAAATCCAAATATTGTTCGTGAGCGAATTACTTAACCTTGTTGTACGATTTCACTTTTATAATTGAAGCATATTTAGTTTGCAATCTTTGTGAGACGACTAATGTTATATGTTGAAAATAAATTACAAATATCAAAGATTATTCGTTGAAAATATTGCTTCGTGTTTGTATGTAAATGGTAATACATATTGGTGAAAATAATTAAGTTTTTACGAGTTAATAAATTATATAAATGATATTTAATGTCAATATTCGTAGACTAAATGTATCTTTCAAAGTTGCTATCGTTGCGTGGTCATTCGCAATGGATTGATTCTTGGTTCGAATCAGACCGATTGAGGGTCTCACGCCACGAACTTTACGGTGAAGGAAAACATCGAGAAACCTGCATACGTCTGAGAAGACATTCAAAGGCGTATGTATAGTCGTGCTTGAGTAACGGCGATGGACTCGCCATCTGTCACGTTGGCACCTAAATATATCCCTGGCGGAAAGGAGGGTGTTATTTCGACGCGAATATATATATATTATAATTTATTTGAGTGTAGGCAAATACCTAGTTGAGATTACCATGAGTAACATTTATTAATAGGATTAATGTTTTAATACAATGAGTCTCAGAGAGTAAGACAGTTGTACATAGATGGGGCATAAAAAAATAATAAAAAAACTATAAAAAAAAATCCAAGTGATTAAATACTCCCTTTAATAATGTTGTTATCTTTGGAGCTATATGTTTTATTGCATCGTCATGAGTATATATTCACAACACACTATAACTTGTAGAAGGCAACTGTTCTATTTACTGAGGCATACTGTATTATATGCTAGCATTAAAATGTAGCACTGGTTATGTTAACTGCTAGTTGTAATATTATGTTTACAATAAACGTAATTAATATCGTATTATATTCGTCTTTTGCCCTTAATGAACCCATATTAACGTGATCCGGTGGTTTAAGTTACACCACGAACTTTACGGTGAAGAAATTCCAAGGCGTATGTATAGTCGTGCTTGAGTAACGGCGATTGACTCGCCATCTGTCACGTTGGCACCTAATATACCTCTGGCGGAAAGTGGGTGTGTGGGTATTACCTATTCACTTCTACCTACCCCTTCGGGGACCCTTGTGGGAAGGCGTGAGGATATATATATCAACGTGATCAGATACCTTGAACAATGCCCCATACCGTCTCCTAGGTATCTACTAACTACGGACTAATCAGATTGAAATTAAAAACCTGTTGTTTTATATCAAAATATTTTATTCTACGTAAGGGACACAGGGAACACTTATTGAACGCCACATACTTAATATAAAATGAAAGTTACCACCGTTTATAAGGAAAACCTGCCAGGAGAAGAAACGGCGAATAAAACTCCCCGTTTTCTGTTTTAACATTTGTTCCCTTTTCGGTAGGGGAAGTAAAGAAACTTACATATAAACTCTGTATAAGAGGAGCAATTCATTGCCATGCATGGCCATCATTCAAATAATCTGTATGTTGTATAATAAGCTCATTTTACAACAAGAGTGGCAAACAAGCATACGGCCCACCTATTTGGAAGCGGTTAGCCTCTATTTACGCTCACGATACCGAAGTATCACTTGCGTGCTGCCACTCTGTGTTCGGGGAGTTATACTGTGTTAGCAGCATAATGGGACTAATCGCTCTGCTGCCAACACAATATAACAACCTCCCTCCTCCCCAAGGAGCTCATTATTGGAAACCTTATTCACCGCGTAGGAACACAACACAATAAATTGTGTTATTTGTCTACGGCCTTCTATAAGGTGGAGGTTCTGCCCCAGTCGGGAAGATACAAATTCGAACGGGAACCCACTATGCCCTACCTCTCTTAATAAATTTTGTGTGAGCCTATTGAGGAAATCAATAAAAAACAATAATAATGACACAAAGACTTTAATTATAAAATATACCATCAGCTTTATTAAGTATCGAAGCGAGTCAATTTCTACGCGATTAGGTATAATGATGTGCGTATCGAAAAACTTACGAAAAAGATACACTTAGGTTGAGACAAAGGCACTGTTACCTGAAACAATTTGCACAAAAAACCTTACAAAAAGTAATAGTATAGTTTATATTTCTTTAATTTTTATATTTTACTGATAAAATTATTTTATCAATAATGTCGTGATTTTAATGTTTAAAAAGTTTATTTAACGGTTACAAATACTTGTCTTCATTTACACGTGCCTTATACAGAATACAGAAGTATCATAATATCGTTAATGGTCAATGAATATGTTTAATTCGAGTGAAAAAATACAATAATAAAAATAAAATCACTAAAATATATTCGAAATAATCTTAAAATTATAGCACAATATTTTATTTAAAATAACATTTAACTCAATATACAAATGGACGGATATAATAAAAAAAAAACAATGTCTATTTTAAATTCTAAATACTTTGTACCATATCATGGGTTCATACATTACAAGATAATATGACCTTAAAAAGCCTCCAAATTGTACCCTGGTGATAGCCGAAGGCTTTGATTCAAGCCATTTCGACGTTTGCCTTTTGCAGACCTAAAACATGTAGTGAAAATTTGTGGATTCCTTAATACACGTGTTTGCGGTATTTATTGATTATTTAATAACAGAGCCCATTAAATATACCAGTAGTCTTCAATAGATATGAAAGATAATAAAATCTCAATAAACTTTCTGACTTTGTCATTTGGACCCTCACCCTGAAAATTTTATTCAATAATGTTTAAATGTCGTTACATCTGCCCTTTAATAATTATAGTTTTCGCTGAAGTTCAACAAGTATTAAGATTAGATCCTTTTTTTAAGTTTTAGTTTCTTCACGGACTTTAAGTTTACTTTAAATAAAAAAAGAAAAATTGCAAATGTCAATTTATATTTGGCGCCAAATCGGATGTTAAGGCGAAGTCGTTTGTGACTATACCTGAACCTAAAAAGTAATATGGAACGTCCTGGAACCACCCCTGTAGTTTATTATCGATGGATTATATTCAGTATTAGACATTTTAATACATATAATAAAAAATGTAACGGGTCGGTGTCTGTACATGGAAGATATATGAGAAAAATATTACTGGGACCTTTATCAACGCATATAGTAGCCAAAACAATGAATATTAGAATTTTTGTCTGATTGTCTGTGCGTTAGTGCACGCTAATCTCAGAAACGGCTTATCCTATTTAGATGTTGTTTTCACTAACATATTGTAGCAAGCTTCACTTAACATATGCAAAATAAACCAAAAGATAATAGGATATACCTCTACTACCATAAGCTACATACACACAGATATAAAGTAAGCTTAACTTAAGAATATAGAAAAGCACAATCGTCGCCTCATTTAATTCTAAATAATACAATTTAATTCAATGAGATTATAACCTCTAAATGTATGTGGAAAGAAAGGCTTTGTCGCAGGTATAGTAAAAAGTTGGTAGTTAGCTATTTGTCCTACGCTTGGTAGATTTTTAAATGGTAAATGTATTGTTTTTCTCATGAATGCGACAAAAACCTTAAAAATTTACTCGCACGAGTAATTCTTATAATATTTATTATATAATATGTATTTATTAAAAATATCGATAAGTAACCTCCTTCACTACAATAATAAATTTAAAAATATAAATCAATAAATACGTATTTTCCATAATAATACATCGGTGGACATCCAAATTGATAATCAATAATTTTGTGATGATAGAACTGTCAGAGAGCTTTCGCGCAGTTCTTTAAAGTCGCGCGTTTTAAGCGGTTACCACAGCCTACAAACATATATAAAAAATGCATTTGTCGTTATCATTTTAGCTATAGTATTAACGTTAGTATTTTTTTCTTTATGCTACTGAATTTGTGAATAATAAGATCTTCTATATAAGTGTTAAATGTAACCCAAGAATGTTTAATAGATGACATCTTGAAGGATGGAGATATTCATATTACAACAATGAGTTCATAATGTATTATGACTCTCTGAGTCACATTAGCCGCAGAAATGACAGTTGAAATGTTGAGGTTATAAAGGCGTGACAGAGTTAAAAGTACCATTGGAAGCATGGTATGAGCTCAAAAGTTAGCAATGAAGCCCTCTGAACAGAAAATTATAATATATTAATTGTATTTCTTTACATTGATACTGCTTTTACTGTGATAAACAATGAAATGTATAGATATCTGGGCAAATTGATCGCAGAGCGATTTTAAGCGTAAGTAAGCCAGTTCTCAAAACCACAAGATTTAAAGCTATGCAACTTTTTGTCGGCGCCTTGACATCTGTCAAAAATGCTGATAATTGATCCATGACATAGATGTTAGTCTTTAAGTGGCATACATTGTGTATGGTTTTTGTTGTATACAAAAGTCTTTGTGTCGGGGAGGAGGCTGATCTAAGGATGACAAAATTTTATAAGGTAATCAAATATGTAAATATTATACATTAATTGGAACTTTAACATTATTAAACATAATCTCCTTTCAACGTTTCTATAGATCGATGTAACTCAATGGGACCAAACAATATGACACCAACATTACACACTCAAAACATACTTACACTTACGAAAAAAATTTCGATTCCCGCTAAAAACCATCTGTAATTTTTTTTCTTTTTACGTCCATTAATTTTAGCAAGCAAAGGTTATATCTGATTATTTTGCTTGAGATATATTTATTAAAAATAAATTTTCCGTAAGTCAGTATTACTCGAAATTGGCGAGAATGTATGAAGACTGATGAACACGGATGAAGCGAAGTCTGTAAGTCCAGACAACTGACATTCCACTCTATCTATATAACCCATGCGTCATGTATGTATGTCATGGCGAGAATATCTAATAAATATGATTGTCACAGTAAAAGTAGCAATACAGTATATAAAATATAGTCTATTCCTTAGTCTCCTTAGCGGGTTGGTCTGTGTACACTATCTCTGCGTATTCTGTGGATGGTGGGGGCGGCTTTTCAGTAGCAGTCTGGTCACCCAGTTGCAGTTCGGCGTACACTACGCTTTTCTTGTCTTCAGAGAGTGGCTGGAAATTTATAGCAAATTATTAAAAAAATTATAGCATTTAAATTGAATAATAAGGCTAGAGAGATATGGCGGTCCACTCCCTCTGCCTACCCCGTAAGGGACTCTGCGTGATAATATGGTGTAATAAATACTGACGAGTGTGTATAAAGCGAAAGAGGTCAGCCTACAGAACTGACGCTCTCTCTCTCTCTGCCTGCAAAGGTTATGTAGTAATAAATAATAAAAAAAAAACAAATTTCTAAGATCCATATATAGATTTTGGGCAATTGTGATTTTGAAGAACCGTAGTGGCCGAGTGGTGTAAGCAGTTGCCATTGACAAAAACATTGCAGCTTCGATTTCCGACTACCAATGAGTTTTTCTAAACTTAAGTAGAGTGATTAGTCACACCACGAGCTTTACGGTGAAGGAAAACATCGAGGGGAAACCTGCATACGTCTGAGAAGCCATTCAAAGGCGTATATACATACGTCGTGCTTGAGTAACGGCGATGGACTCACCATCTGTCACGTTGGCACCTAAAATATATCTCAAATGAAAAATTACACACTTCTGCCTAACCCTAGATCTTATCTAAAATAAAAACGTACTTTGAACTGAACAAAGTCACGTACAAAAAAATCTAATGACCTCCGTTCCAAGGCTACGATTTATTGTGATGAAATTTCACAGAGATCCTATAACCGTGATCTCCTTGGAGTACCTTGTCCTCGGCCTTGGCGGCCTCCTGGGCGGCCTGCACGCGGTCCCTGCCCAGCGGCAGCGCCGCCCTCACGCGCGCGCCCAGCCCCGCCAGCCGCGACCTGACCGCGCCCCCAGCGCTTTCCGTGTCACTACTGACACACAACCATGCTGATCACCTCTACTAGTTAACAAGCTTAAAAGTTGCGCCGTTTCATTCGGTTCGCGAAGTGAAAATTCTGTTAAAAAAAACCACTTGAAAATATGCTTTTTGCACAATAACGATTTTTGTTAGCGGGAATCGAACCCGCAAAAGGTAAAAGATTTAGTTTTTTTTTAATTGTAACGAAGGATGATATTGTTAAGGTACACCTACCTTATTTACTGAAAGCCAAGGTTCTAGCATGAGTTAAGTATGTGACCTAGGAATATTCAGATAGTATATATATATATTAAAATTATAAATGCGATATTATATGTATGTTTTTTCCTATCTCACGCATAAACTACTGAACAAAATCGGATGAAATTTGACATAGGATAGATTATTTGTTAGACTAAAACATGATTTTTCTTAAAAAAAATTCATGAATTCAGATTGCGCAGGATTCCACGGGGCTCCCTTCCAAATATACCTAAATCGCCATTTAGAATTTTTACTTTTCAAGGTTTTTACCCGTGAAAGAATGAATGTATCTTATGATATAAGGGCAAAACATTATTAAAGCAAGCATGCAAGCAAAGAAAGTGTTAGGAACGTACTTTTTAATAGGAATCTGGGTCGACTCTAAAAGCACATCCCCCGCAGGCGTCCTTACAAACAAAATAAGCTCTTATTTACAAAACTATAGAGTACTTAATACATTAGCCATATGCGACCTTGGTGGAGGGAGAGTTATGTCTGGAGAGAAATCTAATTAAATCAGGTTTTTTATATATAAAAAGACAGAGATTATTATTTACATGAAAATAAAAAAAAGCAAGGCCATTTTATTTACATTCAGAGTGCACATTTTGCAGACCGTGTACCAAAGGAAATAGAAATGGAGACCCTAATAGCCGTACATACGACCCGCCTGATGGTAAGCGGTTTCCGGAACATTATACAGATTGATGTTTTATAAATAGACTAGCTGTCCCGCCCAGCTTCGCCCGGGTGAAAAAGACACTGAAACACGATCGCAGCGCCACCTATCGGGTCCAATTGTGACGTAAGCTATCTTATCTTTTAAGTTGGATCAAACTGCACGCGGTGTGCAAATTTGATTGAAATCGGTTAAATAGTTTAGGAGGCCATCGCGGACAAACAACGTGACACGTAATTTATATATATTAAGATATATTATTCTAATAAAAATGAAATGCGATTTTTTTAAAAAGCTTTTTTAGTTTAGGATAAATTTTAGCGCACAGAGATAGATTATGTTCAAATCAAATTTTACGCGGATTCAACTGTGCTGCACAAATAGTAAATAATTCATTTTACACTTTAACTCAAATTCATGTATGTACAACTGCTCCTAAGTCGGTGTTGATCAAATCACATCAAATCATACACCTATATTGATTACGTAAGTACAGATATGCTTTACACAAAATACTAAAAGCCGTGGTGGCCGAGTGGTTCGAGCAGTTGCGACGCAAAGGTCGCAAGTTCGAATCCCGACTGTACCAATGAGTTTTTTCTGAACTTAAGTACAGTGATTAGTCACACCACGAGCTTAACGGTGAAGGAAAACATCGAGAGGAAACCTGCATACGTCTGAGAAGAAATTCAAAGGCGTATGTATAGTCGTGCTTGAGCAACGGCGATGGACTCGCCATCTGTCACTTTGGCACCTAATATACCTCTGGCGGAAAGTGGGTGTGTGGGTATTACCTATACACCTCTGCCTACCCCTTCGGGGACCCTTGTGGGAAGGCGTGAGGATATATATACTATACCTAATGATAATATTCCATGGCTACATGAGAATGATAACTATCGTCCCTTCTCATTCGTTCATAATTATAAAAATTACTTAACGTGTTGATTCTAAGTTACTTAAAAATGTTTACAAAACATCAATCTGAAACCTTCGTATGTCTATGTATGCACGTGGCACTCTCACGAAGACAACGAATGAATGAACGGGAATGATAACTTTCGTTCCCTATTCATTCATTCTTAATTCTAGAATGTATGAAGAAAAACTTACGATTCGCCAGAACTTTTTGTGTGATCACGTCCCCGGCCTGAAATCAAATAAATTATATATTTTTATTGCAAAAAGTATTTATTTATCGTTGATTTTTATATCAACTGAACATATAAAAATAAACCCCTGCATTAATGATCATAAGGTTCCAAAAACATCGCACCATCCTAAATTTTTTTTTTATTACTACAAATGCGAAAGTTTTTAGGATGTTTATTCCTGTTTCACGCAAAAACTACTGGACGGTATTGGATGAACTTTGGCACAGAGATAGATGCTTTATTCCAGTAAAAAAATTACACTATTACACAATTAGTGAAAAACCGTGGGGGACATGATATAGAAAAGATTGCCAAATAATTTTACCTACAGAGTTCTGATGGCAGACATATAATGTAATTAGTAACACACACAGATTTCTGATATATTAAAAAAAATAAGTGCACATATATGATATTATCTATACTAATATTATAAAGAGGAAAGATTTGTTTGTTTGTTTGTTTGTTTGTTTGTAATGAATAGGCTCCGAAACTACTGGACCGATTTCAAAAATTTACATTATCCCCGAGTAACATAGGCTATATTAAATTGGACCCGATAGGTGGCGCTGCGATCGAGTTTTAGGAATTTTAACTTTTTCACCCGTGCGAAGCTATACCTTTCTGTGTGTCTTAAGGTGGATTCGAGAATGGTTTAGATTTACAATTGGACCCGATAGGTGGCGCTGCGATCGTGTTACGGGCAATTTAACTTTTTCACCCGAGCAAAGCTGGGCGGGACAGCTAGTGAGTTATAAAATCGGCTGTACCAGTGAGTTTTTCCGAACTTAAGTACAGTGATTAGTCACACTACGAGCTTTACGGTGAAGGAAAACATCGAGAGGAAACCTGCATACGTCTGAGAAGACATTCAAAGTGTATAGTTGTGGTTGAGAATCGGCAACAGACTGGCCATCTTTAACGGAGGCACCTAATATTATAAAGTAGAGACTGTGTACACCCCTGCCTACCCTAGGGACTCTCTAGGAAAGGCGTGCAGATAAAAATGTATATACACCCTTCTATCGTTGTAGATATATATTTTCAAACATATTTGTCGCTTTTAAAAGCTTATTACAACTTATAGATCACATTTTGTGATGTGCTGTTTATAAGTATTTATATACATTTCAAAATAATAATTGTATAACAAGCTATACCGCCCGTTTGGATGAAAACATTATCGACCACGATCACAGAGCCATCTCTCAGGTCCAATTGCCAATCTAAGCCATCCAGGGATTCGTGCAAATACACGCAAATACAATCATCAAAATAGGACGAGCCTTTTTCGAATTTTTGCGATATTAATGACCACCGATTGATTTATATTATATAAAGGTAATTCAATAAGTGATCCATTTACTTTAATTAGTAATTATTTGAAGTAGACTACAAAAAAGTTTTTCATTTAAAATTAGGTTCACAAAATTTACATTATTTTTAATGTTACAATCAAAGTTGAAGAAAAAATAGTTACGTTTTGAACATTAGAACGGATGAGTAAAGAAAGATTGACGAAACAGATATACAAAGCAAAAGTGTGCAAGAAGAGGCAGAGGAAGACCACGTTCCAACTACCTGGATCAAATAGATCGGACGCTCAAGGACGGGAACGTCAAGAGTACTCGAAACCGGCGAGCATGTACGAAGAGACGAAGCGAGAACTCAAGACTAGAGAGAACTGGCGCTTAACTCTCTCTTGCTTAAGTAAGGGAGTCTGTATGGTTATAATTATGAAATGAAACAAGTACAATACTTACGTAATAAATAGTTTACTTGAATTGTAATTAATTAACACTGCAGTTTATAAACATTCATAATTATCAATACACCGTAAACTCTAGTGAATTATGTAGTAATGTTACCATGTCAGAAATAGTATTATTGTTTATTTGTGAAATGTATTGCAATAGGCAAGCGGGCAACCACGAAAATTCGTGCAATTTTGAAATAATTATCCTAACTTAAAACACATCTTTTTTTCGGCCAAATGTTTTGAAAAAAGCAAGTAGTTTTGACAATCGGTGGGTTTGACATATTTCTGACATATTTAAAGAGGTTTTTTCTTATGGCAATAAAGCTCGGTTATAAGTTGTAAGATACGCCATCTTATGTTATTTATTAAGAGTTTTAAAGAGTTGAAAATTTGGCAAAATTCGTGCAATGGCAGTGTTTTGAGTTGTGACAGTATTATTAATATAATATTATCAAAATTCATTATGTATTTCATTATTTTAATAACAACAGAATACATTTATTTAATGTTTTTTTTTATATAAAAAATGGCAGTAATTTGTTATCATCAAGAAATATAAAATATCGAACAAAAAATTACTTTGTATTTAATGATTTTGGATACTCATAGCAAAATATCATCATTCAAACGAAATACAGACAATGGTGCCACTTAAAATAAATTGGTACAAAAATAAATCCTAAAAAGTATATTTCTATTACAAAAATTACTTATAAATCACAATGACGGTGACTTAAAAACTAGCTTATTCTTTATATTGTACACAAAATTTTATGTAAGAAAAAAAAATACAATTCGTGTACATTTTACTTTTAAAAATCAGACAAATACAAATAAAAAGGTGCGTGCGCACTAGTGTTGCCAGCCTTAACTTATAAAATAATTGTATTTTTATTTAATTCTATATACAAAATATTGTTGAAATGGTGGTACGAAAACATGACAAACTTAAAATACTTAAATGTTAACATCGAAGAGAGCTTGTTTAAGCTGAATTGTGAGAAACATTAAATAACGACCGAATGCTAGAAATGTGTCACTCCATCTATTCCACAAACAAAATGTTTCAATAATCAATAATTATTGATTACGAAGGAAAAAGCAGCTTTTTGAAAATCTAGTGTCAAAGAAATCCATTGACTTTTATAATATATTGGAATACAAGATAGTAATAGCGATGCTTTTTGAATATGGTGTTGCATTTTTTTAATATGAATTAGGATTTGTTAAAAATATGGAAGAGCTGTTTTAATTGGGACCTAGTCGTTAAGTGCTCTGCAAGATACGCAGTTCCACCATTCGGCGTATATGAGTGTAACATCTCATTAAGTTAACGGGACGAAGCAATCTGAAACGCTGAACTGTTAGTCCAGCTTCCCTTGTTGTTTCCCTCCTTGGTGCTTGGCACAAAGATACTACCAGTTATAGGAAAACTAAAAATCGCCAATCCTGATTATCCTTGTGAGGATAACGGGTCAAACTATTAAAAATATTGAATTGTCATCGGCCCTTGATAAGTATGCCCAATATCGACTAAATCCGACGTTTTGAAGGAGGTCAAAATCATGTTCAAAGCGTGTTAAAATATATTTTGTTAGTAAAAAAAAATATTTAAAAAAATCTAATTTAAATGCAATTATGGAAGTTTTCAGAAGGCAAGCATTGATCAATTTACTTCATAAATAAAATTGCCCGACGAACATCAGCATCTATTGATAGGTCTTAGTGATCAATGGCAGTATAGCGTGTCGAATAAAATAATAAAATCAATCCCTGACCATAGTTAACGCACAATCGCCAATCTGAAAGCGACATTACAGATTTATTGATTTAATATGTGCAGTATTATATAATAATAAAAATATTTATAAAAATGGTTGCAAATTCTTGACGTCAAATATGCATTGTCCCTGTTCGAGATAATTGAAATATAAAATGGCATTATTTTAAATATGAGATTCTAGATACAAGACGAAGATGAACAACATTTTATTGATTAATAATATTTTATTGATCTTTCATATTGAGAATGGGATTTATATTTACAAAAATATATTATCATTTTGCCAAAAAAATACAAAATTGCCATTAAGGAGGCAAATGAACAGGTCGACCTGATGGTAAGTGGTTACCACTGTTTACACGTGCCATACTAGGGTGGGTTTGTCTATTGGTGAATAGAACAGTTGTATATTTTATCTTTTTGCGAGAAAGAGAAAAAAAATCGCCTCTGTCCTTAAATTATACAATGAATACTTTAGGTTTGTAATGGTTAAATCCCATTAGCAATATTTAACATTAGACAATATTAGAAAATACGAAATTCGCACGTATTAAGTGACGAAATATTTTAAATTCAATTTTCAATAGTGATTAAACTTTCATAATATCTCTGGAAAACCTTTATATAATTAATCCACATTGTTATCCTAATTCAAAGTACTATATATTTAATAAGTAACAATATTTTCGTGAATTCTGGCACTATAAAACTAAAATATTTACGCTTAAGTCAAAATGTATCGGAAGCTGTCACTCGTTGAAAATATTAACGATATTTTATCCATACTTAGGTACAGATAATATACAATTTGAAAGATCTGTTACGATTAACCACTCATTGTAGTGAAAATCATAGTATAGTCCAGTGAACCCGCTTCGAGGTTTCTAACTGAGGTCCATCCCAGATTATACTCAATACTTTTACAAACATTTCTATTAAATTTATTATTCATTTTTGAGAACGAAATGTCTTTTCAATTAATATAATTTATGTAACAGTGGAACTTCACCGTTAAAGAATCATGCAATTTCGTTCCCAAAAAGTAAAAAACAAATATTTTACAAATATCTTTAGTGATATTATAGATGCATGATACTCAGCGTATAATCAGAGACAAAACTCGATGAAAGAAGCAAAAATAGGAGTTGTTTGTTTGTTTCATCTCCTTTATCTCTTACACTAAAAAGATAAAAGATTTCATTATTTATATGTTACATACAAATAGTCAATAAATTCAGAAACTATTAAAACGATTTTAAAAATTTCACCTGTGTATGACATTTCACCAATCCACTGGAGTAACATGATTTATTAAAAATAAACACACATTTACGTACAATCGAATTGATCAAGTTTTGAGCGTGGAGTCGTGGTGCGGCCTAGAATCGAGTGACAGCCTCAAACTTACAACCTTAGACGGCAGTATCAGGTTTTTTCTCGGGATGTTTGGTGTCACCATTGCTAATATAGTCGCCGTGATCGTGCGAGGGGTTCTCTGAGCCTTTGATGTCGTCGTGGGGGGGGAGGGGGGCCTCAGAGTCCACGCCGTCGGGTAGATCCAAGCGATGGGACCGCCCTGTATACAATACGATAAGCGATCAAGAACTCTTGTAAGTATTGGTGCTTGGTTGAAAGCTGTGTACTTTGTGCATACAGTAAGACCACGAAAACCCATGTGTTATAACGTACGTGATATCTAAGTGCCCTTGAAGGGTGGGGACATGTTAGAAACGCAGGTTCGATGCGTTGAAAGGGAAAAAAATATAATAAAAAAAAAAACTTTGTGGACAGTGGTGGATAAAATATTTTATGTGATTGTTTTTAGACCTTTGAGATATTAAGTTGAATGAATTCCAATTTATATTATTACCCATTTGTAAAAACTATATCACAATCTGTTGTTGAAACATAAAATTTGACAAATTTCATCCGACATTTGGCAAACTATGGCAGTTTTTATAATCTGTACTTGTAAATCAATAGCTATTTTTTCAAGTAAGTTTTAATAATTAAAAACCCAAATGACATTAATAGTAAGTTAACAATTAATAAAAATAAGGTTAAAGGTCTGTAAAGCTAGAGAGAACGGAGATCGCTCTATATATCTTTGAGTGATGATTTGATATCCATTATTATGTTAATAAAATACTACGTGAGATGAAAACAATAAAACACAAAAAACACCAGCTCTTAACATACTTAAATTGGGTAAGAAAAGAAAAGAGATACTACAAACAGATAAAGTTAAGAAAAAAAATATTTTACACACAATCAGTCATGCATTTGATTAACACTGTCATGCTGTGTTAATAAGAGGAAAATAAAATAGCTTAAAACAAGGAACATGCGCCGAAAAACATGCTTTTAAGAAATATCGTTCTTGATCGCTCAAAATATTGCTTAAAGAGTCACACTACCTATAATAAAAATGCGAAAGTTTGTGTGTATGTCTGTTCCTTTTTCACGCAAAAAATACTGAACGAAATTGTATGTCATTTGTCACAGAGATAGATTATTCGCTGCATTAACATGTAGGATTTGTTTGAATTCAGTTTATGAAAACAATATGATTCGTTTTAATAAGTGAGCCTTCATCTGGGCTACAATCCCGTGAATCTTCTAAGATTTTTTTTGCATAGCAAGCTTCGTGTGGCGTCGTGGTTATTACAGATTAGTACCATCCACGAAGACGCCCCACCAATGTCTAGTCGATGTGGTCGCGGGATGCGGGGAGTATGACCCGAGTGTATTAATTGTAGTCTCCGTGTGCACTCATAGGTAATCTGTGTGTACCGACAATACTCACACATTAGTGGAAGGTTGCACACTTACACTATAAACTATAGGGAAGGATAGTGGGGCGCGTTTTCGTGGATGGCACTATCTATATCAAACTACTTCAACTTTACCTATCGACCGACACGCCGTAAGCCTGTCGGGTAATCCATGTAAAAAAAAGAGTATTTATAACGACAAGATATAGCCGCCTTTGTAGGTGTCGGAAAATAATTTATAAAAATATTGTTTTAAATAATTTGTAAAAGGTTTTTTAAAATAATTAATAATAATATTTTTAAAAATAAAAAGTGGTTGTATCTTCACGCCAAATTTTCACCGAAAGGATAAGTATAGCACTGTATATTCGCATGAAATATATTTAAGTGACAACGTGACAGATGAAGAGTCCATCAAACTGCCTATCTTTGAATGTCTTCTCAAACGTATGCAGGTTTCCGCACCGTAAAGCTCTTGGTGTCTACTTAACTAATCACTGAAGTTCAGAAATACTCATTTGTCCAGTCGGGATTCGAACCACACTACTATTCTAAATATATGCCTGGAAACACACGGAGAATTATGGGTAGGCGTGGGTATATATGTATATATTAATTAAAATACAATATTTGGAACGCGATTAAACGACTAGTATCCATGTCATGAATAGTATCTTAAAAATAATGTCGACCTTTAGATCTGTCACACTGCATCTTAAGAAAACAGAGTGAACGGTATACAATGAGGATGTAAGCATGCCTTTAATTAAATACTAAAGACAAAGGAATGTAAAAGCATAAATATTAAAGCAAGATCAAAATGCTGGGGTTTGAAAAATATTGACCAATTAATAAAAACACCTATTTATACACGTCACGTGACCGTTCATGGGAATTTTGTCTAAAATCAAAACTTTAGAATGTTTTACGCTTGCAATACTGATATGATTGAATTTCCAAAGTCCTTAGTCAATATTTCTCTTAAGAGTAAGAACTGTCATTCAATGACGTTTATGAATGCTGTCACGTTCATTGTTTGTCACGCAAAGCTATTTGTCATGACAAATTATCAGGTGAGACGAAAAATATGTTAGCTACCGACTTGTCACACAAACACTAAAACGGCACGCGTTAGTTGGTTGCCAGTTAGAAAAATTCTTAAAACTTACAAAGAATTACTAGTGCTGAAAATCTACTTTTTAATATGTTAAATGCAAACGTGTGTATGTATTTATGGTCGTCTTTCACGCCAAAACTACTGAACAGAATTGGATACAATTCAGCAAAGAGATAACACATAGGATATATTTAATTCCAGAAAAAATATGTTGTTTTAGTATTTTATAAAAGGGTTAATGATAACCAAAATATTTGTCTAGAAAACCTACAGTTTTGCTAAAATACAATCAACAGCTCTAAAATTAAATAAAACATAGTAATAAAAACGACTTACCGGCAAAGCACCATCTGTCGGTGGCGAAGGCAAACACGGCCAAGCTTATGGCTGCCAGCACTATGAGCACTCCGACAACGATGCCGACTATGGCTCCCGTATCTAGCTCCACACCTAGAACACACACACACATATATAAAATGTATCTTCTTACTAGAAGTGTCGAGATGGCAGAGTTGTTCGAGAGGTCGCCCGCAAAGCAAAGATTGCATGCACGAACCCCAAACAGTACTAATAAAGTTTGTCCGAACTTAAATACAGTGATTACACCACGAGCTTTACGGTGAAGCAAAACATCGAGAGGAAACCTGAATACATCTGAGAAGACATTCAAAGGCATATGTTTTGAGTATCGGCTATGGAAGCCATCTGTCACGTTGGCACCTAAATACCTATAAATTCGGAATAAAGAGGGTTGTCTCTGCCTACCACTTCAATTACCTTGTAATAATAATATTAATGTATCATTAAAGTCATGTGTATAACTGCTAATTAACCGCATAAAGTGGTAAATGATTGTAAATATAGTAAAAAATTACCAGTATTGCTACAGTAGTCCAAGCAAGACGTTTTTACAAAAAATATAAATAAAATCTTTTAAACAAGGTAAGAGATATAGGGAAGACCTTATTGAACATCGCGTTTTAATAAGAAAAGCACAGTCGCAAGTAATAAAAGAGTCCTATAAAAGTTTGGAAATATAGAAAATGGAAAAAGTGGTAGAGGAAGACCATGTTTCAACTACCTAGTTCAAATTGATCGGACGCTCAAGGACGAACGTCAAGAGTACCTACATGAAACATGAGCATGTATGAAGAGACTGATGACTTTGGACGAAGGACAAGAAGTGTGTAAGTCTAGAGAGAACTGACGTTGAATTCTGTCTGCGTACCCAGTGGGGAGGCGTGATGTTTATAGAATTAAATTAAAAATATGTCATGAAAATTCATGCTGAAAATAATGAAAAAGCATGCTATATATTGGCACACGATAAATTATGTTCATTCATTTATGCAAATGATACATATATACATGCATTCATAATAAGAATTTAGACAAGCTTGATATTTGCATACTCCTGTGAGAACACGAGAGCGAGCGAACGAACTTTACGGTGAAGGAAAACATCGAGAGGAAACCAGCATACGCTTTACAAATTATCGTGCTTGAGGAAAGGCGATGGACTCGCCATCTGTCTCGTTGGCACCTAAAATATATGTCTGGCAACTCGTAACATATAAAAATAAGAAAAAAATATAATTTCATTCACATAACAAATGCATTAAATACAAAAAAGATATATATAAATCCAACTGTTCCTTTACATTATCATACAGATTCATACAAAATCCATTCTTTATTTGTCATTAATTCCTTACCATACACAGCGATCAAGTAGGAAGATTTTGCTTTGCGCGCTGTCGAAAAGAAAATAATGTACTTATTTCAATTCAACGCCATCTACCGACATATGCAAGCAACTTTTTGAAGATAACCCAACGTTTAAAAATAAATTGTACTGTGAACTCATTTCAATTCAGCGCCATCTATCGATGTAATTATCGCAACATTTTCTGAAAACCCTATAAGCATGAGTTTTATGCGATTAATACGTCGGGGAACAATTAATATACTACATAAATCGTTATCTTTATCCCTAAAGTAAACGTTTTAGTTTGGAACTATGTCAATTTGTGTGGAAGGAATGCTCTGTCTCACCTGCTGGTTCGTCCATGGTGCTCAGCCTCACGGCGAAGTCCTCGCGGCCCAGCTCGTTGGAGACGGTCAGGTAGTAGGTGCGGTCGACGTCCTCCTTGGAGATCTTGCCCAGAAGTAGCGTCACATTGTAAAAGCCGCTTCCCTAGAGACGAGCATATCTTGAAGATTTTTTGCACAATTTTATGAACATTATTACAGTGATTAGTCAGTTACACCACGAGCTTTACGGTGAAGGGAAACATCGAGACACCTCTACCTACCCCTTCGGGGACCCTTGTGAGAAGGCGTGAGGATATATTATTATATTTATTATTATTACAATATGTATCAGTTAAAATAAAAATTATAAAACGTGAGCAGTGGTGACCTAGTGGTTCAAGCCACTGCAGCTGCGAAAATAAGTTTATAGATTTGAGTCTCGATGATCTGTACCATTGGATTTTAAGTGCAGTGATTAGTCACACCACGAGCTTTACGGTGAAGGAAAACATCGAGAGGAAACCTGCATACGTCTGAGAAGCAATTCAAAGGCGTATGTATAGTCGTGCTTGAGTAGCGGCGATGGTCTTGCCATCTGTCACGTTGGCATCTAAATACATATCCGGCGAAAGGAATTGTGTTACACCACTGCCTACCCCACGGACCCTAGTGGAAAGACGTGAACATTCATAATTGTATAGATAAAAATAGGAGGCTAACCAGGTGGACAGGATCGAGCGCGGTGACATCAGCGGTGGCGTCGTCCCCGGGGGCCACGAGGCGCAGGGCCCCCACGGCCCACTCGGCCCCGGGGGCCGGGTTGGCGCGCACCGTCACGTTCAGGCGCCCGGGGGCCCCCAGCTTGAGGCCGAACATCGTTATGGTCCCGGACTCGAGTCGCTTAGGTGCGTCTGTGGAACATTCGTTTATACATTAAAGCAGAATTAGTACGGCTTAAAGACGACCACATTAATTAGTAATTACTTATTTATACACCTCATTTATACACTCATCTCGCAATACTCCAGACATGCCGCCATTATAGCCTTCCATCCGTCCGCAAACAAGTCACAGTCAGGGTTGGACTCCAAGAGGGCAATGAGTGCAGATATGTAAATAGAGATGTGGGATCCAACTTATTTGTGGATTGTTTCTCGTAGCGTGAGTTCCAGGAACTTTCGCTACTGAACCGACCAATGGCGAGACCTAGGCCTCTTCCAGCCCGGCACTTTAATGTGCTAAGCAACACAGCTTAGGGCACCCCCTGTGGGGTACGCAGCAATATTAGACATGGGAAATTCCACTTCTCTTAACCAAGCAAAAGAAAAACGCCATGATTCTTATTTCAGGCACCTATCCGCCGGACAGACGAGAAACGTCATGATGTCTTGTTTAGAGTTAGCTCAGCGACATCTATCGGGACAGACGAGAAACGCCATGATGTCTTGTTTAGAATTAGCTCAGCGACATCTATCGGGACAGACGAGAAACGCCATGATGTCTTGTTTAGAATTAGCTCAGCGACATCTATCGGGACAAACGAGAAACGCCATGATGTCTTGTTTAGAATTAGCTCAGCGACATCTATCGGGACAGACGAGAAACGCCATGATGTCTTGTTTAGAATTAGCTCAGCGACATCTATCGGGACAGGCGAGAAACTATACGACAGGACACTCACAATGGACAACCAGCTGTCTCTTCACTTCTCTGGGCTGGTCCAGTGCCTGGTGCTCAGCCTTGCAGACCAGGGTCCTGCCTCCGTCCTTGTCTTTCAGAGCCAGACTAATGTTCTGGCTGATGGTTTGAAGGTCTGTTCCAGGTTCCGTGCTGATGATGGGCTGGTGCACTCCCGCGAGTATTACTTCATCATCTGAAAATGGATTTGATTTTTATAAATACACGTTGTGTTCCGTGGTTTCACACGAGTAAAATTGTATTTCCTGGGTATAAGGGTAAGTAAAACATATCCTATGTATTAATCCAACTCATAATCTATCTCTGTGCCAAATTTCATTCAATACCGTTCAGTAGTTTATGCGTGAAAGAGAAACAAACATCCTCAAAAACGTTCGCTAGTCCCAAACTAAGCAAAGATTGTACTATTTGAACTGGACAATGATATAAAAACTTAAATACGTAGGATTTCCAAAACTACACGTGTCCATCACACAAATATCTGCTCTCAGCGGGAATCGAATCAAATAGAGCTTCGGGGCTCTAGGTCGCGGGTCCGGGAACTGTGTCCACAGGACCAGAAACTTGTATAGATAGTGCCATCCACGAAGTCGCGCCCCTCCAATTTCAAGCCATGGGGGGTCGCGCGATGCGGGCAGTATGACCCGAGTGTATTAATTGTAGTGTGCGTGTGCACTCATAGGTAATCTGTGTGTACCGACAATACTCACACGTTAGTGGAAGGTTGCACACTTACACTGTAAACTATAGGAGAGGATAGTGGGGCGCGTCTTCGTGGATGGCACTGGCTAATATATGTATGTACTCACCCAAAAGCCAGGTAATTTTAGCCACAGGTCGACCGTTGGGGACCACGCACTGAGCTGAGAACACGTCCCCCTCCTTGAAGGAGGGTTGTGGGGGGGAGCTCAGTTGAGGCTCAGCGGGGGCACCTGCAATAATATTCTGAGTATTTACACAGTCTTAGAAAAAGCATGAGGCCCGCCTGATGGTAAGCGGTTACCGCAGACCATGGACGCTTAATATTAAAGTTAGGAGGAGAAGAGGCAGAGGAAGACCATGTTCCAACTACCTGGATCAAATCGAGCGGACGCTCAAGGACGGGAACATCAAGAGTATTCGAAACCGACGTACATGTATGAAGAGATGAATGTGGATGAAGAGAACTCTCTCTGCCTACCCCCTGACATTCGAAGATTAATGTCCCTAAACCTAATGACCATAAACTGCAAAGATATTTTGTAATTCGGGGAAATACATAATATTACATAATAAAAAATTACAAAATCGGAAATAGGTATCAACTCTTTTAGCACCTAACCCTAACGGGGTAAGCAGAGAGTATAGAGCGCCAGTTCTCTCTAGACTTACATACTCTTACTCTCTCATGTATACTGTCTGTCTACTGTGCTTTTTTTTAAACCACATGGGTGACAAGCGGTTACCGCCGCCTATGGACGCTTGCCACACCAGGGGTATCACTCACGCGTTGCCGACCCTGCAGGAATCTATTCACACCTTGAAGAGCTCCATGCTGTACTCTCCAGGGAAAACCTCAACGGGGAGTTCATTCCACAGCCTGAGCGTTCGCGGAAGGAAACTCCTTTGGAACCGCGCAGTGCGAGACCTTTGTGGTTCCAAGGTATGGGGATGAATTCCCCGTCGATGGCGAGAGGTGCGGTGGTTGAAACTCCTTTGGAATCTATCATTTCCGTTGGTTCATTTAACAAAGGCTACTCACGTGCGACATACAGCCTCATGGTGCCAGTGATCTCTATATTCCCAGTCTCCGGCGGCAGGACACAGGAGATGTTCCCGTTCCAGTCTTCCCTAATGTTCTTTATATGAGCGCCGCATTCGCCGTACTGCGGGAGGGTAACCATTGTTATTATCATAATAGAGGTATTACTTGTTACTTGTTATTATCATAATAGAGGTATTACTTGCAAAACACGGCCTAAACAGGCGTTACAATAATTTGTATATACCACAACAGTGGAAAACAAGCATACGGCCCACCTGATGGGTTGCGGTTACCACTCTTATGTTCGGAGTGAGGGACCAATCCCTCTGCTTCCAACACAATGTAACAATCCTCCCCCCTCCCCAAGGAGCTCATTATACTGGAAACCTTATTCACCTCGTAGGAACACAACACAATAAATTGTGTTATTTGTCTACGGCCTTCTATAAGGTGGAGGTCCTGCCCCAGTCGGGCAGATCCAAATTCGAACGGGGAATTCGTTATGCTTGTAACTATGTATTTATACCTACACCAGTACAGTCATACTTGTAGGTCATATTCCAACTATATAACAAACTATTAAATTACAGAGATAGAGAGATTACATTAAGAGCCGTGGTGGCCGAGTGGTTCGAGCAGTTGCCTGCGACGCAAAGGTCGCAAGTTCGAATCCCGACTGTACCAATGAGTTTTTCTGAACTTAAGTACAGTGATTAGTCACACCACGAGCTTTACGGTGAAGGAAAACATCGGGAGTGAAACCTACATACGTTAGAGAAGAAATTCAAAGGCGTATGTATAGTCGTGCTTGAGTAACGGCGATGGACTCGCCATCTGTCACGTTGGCACCTAATATACCTCTGGCGGAAAGTGGGTGTGTGGGTATTACCTATACACCTCTGCCTACCCCTTCGGGGACCCTTGTGGGAAGGCGTGAGGATATATTATATTTTTTATATTATATTATTATATATTATTATTAAATTACATATATATAGATCATGCATCACAAAAACTTCAAGTTTGAATCCCGATTAGTCACACCACGAGCTTAACGCACCTATGAGCATCTGGGGTCAATCCTTTTATGTATGCGACTAAAGGACGTGTATCGTACCAACTAAAATAAATATTTAAAAAAATACATACCATTAGTCCCTGGCCGGAATAGATGACATCTCCCTCCTGGTTCCCCGGCTTGAGTCTATACGGAGTCGTACCCACTGTCATCCTGCAACCAAACCTACATGTTAGCATATTGACACAAAGCCAACTGACCCTAAACTAGGCAGAGCCTGTACTATAGGCATCGGCGACTGATATACACACTTATATAGATGTAACAACAATAATATTGTGGACATCTCACACAAAGCCAACTGACCCTAAACTAGGCAGAGCCTGTACTATAGGCATCGGCGACTGATATACACACTTATATAGATGTTAATATACAATAATATTGTGGACATCTCACTCAAAGCCAACTGACCCTAAACTAGGCAGAGCCTGTACTATAGGCATCGGCGACTGATATACACACTTATATAGATGTTAATATACAATAATATTGTGGACATCTCACACAAAGCCAACTGACCCTAAACTAGGCAGAGCCTGTACTATAGGCATCGGCGACTGATATACACACTTATATAGATGTTAATATGCAATAATATTGTGGACATCTCACACAAAGCCAACTGACCCTAAACTAGGTAGAGCCTGTACTATAGGCATCGGCGACTGATATACACACTTATATAGATGTTAATATGCAATAATATTGTGGACATCTCACACAAAGCCAACTGACCCTAAACTAGGCAGAGCCTGTACTATAGGCATCGGCGACTGATATACACACTTATATAGATGTTAATATGCAATAATATTGTGGACATCTCACACAAAGCCAACTGACCCTAAACTAGGCAGAGCCTGTACTATAGGCATCGGCGACTGATATACACACTTATATAGATGTTAATATGCAATAATATTGTGGACATCTCACACAAAGCCAACTGACCCTAAACTAGGTAGAGCCTGTACTATAGGCATCGGCGACTGATATACACACTTATATAGATGTTAATATGCAATAATATTGTGGACATCTCACACAAAGCCAACTGACCCTAAACTAGGCAGAGCCTGTACTATAGGCATCGGCGACTGATATACACACTTATATAGATGTTAATATGCAATAATATTGTGGACATCTCACACAAAGCCAACTGACCCTAAACTAGGCAGAGCCTGTACTATAGGCATCGGCGACTGATATACACACTTATATAGATGTTAATATACAATAATATTGTGGACATCTCACACAAAGCCAACTGACCCTAAACTAGGCAGAGCCTGTACTATAGGCATCGGCGACTGATATACACACTTATATAGATGTTAATATACAATAATATTGTGGACATCTCACACAAAGCCAACTGACCCTAAACTAGGCAGAGCCTGTACTATAGGCATCGGCGACTGATATACACACTTATATAGATGTTAATTTGCAATAATATTGTGGACATCTCACACAAAGCCAAGTATTAAAGTAAGTATCTCGCTAACGCTTACTTACCGACAAGAGTCGATGGAGTAGGGCACTTTGCAGAGAACAGTCAGATCATCTCCGATTCTTCTCACAGCTTCCCGGGGGGTGATGTCGATGTTTTGTCCTGGAAAAAATTATGCAGAGATTAATTCTCTGTATTATCTTTAATTTAATTGGGTGTAAATATATTTTTTTGCTTATTACACACGTAAAGCTCGAGGTGTGACTAATCACTGTACTTAAGTTCATCACCGCCCAGCGTCGGGTGGAAAAATTAAAAAGAACAATATTGTAGCTGGTTCAGACAATATGAATTACAATCGGAATTGCGGTAATTACTCATAAGCAATACAAAAATATATGTAAATAAAAATGTTTTATTTCCATTAACAAATGTTATCAATAATTTAGTGATGACAACCCTAGTAAGTAAGCAATGCAAGTGGCACGCATCCTACTTCCAAACTAAACTACTAAGAGATAAGATATAGTTTCTGTTTGTTTGTTAGATACGATTTAATTCAAAAGCTACTCGACCGATTAAAAAAAATAGACTATTCGAAATCACAGGCATTAAAGTGAAAAAAAAAAATCTTTTTTACTTGTTTCTTCGCTCAATTATACGCAAGCGAAACCGCGAGGCACAGATAGTATGAAATCGACAACATAATATTGATTTTACAACACAAGTAGTAGTTCCTGAGATTATCGCGTTCAAACAAACAACCTCTTCAGCTTTATAATATTAGTAAAGATTGAAAAACATTTCCAAAGTAATATTCCAAAGACCTTTACTGAGAAGAATCGACAAGTTATTCGAAGTATATGATCCCAAGCTTCAATCAAATTTCGGTCAGTTAAACCGGTTGGACCCGGATAGAGCCAGTACAAAGCGGTACAAAGCGGTAAGGCGCCGTTTTCATTTGAAGTGGAATGTACTGGACTGTACTGGTATTTACTCGATATAAGCATGTTTATGTTTTGTATTGTATATTCTAGAGTAAATAATGTGTTTCTCTAAAGATGAATGATTTTATTACATACATACATATTATCACGTAGAGTCCCTGACGAAGTGGGCAGAGAAGAGCGCCAGTTCTCTCTAGACTTACATATCTCTTTCGCTCCGTCCACATTCATCAGTCTCTTCAAACATGCTCGCCTTGCCACAAGGGTCCCGTTGGGTAGGCAGAGGTGTATAAGTAGTACACATACACCCACTTTCCGATATAGTTTAGGTGCCAACGCAACAGATGGCGAGTCCATCGCCGTTACTCAAGCACGACTATACAAACGCCTTTGAATTGCTTCTCAACGACTGCAGGTTTTTCTCTCGATTCAGTTCAGAAAAACTCATTGGTACAGTCGGGGTTCGAGCTTGCGATCTTTGTGTCGCAGGCGAACTCGAACCACTTGGCCACCACGGTAGATATGCATATAAACATACAATATATATGTCGTGCTAATACCAATTACAAGATGGCGGTGAAGTCACACAAGAGCAGCCAATTGATATACGTATGGTCGCCATGCAATTATGGTGTTTGCCCGGGAGAACAGCGACATGAGTGGAGTCGATGTAAGGTTAAAAATACTTATTGAAGTGAAAACTTCTTTAGTTGCGCTTGGCACTTTTTTTAGATGGGTAAAATATGTTAAACTCGCGTCAGATCCGTACCCTGATCTAAAAAGCGTAAGATTTTTGGAGAGGGGGTAATATGGACCTCTCTTCCTACCGTACAGTGAAAATGTGTGGTAACCCTCTAATAACTTTTGAACGGCTTGACCGATCGAAACGAGACTTAAGGCATTTGAAAGAATTCCACTTAAATTAGACTTTCTGAAAATTTGTAGTCATTCAGCATGGTAGATTCCGAGAAATAAAAAAAATCACAAAGTTGATGTTTAAGTTTTCACTTTTCACCTCTGCCTACCCCTTCGGGGACCCTTGTGGGAAGGCGTGAGGATATATTATTATTATTATTAAAGAATTATAAAATTAAGTTGATTGCGGGTAATGTCGCAGGGCAAAGGAAGTAACAACAATGAGTCTCCACGGTCACTCTGTTCTATTTAACGTTTTTTCTGTACAAACGCCAACTAAACGGTAGAATTGGGGTCAATTCCGTCTTTGTGATACCGTCTCATGTCTTTAGCGGCAAGCTCTCATTGCGACTAAGAGAAACAATAATTTTATCAATCTATACTAGCTTAGCCTCGCGATTTCACCCGGGTATAATTCCATTTCATTGGTAATGTAAAGCCGTGATGGCAGAATTGTTGAGTTCGAATCCCGACTGTACCAATGAGTTTTTCTGAACTTAAGTACAGTGATTAGTCACACCACGAGCTTTACGGTGAAGGAAAACATCGAGAGGAAACCTGCATACGTCTGAGAAGCAATTCAAAGGCGTATGTATAGTCGTGCTTGACTGGCGATGGATTCACTGTCACGTTAGCGCTTAAAACAGATCCCTGGCGGAAAGTGTATGTACCACTTACATACTTCTGCCTACCGCTTCGGGGACCCTTATGGGAAATCGGGAAGATATATATTTTGTGTGTTAATAACTTTGAGAAGAAATTCAAAGGCGTATGTATAGTCCTGCTTGAGTAAGGGCGATGGACTCGCAATCTGTCACGTTAGCACCTAATATACCTCTGGCGGAAAGTGGGTGAGTGGATATTACCCATACACCTCTGCGTACCCCTTCGGGGACCCTTGTGGGAAGGCGTGAGGATATATTATTATTTTATTAATAATAAAGATCAAGCTTGATGGCACATTGTATTCTATCCAATGTTATATCTACCCAAGTTGGACGGAGTATGCGGGTTCGGGGGACGGGTTCCAGGCTAGACTTAGGCTAAGCCTAAAAGCATTGTGTAACTGGACACACACTATATGGACTTACGTGGTAAAGCACTATACACAACAAAATATTGTATCCAACGCAAGGGACACAGGAACACTTATTGAACTACGCACATTACATTTACATATTTTTATTAAGATGAACATACATACATACATATCATCACGCCAAGTCCCTAACGGGGTAGGCAGATGTATAGAGCGCCAGTTCTCTCTAGACTTACATACCTCTTTCGCTTCGTCCACATTCATCAGTCTCTTCATACATGCTCGTCGGTTTCGAGTACTCATAACGTTCCCGTCCTTGAGAGTCCGATCGATTTGATCCAGGTAGTTGGAACGTGGCCTTCCTCTGCCTCTTCTTGCACACACTTTTGCTTGAGATGAAAGATCATATTATTGTTGTTTGTTATGGATAAACTCAATAATAGTCGGGCCTCGATCTTGCAACATCTGCGTTGTAAGCGACTACTCGAACCACTCTGCCATCACGGATGACATGATATAGTTGGAATAATCGGAGTTCGAACGTGCAACCCTTGTATCGTAAGCCACTAGTCGAACCGCTCTGCCACCTCGGCCTTTAAGCATTTAAAATTACCCCAATAATTGACGAGCACTTAAAATAAACCAAGAATCATTCCCTTACAACAAAGTACATCACTATACTAATATTTTATCCAATATATGGACAATTTGTATTATTACAAGCCTTGTTAAGAACAAATCCAGGGCTGTCGCGAATTATTTTCTAATGTGAAATATTTCAATATGTACATGCCTTAGTCGTGAAGTTCGCTGAAACCCGACAATTATATGAATAACACGAGTTGAATGATACCTAAGGATTAATATGTTGTATTTAGGTGTCAACGTGACAGATGGAGTCCGTCGCTACTTCGCACTACTATGTCTTTGGATGTCTTGTAGTGATGAGCGTTGAATCAACGAACTAGTTGAATCAACCTCCTGTCAACGTGATCTCCTGTCAACGTATTAACGTTAACCGTTTATGAATCAACTAGTTGAATTCGTCAACGACGTTTATGAATTTAACTCGTGCGTCTCGTTCAATAAACGAGAACGCAAACGCAACGAGCTGAGCAATTTAAAAAACTTACGTTGAAAATAACGTCATAGATTGCGAGTGACGGTCATATCATACAATTTGAACTCTTAAGTTTGTAAAATTTGTTTCTAAAATTTAACGCGCAATCGTTGAATAAAACCGTTCAATGAATCAACGGGTTACGTTGCAAGTTGACATTAGTAGCACGTTAACTCGTTGACGAATTTAATTAGTTGACAAACGTAAATCAACGTTAACGTTTCGTTAACGGTAAAACCGTCAACGACCCATGAAAATTAGGTATAGAAAAAACTCATTGGAAATACTCGGCCACCAGCGCTGTACCTAAGTTTAGAAAAGTTTTCAGTAAAGACCCACAGTTTGACACGGCCAACCCGGCTACTGAAACCACTTGACTAGGGCGGCTATTCTGCCGGCCGTCTGGTCTAGTGGCTATGAGCTGACTGCGAAACTTGAGGTCGCGGGTTCGAATCCTGCTGAGGGCAGATATTTGTGTGATGAACACGAGTATTTGTACCTTAGTCTTGGATGTCCTATGTATTTATGTATATATCTATCTATATAAGTAAATATATCGTTGGCTAGTTACCATAAGACAAGCTTGCTTAATTTGGGACTAGGTCAATGTGTGTGGAATTGTATTTATTATTATTATTTATTTGATTTGTTACAACCCTACGCGCAATAGTAAGTACCCAATCCCCTGAGGCCCAAAGCCCGCTACTGGCAAATACGAGGGGATTCCGTACATAACTGTGCAACAATTTGTTTCAATAATTGCCACTCGCGACTGTGGTCCAAAATCTTTATTAAATTTGACCAGCTGCTATAATGACGTTTAATATATGACTTCATAGTAAAGCCATTCTTGTAAGATATAGAAAGAATACTATTGATTTAGTAGTCTTAACTTTTAGTATCTTAGATCGAATCCGCAATGAAGAGATTCGCAAATTCATCTGGCGTGAACGAGGGTGTGATTGTAAAGATGAAGAAAGGCATGGTACGTTGGTTTGGACATATAGAAAGGATGAGTGAAGAAAGATTGACGAAACAGACATACAAAGCAAAAGTGTGTGCAAGAAGAGGCAGAGGAAGACCACGTTCCAACTACGTAGATCTAATCGATCGGACGCTCAAGGACGGGAACGTCATGAGCACTCCTGACAGGCGAGCATGTATGAAGAGACTGATGAATGTGGACGAAGCAAGGTGTTTAAGTCTAAAGAGAACTGACGCTTTACTTTCTCTGCCTATTCTGCGAAGGACTCGGCATGATGTGTGTGTGTGTGTGTGTAAAGCCGTGTTTGAAAAGTTGGCACGTATTTTAATATATATATCGCAACAAGAGGAAAGTGTAGAAAGTAATTCATTTATATAATATATTATTATGTGTATACCCGATTACCAATTACGGCTTGGCCTCTTAAACGTTAAATTTATTACAAGGGCGGAGTAGTAACGTCTTCAAATGGTAATGCGGAACCCTATTAGTTTTTATTGCAGTTTGAGATTTGTTTGCTTGAGTTATTTTGAGGATGGCAATAAAATTTAAATGATATAAAAATACGTAAAAATTTTAAGATTAGGGAAGAAATCTCTCGTAGGGACAGAGGATACTTAAGGATGGGAACGTGAAGGGTACTCTCTAAGATTCACAATTGAACCCGATAGGTGGCGCCACTGGGGCCGTGGTTTTTTTTTTATCCGTACGAAACTGGGCGGGACAATAATAATAACAAATATATAAAGACTAGCTGTGCCCGCGACTTCGTCCGCATGGGATTTAACAAAAAAAAAATAAAAAAAAAGTAGTCTAAGTTATTCCTTTTAACATCAGCTATCTGCCAGTGAAAGTCCCGTCAAAATCGGCCCAGCCGTTTCAGAGATTAGCCGGAACAAACAGACAGAAGGATGAAAATTTAAAAAAATTATATTTTGGTTTTTGTACCGTGTATACCGTGCATCCATATGCATTTAGTAAAAAGCGGTTATTTTAATATTACAAACAGACACTCCAATTTTATTTATTTGTATAGATAAGGTAAAACGATTGTCAACTAAGTAAAGTTGATATAATCTGCTTTTATTTTTTTTTGTTTATTTTTTAAATTATTTTTCTCTGTGGCGTTTTGTGTACGTTTTTATCTCCTTTATATTATTCATAAATAAGATGTCAATCCAACCCCATTGAGTGACAATCAGAATGCGC
This sequence comes from Drepana falcataria, assembly GCA_945859725.1. NCBI lineage: Eukaryota > Metazoa > Arthropoda > Insecta > Lepidoptera > Drepanidae > Drepana > Drepana falcataria. Next base: position 373,129 of record OX243950.1, on the reverse strand, counting down.
AATGTAGTCACCCCAGCCACCCTCGGGGCGGCGAGGGGTTCATTTCAATGGGTGGTCGGCTATCTGATAGATTATCAAATATATTCATATTATTATTACTATTAATGAACAATTTTTTAAGTTTTGTGGTAGCATGTGAGTAGCATTGGTATTTCATCTTCATAAGCTAAAACAAAAAATATTTTGTTGTCCCACGTTGGGCGCCCAAGCTTCAGGATCATTGACCTGCAATTTCTATTTCTTCTAATATTGTATAGTTGAAGAGTTATTTTGTTTAAACGCGCTGATCCCAGGGACTTCCAATCCCATTTTTAAAATCGCTAATGAAACGGAGCACGGCTGGTAATAAATAAATTGGGATAAAATTTACCTTGGGATAATTCCACACAAATTGACCTAGACCCAAACTAAGCTAAGCTATGGAATAATAAATAATATAATAATATATCCTCACGCCTTCCCACAAGGGTCCCCGAAGGGGTAGGCAGAGGTGTATAGGTAATACCCACACACCCACTTTCCGCCAGAGGTATATTAGTTGCCAACGTGACAGATGGCGAGTCCATCGCCGTTACTCAAGCACGGCTATACATACGCCTTTGAATTTCTTCTCAGACGTATGCAGGTTTCCTCTCGATGTTTTCCTTCACCGTAAAGCTCGTGGTGTGACTAATCACTGTACTTAAGTTCAGAAAAAACTCTATGGTACAGTCGGGATTCGAACATGCGATATATGTATTTAGGTGACAGGTTAGGTGTTGTTATGTGCTATAAATACATTTTGTTGTTGCCATTCCTACATAAAGTGTATCACTTAAGTGGTATAAAATATTGTCCTATGAATCCGACATCCAAAGGTCCCCTATATGAATATGATCAATAAAGTACTACATTTTGATATTGAAAACCACAATTTGAATAACAATGGATGTACTCCGATCCCCCTAATAAGGGACCGCAAAGGGTCCCAGAGCGCTTTGTAACAAGCTTCTGTGGGACGCGTGACTAATTGGACCGGTATTTTATAATCACGTTTGACCACAATATCAGATGAGAAGGTGGCTGATAAAGGAGAATATGTGACCACGGTAGGTGGTCACCGCAGTGGCAGATATCCTGCCGCCAAGCACTTAACGGACACTACACTGTGACCACCGCAGTGTCAGATATCCTGCCGCCAAGTACTAGTGTACGTACACTACACTGTGTGCCGGTGGACAGGGCACTGTAGCTAGTCACATTACTGGCCATAAGGGACTGGGTACTAGGTGGTAGGCGTCTTATTGCAACAGTCCGGCTAGGTGACCACCCCAGTGGCAGATATCCTGCCGCCAAGCACTAGTGTACGTACACTACACTGTGTGCCGGTGTGGAAGACACTGCCTTCAATCGTGAGAATTTCTTCGGAGAAACACAGACTACGGTACCCGCTTATCATCAGCCGAGCAGCAAACGTGTAACAGCCCTACACTAACGAGTGTCACGGGAATAAGGGTGCACTATTCAAATAAAATGGACGTGTGTTTGATCAGGGATTATCACATTGAAGAGCGTGGCAAATTGTGGTCGCTTGTTACTTAGCCAGGGGTGTCGTGGCTATTGTGTATTTGAGCCCCTAAGGGCTCATATCATAAAAAGATTTTTTATCTTTGTTGCCGTCTGAACAGATTTAGACGTCGAAGATAAAATATATTAGAGAGCAGTAGTAGATGGCGAGTCCATCGCCGTTACTCAAGCACGACTATACATACGCCTTTGAATTGCTTCTCAGACGTATGCAGGTTTCCTCTCGATGTTTTCCTTCACCGTAAAGCTCGTGGTGTGACTAATCACTGTACTTCTGAAAACACTAGTGAATATTTGCTTTGCAGGCGAGTCGATCACCACGGGTTTAATAATAACAAAAAGTGAATCATTAAATTCGACCACGGACAATAAATCTGGCATAGCCAATAGAGCGATACCCTAAACGGGATTAGCTACTGTGAATAAATTCAGATCTGTCCCCAATTGTCCCCAAGTCCCATTCAAACTGTACAATGGGTACTTGGAACACAGATGTGCATTTTTTGTTTATGGATCGAATTACTGTTTTTTTTTTATTGTAATGTGGTCATGCTTTAAAGCGTGCTCTATTAGAAGGGGGAGATAAAGTAACGACAAGGGTCCCCGAAGGGGTAAGCGGAGGTGCACAACATACTTTTCGCTGGAGATATATATTTAAGTGCCAACGTGACAGATGGTGAGTCCATCGCCGTTACTCCAGCACGACTATACATACGCCTTTGAATTTCTTCTCAGACGTATGCAGGTTTCCTCTCGATGTTGTCCTTCACCGTAAAGCTCGTGGTGTGACTAATCACTGTACTTAAGTTCAGAAAAACTCATTGGTACAGTCGGGATTCGAACTTGCAATCTGTATTACAGACTTATATAACTTATAAAACTAATGACACTATTAAAAATTCTCATTAAAATAGGCATTTTAATAAGTGATGCAATAAATAACCCCCCTGAATATCTCTCGTGGCGAAGTGACTGTATATTAGGTGCTAATTTAACGGGCCCCCGGTTCTATTCTGCTCGCCCCAACCTACGGAGCGTGAAGATTTGATGTCAGTTCGTTTGTCCACTACTCTATGAGTATATACACTAGCTTGTGCCCCGGCTTCATTCACGTTCTTGTCATTATATACATACACAGCACAAATATTGCATGTTCCAATCCAGACTGTACCAATGAGTTTTTCTGATCTTCAGTACAGTGACTAGTAAAACCACTTTACAGTGCAAAAGATATTAATTAATAAATACAATTTTCCCTTTGATTATTTCAACTCTGTAACATATCTCTCTGGGGATGAATGTTAATGTATATATATATCCTCACGCCTTCCCACAAGGGTCCCCGAAGGGTATGCAGAGATGTATAGGTAATACCCACACACCCACTTTCCGCCAGAGGTATATTAGGTGCCAACGTGACAGATGGCGAGTCCATCGCCGTTACTCCAGCACGACTATACATACGCCTTTGAATTTCTTCTCAGACGTATGCAGGTTTCCTCTCGATGTTGTCCTTCACCGTAAAGCTCGTGGTGTGACTAATCACTGTACTTAAGTTCAGAAAAACTCATTGGTACAGTCGGGATTCGAACTTGCGACCTTTGCGTCGCAGGCAACTGCTCGAACCACTCGGCCACCACGGCTCTCTCAATGCTAATGCCTGCAGTTTTATACTACTGCAGGCATTATCGTACATTTATTTGTATCTGTTCCTTAATTAATAATTTATATCTATACAAATTGATAAAATTTAAGTGTCAGTTTGTAATATTTAAAAAACCGCGTTTTACTAAATGCATATACACCGTACATACACCATTATTTTTGTCTGTCTGTTTGTTCCGGCTAATATCCGAAACGGCTGGAATGATTTTGACGCGACTTTCACTGCCAGATAGCTGATGTAAAAAGTAGTGACTTAGGCTACTTTTGTTTTAGAAACTAAACAATAACTTTTTTGTTAAATTCCACGCGGACGTAGTCGCGGTCACAGCTAGTAAATAAATAAATATATACCTGGGACAATTGCACACAAATTGACCTAGTCCCAAATTAAGCAAAGCTTGTGTTATGGTAACTAGACAACGATATATTTACTTATATAGATAGATATATACATAAATACATAGGACATCCAAGACTAAGGTACAAATACTCGTGTTCATCACAAAAATATCTGCCCTCATCGGGATTCGAACCCGCGACCTCAAGCTTCGCAGTCAGGAGCTCTAACCACTAGACCAGGCGATCAAAAATCAATAAAAAAAAAAACCAATGAAAGCAAAATATTACGCGGATGAAGCCACGGGGCACGGTAAGGCACGTTTGCGCGAGAACCCAACAGCCTTTGGCGGTCACCCATCTAATAAATAACCGCAGGCGCGTTCTCACGATGTTGTGACAGAGCGATGATGGCACCGTTTCAAACATATTTGCCGGCAGCTTAGCCGATAAGCCGACATGAGTATCAAACACTATGTTTGGACCCCACATACCGCAAATAAAGACCCATACAGTAAATATGAGATTACTTCTCGCGTGTAGGGTTGTCGCTTTTAATGTCGATTATTATGTGCGTTCCTTTTTGCTATGCAAAAATTTTGCATTTTTGTTTATTTACTAGCTGCAAACCGTGGGTACACCTGCGCCATATTTTGTGAATAGGAACTATTTTAAGTTGAACTATTTAGGTAATATATAAATTGTAAAAACTCGTAAAAGTTTCTTCTTTCAACTTTAGCGCCATCTTCCTATTTTCATCTTTTACGAATAATAAGAAAACTTTTTAAAACAAGATGACCGAATTCAGCAGGCCGTTCTCAAGTTATAGCGTGACCAGGAGAAATAGGGATTAATTTTTTTATACAGATAATTTAGAAGCTTTTTAGTAGAGTTTATACACAAGTGCAGATGGCGCTTTTGCCGTAACGCGTTACGTAACGAAGCAGTTACCCTCCCGTAAGACATTATCACTAAAAAACTATTTTTGTGCCAAATTTAATCAAATTCCATTCAGTATTTTAATTTTTTATAATAATATATCCTCATGCCTTCCCATAAGGGTCAGAGGTTAGGCAGAGGTGTATAGGTAATACCCACACACCCACTTTGCGCCAGAGGTATATTAGGTGCCAACGTGACAGATGGCGAGTCCATCGCCGTTACTCAAGCACGACTATTCATACGCCTTTGAATGCCTTCTCAGACGTATGCAGGTTTCCTCTCGATGTTTTCCTTCACCGTAAAGCTCGTGGTGTGAATTTTTCACATTTATAATATTAACAAGATATTTTATACAGTCCCTAACGTAAACAGTAGATCATAACTTTTGACAACCCTAAGCCTGCAACCCTTTCATGAATCCAATATATGTTTGTACCCTCACGAATCGACAGACCGATGCTGATCCGATTTTTATTAGATAGATGCTTGGATTCGGTCGTTTAGACGGATGTGTCGCCGTAGGGCGGGCGGGCATCAGGCTGGGCGGGGGAGGGCTTGTCACTGGACCGTACATTTAATAACGTATCCATGTAACAGGGTAGGCAGAGAGTATAGAGCGCCAGTACTCTCAAAGAGGTATGTAGACTTACATACCTCTTTCGCTTCGTCCACATTCATCAGTCTCCTCATACATGCCGGTTTCGAGTACTCTTATTTATTTATTTATAAGGTTTACCAACAATACACATATTAAACCTTAAAGTACACTTGATCATAAAAACAAGTCCTGATATGTGTTTATATATATGTATAATGACACGTATACACAACATTCACTTTACATAACATATAAGTTTGATAACAAATAAAATAAGTATAGAGAATAATGACGAAAATTGTTTCAACTTTATAATAAATAATAATATATCCTCACGCCTTCCCACAAGGGTCCCCGAAGGGGTAGGCAGAGGTGTATAGGTAATACCCACACACCCACTTTCCGCCAGAGGTATATTAGGTGCCAACGTGACAGATGGCGAGTCCATCGCCGTTACTCAAGCACGACTATACATACGCCTTTGAATTTCTTCTCAGACGTATGCAGGTTTTCTCTCGATGTTTTCCTTCACCGTAAAGCTCGTGGTGTGACTAATCACTGTACTTAAGTTCAGAAAAACTCATTGGTACAGTCGGGGTTCGACCTTGCGACCTTTCGCCGAGTGGTTCGAGCAGTTGCCTGCGACGCAAAGGTGTCAAGTTCGTATCCCGACTGTACCAATGAGTTTTTCTGAACTTAAGTACAGTGATTAGTCACACCACGAGCTTTACGGTGAAGGAAAACATCGAGAGAAAACCTGCATACGTCTGAGAAGAAATTCAAAGGCGTATGTATAGTCGTGCTTGAGTAACGGCGATGGACTCGCCATCTGTCACGTTGGCACCTAATATACCTCTGGCGGAAAGTATGGGTATTACCTATACACCTCTGCCTACCCCTACGGGGACCCTTGTGGGCAGGCGTGAGGATACACTAATTGCAAGAAAAAAAATTACGCCAAAATAAATGTCCAACCGTGCGAAGCCGGGACGAGCCGCTAGCTTGTACATATAACATAACGTTTCGTCCATCTATCTTTACTCATGGCTTTTGCATCAACGCTCGTCATAATAATAACAAACATGCGAAGTCGGGTTAGACTACTAGTTTAATACTTACACTACATTAGGGGAGGACTAATGGCGCATAAATAACGCGAACAGGGAATCGAACCAGGATTGTAATATCTTCCTGTACACACCGGAAGTCATTGCTTTCAGTCCATATGACCCCCTTGATATATACGCGCTGCATCGCGTTTCCGGTCGGTTAGCAAGATGCATTATAGTATGTTAGCAATGTTGAAGAAACATAGAGATATGTGTGTGATGGTATCTCCCGTGGTCCACTGCCCAGCACTGGGCACTGGTGGTCAGTTAAATGGTATACATATAGCTGAGTGGTTCGAGAAGTTGCCTGCGACACAAAGATCGCAAGTTCGATCGAAGTTGGGTATTAAAAGATGCAACGGTTAAACGTTGTCCTGTCAAGTTTGTTAGTTCAAGTAGCTTAGCCGAACGAAGTATGGTGATCAGTCACACCACGAGCTTAACGGTGAAGGAAAACATCGAGAGGAAACCTGCATACGTCTGAGAAGTAATTCAAAGGCGTATGTATAGTCGTGCTTGAGTCGTGCTTATATATATACAAATCACACGTGTTTGTTTGTTAAAATTCTCAGAACGCATTGCTTGGTGCGAATACCATTTGAGCATTGCTGTCTCGCGGTACGTGTCCGTTGTGACAAAGAGGTAAATCTTTATTGGTCAATAAAGTGTTCCAAGAATTAACTGTGTTTGTCAAACTATAATATTAGTTACTTAAATACTCATCACGCCGAGACCCTAACGGGGGTAGGCAGAGAGCGCCAGTTTTGTTTAAACTTGCAAATGGTTCCGTCCACATTCATCAGTCTCTTCATACATGCTCGTAGGTTTCGAGTACTCTTAACGTTCCCGTCCTTGAGAGTCCGATCTATTTGATCCAGGTAGTTGGAACGTGGTCTTCCTCTGCCTCTTCTTACACACACTTTTGCTTTGTATATCTGTTTCGTCAATATTTCTTCACTCATCCTCTCTGTGTCCAAACCAACGTAACATGCCTTTCTTCATCTTTACAATCACGCCCTCATTCACGCCAGTTGATTTGCGAATCTCTTCATTGCGGATTCGATCTAATATCGTTACTCCGCACATTTTTCGAAGAGATTGCATCTCAACTGCATTCAAGCTATTTTCATACTTCCTCTGACATACCCAGGATTCGCTGCCATACAATAAAGTCACCAATATCGCGTTGTGGACAGCAACTCGAGCATTCTTGCTCAGACATCTGCCCACCAACGGCGACATGGCCCCATTCACCTCATTACCGGCAGTTACGTAAGCAACTAAACTATATGATAAAAAGTGGGTGTTACCTGCACACCTCTGCCTACCCCTTCAGGGACCCATGTGGGGAGGCGGGAATATAAAATGCAATTGTATAATCTTTATAATTGTCCAGTGAGCTTCTGAAAATGGAACGCGCCATAAAGCGGTAATGTAACCGGGTCACCGGTTGCCTGCTCTATAGTTGTGCATAACGGTAATTCAGAGCCCTACTATGGGTATAAGTTTAGTACTTTTTGAGTTATGTTTATCCTCACGCCTTCCCACAAGGGTCCCCGAAGGGGTAGGCAGAGGTGTATAGGTAATACCGACACACCCACTTTCCAACAGAGGTATATTAGGTGCCAACGTGACAAATGGCGAGTCCATCGCCGTTGCTCAAGCACGATTATACATACGCCTTTGAATTTCTTCTCGGACGTATGTAGGTTTCCTCTCGATGTTTTCGTTCACCGTAACGCTCGTGGTGTGACTAATCACTGTACTTAAGTTCAGAAAAACTCATTGGTACAGTCGGGATTCGAACTTGCGACCTTTGCGTCGCAGGCAACTGCTCGAACCACTCGGCCACCACGGCTACTTTTTGAGTTAAATTGTAATATACATACATATCATCACGCCAAGTCCCTAATGGGGTAGGCAGCGAGAATAGAGCGCCAGTTCTCTCTTGACTTACATACCTAAGATAGGTAGGGCATAATGGGTTTCCCGTTCGAATTTGTATCTGCCCGACTGGGGCAGGACCTCTCACCTTATAGAAGGCCGTAGCCAAATAACACAATTTATTGTGTTGTGTTCCTACGTGGTGAATAAGGTTTCCAGTAATGAGCTCCTTGGGGAGGGGGGAGGATTGTTATATTGTGTTGGCAGCAGAGGGATTGGTCCCAATACATGTTTGGCACTTAAGTGGTATAGAAAAAAATACCTCTTTCGCTTCGTCCACATCCATCAGTCTCTTCATACATGCTCTAAACCAACTCTGTACAACGAGCGCCAGCAATGCATACGGAGCCAGAACGGATAATGCCTTATATTAATGAAAGTACAACAAACCCAACGAAGCCACGTCTTAACCTACATTCACGATAGGGGGTTATGCGTTACACAATTGCGTCATTTCGTTATCGTGCGTGACTTTTTGTACGTGTGTTTATCTGTCGATCTGCAATTTGACGTAAGATATACAGCTTTATAGCTAAGGTAATAGGGTCCAAATCGGTTTTATCTATGCCTGCTATACTTCAAGATCGCTATCTTCAGCTCTATTTCAATGGTGATAGAGGTCACAGTGGCATTTATGAATGTACAAGGATTTGGGCTCGTGGGAAATGCTTGTAGAAATAATTTCAATACAATAAATTTGGAAAAATCTTTACGCCTCCTCACAAGGTCCTAGAAGATGTAGGCAGAAGTTTTAAGTACCCACACACCCACATTCCGCCAGAGATATATTTTAGGTGCCAACGTGACAGATGGCGAGTCCATCGCCGTTACTCAAGCACGACTATACATACGCCTTTGAATGTCTTCTTAGACCTATGCAGGTTTCCTCTCGATGTTTTCCTTCACCGTAAAGCTCGTGGTGTGACTAATCACTGTACTTAAGTTTAGACAAACTCAATGGTACAGTCGGGATTCGAACTTGCTATCTTTGTATTGTAAAATTTGTTAAGGATCTGTGTACCTACATAAATTGGTTGATATCAGCTGATTCAACACAACTGACAACGGGGTAGGCAGAGAGTATAGAGCGCCAGTTCTCTCTAGACTTACATACCTCTATCGAATCGTCCACATTCATCAGTCACTTAAAATGTAGACTTAATAATTCGGACGAAGCCGGGCCGGGTCGCTTGTGTAATATATTTAGTTCATCGTGCGACGCCGAAGTAAAGGAAATGCATTTCAAGCAGGAAATTGAATGCAACTTGGTTCGCTGCTCCCAGAGTCTAACTTAATAGCGTATACAAGTTGTATGTATGGCAACACACACAAAATCTTAATATTGTATTCAATGCAAAGGACACAGGGAACACTTATTGAACGTCATATACTTAACTAAAACTACAGTTACCACAACACACCCACTTTCCGCCAGATATATATTTTAGGTCCCAATGTGACAGATGGCGAGTCCGTCGCCGTTACTCAAGCACGACTAGGGATACATACGCCTTTGAATGTCTTCTCAGACGTATGCAGGTTTTCCTTCACCGTAAAGCTCGTGGTGTGACTAATCACTGTACTTAAGTTCAGAAAAATACATTGGTACAGTCGGAATTCGAATTACATTTGTGTTGGAGGCAACTACTCAAATCAGCCACGACTGCTAAAAATCTACTAAGTTTGCTTAATGATAATAATTACGCGGGCGTAACAGCGAGCTTTACAAGTATGCATACTAATATCATAGAGAGGAAAGATTTGATTGTTTGTTTGTCTGTTTGTATTGGATAGACTCCGAAACTACTGGACCGATTTGAGAAATTCTTTCACCATTGGAGAGCTACATTCACCTTGAGTGACATAGGCTATATTTTCTTTTATAAAAAAGCTTATGTCCACCCGAGCGAAGCCGGGACGGAACGCTAGTGTATTATATATTGGAAGCCACGCACGGAATCCTAATTCATTCCAAACCGTAATAACGGTTACCATAACAGGCGTCTACGTTGTGAATATAAATCCGTATGTTCCATAAACGAAATGATTCATATGTATTCAGAGCAATGGCATTACGCGCCGGGTCACATTATCGCCCAACCGGTTCGGATCCTGAGTTATTGCATCGTTCCCGATGGTATACGGCCTCTGTTCCCGTCTCCAATAAGGATATTGGGATTTTCTTTACTAGATGTATTAATAAATCCGTATTTAGCCAAGCCGTAAAAATACAAAGAGTAGTTGCCTGCGACATAAAGATCGCAAGTTTGAATCCCGACTGTAGGTACTAATGAGTTTTTCTGAACTTAAGTACAGTGATGGTCACACAACGAGATTACGATGATAGAAAACATCGATCCTGCATACGTCTGAGAAGCAATTCAAAGGCTTATGTATAGTCATGCTTGAGTAACGGTGATGGACTCGCCATCTGTCACGTTGGCACGTAAATTATTTCTATGTCGGAAAGTGGGTTTGAGGGTATTACCCGTTCGGGGACCCTTGTGGGGAGGCGTGAGGATATATTTATTATTTATATATATGCATAGGGCCTCAGGCAATAAAACAGTTGTCTTCTAGAAGTTTTAGGGTGGACAGGCAGGCACACACACCCACGCACATACAAATATATACATACATATCATCACGCCGAGTCCCTATCGGGGTAGGCAGATATATACAAATATATAGAACATCATGTTATTGACAGCCTTAAATTAAAATTAAATGACGGCCGCCTGGTCTAGTGGTTAGCGCTCCTGACAGCGAAACTTGAGGTCGCGTGTTCGAATCCCGCTGAGGGCAGATATTTGTGTGATGAACATGAGTATTTGCACCTTAGTCTTGGATTTCCTATGTATTAATGTATATATCTATCTATATAAGTAAATATAATCGTTGACTAATTACCATAATAAAAGTGTTAACCTTGCAGATGAGGAGAAGTTTGGTGTGAAACACAAACTATGCTTTTGTGCTGGAAAACCTTTATTTTACGAACTTACATTAACAACTTTTGCCAACTTACGTCCAACTGACAATTTTTTCCTTTTTCTGTCTAACTGACAGTAAACCTACTTGGATGTGTCGTCAACAAAAAGCTTTGCTTAACTTGGAACTACGTACATTTTTGAAGAATTATCAAGGTAATAATTGCCGAAATACTCGCATTCATCACACAAATATCCAGCGGGTATCAAACCTGCGACCTCTAGCTTCTAAGCCATTAGACAAACGTCTTAAAAGTAGCGTGCTAGGACCACAGTGTCCCCGAGATCTTAATTAAAGACCCCTTTAAACTGTATGCAATGTAATGGATAGCGCTATATTGTCCTTAATTGGACCTCCTTCCCACGGTGTAGCTCACCAATTTGACGGCCTAAGACCTCACCATGACGTGCTGATTGCATTCTTCATTCAAGAATATCTCTGTATTATGTATGACTAGCTTATGCCCGCGGCTTCGCCCGCGTGGAGTTCGAAAAAGTTGCTTGTTTTTTCCTAATGGAAAACATACCAACTTTCGCCTTTTTAATATTAGAACTTTGAATTTTTCAAGTATAGGTAGCTAGGTATAAGCTATCACCATTTCAAGTATAGGTAGCTAGGTATAAGCTATCACCATTTCAAGTATAGGTAGCTAGGTATAAGCTATCACCATTTCAAGTATATGTAGCTAGGTATAAGCTATCACCATTTCAAGTATAGGTAGCTAGGTATAAGCTATCACCATTTCAAGTATACCCTATCACCATTTCAAGTATAGGTAGCTAGGTATAAGCTATCACCATTTCAAGTATAGGTAGCTAGGTATAAGCTATCACCATTTCAAGTATAGGTAGCTAGGTATAAGCTACCACCATTTCAAGTATAGGTAGCTAGGTATAAGCTATCACCATTTCAAGTATAGGTAGCTAGGTATAAGCTATCACCATTTCAAGTATACCCTATCACCATTTCAAGTATAGGTAGCTAGGTATAAGCTATCACCATTTCAAGTATAGGTAGCTAGGTATAAGCTACCACCATTTCAAGTGTAGGTAGCTAGGTATAAGCTACCACCATTTCAAGTATAGGTAGCTAGGTATAAGCTACCACCATTTCAACTTTCAGCCAAATCGGTTCAGCCGTTTGGCCGTGAAGGAACCGCAAACATCCAAACTTACAAACTTACAAATTTTCACGTTTATAATATTAGTAAGATAAGATATATCTCTATATCATAAACAGCAGAGAGAGAGAGCAGAGAGATTGTAGAGAGAACTGGCGCTCTATCCTCTCTGCCTACCCCGTTAGGGACTTGGAGTGATGATATGTATGTATGTATGTATGTATTTTTCATTATTGCTCCGCTTGTATTGGTCGTAGCGTGAGTTGATAGAGCCTATAGCGTTCTTTAATACATGGGCGATCCAACAATAAAAGTTGTTTTTAATTCGAACCAGCAGTTCCTAAGATCACCACGTCCAAACCAACTGACAAACTCTTCGGCTTTATGTAAAACTATACATAGACATTAAGATACATACAACCTCCTCCCAGGGCAGTAAAACGGCATTTACCTGGAAGAGGAAAGAAACATTTGAATTACTTAATTATTTATAACTTTTATTTAAGTTATATATCCTCACGCCTTCCCACAAGGGTCCCCGAAGGGGTAGGCAGAGGTGTATAGGTAATACCCACACACCCACTTTCCGCCAGAGGTATATTAGGTGCCAACGTGACAGGTGGCGAGTCCATCGCCGTTACTCAAGCACGACTATACATACGCGTTTGAATTTCTTCTCAGACCTATGCAGGTTTTCTCTCGATGTTTTCCTTCACCGTAAAGCTCGTGGTGTGACTAATCACTGTACTTAAGTTCAGAAAAACTCATTGGTACAGTCGGGATTCGGACTAACAGCAAAATTCACATAAAGTACAATAATGCACGCAAATACTCTGGTGGGGATTTCGTCCTCGTTACACTTCACAAATGTAGTGAAGTACAAGAGAACGCTTTTAAACTCGAATGTACAGGACTGAAACTTTTGTCAAAGGACGTTTTGTGAGTGTGCAGACAGGCAAGGATGGTTTTAAAGTTTCGCTTTGTTAATAAGGAAACACGGGAAAACCTGCGGTATATTATGAAGTTAAACTTGTTTGGCCATGTCGAGATAATGAATGAAGAGAGAGGTAGGGCATAACGGGTTTCCCGTTCGAATTTGTATCTGCCCGACTGGGGCAGGACCTCCACCTTACAGAAGGCCGTAGCCAAATAACACTATTTGTGTTGTGTTGTGTCCCACGCGGTGAATAAGGTTTCCAGTAATTAGCTCCTTGGGGAGGGGGGAGGATTGTTATATTGTGTTGGCAGCAGAGGGATTAGTCCAATTATGCTGCCAACACAGTATAACTCTCCGAACATAGAGTGGCAACGCGCAAGTGATACTTCGGTATTGTAAGCGTAAAAGCGTAAAAAGCAAAAGTGTGTGCAAGAAGAGGCAGAGGAAGGCCACGTTCCAACTACCTGGATCAAATAGATCGGACTCTCAAGGACGGGAACGTTAAGAGTACTCGAAACCGACGAGCATGTATGGAGAGACTGATGAATGTGGACGAAGCGAAAGAGGTATGTAAGTCTAGAGAGAACTGGCGCTCTATACTCTCTGCCTACCCCGCTAGGGACTTGGCGTGATGATATGTATGTATGTAAGCGTAAATGGGCTTCGGTAACCTTTTTCTATCGGGTGGCCGTATGCTTGTTTGCCACTCTTGTTGAATAAAAAAAATAAGGAGATCAACGATTGACGAAAAAAGTGTATAAGGCGAGTGTGAATGAAAGTGGTAGACCTAGACGGACGTTTCTAGACCAAATTAGGGACGTCTTGAAAAAAGGACAGGTCAAGAGTACCCTAAACCGAAGAGCATGTATGAAGAGAATAATGAAAGTGGACGAAGCGAAAGAAGTATGTAAGGATCGTAGCGAGTGGAAAGAAGTGGTCTCTGTCTACCCCTATGTTCTAGACGGGCACTTATAAAACTTCGAAAAAGGTGCACGGTTCGGGTTGGTCGTTTCCATGGAGAAGAACCGGCAAGAAACTCCATGGTTACTCTTTTCAAATCATTAGGTATACAATAACAATATTATTATGTTACAGCATTACTACTTAAGTATGGGGGGATAGCGTAGGCCCGACAATAGGTCTATTACAAAAAAAAAGCGTAAAAAACCCTGGTGAGTGTAGCGTAGAGTTCACTAGAGTCAGCAGTGCAAGCGTCCATAAGTGGAGGTTACCGCTTGCCATCAGGCCACACGATAGATTGCCTGTTACCAATATGGTACAAAATGTCGAGAGAGGTACAGACCCTTCATACGAGTATCAACCTATAGAAACACTCGAATACCCTCTCAAGCCTTGCCACTAGTCTCCAGAGGGGTAGGCAGAGGTGTAAAGGAGAAAAAAGCAGGTTCCTCTCAGTGTTTTCCTTCACCGTAAAGTTCGTGATGTGATTAATCACGAGTTTCGAAATCATTGATACAGTCGGGTTTTGAACTAGCAATATATGCGTTGCAGGCGACTCGGAACCGCTCGGCCGTGGCTTATACATACATACATACATGTTACATACAGTATACAATTCCCGAAGTTAACTCACAAGTTATATAACTAAGTATTATCAACGATATATTCCTTTGTCCCTTTGACAGTATCACGTCAGCCAGGGTTGTCAGTTATATTTATTATTTGTAACACGTGTGGCAAACAAGCATGCAGTCCGCCTGATGGTAAGCGGTTACCGCCGCCCATGGACGCTTGCAACACCGGGGGTATCACTCGCGCGTTGCCGACCCTGCTGGAATCTTTTCACACCCTTCTTGAAGAACTCCATGCTGTACTCTCCAGGGAAAACCTCAACGGGGAGCTCATTCCACAGCCTGAGCGCTCGCGGAAAGAAACTCTTTTTTCAGAGCCAGAAGCATGAAAATAAATGCAGTTGAGATGCGATAGATATTAGATCGAATCCATAGTTAAGAGTTTCGCTGAGTAACAGGCGTGAACGATGGTGTGATTGTAAAGATGAAGAAAGGCATGTTACGTTGGTTTGGACACATAGAAATGATGAGTGAAGAAAGATTGACGAAACAGATATACAAAGCAAAAGTGTGTGCAAGAAGAGGCAGAGGAAGGCCACGTTCCAACTACCTGGATCGAATCGATCGGACTCTCAAGGACGGGAATGTGTATGAAGATAATAGAATATTCAAGAGCATGTATGAAGAGACTCCTTAATTTTGAGCGAAGAAGTTTGTCGGGAACTGGCGGTCTACTCTCTCTGCCTACCCAGTGACTCGGCTTGATATGTTTGTTCTACTATAATAATATAATGTTATTTCTGTATACTTATGAATAATATATATTTTTATGGTAATATTAATTTGAGGTACGTCTTCCTGGTCTAATTCAACCCAAAGGTGGCAACCCTGGGCGCTGCGTGCCGTCCTCGGTGGACACATTAGCTGTTATACAATTAGTCACGCTGGCAACACCCAACCGGAATTACCACTAATTCAGTTTTGATGAATTCGGGACAGTTTTTGTCCTGAAAAGTTTCGCACGCGAGTGTCACACGAGTGATGTACAACTGAATTACACGCAACTCAATACATATGCATACGAGTATATGAGTATGTATGCTACAATAATATATACAAATCAACACGCCAAGTCCCTAACGGGGTAGGCAGAGAGTATAGAGCGCCTGTTCTCTCCTGACTTACATTTGACTTACTCTTTCGCTTCGTCCACATTCATCAGTCACTTCATACTAGCTCGTCGGTTTCGAGTACTCTTGACGTTCCCGTCCTTGAGCGTCCGATCGATTTGATCCAGGTAGTTGGAACGTGGCCTTCCTCTGCCTCTTCTTGCGCACACTTTTGCTTTGTATATCTGTTTCACCAATCTTTCTTCACTCATCCTTTCTATGTGTCCAAACCAACGTGACATGCCTTTCTTCATCTTTACAATCACGCCCTCATTCACGCCAGTTGATTTGCGAATCTCTTCATTGCGGATTCGATCTAATATCGTTACTCCGCACATTTTTCGAAGAGATGTCATCTCAACTGCATTCAAGCTATTTTCATACTTCCTCTGACATACCCAGGATTCGCTGCCATACAATAAGGTAGGTACCAATATGGCATTGTGGACAGAAACTCGAGGATTCTTGCTCAGACTTTTACTGCCCATCAACGCCGACGATAATAAAATATACTATTTTACCTTTTTTTATAAAATAACTAGTTTAGCGAGATTTTGCAATTCGGCGGTAAGCGCTTACCATCAGACCGCTTACTACCTTAGTGGTGTAAATAATAAGTAATTGCCGATGATACGTCATCATGGCTGTAACTGGTAAGTGGTTATATAGTCATGGCCCATTTTCGCACCCCTGTATCCGGCCACTCCCTCTATAAAGGATTTTATTACCCCCGCCCCAGCACTGAAACTGTAATGGATTCGCAAAATTGTTATTACATTACTTACTTAGTCCTCACGCCTTCCCACAAGGGTCCCCGAAGGGGTAGGCAGAGGTGTATAGGTGCCAACGTGACAGATGGCAAGACTATCGCCGTTACTCAAGCACGACTATACATACGCCTTTGAATGTCTTCTCAGACGTATGTAGGTTTGCTCTCGATGTTTTCCTTCACCGTGGTGTGACTTATCACTACTCAAGTTCAGAAAAAGTCATTGGTGCAGTCGGGATGCGAAATTGCGATCTTTGTGTTGCAGGCAGCTACTGGAATCACTCGGCCACCACGGCTTTTTATACCAACGAAATCAAAGTGAAACCGTGGACCCAGGTAGTCTAATTTATAAGACTTTCGACCCCATCACTAGCTCTCGACCGGTACTAACCGATTGGCGGCAAGCGCTTTCTCTAAAACCACTCTTCAACTTAAGCAATAAGGTAATCTTAAGCAGGCAGGCAAATCTGCATTCTCATTTTACAGATAGTGCCATCAAAGACGCGCCCCCCCAATGTCTAGTGGCGGGGTCGCGGCCTGAGGGCAGTATGACCCGAGTGTATTAATTGTAGTGTGCGTGTGCACTCATAGGTAATCAGTGTGTACCGACAATACTCACACATTAGTGGAAGGTTGCACACTTACACTGTAAACTATTCCGCCTTCCCACAAGGGTCCCCGAAGGGGTAGGCAGAGGTTGATAGGTAATACCTACACACCCTATTTCCGCCAGAGGAATATCAGGTGCCAACGTGACAGATGGCGAGTCCATCGCCTTTACTCAAGCACGACTATACATACGCCTTTGAATTTCTTCTCAGACGTATGCAGGTTTCCTCTCGATGTTTTCCTTCACCGTAAAGCTCGTGGTGTGACTAATCACTGTACTTAAGTTCAGAAAAACTTATATAAGTTAAATATTATATACTAGCTGTCCCGCCCAGCTTCGCTCGGGTGAAAAAGTTAAATTACCCGTAACACGATCGCAGCGCCACCTATTGGGTCCAATTGTAAATCTAAACCATTCTCGAATCTAGCTTAAGACACACAGAAACACACAGAAAGCTTCGACCCGGGCGAAGCTTTCTGTGTGTAAAAAGGTAAAATTCTTGAAACTGGATCGCAGCGCCACCTATCGGGTCCAATTTAATATAGCCTTTGTTACTCGGGGATAATGTAGTTTTCCAAAGGTGAAAGAATTTTTGAAATCGGTCCCGTAGTTTCGGAGCCTATTCATTACAAACAAACAAACAAATCTTTCCTCTTTATAATATTAGTATAGAAGTATAGATATATATATATATAATATAATAATTTATATATAAGTTGGATAATTAATTTAACTAGAATATAGCCTAGTGGTTTATAGGTCGCGTTAGTGATGGTGAAGGGTGCAGCGACCGCCCCTTCCACCCGCCACTCCCTTAAAGGTTTGAACCACACGCAAAGCAAAGAAATAGCGACCTACGTGTTTGTACGAATACAGGTACGATTCAGAAAGAACATACATACATACATACATATCATCACGCCGAGTCCCTAACGGGGTAGGCAGTGAGAAAAGAGCGCCAGTTCTCTCCTCACTTACATACCTCTTTCGCTTCGACCACATTCATGAGTCTCTTCATACATGCTCGTTGGCTTTGAGTACTCTTGACGTTCCCGTCCTTGAGAGTCCGATCGATTTGACCCAGGTAGTTGGAACGTGGCCTTCCTCTGCCTCTTCTTGCACACACTTTCGCTTTGTATATCTGTTTCGTCAATCTTACTTCACTCATCCTTTCTATATGTTCAAACCAACGTAAATTATTCTTCACTTAACCATTGATTAACTTAATCTAATATTATATGATAGTAACGTGGTGGCCGAGTGGTTCGAGTAGTTGACTGCAACACAAAGACTGCAAGTTCCAATCCCGACTACAGCAATGAGTTTTTTTGGCGGCTCTGATGCAACTCCTTCCATTTGCCTCTGTCCAGCGCAATCTCTTTGACCTCCCTATACGCCATGACAGACACCTTTGCTTTAAGAGCTGGGCTCTGATGCAACTCCTTCCATTTGCCTCTGTCCATCGTTACCTCTTTAAACTGCCTATGCATCCCATTATGTTATTAGCTTTGGAATTCAATTAGTACAAAGGCTACCTACCGAAAGGGAATCCACGAAACTCATCACAATAAATTCCATAATTGGTTTGAACAATAAACAAATTTAATCCGACCGTCGCGTGATGTGGAGCGCACGCGATGCCACCGCGGCCGCCATATTGGATAATGAATTCTGTTTTTATTATTGTATCCGTTGGTATCTAAGCAATCCTGTGTCTAGACTTTAAATACACAACTTGATCGGTTCGAATTAGTTTGATCGATACTAGGGAGGAATATTTATTCGAACTGCACCATAAATACTACGGAGAGAATTTATGTGACAGATGGCGAGTCCATCGCCGTTACTCAAACACTATACATACGCCTTTGAATTGCTTCTCAGACTTATGCAGGTTTCCTCTCGATGTTTTCCTTCACCGTAAAGCTCGAGGTGTGACTAATCACTGTACTTAAGTTCAGAAAAACTGATTGGTACAGTCGGGATTTGAAATTGCGATCTTTGTGTCACGCCTTTGAATGAATTGCTTCTCAGTTGTAAGCAGGTTTCCTCTCGATGTTTTCCTTCACCGTAAAACTCGTGGTGTGACTAATCACTGTACTTAAGTTCAGAAAAACTGATTGGTACAGTCGGGATTCTAAATTGCCACTTCCCGATCCACTCGGCCACCACGGCTTTTTCAAATTGAACCACGTGTCATAGTGGTGGTTATTTATCAGGGGGTGATTTCAAATAGTTAAGTGAGCAGGGGGCAGTTTTAAGTGTTGTCTATTACACCCATTGGACAGTTAACGATGCAGTAAAGTTAAATTCGTGTTTTAACTGTACGGTAATAAAAGGGTTCGCTGTAGCTCGTGGATTGTTTGGGTGATGTATGGTCGGCTCTTTATGTATGTACTAGCTAATGCCCGCGGCTTCGACCGCGTGGAGTTCGAAAAAGTAGCTTTGGAAATTTTCCGGCTAGAATTGGGTCAGCCGCTATGCCGTGAAAGAGCATCACATTATAATATAAGAACTTTGAATTTTTAAAGATAAAAAAAGGTAGCCTATGTCCTATTCCTAGGTATAAGCTATATAACCATTTCAACTTTCAGCCAAATCGGTTCAGCCGTTTGGCCGTGAAGGAACCGCAAACATCCAAACTTACAAACTTACACATTTATAATATTAGTAAGACAGTAAGATAAGATCACCCGTGTAAAATTGTAGTCTTGAATATTTATCTATATAAGTATGTATATCGTTGTCCAGTTCCCACAGTACAAGCTTTGCTTAGTTTGGGACTAGGTCAATTTGTGTGGAATTGCCTATCTATATAAGTATGTATATCGTTGTCCAGTTCCCATAGTACAAGCTTTGCTTAGTTTGGGACTAGGTCAATTTGTGTGGAATTGCCTATCTATATAAGTATGTATATCGTTGTCCAGTTCCCACAGTACAAGCTTTGCTTAGTTTGGGACTAGGTCAATTTGTGTGGAATTGCCTATCTATATAAGTATGTATATCGTTATCCAGTTCCCACAGTACAAGCTTTGCTTTGTTTGGGACTAGGTCAAGTTGTGTGGAATTGCCTATCTATATAAGTATGTATATCGTTGTCCAGTTCCCACAGTACAAGCTTTGCTTAGTTTGGGACTAGGTCAATTTGTGTGGAATTGCCTATCTATATAAGTATGTATATCGTTGTCCAGTTGCCACGGTACAAGCTTTGCTTAGTTTGGGACTAGGTCAATTTGTGTGGAATTGCCTATCTATATAATTATGTATATCGTTGTCCAGTTGCCACAGTACAAGCTATGCTTAGTTTGGGATTAAGTCAATTTGTGTGGCATTGTCAATATGCTGAACATGCTGATAGCATAAAGAACGCCCCTGCTTTCTATATGCACACTTTACACCTTCGACCTTTCATAGAGAAAGCTTTGGCATGATCTTTTAATAAACAATTATTTTCACTTGTAACTGTGGAGTGGAATGACCTCAATACGGGGTCACTGAGTGACGTGACCTCGCCTATATTCGCCTATACGTCTTCAAGCTTCCTCTCGCTGATCTAGGAGCCAAAGTGACAGATGGCGAGTCCGTCGCCGTTTCTCAAGCACGACTACACATATGTCTTTGAGTTTCTCAAACGAATGCAAGTTTCCTCTCGATGTTTTCCTTCATCGCAAAACACATGGTGTGTCTTTATACTCGAGTTCAGATAAACTCATTGGTAAAGTTGGGATTCGAACTTGCAATCTTTGCTTTGCGGGCAAATCGAACAACTGCCTCTCGGCTTTTACAAATATAGATTCTACTAGCTGTTCCCGCGACTTCGTCCGGGTGGAAAAGTGACTTTGACAGCATTTTATGGAAATATCTTTTAGTTTAATTTTGGATATGTTAAATGAAGCTTACCACAATATATTAGTGAAAACCACATCTAAATCGGATAAGCCGTTTCTGAGATTAGCGTGCAAAAACGCACAGACTAACAGATAAAAATAGCAATCATTGTTTTGGGTGCTATTTGCATTGATAAAGGTGCTAATAATATTTTTCTCATATATTTTCCATGTACAGCGGTCCAGCGTATTGATATAAATACCTATTAATAGGTACTTAGCTGTCAAACACTGACAGCTGACAGAGTAGACGAGCCGCCATTTTAAGCTTATTTTAATCTGTGTGCGTTATAGTGTCACTGACCGTACACCGCGTTAAATTATATACGATTCCGCCCCCTGGGTAGTGATATAATGGTACATAGCTTTCTTTTCTCAATAAATGAGATACCTATAGTAAGAAAAAAAATTGGTTCTCTATAAAGTCGGTTTACGGACGATAAATTTACGTGATAACGTCATCTTCTACATCGACCGATGGCGTGAAAGAGAGGTAGATGCATTACAAGCCGAGCGCTTAAGCCGATCGTGCCTCTCTATCGCTTGTTCCGCGCTCTCGCTTGCACGCTGGGCTCCGGCGGAACGTTACCTTTGAGTCATGCTTTTTCGTGAGTGCAGCCGGCGTTCATCGAATTATAAGACGTTATCACGTCAAAAAATTTAAAGACAGATTATTAGTTCATGAGATTACCGCATACAAACATAGAAACCCGTTTTGTTGATTATAGATAAGCTAATTATATTGGCTTTGTATAATTTTAAACAAATCTAATTTAATACATACAAACATATCATTACGCCGAGTCAGGGTAGGCAGAGAGTATAGAGCGCCAGTTCTCTCTAGACTTACATACCACTTTCGCTTCGTTCACATTCATCAGTCTCATCGAGTACTCTTGACGTTCCCGTCCTTGAGAGTCCGATCTATTTGATCCAGGTAGTTGGAACGTGGCCTTCCTCTGCCTCTTCTTGCACACACTTTCGCTTTGTATATCTGTTTTGTCAATCTTTCTTCACTCATCCTTTCTATATGTCCAAACCAACTGAATGTCCGATTTAATGAAAGTCTAATCAAACCTAATTAAAGCTAGCTTTCTAATTAATTACAATAACAACAATTAACAATATTTACAAAGAACAGTTGAAACTAACTACTTACAGATAAAATATTTGTCCCAAATCGGTATCCCGAGGCAACGTGCCAAGAAGACTAGCAGCATTGCCACGCTGGATAGCAATGCTGATTCTCTGAGCGAGATATGTTGCAGCCTGTCACGAGAGGTCTCAACTAGACGGCGCGAGACCTCTTTAAAAAGATGGTGAGCCTCCGGACCCCAAGGCCCCAGAGCTAGCTTAAGTTGTGACTTGCCGAACATAATTTCCCAATTTTTAATAATGTCTTTGTCTTCTTCATGAAGAAATCGTTCAAGTTATATTAGAAACCGATAACTCCCGAAAGCTACTCTCACAGCGGGCGGGTGACGTGCTATCTAGTTCAACAGTTGGGCCGCCATTTTGTAAATGTCTGCGCGGGAAAGTTTAATAAGAACTGTCAATATATCCACAGATAACATAGAGAGTGAGGCGTGAGTAATTTTGTTCTCGCTACTTCAAAGATACTACTAAAATATTACGGAAATAAAACGCGTTTTTATTGCCTGTAAAATTTTCATTACATTTAACATGCATACATACGTATCATCACGCCGAGTCCCTAACGAAGTAGGCAGAGAGTATAGAGCGCCAGTTCTCTCTAGACTCACATACCTCTTTCACTTCGTCCACATTCATGAGTCTCTTCATACATGCCCGCCGGTTCCGGTTTTTTTATTTTAAGTTGAATATGTGTCTATAGAAAAATTTTAAAACTACAATTAAATATTGATTCGATTTATCATGTTGGCTCGAGATCACGATAATGCAATATTAAAGGAAGGATAATAAATAAATAATTACAATTTTAGAAAGAATTTTAGAAGAAAGCGGTGTATTCTCTCTGCCTACTCCGTTAGGGGCACGGCATGATGATATGTACTTACATTGTGATTAAAAAGGAAAAGCAATAATCTATGATTAATTACGAGTGTCCAGTTAAATCCCCCGCTTCAAAGCACTTTGACGACCATTACCATAAAGTTCGAAAGGGGAACGATGAGGATAAGTTACTCTGATGCTATGCAACACGTCAGGTCTGATGGTCTGATGCTTCGTGAAGAAGACGAAGATAAGTCGAAAGAGAAGAAGATAGAAGACTAAGCTGGGGCTCTTCCCATAATATATAGACTTAACGGCTTTCAAAGTCCTACAAATAATATTATATGTGAAAGTTTGTGAGAAGGTTTGTTTCACGCAAAAACTACTGAACGATAGTGGATAAAATTTGGCACATAGATAGATTATTAACTCGGTTCACACATACGCTTTGCTGGGTCCCGATCGTCCCAAATTCATTGAGGTGCGAATGTCAAAATAATGGGCTAAATTATTTCTACATCTTTTATATATTTCTTTTAGTGAAATAAATGATTAAATCTAATAAATTCGAAGGCTATAGTCGTGCTTGAGTAACGGCGACGGACTCGCATCTTCCACGTTGGCACCTAAAATATATCTCTGGCGTAATGTAAATGTGTGTGTACTACCTATAAACGCCTGCCTACCCCTTCGGGGACCGGGAAGGGATGAGGATCCCCACGAGAAAGGCGCGGCTTAGATGTATACACAATACCGTTGCGTGTTAAAAATGTATTCCCTAAATAATACACTGCGCTAATGAGTCGGCCATCTTGTCCCACAATGACAGCTGTTAGTTACCTGTTCATGTACATTTTAACAAGTCATCACTTTCAGGTAATTGTGTATTAGTGCAATTAATAAAGTTATTGGGGGCACGTTGCCTTGCAATAAGCCATAAGATAGAAAAGTGTACGGAGGAAGAAGCAGAGGAAGGCCACGCTCCAACTACCTAGATCGGACACTCAAGGACGGCAACGTCAAGAGTACTCGATAAAAGAGCATGTATGAAGAGACTGATGAATGTGGACGAAGCGAAAGAGGTATGTAGGTTAGAGGTATGTAAGTCTTTTCTATGCCTACCTCGGGAGAGATTCGGCAAGAAAGTGTTGGCATATTGTAAAATATCTTCACGCCTCCCATAAGGGTCCCCGAAGGAGGCAGAGGTGTATAGGTAGTACCCACACACCCACTTTCCACCAGAGATATATTTTAGGTGCCAATGTGACAAATTGCGAGTCCATCTCCGTAACTCAAGCATTTCTTATCAGAAGTGTATATTCCTCACGATACGGGATTCGGTCGAGTCGGGATTCAAACTTGCGATCTTTGTGTCGCAGGCAACTACTCGAACCACGGGGCCACCACGGCTATGTTATATAGTATTTTATCTTGTATTTATAAATATGTCAAGTTGATTTGAGTACGCTTTAATAACTCCAAAAGCTCCACACCGATAGAGCTCAAATTCTGACACAATATTTAAACCGCTTTATGGATTTTTAAATCTATTTTTCGTGTCAGTAAAAGTTTTTAACGGTAATTCTCAACCATGCAACTACAATGCCCCACATTGAAGTGAGAACATTTCCGAAGTGAGATGCCAGTGGTTAATGTACGTTCCCCTTGGAAGTATGTCGAATCTATCAGCTCAATGATACAGGCATTCTATTCGATTAATGTATCGGTCTGTAATCGAATGCCCACCCGATATATCATTCGATTAGCGTCGAGAGAAAATAATGATGTAATTATGTATTTGAATGGAAATAAATTGGATATCATTGGATGCGTTTTGGGTATACAACGAATTAAACCAATTTACTGTACGCCTTCACCTCGAACCGAATTACATGGCAGTACAGTTAGCTATCAGTGTTATCATTAAGAAGACAACTACATTGATAAGGATTACTGATACTGTTTGTTAATTGGTGTTTTTATAATAATAATAATAACGCTCAAGGACGGGAACGCAAGAGTACTCGAAACCGACCAGCATGTATGAAGATACTGATGAATGTGGACTGACGTATGTAAGTCTCTCTCTGGCGCTCTATACTTTCTGCCTACCCCGTTAGGGACTCAGCGTGAAGGTATGTTTGTATAATAGAGCCGTGCAGGCCGAATGTTCGACTCGTAGCCTGCACTACTAAGATTGCAAGTTCTAATCCCGACTGTACCAATTGTTCCAATTGTAAATCTAATGCATTCTCTAATGCACCTGAAGACACACAGAAAATTTCATTAAAATCAATCCGTTTAGTTCAGTGACAAACACACGCACAGAAGAAATATATATATATATAAAGATAAACATAGTTATAACTTTGATATACAGACAACCGCTCGCAACGTAAAAATATAGATAATAACATAGAAAGAACCACAGAATACGCAATTAACTTTCACGCGTGACCAAACGCCATTTTAATATGAATTCGACAAATACAGACAAGAATTATGAAAACAGCTATCTCATGCCGGACGTGAAACTGTTTACCAAGAAGAATTCAGAATAGAATAGAATAGAATATAAAAAAAGAAAAAGTAATAATACAGTATACTTTGAAGTGTCTCTGACAAACGGACTGTGGAGCTCTTCAAGAAGGGTGTGAGACAAATGGCAGGAGTTGCATCAGAGACGCCGACAAGAGGCCAGCTCTTAAAGCAAAGGTCTCTGTCATGGCGTTTAGGCATATCAAAAAGATTGCGCTGGACAGAGGCAAATGGAAGGAGTTGCATCAGACGCCGACAAGAGCCCAGCTCTTAAAGCAAACGTGTCTGTCATGGCGTTTAGGGAGATCAAAAAGATTGCGCTGGACAGAGGCAAATGGAAGGAGTTGCATCAGACGCCGACAAGAGCCCAGCTCTTAAAGCAAACGTGTCCGTCATGGCGTTTAGGGAGATCAAAAAGATTGCGCTGGACAGAGGCAAATGGCACGAGTTGCATCAGAGACGCCGACAAGAGGCCAGCTCTTAAAGCAAAGGTGTCTGTCATGGCGTTTAGGGAGATCAAAAAGATTGCGCTGGACAGAGGCAAATGGAAGGAGTTGCATCAGACGCCGACAAGAGCCCAGCTCTTAAAGCAAACGTGTCTGTCATGGCGTATAGGGAGGTCAAAGAGATTGCGCTGGACAGAGGCAAATGGAAGGAGTTGCATCAGAGACGCCGACAAGAGGTCAGCTCTTAAAGCAAAGATGTCTGTCATGGCGTTTAGGGAGGTCAAAAAGATTGCGCTGGACAGAGGCAAATGGAAGGAGTTGCATTAGAGACGCCGACAAGAGCCCAGCTCTTAAAGCAAAGGTGTCTGTCATGGCGTATAGGGAGGTCAAAGAGATTGCGCTGGACAGAGGCAAATGGAAGGAGTTGCATCAGAGACGCCGACAAGAGGTCAGCTCTTAAAGCAAAGATGTCTGTCATGGCGTTTAGGGAGATCAAAAAGATTGCGCTGGACAGAGGCAAATGGAAGGAGTTGCATCAGAGACGCCGACAAGAGGTCAGCTCTTAAAGCAAAGATGTCTGTCATGGCGTTTAGGGAGATCAAAAAGATTGCGCTGGACAGAGGCAAATGGAAGGAGTTGCATCAGACGCCGACAAGAGCCCAGCTCTTAAAGCAAACGTGTCTGTCATGGCGTATAGGGAGGTCAAAGAGATTGCGCTGGACAGAGGCAAATGGAAGCAGTTGCATCAGAGACGCCGACAAGAGCCCAGCTCTTAAAGCAAACGTGTCTATCATGGCGTATAGGGAGGTTAAAGAGATTGCGCTGGACAGAGGCAAATGAAAGGAATTGCATTAGAGACGCTGACAACAGCTCTTAAAGCAAAGGTGTCTGTCATGGCGTATAGGGAGGTCAAAGAGAGTCTCAGAAATATATCAGTGAGTCTTCACAAATATACTTTACACCGGAGTTTGAAACTGTTATCCTAGTATCGTAATATCTACTTAAAGTACTCTGACACAACGAGTCAAATGACAATTATATTAAACCCACAAAAAACTCGATTCAATCCAAATATGAAATGACAGCATAATTATTTTCAACGATGT
Source organism: Drepana falcataria (assembly GCA_945859725.1). Classification (NCBI taxonomy): domain Eukaryota; kingdom Metazoa; phylum Arthropoda; class Insecta; order Lepidoptera; family Drepanidae; genus Drepana; species Drepana falcataria. Next base: position 345,890 of record OX243950.1, on the reverse strand, counting down.
GTATTCATGGGCTTTTCAAAATGTCGTTACAGCAAGGTAACCCTAAACTACGAATTTTGCCCACCTTTCGTTTGGCCGGAAGTGACGAGATACAATAATTACGGTAACGGTCGTCACTTCCGTCGGATGGTCACGCACTGGTGACCACAACTACTGAACCGGAGGGAGTTGGTTTTACTCCATCAGTTTTAATGGTCAATTGTCTGCAAGTTTAGCTACCGCTCCTTGAAGAACGGATCACCATATGGAGTTAAGCTCAACCCTCAAAGCCTATTCTGGAGTAACTATTCACTATGAATCGGACCGCATATTAGATTGCAACATTTGTGTAATAAAGAGAGAATCCAACCAATGAACGAACGAACGAAAAAAAACAACGAACAACTGTCATGTTGACACTTAAAATAAAGTCGAGCACGACCATACATACGTCTTTGAATGTCTTCTCTAACAGGTTTCCTCTCGATGTTTTTCGTCACCTTAAAACTAGTGGAATGACAAATCACTGTACTTAATTTCAAAAACTCATTGGTACATAGGATTCGATGTGGTAACCTTTGTGATGCAGGTCACTACTCTACACACTCGGACACCAGGGCACTGGACAACACATCTGTGGACTGGCCAACACTAGCATTGGACAGAAACCCCTGGATATCATGGCGGGAGACTTGCCCAGCAGTGGGATGTAACTGGCTAACAACTAGTACATACATACATTAACGCGCCGAGACCCTGACGGGGTAGGCAGAGAGCGCCAGTTCTCTCTAGATTTGATGACGACCGTCTGGTCTAGTGGTTAGAGCTCCTGACTGCGAAACTTGAGGTCGCGGGTTCGAATCCCGCTGAGAGCAGATATTTGTGTGATGAACACGAATATTTGTACCTTAGTCTTGGATGTCCTATGTATTTAAGTATATATCTATCTATATAAGTAAATATATCGTTGTCTAGTAACCATAACACAAGCTTTGCTCAAAATGGGACTAGGTCAATTTGTGTGGAATTGTCCCAGGTATTTATTTATTTATTTATTATAGATTTGCATACCAATTTCGATAAATGCTCGTCGGTTTCGAGTACTCTTGACGTTCCCGTCCTTGAGAGTCCGATCTATTTGATCCAGGTAGTTGGAACGTGGTCTTCCTCTGCCTCTTCTTGCACACACTTTCGCTTTGTATAATAAATAATAACTGTGTGAAAACACATAACGTCATTGGACAATTATCAAAGTGACTTATTGCAATTGAGTTGATCGTTATCTGTCCATAAAATGAACTGCGGACCCTTCGTTCCGGTCCGTAGCATGTGCTGTCCCGTTGCTATTGTGCTCCTGGTACCACACCATGACAGTATCCGCCCCAGCAGATTCGAACCCGCGCCCTCAACCCCACAGCTCTGAACAAAAACCCCAGATGGCGGCCAAAAAAATGATATACATATATCACGCATATACTTACATACTCTTTCGCTTCGTCCACATTCATCAGTCTCTTCATACATACTCTTGACGTTCCCGTCCTTGAGCGTACGATCATTTTGATCAAAATAAATATATATCTACCTAAATTCCATCCTAACTCTTCGTAATAACTTTACATGAATAATTTATTACATAGAAAAATAAAACGAGCGTTCGATTCGGTCCCCCACCTGTCGCGCCATTGGGAGGGTTGAAGAACGCATCCCATTCAACATATCACCTTACTGCGACATCATAAGGCATACAATTGGAAAGCTAACTCTGAAGTTATTATTTCCAAGGGACTTTATAGCATTGTGGTATTTTCAACCGACCTTGAAAGAAAAAGTATATTAAGTTTGTTCAAGGGAATAAGTAAAGATACCTGTGTTATTCATAAATATACACTACTCAAGATTTTGAATATCTTCTCTGACGTATGCAGGTTTCCTCTCGATGTTTTCCTTCACCGTAAAGCTCGTGGTGTGACTAATCACTGTAATTGGTTCAGAAAACCAACAGTAACCATTATTATCTTTGACATATTTTTCTACCGTCAAGAGTACTTGAAACCGACGAGCATGTATGAAGAGCCTGATGAATGTGGACAAAGCGAAAGAGGTATGTAAGTCTAGAGAGAACTGGCGCTCTATACTCTCTGCCTACCCCGTTAGGGACTTGGCGTGTTGATATCGCTATATCGATGATATATATATACTAGCTGTCCCGCCCAGCTTCGCATGGGTGAAAATTTACATTTACATACATTACATACATACATACATATCATCACACCGAGTCCCTAACGGGGTAGGCAGGGAGTATAGAGCGCCAGTTCTCCCTAGACTTCATACCTCTTTTGCTTCGTCCACATTCATCAGTCTCTTCATACATGATCGTCGGTTTCGAGTACTCTTTTCGTTCCCGTCCTTGAGCGTCCGATCTATTTGATCCAGGTAGTTGGAACGTGGCCTTCCTCTGCCTCTTCTTGCACACACTTTTGCTTTGTATATCTGTATCGTCTTCTAATCTTTCTTCACTCAACCTTTCTATATGTCTAAGCCAGCGTAGCATGCCTTTCTTCATCTTTTCAATCACGCCAGTTGATTTGCGAATCTCTAGATTCCGGATTCGATCTAAGATCGTTACTCCGCACGTTTTTCGCAGCTGATATCGCATCTCAGCTGCATTTAAGCTATTTTCATACTTCCTCTGACATACCCAGGGTTCGCTGCCATACAATAAAGTAGGCACAAATATCACGCTGTGGACAGCAACCGTTGCTGGCCATCAACACCGACATGGCCCCATTCACCTTAATACCGGCAGTTATCCTTCTTTCAATATCTTTTTCATACTTTCGATCTCGTGTGAACATGCTTCCTAGATATACAAATTCATTCACTTGCTATAGAATTTGTGAAAAGAATTTAAAATTTGGGTTTTCAAAAGAAAGTTTGAAAGTGATAATAAAGTGAGATATAGGGCTCGTTTAGTCGCTAAGGGCTTTACCCAAGTAGAAGGTGTGGACTATAAAGAAACATACTCACCTGTATTAAGACACTCAACTTTGAGAATGTTATTTGCTTTAAGTGTAAAGTTAAATTTAGAAATTACTCATCTTGATGTTAACACTGCATTTTTAAATGGCTAGGTACCTTGATGAAACAGTATACATGCAAGTACCACCTAATTTAGAATGTCAGAGTAACAGTGTACTCAAACTAAAACATACAATGTATGGACTTAAACAATCAGCAAGGCAGTGGAATAAGAGAGTAGATGATTGTTTGTTAAGCCAGGGTTATATTAAGTCTAAATTGGAACCATGTTTATATAGTAATAAGGTAAATAAGGAACAAATTTTAATAACTGTGTTTGTCGATGATTTTTTCATATTTTCCAGTAGCAAGGCATTGACAGATGAACTGAAACATAGTTTAATGTCAAATTTCAAAACTAAAGATTTAGGGCAAGTGAAAAAATGCTTAGGTATGAGAGTAAAAGTATATAAAAATGGTTGTATATCATTAGATCAGGAGCATTTTGTCGAACATATTTTAAATAAGTTTAAGATGTCAAACTGTAATGTTGTTGATACTCCTATTGAATGTAATTTGAAGTTGGATAAGTCAAAAAATGTTTGTAAACAATATCCTTATCAGCAACTGATAGGAAGTCTTATGTATTTGTCTATACTTACACGCCCAGATATCAGTTACAGTGTCAGCTATTTAAGCCAATTTAACAATTGTTTTACTGCAGTTCACTGGAAACACGCAAAGAGAGTGTTAAAATATTTAAATAAAACAAAATCTTATGGTTTAATGTTTACAAATGATAATAAAAACTTAGAAGGATTTGTAGACTCAGATTGGGCATCAAATACTATTGACAGGAGATCTTATACAGGTTTCTGTTTTAAATTGTCTGGTACTGTAATATCATATGAATGCAGAAAACAACCGACAGTGGCATTGTCCAGTACTGAGGCCGAGTACATGGCAATGAGTGAAGCTTGTAAGGTGGCTATATATTTAAAAAAATTGTTATCTGAAATTATACACTGTAATTACACTATTGTTATATACAATGATAAATAAGGGGCTCAGAAGTTATCCGAAAACCCATTATACCATAAGAGATCTAAACACATAGATGTACGCCACCACTTTGTTAGGGAAACTGTTACTAATAACTTAGTAAAGATTGTACATTTGCCAACTACTGAAATGCCTACTGACTTGTTAACGAAAGAGTTAAGTAGTTTGAAACATTACTATTATGTTAAAAAGTTAGGCATTCAAAGTATTTAGGTGTAGTTTATATTCATTTATTGTTACATGGATATTAGATTATTTTGATAAGAGGAGAGAATTTGCCCTAATACGCTGAAGGATGATGGCATCATTTCTTGGTAACGTTACAATATCGCGAGACTCCATATTCTCCCCAAACACGATTAAGGCAACATCATTTAACATTGGTGCATTGATGCCTGTCTCATGTCATGTCGTCTCCTGCAGGTCGCTTGTCTGCTGTGATCACTATTTTCTGTTTGTCCGATGGCATCACATTACTTCTAAGGCAGTTTTGAACAATTGGATCAACTGATTATGTTCATGCAAAAGTTGTTGTAACTGCTAAATGATCTTTGCGAACAGCGTTCATTTACTTCTTCAGAATTCCCCAGGAAATAAATCTGAAGAAATTTACCATTGCCTACGCTGTTCTTCAGTCTCATTGGCTCGAAGATTGAACTGGGCTTGCGTTACACTGCGATCGAACTGGTGTGCGCCAACCGATATTTTGACGCCTTACGGGTGGTATTTTTTTTTAAATAAAATACGACGATTAATCATGAAACTCACACTAAAACACAACAAACATCTTTTTGCTTTTGTTGTTATGAAAGAAATTGTAATTTGTTGTTTGTCAAAACTACTACTTGAATGAAATGTCAGTCTATCTATCCATAGGGTGGGTGCGTTCTACGATCACGACCGCAGTTTTAAGCGTTACTGTCGTAACCTCAAATGGAATGGATTACAGAGCGTTTTGAGCGTGTAGGTAAATAATACAAACGGCGAGTTAGTAAAAAGAAAGCAAAAGATTTAAGATGTTAGTTTATAGCCTTGAAAATAAACTTGATTAATTAATGTTTAAATAGATTTATATTGAAAAAAAATATAATACTTTTTTTATATTTAATATTATTGGTGTTTTAAATTAATTTACGTTCAAATGGTATTGAAAATGAAATCGATTATAGGAGAGAATTTTGATTTGATTTTTGAACGCACCTTTACTGTCAATATTTTTGAAGACACACTGGCCTAACAACTGAACGTCACTCTGACAGAGTTTTGTCAATATAACGTCTCACAATCTTGTTGTCTGTCTCTTTCGCAAACTCACTTTTCAGAGTGTTTTTTAATATTAACTATTATTTTTTTATATTTTATATAGCCTAAAGCCTTCCTAGAATCATGGACTATCCAACACAAAAATAATTTTTCAATTCCAACCAGTAGTTCCTGAGATTAGCGCGTTCAAACAAACAAACAAACAAACAAACTCTTCAGCTTTATAATATTAGTATAGATATATATATATATATATATATATATATATATATGTATATTATTCTATCATATTATATCATTAAGCCGTGGTGGCCGAGTGGTTCGAGCAGTTGCCTGCGACACAAAGATCGCAAGTTCGAATCCCGACTGTACCAATGAGTTTTTCTGAACTTAAGTACAATGATTAGTCACACCACGAGCTTTACGGTGAAGGAAAACATCGAGAGGAAACCTGCATACGTCTGAGAAGAAATTCAAAGGCGTATGTATAGTTGTGCTTGAGTAACGGCGATGGACTCGCCATCTGTCACGTTGGCACCTAATATACCTCTGGCGGAAAGTGGGTGTGTGGGTATTACCTATACACCTCTGCCTACCCCTTCGGGGACCCTTGTGGGAAGGCGTGAGGATATATTATATTATTATATCATACAGTATCCTTACCACATGGAATCCTAGTTAGGGCTCCTGACTCCCACCTACAAAGCTAATTTACTGCTTAATTAAAACCCTTCATTTCTGTACTAGACTTTTGTATGTGGGGAGAATAACCTATTATGAATTGAATTGAATTGAATCTACATTGCACCCGTGCGAAGCCGGGGCGAGTCGCTAGTATATACAATATTTTTCATCTCGCGCGGAGTTAATATAATATTCATATTGTATGAATATATTTCAGCTTGTTTAATTAGCTTGTGATCGCTGGGGACTTTCCATTTAAATTTTAGACCATCCCTGTGTATGTAGGGACGTAATATTTTGATGGAGGTTTTTAGACCTCTGTAATGGAAATTTGTAGCTTCCGAATGTACCTACAAGCCCCCCCTGAGACCGAATGTGTAGGCAGAGGTGCACGACTAGACACACGTCATTGGATTTCTTCTCAGACGTATGCAGGTTTCCTCTCGATGTTTTCCTTCACCGTAAAGCTCGTGGTGTGACTAATCACTGTACTTAAGTTCAGAAAACCTCATTGGTACAGTCGGGGTTCAAACTTGCAATTTATTTTGCATCCTTTACAAAGCTCATGCTATAGTTAATGAGATAACTCTTTGAACCAGACCGCCTTTGAAGCTGCAATATTGATTGCTAAGACAATATTGCTAGCTCGGACAGGACAGGATAAAAAAAAATGCGCCAACCAACCAACGCAGCGCAACCGCGACAAAGACCAATCGCGCTAACCGGGCTAAGTATTTGTGTAACCGTATTAAAGTAACCGTGTAAGCGGTTACCGCCGCCTATTGCGAACTGATAGACCGGGCCAGACACCATCAGTATGCCGACAGGGCAACACAGTCTCTCCCCAAATAGGGCTTTGCGGGAATCTCACTTAATGTAACATATGCTAATACCATACCCTTTAAGAAAATTACGTAGAATAAGAAGAATTACCTTTGGATTTAAGCTACATAAGGGAGTTGTCCTATGTTAAGCGGTTACCGCAAAACTTATATCGATGTCGTAGAAAGTATTTACCTGAAACGATAAAAAATATTTCGTCAATAAATTAATTAATCGGATAAATATTAAAATTTCACACAAGTAGGGATATTATTTCGAGATATGTTTGATTCCAAACAAAAAAAACTACCGCAGGACACTTCTAGTCTATACTAATATTATAAAGAGAAAAGATTTAATGTGTGTTTGTTTGTTTAGAATATAATGCGAAACTCCTTGAACGATTTGAAAAATTCTTTCACCATCAGAAATCTACATTGACCCTGAGTGATATAGGCTTTTTTTTATAAAAAAAAACTTATGTCCACCTGCTATTATAATAATAATAATAAATGTATTTCGGTATGGACTAAGCTACCCATTTGGACGTGCGAGAGGTTTTGTGAACCCGCGACAAAGGCCAATCGAGCTAGCCACAAAGCCAGCCGGGCCAAGTAGGTACTTGTGTAACAGTGAAGCAACCCACAGTTTTCTTTCAATAATACAATCTGATTGCAGACAAAGGCTTCCATTTTTAGAAACCATGCTCATGCAAAAATCGTGACGAATGCCAGGTGTGGCCACGAGCGGCGCGGGCGGACGAGCTGAGCGGACGCGGGAGCGGTTCGGATGTTTTGTAATTGGTTACTGTAATCTTAGTTATTACTTTATAATAACATATCTTCACGCCTCCCCACAAGGGTCCCCGAAGGGGTAGGCAGAGGTGTATAGGTAATACCCACACACCCACTTTCCGCCAGAGGTATATTAGGTGCCAACGTGACAGATGGCGAGTCCATCGCCGTTACTCAAGCACGACTATACATACGCCTTTGAATGTCTTCTCAGACGTATGCAGGTTTCCTCTCGATGTTTTCTTCACCGTAAAGCTCGTGGTGTGACTAATCACTGTACTTAAGTTCATAAATCAATCATCGCAATCTTTGTGTTGCAGGCGACTACTCGAACCACTCTGCCACCACTGTGAAATTAGTATAAATAATCATATTTAACGCGGGTCAAACCGCGGGATGTAGCTGGTATATATATTATATTAGCCTTATACACTTCTCATTAGAAAAATCTAAACACCTTGCAAGTTTATCTTTTGTAAGGATAATCAGAAAAATTTGTATATCTTATCTTACTAATATAAAAAATGTTAAAGTTTGGATGTTTGCGGTTCTTTCACGGCCAAACGGCTGAACCGATTTGGCTGAAACTTGAAATTTTTTTTTCTTTTTTTTATACAACAAGAGTAGCAAACAAGCATACGACCCATCTGATGAGAAGCGGTTACCGTAGCCTATTTACGCTCACGATACCGAAGTATCACTTGCGCGTTGCCACTCTGTGTTCGGAGAGTTATAGTGTGTTGGCAGCATAATGGGTTTAATCCCTCTGCTTCCAACACGATGTAACAATCCTCCCCCCCTCCCCAAGGAGCTCATTACTGGAAACCTTATTCACCGCGTAGGAACACAACACAAAAAAATGTGTTATTTGGCTACGGACTTCTATAAGGTGAAGGTCCTGCCCCAGTCGGGCAGCTCCGAATTCGAACGGGAATCCCGTTATGCCCTACCTCTCTTATGAAATGGTGATAGCTTATACCTAGGAATAGGACATTATTTTTTTTATCCTGAAAACTTCAAATTTCTTATATTATAATGTATGATGCTTTATCACGGCATAGCGGCTGAACCGATTCTAGCAGGGAAATATCCAAAGCTACTTTTTCGAACTCCACGCGTGCGAAGCCGCGGGCTAAAGCTAGTTTAGGAATACATGTCAAATGTCGTTTAATAGTGAATTATATGAGGTATTAGTAGGTATTAATAAGTGTATATTGAACACATTATATTCATCATCATCACGCAGTGTCGATAACAAGTTCATTTTACAGTTACTCTCTCCGCCTCTTAGTGTAGAGAGAATCTCTCTGGCATACCTCTTTCGCAACGTCCACATTAATCAGTCTCTTCATACATGCTCGCCGGTTTCGACTACTCTTGACTATATTAATACAACGAAGAAAAGAAAGTATTTTTTTAACAAAAAACCCAAATCGAAAACGACAAACCGAAGTCACTCATGACTCACGCAAGTCAAAGATGACTAAGGAATTGAGAATACGGTACGGAGTACCGCGGACTTTCTCTTCAAGATGACAACTTAATTTATTAACAATAACAACAATTTACAATATTAAAAAAAAAACGTTGTTTAAATAACTACTTACAGATAAAAAAATTGTCCCAAATCAGTGTCCCGAGGCAACGTGGCGAGATATGTTCCAGCCTGTCACGAGAGGTCTCGACTAGACGGCGCGAGACCTCTTTAAAAAGATGGTGAGCCTCAGGACCTCAAGGTCCCATAGTTTCAACCGCAAATGCAGCAAATATGTAACCTGACCCGAGACATCCGAGGCATCCTTGCGGCGCTTGAGGCACTCCTGCTGAGCAGCAGCGGTGCCGGCCACCACCGATGAGTCAGGAAGATGGAAAGGAGCCAGTGTATCGCCGCACGTAGCGTCCCACACCAAGGGCCGACCCATACTCCATGGAGTCAGAGACATACCGACTGAGCGAGACCGACTGGTTCCAGCACAGCAGGCACGCCGGCGCTGACCAGAGCCCGGCGTATAAAGTCATTGATAGAGGAATGATGTGACCTAACGGGCCCATAAGAACTAGCTGTATTATCCCTGAATTTGGATGAAGCGATAGACATGTGTAAATCTAGAACCGGCGCTCTACTCTACCCACTCGGCGTGATTGTATGACGATGTATTTAATGTTTAACTAATTTATTTAATGTTTATTTCCACAAAACCTCACGGAACTTCGAAGACAACATTGATGCAGCTTGTCGGGTACCGAAACGAAGTCACGGCGTTGCATGGCGCAAGCAAAGCTATCCACTGTACTCGTTATTTAGAATGCAAACGTGACAGATGGCAAAGTCCATCGCCGTTTCTCAAATACGACTATAGATACTTTGAATTTATTCTCATTAGTATGCAGGTTTCCTCTCGATGTTTTCCTTCACCGTAAAGCTCGTGGTGTGACTGATCACTATACTTCGTTCGGCTAAGCTACTTGAACTAACAAGCTTGGTAGTACAACGTTTAACCGTTGCATCTTTTAATACCCAACTAAGTACTAGGCACGGATACTTTAAAAAATAATGAGAATAGATGAAGCTCTCGGGTCAATTCACTTGAGAAGTGCCCACTATAGCGTATGGACTGACCCGGTTACGCAAAGGCGGTTCGATTACTAGCAGTGTGTCGCAGCCTGATAGACTTACGCCGCGTCTATACGTCCATGCTTGTCTTTTAATAACTGTTCAGGCATACCAACACCATTTAACGTCGCCTTAACAGAAACAACGCCTAAATACAGACTTCGCCTTAACACTCAAATTGGCCGTCAAATCGCTCTTGACTATTTACTATTTGTTCACGTTCTCGCGCATTTTTTTATGTAACAAATAATCCAGGATATTTCTCATGCATTATAAAGTGAATTTCAGTCAAAATACTCATTAAAAGTTTCGATTTAAATTGGTCCTACAAAGTCAAACATGCAAACAATAACTAATACAAATTCCTGAGTGATCTAGGTTTGTTCAAGGCATTATCATACATGAACCAAAGTTGAAAACCATTTGGTTCATGCGTCCTTTTGTCTCTTCATATATGCTCGCCGGTTTCGAGTACCTTTGACGTTCCCGTCCTGGAGTGTTCGATCGATTTAATGATTTGAAAAGAGTAACCATGGAGTTTCTTGCCGGTTCTTCTCCATGGAAGCGACCAACCCGAACCGTGCTTCTTTTTCGACGTTTTATAAGTGCCCATCTGGGCTTATGTGAAATAAAAAGATTTTGATTTTGATTTTGATTTGATGTAGGTAGTTGGAACCTGGTCTGATTACTTCTTTTTAATAACGATATAATTATCCAACTCTGAAACGTCACTTGTCAAAAAAGAGGACGCAACTTTATGCATGAACTAGCTGCGCCCGCGATTTCGTCCGCGTGGAATTTAACTAAAAAATTTAGATCAATATCTTATGAAAAAATATACAATGAAAGTAGCCTAAGTTATTACATCCGCTGTCAGCCAGTGAAAGTCCCGTCAAAATCAGTCCAACCGTTTCAGAGATTAGTCGAAACAAACAGACAGACAAATTTCAAATATGTGATTTTGCTATATGTACCGTGTATACATCCATATGCATTTAGTAAAAAGCGGTTATTTTAATATTACAAACAGACACTTCAATTTAATTTATTTGTATAGATAAGAAATATATTTTGTAGACGCAATTGTAATGGCCGCACACGATTTCGTAAGAACAATGCATTGCTTGCTGACGATTAATTCGCTGACGGAATAGTAAATGCGAAATACTTAACTGTGGAATTATAAATATTCTGTTCAACAGTTCGGATAATCTATCTATTCAGCGGGGGAAATTTATTAAAATCTATTTATACATATCATCACGCCTTTAGTCCCTAACGGGGTAGGCAGAGAGTATAGAGCGCCAGTTCTCTCTAGACTTACATACCTCTTTCGCTTCGTCCACATTCATCAGTCTCTTCATACATGCTCGTCGTTTTCGAATACTCTTGACGTTCCCGTGCTTGAGCATCCATTTAAATCTTACTACATAATATTATAAATATGAAAGTTTGTAAGTTTGGATGTTTGCGGTTCCTTCACGGCCAAACGGCTGAACCGATTTGGCTGAAAGTTGAAATGGTGATAGCTTATACCTAGGAAAAGGACTTTTTTTTTTAATCCTGAAAAATTCAAAGTTCTTATATTATAATGTATGCTCTTTCACGGCATAGCGGCTGAACCTCCAGCAGGCAGGTTTCCTCCCGATGTTTTCCTTCACCGTAAAGCTCGTGGTGTGACTAATCACTTATGTTCAGGATAACTAAAAAGCTTAATCTATACTAATATTATAAAGAGGAAAGATTTGTATGTAAGTATGTTTGTAACGAATTGGCTCAAAAAGTACTGGACCGATTTGAAAAATTATTTCACCATTGGAAAGCTACATTCACCCTGAGTGACATAGGCTAAAAAAATATTTTCACCCGTGCGAAGCCGGGACGGATCGCTAGTGTATCATACTGACTGCTGGTCTGAGTTTCTGGATCCAAAATGACAGCCAAAAGTAAAAAGAAACTTGTGTTGCATTTACAAAGACAGTTAGACTACACCAAAGTATCCTTGCCTTCAGACACTTGTCAGAACGCTAAAAGCAACTCGAGTGTCACACAAAGGCACTTATAGCTGTGTTAAGCTGACATGGAATTTTGAACCTTATTTACTTCTGAAGTTTAATACATGACAAAGCAAAGAAAAATTTTATTTAAGTAAGTATTACAATGACAGATATAATAATTGGTAATGAAAGTACTAATTGAAACTTGATAGATTTAGTCAAAAGTTTCTTTACCATTAATATTATACACTCGAAAGTTAGTGAAGTTGTTTGTTCTCTCACGCAAAAACTACTGAACAGAATTGGATGAATCTTGGCACAGGAATAGATTATTAGCTGGATAATATCTAGTTGAGATGCGATCTCTTCGAAAAATGTACGGCGTCACGATCTTAGATCGAATCCGCAATGAAGAGATGTGAAAAACTGGCGTGAATGAGGGTGTGATTGTAAAGATAAATTACAGAAATGAGCTCCTTGGGGAGGGGGGAGGATTGTTACATTGTGTTGGAAGCAGAGGGATTAAACCCATTATGCTGCCAACACACTGTAACTCTCCGAACACAGAGTGGCAACGCGCAAGTGATACTTCGGTATCGTGAGCGTAAATAGGCTACGGTAACCGTGTCCCATCAGGTGGGCCGTATGCTTGTTTGCCACTCTTGTTGTATAAAAAAAAAAAAGGTATATAGAAAGGCATGTTACGTTGGTTTGGACACATAGAAAGGATGAATGAAGAAAGATTGACGAAACATATATACAAAGCAAAAGTGTGTGCAAGAAGAGGCAGAGGAAGGCCACGTTCCAACTACCTGGATCAAATAGATCGGACTCTCAAAGACGGGAACGTCAAGAGTACTCGAAACCGACGAGCATGTATGAAGAGACTGATGAATGTGGACGAAGCGAAATAGGTATGTAAGTCTAGAGAGAACTGGCGCTCTATAATCTCTGCCTACAGGACTCGGTGTGATGATATGTTTGTATGTATGTTATATCTAGATAAAATCGTATTAATAAACCGTATTTATTTCGTGGCATTAATTAAAGATTATTAATTCAATTAGATTACCTTTGTAGCCATACCACAAAGCAGAGGCAACGCTAATACCTCTCCAGAGACATATTTAGACATATCTTATATTGCGAGTGTTTACACAGGGCGGCATCGGGCAACGAGCCAAAAGCAATCCACGAGGTATTTTTAGGACGGCCATCTTGCCGACTGCGTTTGTGTCTGTGGCGAGTCCTGTCAAGGTGACAGACAAGAGATGTAGGAAGGTCGGCGAGGAATGTTTACCGATGAGTCGACAAACTAATGACGTATTTAATTACATATTTTATTGCATTAAACTTATAAAAAGCCGTGGTGGCCGAGTAGTTCGAGCAGCTGCCTGCGACACGAAGATCGCAAGTTCGAATCCCGACTGTACCAATGAGTTTTTCTGAACTTAAGTACAGTGATTAGTCACACCACGAGCTTTACGGTGAAGGAAAACATCGAGAGGAAACCTGCAAACGTCTGAGAAGCAATTCAAAGGCGTATGTATAGTCGTGCTTGAGTAACGGCGATGGACTCGCCATCTGTCACGTTGGCACCTAAATATATCTCTGTCGGAAAGTGGGTGCTACCTTTACACCTCTGCCTACCCCTTCGGGGAACCTTGTGGGAAGGCGTGAGGATATAGACTTATAATTAAATGCAGCGAATCCTGGGTATGTCAGAGGAAGTATGAAAATAGCTTGAATGCAGTCGAGATGCGATCCCTTCGAAAAATGTGCGGCGTAACGATATTAGATCGAATCCGCAATGAAGAGATTCGCAAATCAACTGGCGTGAATGAGGGCGTGATTGTAAAGATGAAGAAAGGCATGTTACGTTGGTTTGGACAAATAGAAAGGATGAGTGAAGAAAGATTGACGAAACAGATATACAAAGCAAAAGTGTGTGCAAGAAGAGGCAGAGGAAGGCCACGTTCCAACTACCTGGATCAAATAGATCGGACTCTCAAGGACGGGAACGTTAAGAGTACTCGAAACCGACGAGCATGTATGAAGAGACTGATGAATGTGGACGAAGCGAAAGAGGTATGTAAGTCTAGAGCGAACTGGCGCTCTATACTCTCTGCCTACCCCGTTAGGGACTTGGCGTGATGATATGTATGTATTAAATGCTGATAAAATGCTATGTACACTGTGTGGTGTGAAGGGCACTGTAGCTAGTCACATTACTGGCCATAAGGGACTGGGTACTAGGTGGTAGGCCTCTTATTACAACAGTCCGGCTAGGTGACCACCGCAGTGTCAGATATCCTGCCGCCAAGCACTAGTGTACGTACACTACACTGTGTGCCGGTGTGAAGGGCACTGTAGCTAGTCACATTACTGGCCATAAGGGACTGGGTACTAGGTGGTAGGCCTCTTCTTGCAACAGTCCGGCTAGGTGACCACCGCAGTGGCAGATATCCTGCCGCCAAGCACTAGTGTACGTACACTACACTGTGTGGTGTGGAGGGCACTGTAGCTAGTCACATTACTGGCCATAAGGGACTGGGTACTAGGTGGTAGGCCTCTTATTGCAACAGTCCGGCTAGATGACCACCGCAGTCGCAGATATCCTGCCGCCAAGCACTAGTGTACGTACACTACACTGTGTGCCGGTGTGAAGGGCACTGTAGCTAGTCACATTACTGGCCATAAGGGACTGGGTACTAGGTGGTAGGCCTCTTCTTGCAACAGTCCGGCTAGGTTACCACCGCAGTGGCAGATATCCTGCCGCCAAGCACTAGTGTACGTACACTACACTGTGTGGTGTGGAGGGCACTGTAGCTAGCTAAAACTTGCAATAGCCAATAGAGACCTTCAGGCGTTTGTTTCCCTAGAAGAGGCGATATTGCGCGCTCCTTGAGAGCAATAAAGCAGTTTTATTGTAAAATGCACCTCTAGTCGCATTGTATTGCAGACTGCATTCGCTCGGGGTATATAGAAAAAGTGATACACACGGTCGGTAAGGATACGTAGCTAAAATACCCTTGTATATAAGCTATGCTATCTAAAATTGTGATTTTCGTAAATCAATATCTACATAATCCATCGATTGTATCAATAAAACATCGAGAGGAAACCTGCATACGTCTGAGAAGAAATTCAAAGGCGTATGTATAGTTGTGCTTGAGTAACGGCGATGGACTCGCCATCTGTCACGTTGGCACCTAATATACCTCTGGCGGAAAGTGGGTGTGTGGGTATTACCTATACACCTCTGCCTACCCCTTCGGGGACCCTTGTGGGAAGGCGTGAGGATCACTATATACCTAAAATTAAATATATTATTAAAACTGTTCGTTTGTTGTACGAAGTCCGTGGCTGTGTTTCTCTAATCCTCCCACGCTGAAAACACAGACTGTTGCATAGATGCAGACTGGGGTCGACAACATCAGCTGATCTCAAGGTCCTCGAC
Source organism: Drepana falcataria (assembly GCA_945859725.1). Taxonomy (NCBI): domain Eukaryota; kingdom Metazoa; phylum Arthropoda; class Insecta; order Lepidoptera; family Drepanidae; genus Drepana; species Drepana falcataria. The sequence goes on along the minus strand of OX243950.1, from coordinate 330,191 downwards.
CCTTCGCGAAACGCTTAATTCACTTGTACTCGTTTCTCTAAATGCATTACTATACATACAAATAAATAAAATTTGAGTGTCTGTTTGTAATATCAAAATAACCGCTTTTTACTAAATGCATATGGATGTATGCACGGTACATATAGCAAATTAAATTTTTTAATTTTTTTTTGTCTCTCTGTCTGTTTGTTCCGACTAATCTCTGAAACGGCTGGACTGATTTTAACGGGACTTTCACTGGCAGATAGCTGATGTAAAAATGAGAACTTAGGCTACTTTTATTTTAGAAACGTCGAAACGAAAGTCGCGGACACAGCTAGTGCTAAATAAATTACAGCGTTAAGGAACCTGCATACGTATGGGAAGAGTATCAAAGCCGTGTGTGAAGTCCACCGCCCCGCACTGGGCACTGGTGGACTGTGGCACGGAGCCTGAGTGATGTGTGTGTGGACATGGTGACGGAACCTGCATACGTGTGGGAAGAGTATCAAAGCCTTGTGTGAAGTCCACCGCCCCGCACTGGGCACTGGTGGACTGTGGCACGGAGCCTGAGGGATGTGTGTGTGAACATGGTGAGGGAACCTGCATACGTGTGGGAAGAGTATCAAAGCCGTGTGTGAAGTCCACCGCCCCGCACTGGGCACTGGTGGACTGTGGCACGGAGCCTGAGGGATGTGTGTGTGAACATGGTGAGGGAACCTGCATACGTCTGAGAAGCAATTCAAAGGTGTATGTAAAGTCGAGCTTGAGTAACGGCGATGGACTCGCCACCTGTCACGTTGGCATCTAATATATCTCTGGCGGAAAGTGAGTGTGTGGGTATTACCTATACACTTCTGCCTACCCCTTCGGGGACCCTTATTTATGGGAAGGCATGAGGATATGTTATTATAACTAATATCATGACCCCTCCTTTGCGGCAGTCGGGTCTGTATTGACTTACTTCTCAAGCTTAATACGACATTGTTAATAAAAGTAAAAATAGATAGAACACGACCCACACATGAGTCACCCGGCAGAGGTTACGTTAGTCGCCTCCTACGCGAGAGGACCTCACGTTGGAATTACATATACCATATTAATATAATGTTTGAACTATAATATAATATCGTGTTTCACCTACATAGCCGTGCTGGCAGAGTGGTTCGAGTAGTTGCCTGCAGCACAAAGATTGCAAGTTCGAATCCCGACTGTGTCAATGAGTTTTCTGAACTTAAGTACAGTGATTAGTCACACCACGAGCTTTACAGTGAAGGAAAACACGACAGGTAACCTGCATACGTCTGAGAAGAAATTCAAAGGCGTATGTATAGTCGTGCTTGAGTAACGGCGATGGACTCGCCATCTGTCACGTTGGCACCTTATATACCTCTGGCGGAAAGTGGGTGTGTGGGTTTTACCTATAAACCTCTGCCTTCCCCTTCGGGGACCCTTGTGGGAAGGCGTGAGGATATATTATATTATTATGTTCCAAGGTATTTATTTATAATCCCAGACATTTGTCTCATCGCATATCGGTGTGATAAGATTGAATTATTCTTAAGGGATGAGTGTAATACCTATTGTCTGGCGCCGAGGTGAATGTCCACAGTGGGAGTCAACGGACTAGTGTACTGGCTGACTTTGTGTGCACAGTGTCTGCTTCAAACTTGCCAACCCTTGCTGCAAGACTTAAAGCGTTTGGCGACTATAATTTATTTTAATAACCTATTATAATATTATTAGACCACGTTCCAACTACCTGGATTAAATCGATCGGACGCTCAAGGACGGGAACGTCAAGATTAAAACAAGTACATATGTATTGTATAGTCGTGCTTGAGTAACGGCGATGGACTCGCCATCTGTCACAAACATGAATATATCTCCGGCGCAGTCGGGCAGTCACAGTCTTTAAACTTGACATTTGCATACATTGTTTAAAGCTGTAACTAATCCACAATGGATGACCGATTAGTCGCGAGTTCTGTTCACGGACCCAGTGGCGCCACCTATCGGGTCCAATTGTGAATCTAAACCATTCTTGAATCCACCAGAAGCATCAGAAAACTTAATTAAAATCGGTTCAACCGTTTACGATTCTATAAAGGATATGCAGACAAACATTCTTTTTTCATATATATATAGAAAATATAACCGGCTGTACGGAATTGGATGTAGTTTGGCAAAGAGATATAATACGATATGATACGCTTAGTTTAAATTAAAACGAACGTTAAATTATAATAAATAATTGAAATTATAGGTCGAATACAAAACTGAAGAGTTGTAAATTCTCCCTTTCCTAACCTAACCTCAAATATCGAATCTCCCCATAATTTTATTCAAAGAAAATTTAAATGAAAGTCATGGATTCGACTTGGTACAGGAATTTCCAAATCAAGTTTATTGCGGACATAATTTACTAGCGATGTTTATGTGTCGATAACAAATTATCGATAGTCTTAAAGACAACATTATATCATCACGCTTGTCCCCAAGTTGTCTTGGGTCACCAAATGGGTAGGCAGAGATGTCCCATCCTAGAGATGTACGCGTTCACTGCCAAGGTTATATTTGTATTTTTGTACGATTTTTTAATATAGTAAGCCTATTGTCGGGCCTACGCTATCCCCCATACTTAAGTACTAATGCTGTAACATTCTATAATTGTTATTGTATACCTAATGATTTCAAAAGAGTAACCATGGAGTTTCTTGCCGGTTCTTCTCCATGGAAACGACCAACCTGAACCGTGCACCTTTTTCGACGTTTTATAAGTGCCTATTTAGGCCTATCTTTAATACATATATATATATATATATAAATTATTGTTTGTCTGTATGTCCTTTAAAGATATCGTAAACGGCGGGTGCGATTTTAATGAAATTTTCTTAGCGTTAAGGAGAATTCGAGAATGGTTTAGATTCACAATTGGACCCGGTAGGTGGCGCTGCGAAAGTATGTTAGGTAATTTTATTTTTCACCCAAGCGAAGCTGGGCGGGATAACTTGGAACTGTTATATTTCATGAAGCACCCGGTATAAAGACAAGCCTTTTGAATAAATACCACGTAGCGGGGTGTCAAACATTAATATCCCACGGGAAGATATCCTGGTCTGATCGCGTGGTATCTTAAGCATATTCCGCAGACATGGGGCAAAGGAGGGGTATACACTAGGGAGAACACGTGTCTTGAATGCATTAAGGACTACATAATCCAAATTTGAATTTGATACAAAGTCAAATTTGATTTCATTGGTAGCTTTCCATGCAATTAAACATATTCTATGTGAAAGAATGGATGTGCTAAGAATGGATGAGTGAAAAAAGATTGACGAAACAGATATACAAAGCGAAAGTGTGTGCAAGAAGAGGCAGAGGAAGGCCACGTTCCAACTACCTGGATCAAATAGATCGGACGCTCAAGGACGGGAACGTCAAGAGTACTCGAAACCGACGAGCATGTATGAAGAGACTGATGAATGTGGACGAAGCGAAAGAGGTATGTAAGTCTAGAGAGAACTGGCGCTCTATACTCTCTGCCTACCCCGTTAGGGACTTGGCGTGATGATATGTATGTATGTATGTATATTACAACAAAATAATTCACAAGTTTAATGAACACAGTTAAATAAAACCCTTTGATATCCGTTACACAATATATGCTTCAAATGATCGCCTTTTGTTTGCAACTAGCCGAGTAGTCCGGGTTCGGATTATTTGTGGTTGCATGGAGCGAGGAGCTTTGCTTCTGCGCGAACACTAGTAAACTAAAATTCACTAATTCTATTATATTCAAATGAATATGCTATGTGGCAGTGTTTCAACCCGCCCAAACGAATATTGCACGTCGAATCCCGAATGTCCCAATGAGTTTTTCTGAGCCTAAGTACAGTGATTTTTTTATATACCACTCGGGTGGCAAACGGATTAGTCACACCTCGAGCTTTACGGTGAAGGAAAACATCGAGAGGAAACCTGCATACGTCTGAGAAGACATTCAAAGGCGTATGTGTAGTCGTGCTTGAGTAACGGCGATGGACTCGCCATCTGTCTATGCACTTATAATACACATCTCAGCCAAATATTGTTATATAGATCAGTTAGTTTGGCAAGCAGCTTTATGCTTCAACCAAATGAAGAGAAGAATTTATCAACATTTACGGCCGTCTGGTCTACGTGGTTAGAGCTCCTGACTGCGAAGCTTGAGGTCGCGGGTTCGAGTCCCGCTCAGGGCAGATATTTGTGCGAGGACCACGAGTATTTGTACCTTATAGTATATCTATATATAGTGACAATAATACAAGCATATGTCAATTTGTGTGGAATTTGTCCCAAGTTATTTAATGCTTTGCAACATGCTCGTAACTTCAGTACTGACATTTAGAATACTATCGATACATCGACATCGACATTACCCCATCCCTACTCTCTAACAATGGCTGCGTGATGAAAATATCAGCGTTCTCCGCGAATTTATCGCGTCGCCGCAAAATTGAGTCAATTAAACTCGTTTGTCGTGTGCCGCTGGCGCGTTGACACAATCGCCGATTTGTTTATGAACACACAAGTAGTGTTAGTGTCTATGATTAAGAGATGTAGGGCATAACGGGTTTCCCGTTCGAATTTGTATCTGCCCGACTGGGGCAGGACCTCCACATTATAGAAGTCCGTAGCCAAATAACATAATTTATTGTGTTGTGTTCCTACGCGGTGAATAAGGTTTCCAGTAATGAGCTCCTTGGGGAGGGGGAGGATTGTTATATTGTGTTGGCAGCAGAGGGATTAGTCCAATAATGCTGCCAACACAGTATAGCTCTCCGAACACAGAGTAGCAACGCGCAAGTGATACTTCGGTATTGTGAGCGAGAGAGGTATTTCTTTTTCTATCGGGTGGGCCGTATGCTCGTTTGCCACTCTTGTTGTAAAAATTAAAATAAAATTAAAAATGAGTGGCAAAGAAAAGGAAAAAAGTTAGCGTCCTGTAAGAGAACTCGTAAATTGGATGTTTGTACATCAATTGTTTTTCTTCTGATGACATTTCAAAATAGAGCCGTGGTGGCCGAGTGGTTCGAGCTGCCTGCGACGCAAAGGTCGCAAGTTCGAATCCCGACTGTACCAATGAGTTTTTCTGAACTTAAATACAGTGATTAGTCACACCTCGAGCTTTACGGTGAAGGAAAACATCGAGAGGAAACCTGCATACGTCTGAGAAGACATTCAAAGGCGTATGCATAGTCGTGCTTGAGTAACGGCGATGGACTCGCCATCTGGCACCTAATATACCTCTGGCGGAATGTGTGTGTGTGGGTATTACCTATACACCTCTGCCTACCCCTTCGGGGACCCTTGTGGGAAGGCGTGAGGATATATTATATTATTTATTATACATTTCAATTTCGCGCCATAATGCATTTATGGTACGCATCAGTTTTACTTCTTATTGCTATTGTATATGGTTACCATAACAGAACTCTATAAACTTTATAAACACATGTCATGACAGGTGGCGTTAGTTGGGAGAAAAGCGGGTTAAAGCTACTACGAAAAGGTTACAAGATCGAATCCCAAAGCTTTGGTCCACAAGTGTCAATATCTTCTCAGACGTATGCAGGTTTCCTCTCGACGTTTTCCTTCACCGCAAAGCTTGTAGTGTGACTAATTAAGTTCTTAGTTTCAGACAAACTCATTGGTACAGTCGGGAATCGAATTTGCAATCCCTGCGTTGCAGGTGACTACTCGAACCACTCGGCCAACTCGGAGCTCACGTTCCAACTACCTGGATCAAATCCATCGGACACTCAAGGACGAGAACGTCAAGAGTACTCGAAATAAGAGCATGTATGAAGAGACTGATGAATGTGGATACGAAAGAGGTATGTAAGTCTAGAGAGAACTGGCGCTCTATACTCTCTGCCTATCCCGCTAGACTCGGCGTGATAATAAAAAAAAATTTTAGAAATTACAATTTAGGCATATTTCGCAGAATAGACTTTATAAACCAAGACAGTGCTAATCAAAAGCTTATTATAGCACAAGTCGCGGCTGGCGCTTGTATTACTCTGGTTTAATGCAACGGTATTGTAATGCTCCCAAATGGGCTGGTGTGATTACCACGACCATCATTATACAACCGGTTATTACCCGTAAACAGCATGCAAATTGTTGTTTACACATCCATAATATTATATAATAATTGTGATCTGTCTGTCGGCTAAGTTTGTAGTCACGAGCTTTACCGTGAAGGGAAACATCGAGAGGAAACCTGCATACGTCTGAGAAGACATTCAAAGGCGTATGTATAGTCGTGCTTGAGTAACGGCGATGGACTCGCCATCGCCCCTACTGGGATCCTTATGGGAAGAAGTAATGTGCTAGCAGCAGCTCTTCTCACTGCAGTCAAATGGATCGGCCTGATGATATGTAGGTATATGTTATGTGTATATGTATTATTTTAGAATAGGTATAACCTTTTACATACATACATACATATCATCACACCTTGTGCCTAACGGGGTAGGCAGAGAGAATAGAGCGCCAGTTCTCTCTATCTATATAAATTTACCGAAATAGCACATACCTACTACACCTACCTTCCAACACCTACCTCTCTTAAAATCTGCGTGCTAGCATCTGCATTTGATCGTGTATTCTAAAAACCTTCTCATGCAATTTACAAGCTGATTCAGATTTAATGAGTCAGCTCTGAATCACAATGTGCACTTGAAGCTGTATAAATGATATTGGTGTGAGTCAACTGTACTAAACACAGTTTGTAATATGTATGTATGTATGAGGATGTATGACAGTACGCCTATGATGCACGCTAGGCAAAAAGTATCACTAAAGCAATATTAAGCTGGTTTGTCTGTTTGTTAGCGCTTTTAGAAACCTCCAATCTTTATCTTAATATATATATTTCTGTGTGCGTGTGTTTGTGACTGAACTCCTACTAAACGACTGGACCGATTTTGATGAAATTTTTTGTGTGTCTTCAGATGGACTTGAGAATGGTTTAGATTCACAATTGGACCCGATAGGTGGCGCTGTGATCGGGTTTTAGGGCATTTACTTTTTTCACCCAAGCGAAGCTGGGCGGGACCACTAGTATATATATAATTCTTCTGTGAGTGTGTATGTGACTGAACTCCTCCTAAACGGCTGGACCGATTTTAATGAAATTTTCTGTGTGTGTTCAAGGGGATCTGGGAATGGTTTAGATTCACAATTGGACCCGATAGGTGGCGCTACTGGGTCCGTGGCTTTAATTTTTTCTCCCAAGCGAAGCTGGGCGGGACATCTAGTATATATATAGTGGTCCCGCCCAGCTTCGCTTGGGTGAAAAAAGTAAATGCCCTAAAACACGATCACAGCGCCACCTATCGGGTCCAATTGTGAATCTAAACCATTCTCGAATCTCCACGAACACACACAAAAAATTTCATCAAAATCGGTCCAGTCGTTTAGGAGGAGTTCAGTCACATACACACGCACACAAGAAATATATATATTAAGATTTATGCGGTATTTCTGCTGGTATTGATGGTATTGGATGATGATGCTGGCAAGTTAAGTTTCACTTATTTTAGTTCTTTTTTTTGCTGTATATTTATAACCCCCGTGTGAGTGACGTGTGTTTCTTGAACTTCGTTCCATCCGGGTGTCCCTTGACACCTCTCGAGTTTTGGAACGAAGTTTCTTATCGCGCTTTGTGAAAGGGGACTAGACGGAAAAAAATCTTACGAAAAGTTGTCACGACATTCTTACGAAAAGTTGTCACGACACTTTTATATATATATTATATATATACTAGCTTTTGCATTATTTTTGTATTTTCCTGCTAGAATCGGTTCAGCCGCTATGCCTTGAAAGAGCAACATACTTTATAATATTATTATGAATATTTCAGGATTAAAATGTAACCTATGTCCTAATCCTGGCCATCAACCACCATCAACAAAGCCATCACCATTTCGACTTTCAGCCAAATCCGTTTTTCCGTAAAAGAGCAACAAACCTAAAAATTTCGCCTTTATACTATTAGTAAGATCTATATCTTCACGTCTTACCACAAGTCCCCAAATGGGTAGGCAGACGTGTCTTGGTGGTACCCAAACACACACTTTCCGCCAGCGATATATTTTAAGTGCCAACGTGACAGAAGGCGAGTCCATCGCCGTTACTCAAGCACGACTATACATACGCCTTTGAATTTCTTCTCAGACGTATGCAGGTTTCCTCTCGATGTTTTCCTTCACGGTAAAGCTCGTGGTGTGACTAATAACTCCACATACTCTTCTTGAAGAACTCCATGCTTTTGAGTTCATTTCACATCCTTAGCATTCGCGGAAGATGAACGCCAGGAAAAAGAAGATACCTACAATATTATCTTTTTTCTATCACCAGTCACGTGATACATTGAATAACTGCAACGGCTAATTGCCATGGAAAACATGACTCACCAGTTTCGCAAGTCGGCTCAACTAACCGGTATATTTTTTCAATTAAAACCGATTACGAATCTTTTCATCTTTCGTTTTTTCCAGTTAGAACTGTGATACCTAGCTATGCCGAACATTGCAACAGGCTAATACGGATCTAGCTGTGGTCAATGACCTCATGATGAGTAGTTCATTAACCTGGACTTATTACTTATGACCTGGACTGGCTATTTTTAATTTATTTATTTATCTTAATTAATTAAAAATAGCTAGACAAATTCAAAAATTTATTAGATGCAAGAAGCACTTATGGCCAGAAATGTGACTAGCTACAGTGCCTTTCACACCACACAGTGTAGTGTACGTACACTAGTGCTTGGCGGCAGGATATCTGACACTGCGGTGGTCACCTAGCCGGACTGTTGCAATAAGAGGCCTACCGCCTAGTACCCAGTCCCTTATGGCCAGTAATGTGACTAGCTACAGTGCCCTTCACACCACACAGTGTAGTGTACGTACACTAGTGCTTGGCGGCAGGATATCTGACACTGCGGTGGTCACCTAGCCGGACTGTTGCAATAAGAGGCCTACCGCCTAGTACCCAGTCCCTTATGGCCAGTAATGTGACTAGCTACAGTGCCCTTCACACCACACAGTGTAGTGTACGTACACTAGTGCTTGGCGGCAGGATATCTGACACTGCGGTGGTCACCTAGCCGGACTGTTGCAATAAGAGGCCTACCGCCTAGTACCCAGTCCCTTATGGCCAGTAATGTGACTAGCTACAGTGCCCTTCACACCACACAGTGTAGTGTACGTACACTAGTGCTTGGCGGCAGGATATCTGACACTGCGGTGGTCACCTAGCCGGACTGTTGCAATAAGAGGCCTACCACCTAGTACCCAGTCCCTTATGGCCAGTAATGTGACTAGCTACAGTGCCCTCCACACCACACAGTGTAGTGTACGTACACTAGTGCTTGGCGGCAGGATATCTGACACTGCGGTGGTCACCTAGCCGGACTGTTGCAATAAGAGGCCTACCGCCTAGTACCCAGTCCCTTATGGCCAGTAATGTAACTAGCTACAGTGCCTTTCACACCACACAGTGTAGTGTACGTACACTAGTGCTTGGCGGCAGGATATCTGACACTGCGGTGGTCACCTAGCCGGACTGTTGCAATAAGAGGCCTACCACCTAGTACCCAGTCCCTTATGGCCAGTAATGTGACTAGCTACAGTGCCCTCCACACCACACAGTGTAGTGTACGTACACTAGTGCTTGGCGGCAGGATATCTGACACTGCGGTGGTCACCTAGCCGGACTGTTGCAATAAGAGGCCTACCGCCTAGTACCCAGTCCCTTATGGCCAGTAATGTAACTAGCTACAGTGCCTTTCACACCACACAGTGTAGTGTACGTACACTAGTGCTTGGCGGCAGGATATCTGACACTGCGGTGGTCACCTAGCCGGACTGTTGCAATAAGAGGCCTACCACCTAGTACCCAGTCCCTTATGGCCAGTAATGTAACTAGCTACAGTGCCTTTCACACCACACAGTGTAGTGTACGTACACTAGTGCTTGGCGGCAGGATATCTGACACTGCGGTGGTCACCTAGCCGGACTGTTGCAATAAGAGGCCTACCACCTAGTACCCAGTCCCTTATGGCCAGTAATGTGACTAGCTACAGTGCCCTTCACACCGGCACACAGTGTAGTGTACGTACACTAGTGCTTGGCGGCAGGATATCTGCCACTGCGGTGGTCACCTAGCCGGACTGTTGCAATAAGAGGCCTACCGCCTAGTACCCAGTCCCTTATGGTCAGTAATGTGACTAGCTACAGTGCCCTTCACGCCACACAGTGTAGTCTACGTACACTAGTGCTTGGCGGCAGGATATCTGCCACTGCGGTGGTCACCTAGCCGGACTGTTGCAATAAGAGGCCTACCGCCTAGTACCCAGTCCCTTATGGCCAGTAATGAGACTAACTACAGTGCCTTTCACAGGATGTAGTGTGGCTTTCTGATTCATAATTAGTTCCTATATCGTGTTCGTCCTCTATCGGGGAACATCCTGGACTAATTGACGAGGAAGCGAGTATGGTGCCCCTGCTCCATTCACGCCTTGAACGTAAACACGCAGTGGGTCGTAACGTAAACAGTCGTAAAGCTATTTCCAGCGGACCTACCTCACGGTCACGGCCGAATCCGGCTGAAAAGATTATATTTATACAAAGCATTTTATTAAAAGCCTATAAAGCCGAGGTCTGGACCCCACTTGAGGTTTCCTTAGCTATGTTTGCTTAGCGACTCAGTCCTGGCTAGAGGCCTTGGTCAAGGCATTGATCTAGCTGATATTAATTTTAGTTAAATCTGAATGAGATGAATGAATGAAATGCATATGAAAAAATAATAAGATAAAAAGAACATCAAGTTTTTTGTCTGTCTCTTGATTCCGTTTAATATCCGGCTTTTATCCTACTAATCCTTACTAATATTATAAATGTGAATGTAAGTTTGTTTGTTTGTTACGCTTTCACGTAAAAACTACTTAACCTATCATCATGAAACTTTGTACACACATTCTCTAAGGTATTGGGCAGGATGTAAAATATTTTTTATTACAAAAAATACAGAAATCGATTTTTACACGGGTGAAACGCAGGGCACAGCTTGTATATCTTAATTGCGAAATTTTCTGAATATGTATGTATGTTTGTTACTCAATCACGCCAGAACGGCTGAACGAAAATTAATGAAATTTGCCACAGAGATAGATTATTAGCTGGATTAACACGGAAATATTTTGTTCCAAAAATAAATCTACACAAAAATCAATAAGAGGCAGATTTGTCTGTTTGTTCGATCGGGCAAATCACATGAATTACCAATCCGATTTGAATAAACCTTTTTGCATTCTGTAGACCGTTAATTGAGGAGGACATTAGGCTACTGCCCAAGGGAGCAGTGTGGTGCAACCATCTAGTCTGTACCCTATACTAATATTATAAAGAGAAAATATTTGTATGTAAGTATGTTTGTAAGGAATTGGCTCAAAAAGTACTGGACCGATTTGAAAAATTCTTTCACCATTTGAATGCTACATTATCACTGATTAATATAGTATCCTCACGCCTTCCCACAAGGGTAGGCAGAGGTGTATAGGTAATACCCACACACCCACTTTCCGCCAGAGGTATATTAGGAACCAACGTGACAGATGGCGAGTCCATCGCCGATACTCGAGCACGACTTGATTAATATAGGTTAATTTTAATTACAAGAAAAAAAAAACTATGCCAAAATGATTAAAAAATTAATATTCACCCGTGCGAAGCCGGGACGGGCCGCTAGTGACAAAATAAATTCAGACGCATCTTCAGACTTGTATCCTTTGTCCCTAAGCAACGCCGACGCATAACTAAGTACAAATTAAATAAACAAACACACTGCATAGCCGCTTCTCTAAATATTTACAACCTGCTCCGTAAACGCGCTCAGGAAGCCGATGTTTACGTTATCTGTGCGATGACAGATATTTTGGAGGGAACGAATGTCAGAGAAAAATATTAGATTCTAAAGATTGTCTGATGTATGTATGATCACGCCTTGGAATGTCCCCAATGGTGTAGGCAGAGGTGTGTAGGTAGTACCCACACACCCAATTTTCGCTAGATATATTTTAGGTGCCAACGTGACTGCGACGCCAACGCTGTTACTCAAGCACGACTTTACATACACCTTTGAATGTCTTCTCAGACGTATGCAGGTTTCCTCTCAATGTTTTCCTTCACCGTAAAGCTCGTGGTGTGACTAATCACTGTAGGTACTTGGTCAGAAAAACTCATTGGTACAGTCGGGATTCGAACTTGCGATCTAGGTGTCGCAGGAACGGTGGTAGCCCTATATAATCGAACAGGAGCTCAGTGAGAGACCATTAATATAAATTCCGAGTCCCACTGTCGCCCGTGACACGCGAAATAACCAATTTATTTTTACTATCTCCGTGTGACGGTTCGTAAGGCGGTCTTCAACAATATTTGTATCGGAGACTAACAAAATTATGGATGTGGCATTTTTGGGCCAAGAATTGTACTTACAATGTTTAATTAATGTGCAAGTTTTTCTTTCACGCAACAACTGAACATAAATGGAAGAAATTCTGCACTGAGACAGATGATAAACAGGATTAACCAATTTTTTATTAAAGACAGAAAGTTCAACTACCAAATTCATAACAGGGTACTACCACACCTCCGCCTACCCCACCGGGTACCCTTGTGGGAAGGCGTGGAGATATATGTGTATATAAAGAATATGAACATAGGACTCACCTGTCACAATTCCCGCCAGCAACAAACCAAAAAGCGCGGTAAAGGCAGCCATCTTGGATAACACAACACTTTCAACCTCACTGGCTCATAACTAGACCAGGTATCCGACACTATCCTCTCTCCTCCGGGCAAAAACTGGTCTGACTGGACCCTTGCTATCTCGCTCGCACACACGGCCGTTGTCTCACTCTGTAACAAAAAAAGTTATTTTATAGGCACATTATCTAACGGATTACATAATTTGATGGGGCCAGGTAACTTTGACCTGGTTCTTTAAGCATTTTCAACAAGAATGGGGTTGGATTTTTTTCTGGAGGCTTCGAACGCGGGCCATCGGAGCGACCATTTATCTCTGTATAATGTTTTGTTTTTATTATATGTTGAAACCATCCCTTACAAATAGGACCCAGGGACAGGGCCTTATACAATATAATAGATGAGAATAATTCAATATTATAAGTACAGTGATTAGTCACACCACGAGCTTTACGGTGAAGGAAAACATCGAGAGGAAACCTGCATACGTCTGAGAAGACATTCAAAGGCGTATGTATAGTCGTGCTTGAGTAACGGCGATGGACTCGCCATCTGTCACGTTGGCACCTAAAATATACAACCTATACACCTCTGCCTACTCCTTCGGGGACCGTTGTGGGAAGGCGGGAGGATATATGTTGACCTAAAAAGAACTATCTACCTATATCAAATCAATCGGACGCTCAAGGACGGGAACGTCAAGAGTACTCGAAACAAGAGCATGTATGAAGAGACTGATGAATGTGGACGAAGCGAAAGAGGTGTGTTAGAGAACTGGCGTCCAACTCTCTGTGCCTACCCCGTAAGGGACTTGGCGTGATTATAAAATCAAATCAAAGTATTTTATTCAATGTAAGGGACACAGGGAACACTTATTGAACGTCACATATTTAATATAAACTAAAGTTACCATTGTATTGTCATTGATAGTTTTTTTTTCAACTATTGATAAGGTTTCCAGTAATGAGCTCCTTGGGGAGGGGAGAGGATTGTTACATCGTGTTGGAAGCAGAGGGATTAAACCCATTATGCTGCCAACACACTATAACTCTCCGAACACAGAGTGGCAACGCGCAAGTGATACTTCGGTATCGTGAGCGTAAATAGGCTGCGGTAACCGTTTCCCATCAGGTGGGCCGTATGCTTGTTTGCCACTCTTGTTGTAAAAAACAAACTAACAAACAGACAAATAACAAATATTTCCTATTATATAGCCTATGTTATGCGGTAAAAATGTAGCTTTCTAATGGTGAAAGAATTTTTAAAATCGGTCCAGTAGTTTTTGACTTAAATCGTAACACACAAACAAACAAAAAATTTAATCTTATGCCTTAATAATATTAAAGAAACATGTACCTAGCGTATCATAACGTATGTATTTAGTTTTAATTAGGGCAACATCTAAGCTGGTATCATTATACAAATAAACAATATAGAAAGTACAAATAAATCGCTCAAGTGTCGGATTTAAGTACAATAATCCTACAAATATTATTATACCTCTGCCTACTCCTTCGGCGTCCGTATTGGGAAAACGTGAATCATTTTTATGAATATTCTTTTATTGAAATTAAACGCCGTGGTGGCCGAAAGTTCGAGTAGTTGCCTGCGAGACAAAGATCGCAAGTTCGAATGCCGACTTTACCAATGAGTCCATCGCCGTTACTCAAGCACGTCAATACATACGCCTTTGAATGTCTTCTCAGACGTATGCAGGTTTCCTCTCGATGTTTTCCTTCACCGTAAAGCTCGTGGTGTGACTTATCACTGTACTTAGTTGAGACACTCATTGGTACTTGCAATCTTTGTGTTGTAGGCAGCTACTCGAACCACTCGGCCACCGCGGTATCAATTATTATTCTGACGTAAATTGTTATGAAGAAAAAAATCTTGTGAGGATAATTGAATTTTGAAGTAATGCCGAGTACACACCGGGTGGACGTGACACGGCGTCACGTCACGTACCCTGTCAGGTCACGTGCGTGACATTGAATAATGAACAAGTTTCGCAGTCTGTGGTGTTCTTTTTACCATCTAGATCTTTTTATAGTACATTCCCGTAACATTGTTAATTTCGCAACAATTTAATTGAACCTCTGTCCGCCTACTCTGTGTGTCTTACTCGACGAGATGATGTATGTATGTATATATACTTCTCCTGGCGCCTTCCCACAAGGGTCCCCGAAGGGGTAGGCAGAGGTGTATAGGTAATACCCACACACCCACTTTCCGCCAGAGGTATATTAGGTGCCAACGTGATAGATGGTGAGTCTATCGCCGTTACTCAAGCACGACTATACATTTCAGCCTTTTAATTGCTTCTCAGACGTATGCAGGTTTCCTCTCGATGTTTTCCTTCACCGTAAAGCTCGTGGTGTGACTAATCTTACTTAGACTTCTCATCAGAAATATCGAATCACCTAGCAAGTTTATGTTTCGTAAGGATTATCAGAGAAATGTATATTTAGGAATATATGTCAAACTAGCTGTACACTGCCACGCTTCGCTGTGGATATGTGACTGATGCAAAAAATAGATAAAAACAATCCTTGATGCGGATTATATATCATGCTTAAAACTTCAACTCGATCGGTGCAGAACTTTTTGAGTTTTTGAAGCGTACACAAACCAACATATTTTTTTTATATATACATGTCGTTTAATGGGTAATAATATGAGGTATTATTTATTATTGAACGACATTTTACATGTCTGCTGAGTACTGTATATTTACGTAGCTTTGACGTAGAAATACGGTTCGTTTAGGGGTCCATTTTCGCTTCATCCACACGAATGTCTCCTCACACACTCTCAAATACTTATTAATTAAATTTCCGACCGTCGTCGTGCACCCAGCCTAACCTCTCTAGCCAGATATCCAGCCTACAAGTTTAAACAGTTGTTAAAGAAAATTGATTCGCAAAGTAAACGCAAAATTATAATGTGCGTTGGAAGTTGGGAACAAAATCAATTTGTCAGGACAATGTTGGACGCTCTTTGGCGCAAGGAATTAACTTGGGTTTCGTTTCTTATATTAAATATTGGTATATTAACATTTGGCATTTTAACAATTGGCATTAACTTTCGGTAGTTAGTAGTAGTTAACGTTGGTTTGGACACATAGAAAGGATGGGTGAAGAAAGATTGACGAAACAGATATACAAAGCAAAAGTGTGTGCAAGAAGAGGCAGAGGAAGGCCACGTTCCAACTACCTGGATCAAATCGATCGGACTCTCAAGGACGGGAACGTCAAGAGTACTCGAAACCGACGAGCATGTATGAAGAGACGGATGAATGTGGACGACGCGAAAGAGGTATGTAAGTCTAGAGAGCACTGGCGCTCTATACACTCTGCCTACCCCGTTACTTTAGGTAGTTAGGCTGTGGTGGCCGAGTGGCTGGAGTAGCAACGCAAAGATTGCAAGATCAAATCCCGACTGTAACAGAACCAAATTATATTTAAAACTAGATGTGCCTGTGACTTCATCCGCGTGGAATAGTGACTTTGGGCAGCACAATTTTGGATATGTTAAGTGAAGCTTACTACAATATGTTGGTGAAAACCACATCTAAATCGGATAAGCAGTTTCTGAGATAAGAGTTCAGTTTCAGAGAATCAGTGTTTTGGGTCCCAATAATATTTTTTCTCAAATATCTTCTATGTAAAATTCTAAGAGCCGTGGTGGCCGAGTGGTTCGAGCAGTTGTCTGCGACGCAAAGGTCGCAAGTTCGAATCCCGACTGTACCAATGAGTTTTTCTGAACTTAAGTACAGTGATTAGTCACACCACGAGCTTAACGGTGAAGGAAAACATCGAGAGGAAACCTGCATACGTCTGAAAAAAAATTCAAAGGCGTATGTATAGTCGTGCTGGAGTAACGGCGATGGACTCGCCATCTGTCACGTTGGCACCTAATATACCTCTGGCGGAAAGTGGGTGTGTGGGTATTACCTATACACCTCTGCCTACCCCTTCGGGGACCCTTGTGGGAAGGCGTGAGGATATATATCTTCTATGTACAGACAGCGATCCGTTACATTTATATTATACGTATACAAAATAAAATAAATAAATATGTTTAAAGGCGTATGTATAGTCGTGCTTGAGTAACGGCGATGGACTCGCCATCTGTCACGGTGGCACCTAATATACATACATACATACATACATATCATCACGCCAAGTCCCTAACGGGGTAGGCAGAGAGTATAGAGCGCCAGTTCTCTCTAGACCATACCTCTTTCGCTTCGTCCACATTCATCAGTCTCTTCATACATGCTCGTCGGTTTCGAGTACTCTTAACGTTCCCGTCCTTGAGAGTCCGATCTATTTGATCCAGGTAGTTGGAACGTGGCCTTCCTCTGCCTCTTCTTGCACACACTTTTGCTTTGTATATCTGTTTCGTCAATCTTTCTTCACTCATCCTTTCTATGTGTCCAAACCAACGTAACATGCCTTTCTTCATCTTTACAATCACGCCCTCATTCACGCCAGTTGATTTGCGAATCTCTTCATTGCGGATTCGATCTAATATCGTTACGCCGCACATTTTTCGAAGAGATCGCATCTCGACTGCATTCAAGCTATTTTCATACTTCCTCTGACATACCCAGGATTCGCTGCCATACAATAAGGTAGGTACCAATATCGCGTTGTGGACAGCAACTCGAGCATTCTTGCTCAGACTTTTACTGCCCATCAACGCCGACATGGCTCCATTCACCTTATTTCCGGCAGTTATCCTTCTTTCAATATCTTTTTCATACTTTCCATCTCGTGTGAACATGCTTCCAAGATATACAAATTCATTCACTTGCTCTAGAATTTGCCCATTTACCGATATTGCACACTCGGTCACCTAATATACCTCTGGCGGAAAGTGGGTGTGTGGGTATTACCTATACACCTCTGCCTACCCCTTCGGGGGCCCTTGTAGGAAGGCGTGAGGATATCATTATTATTATTATGTTTAAAGGCTCGAATCCTGATCAATACTAAAGAAGACATACAACCAAATGTACCAAACAATGATTGAAGTAAGCGGATAAGTCTTTAAATAAAAAAGAAAAGAATAATAAATAATCTGTTCCTTCCTACTGGAAGCTGGCAACACGCTACACATGCTCGTGTGAACCGACGCAGACACACAAACAGACAAACAAAACACAGGATACAAATAAAGACGGGCGGTGTACGGTCTGTTGTGTGCATCGTGAGAGCATGAAATGCTTTCCCACGGGGTAGGCAGGCATGTTACAACACCCTCTAATAGTCGAAGATATGGTTTAGATGACAACGTGACAGATGACGAGTCCATCGCCGTTACTCAAGCACGACTATACATACGCCTTTGAATTGCTTCTCAGACGTATGCAGGTTTCCTCTCGATGTTTTCCTTCACCGTAAAGCTCGTGGTGTGACTAATCACTGTACTTAAGCTCAGAAAAACTCATAGGTACAGTCGGGTTCGAGTCGGTTCGAACTCGTCACAGGCAATCGAACCAATCGGCCACCACGGCTTTATATAAATATTGATTACGTGATTGTACTCATAAATATAAAAAGAATAACAGAATTCGGCCGTAACATTAAGAAAGTTCAATTACATTCGTTGCGGTCAGCATTCGGATGGATGACCGGCCACTAATCCGCCTCGAAAACCGCAAAACTCGCTTTGCTCAGTTCATAAACTATTTGATAATGAAGTAATCATTGTGACGTCATCGTCTTTGTTCACATGATACTAGTCACCCCGACTGCACTCGGATGGCTGAAGCTATATACAAACTATGTAATACTTAATAATAATAATAAGCTCACGAGATTGTCAGCATGTGGGATGTGGACTCTGCAATCATTGTGCCGATAGTAATAACGGCCAATGGCCTAATGGCAAAGAGCCTCGACTAACACCTCAAGAGGCTCTCGTTAGACAGTTGGATCAAGTGCCTGATGCAGAAAGCAGTACTGCTCGAAACGGCACGTATTGTGAGGAGGAAGATGTATTTGAAATAAAGAATAATAATAATAAATACCTGGGACAATTCCACACACATTGACCTAGTCCCAAATTAAGCAAAGCTTGTGTTATGGTAACTAGACAACAATATATTTACTTATATACTATATAGATATATATATATATATATATACATAAATACATAGGACATCCAAGACTAAGGTACAAATACCTGTGTTCATCACACAAATATCTGCCCTCTGCGGGATTCGAACCTGCGACCTCAAGTTTCGCAGTCAGGAGCTGTAACCACAAGACGGTCGTCAATGAATGTGGAGGAAGCGTTTGTAACGCGCTTTCAAGTGGAAATAAGTGGTCTCTGCCTACCCCTACGGGAAAGAGGCGTGATTATAAGTATGTATGCATGAAACTTAATTTATATCCAACCCCCTTGAATCTGAATAAAGCCAAAGGCAGTGGTAAAACCCATCATTACCAAGAACCCCACCACAAGGGTCGTTCCCCCCGATCAATGGGTGCCAAGCAACGGACGTCACAACAATGACGTCACCAGGAGAGTCGTACCAGTGGACGGTCGGGACCAAATACCAGGGTATAGACAGCAAGGTAACAACCTGCGCCCCGCGGTTCTGCCCGCGTTATTTTAGCATTATGATGGAGGTTTTAGAGGAAGATCTATTTTCTGGAATTAAGCATATGTCTGTAGCAGGTATGAGTGAAACACGTAAAATTTGGCTTATTTACTGAAGCAAATTTTGGAGATATTTAAGTATTTTTATTATAGGCTAATGTCGGACCTACGCTATCCCCCCATACTAAAGTACTAATGCTGTAACATTCTATAGTTGTTATTGTATACCAAATGATTTGAAAAGAGTAACCATGGAGTTTCTTGCCGGTTCTTCTCCATGGAAACGACCAACCTGAACCGTGCACCTTTTTCGACGTTTTATAAGTGCCCACCTAGGCGTTTGTGAAATAAAAATATTTTGATTTATTCAAAAATCTTTTTAAAATATATAGTTAGAAAGGGATAGAAGGTGGCCAGAGGTAAGCGGTGGCGATACCGTAGGGAGAGCTATTCCAAGTTGGCCGATATGTCATACCTCTAGGTGTTTATCCAGTCGATAATCCATGGTAGTGAATTACATCCAATTTCTATTGGGTGCGGAATAAGCGTGAGCGGGAACAGAAACGGATTTTGTCTAGCGTGATTGAGCATCAATACTCCTCAAACTTAATTCTTAAGAGAGGTAAAGCATAACGGGTTTTCCGTTGGAATTTGGAGTTGCCCGACTGGGGCAGGACCTCAACTTTATAGAAGGCCGTAGCTAAACAAAATTGTTTGTGTTGTCTTGTGTTCCTCCGCGATGTATAAGGTTTTTTTTTTTTTTTTTATTTAGGATAACAAACAATTACACTATGGCTTAATAGAACAATACAATAATAATTAGAATTAACAACAGTGCAACCAGCTGCGTTATCCACAGTTGATCGAGTAAGTAGGGATCGGTCTATTCTGAATAGCCACTGAGGTATGTATTAATAAAGGAATATAAGTTTCCAATACTGAGCTCCTTGGGTAGGGGGGGGATTGTTATGTTGTGTCGGCAGAAGAGGGATTAGTCCCATCATGCTGCCAAGTCAGTATAACTCTCCGTATACAGGCTTGCAAGTGATACTTTGGTAGCGTGAGCGAAGCTACGGTAACCGTTTCCCATCAGGTGGGCCGTATGCTTGCTTGCCACTCATGTTGTGTAAATAAAAAATAATAAGAGCAAGACTAGCTCCCGCAGCATAGCCCGCAGATCATAAGCAGATTCACAAGATCAATTATATTTTGTGGTAGCCTAGCCTTCAGATAGAAGCATTGCGTATAACCGGATGTAAGTAATTAAGTTTTACAACGAGGTCAATGAAAACCATGAAACGTTACCTGAAACAGTTGCAAGTTTTGTTATCAAATGCCTTTATAGCGCGTTTGATAACTGCAACAGTACAAGCTTATACAGGTTGTATCTTGATCTGTTAGCTTTAATGATCAGAAGGCATGTATGAAGAGACCGATGCAGCGAAGAATGTCAGTCTAGAGTGGACCTGAGTCCAGTGTGATTAAAAATACATACTAAATCCCGAAATACAAAAATTTTAAAAAATTCCTCACGCCTTCCCACAAGGGTCCCCGAAGGGGTAGGCAGAGATTTATGGGTAATACCCACACACCCACTTTCCGCCAGAGGTATATTAGGTGCCAATGTGACAGAAGCACGACTATACATACGCCTTTGAATTTCTTCACAGACGTATGCAGGCTTCCTCACGATGTTTTCCTTCACCGTAAAGCTCGTGGTGTGACTAATCACTGTACTTAAGTTCAGAAAAACTCATTGGTACAGTCGGGATTCGAACTTGCGATCTTTGTGTCGCAGGCAACTGCTCGAACCACTCGGCCACCACGGCTCTCAAAATTCAAAGTTCTAATATTATAAAGTATGGTGCTCTTTCACGGCATAGCGGGTGAACAAATTCTAGCAGGAAAATACATAAGTTACTTTTTCGAACTCCACGGCTAAGCCGCGGGCAAAAGCTAGTCTTTATATAAATAAATAATATATCCCCACGCCTGTCCAGAAGGGTCCCCCAAGGGCCTACCCCTTGGGGGACCCTTCTGGACAGGCAGAGGTGTGCAGACAGTACCTACACAGGCAGAGGGTATAGAGCGCCAGATCTCTCTACACTTACAGCCCGCTTTCGCTTCGTCCACATTCATCAGTCCCTTCATACATGCTCGTCGGGTTCGAGTACCCTTGACGTTCCCGTCTTTGAGCGTCCGATCTATTTGATCCAGGTAGTTGGAACGTGGCCTTCCTCTGCCTCTTCTTGTACAAACATTCGTTTTTTGTCACACTCCGTATTTATATTAATGAACCAGTATGTAGTCGAGAATTCATTACATTTGCATAGTTATCGAATTGAGACAATGTCACCACTTTCATTAACTAAATTAATTGGCACACATCCGTCTTCCAAGGCTGATCTGGTTGCAAAAGGATCTATATGGAGTAGGGCAATTTGGGACTAAGTAAATTTGTGTGGAATTGCCTATCTATATAAGTATGTATATCGTTGTCCAGATCCCACAGTACAAGCTTTGCTTAGTTTGGGACTAGGTCAATTTGTGTGGAATTGCCTATCTATATAAGTATGTATATCGTTGTCCAGTTCCCACAGTACAAGCTTTGCTTAGTTTGGGACTAGGTCAATTTGTGTGTAATTGCCTATCTATATAAGTATGTATATCGTTGTCCAGTTCCTGTAGTACAAGCATATCTTAGTTTGGGATTAGGTCTTGTTATGTGAGACTTAGGTTATTATTATTAATATTATTACCATAAACGCACGCTAGTACTCAGCTTGTCAAGAATATTACCAGGAAAGCAACAAATGACCTAGTTATGGTAATCATTAACCACTCAGGTGAAACAATACGTGCTCAATCACAACACAGGCAATCAAGTGGGTCAGTTGCTTAACTGTTAGTTGCTAACTGAGACATTTTACCTCCTTGTAACTCATGAAACATATATACAATAGCGGTCCGTCCCGACTTCGCACGGGTGGACATATGTATATTTTTTAAAAGTGCCTATATTGTGTGTCTATGTCACTCAGGGTGAATGTAGCTTTTTCAATAGTGAAAGAATTTTTCAAATCGGTCCAGAAATTTTTGAGCCAATTCGTTACAAACATACTTACGTACAATCTTTCCTCTTTATAATATTAGCATAGAAGTATACATGAGGAAGTGTGTGGAGGCAGAGGAAGACCACGTTCATAAGGAACAGATTCGCAAAGCAACTGGGAGAACGAGGGTGTGATTGTAAAGATGAAGAAAGGCATGTTACGTTGGTTTGGACACATAGAAAGGATGAGTGAAGAAAGATTGACGAAACAGATATACAAAGCAAAAGTGTGTGCAAGAAGAGGCAGAGGAAGGCCACGTTCCAACTACCTGGATCAAATCGATCGGACGCTCAAGGACGGGAACGTTAAGAGTACTCGAAACCGACGAGCATGTAAGGTGTGTAAGTTAAGAGAGAATTGGCGCTGTACTCCCTCTGCCTACTCCGGGAGTACAGTGTGTATGAGATTTTCATTTTTTCAATAGTATTCGTTCGTACGTAAATTTGCAATAACTAAATCTAATAACTACCTACACTGTTGAATGGGGTTAACCTGTAATGGCAGTGTTTAGTTTTATTAATAAATAATCTTATTAAATGACTTAGTATTTTAGCCGTGGTGGCCGAGTGTTGCGAGTAGTTGCCTGCGACACAAAGATCGCAAGTTCGAATCCCGACTGTACCAATGAGTTTTTCTGAACTTAAGTACAGTGATTAGACACACCACGAGCTTTACGGTGAAGGAAAACATCGAGAGGAAACCTGCAAACGTCTGAGAAGACATTCAAAGGCGTATGTATAGTCGTGCTTGAGTAACGGCGACGGACTCGCCATCTGTCACGTTGGCACCTAAAATATATCTCAGGCGGAAAGAGGGTGTATGGATATTACCTATAAACCTCAGCCTACCCCTTCGGATACCCTTGTGGGAAGGCGTGAGTATTTTAACTTTTATTTAACAGATTACATAAAATTGCTATTAATGTACATGTTTAACCTTGAAATAAGCCACAGATTTGTCAAAAATGCCGTAAGGAGTCTGTAGCAAAAAATTGTAAGATTTCTGCTCATGTTGAGCATTTTTTTCTATAGATCAGTAGGTAGTCATAAAATAATCTTGAATGCCATTCTCGCGCACGCAAAGTGAGTCATCTGCCGACCTGCTCGGTGTCCGGCCTTTCACTTCCAAAGGGCACGCCGTACTACGCCGCAGCCTCACTGCGCATTACAAGATTGTCTTAAGACCCGCCGAGATGAGAGATTCAATTGACCAGTGACAGGAAAGAACTGAATTGTTTAATTATATCTCCTTACGCCTTACAACAAAAGGTCTCCGAAGGGGTAGGCAGAGGTGTATAGGTGGTACCCACACACCCACATTCCAGAGATATATGTATGTAGGTGCCAACGTGAAAAAGAGTTTGAGTATGAGAGAAAAAAATTGAGATAAATATAAGTTTTCTGTACTTAAGTACAGTGATTAGTCACACCACAAGCTTTACGGTGAAGGAAAACATCGAGAGGAATCCTGCATACGTCTGAAAAGACATACAAAGGCGTAGTCGTGCTTGAAAAATGGACTCGCCATCAGTCACGTTGGCACCTGAAATATATCTGCGGCGGAAAGTGAATGTGTGAGTACACACACACCTCTGCTTACCCCTTTCGTAGACCCTTGTGGGTAGCGTGAGGTACTTACACCTCACGCTACCCACAAGGGTCTCCAAACTCCAAACAGGGTAGAAACTGGCGCTCTTCTCATTCTATCCTGAGAATACATGAAGATATATATTTCAATAATAACTTGTTGTTATGGTTTGAATATAGGCCACTATCACCTGTCAAACTGATAACAATGCCTGGGTTAAAGATAACAGAATGATAACGAGTGCGAATATAGATAGCTGATGGCGCGGTGAGTACAAATATAAATCTGTGGAGGTTCGAAAACAAAAGAAAATTTTGGTTTGGCAAGCGTACACAGGAAGAGGTAACCGCTTACCATCGGGCATGCACTCGGGTGCTACAGACCCTACAGGAATCTCTTCACACCCTTCTTGAAGAACTCCATGCTGTACTTTTCAGGTAAAACCTCAAAGGGGAGCTCATTCCACAGCCTGAGCGTTCGGGGATGGAAACTCCTTTGGAACCGCGCAGTGCGAAACCTTTGTGGTTTCAAGGTATGGGGATGAATTCCCCGTCGATGGCGAGAGGTGCGGTGGCAGAAGGTGGAAGTGGGCATCATGTCGAATTCTTCAGAACACTCCCTGTTGTACAAGCGGTAGAACACAGACAGGGAGGCAGTCTCGCCTTAGACTTATAGGTTCCTAGCCGCTTGATCTCACAGGAAATCAAGGTCAATATTAAAGAAATACTTAAGAAATCTTAACGCAATAAATGGATAGTGTAATGAGAATTGAACCCAGCCTGTCGGAGCGTAGGAAAACAAAAGTAGAAGAAGGTCGCGCCGAACTAACCGTTACAATTGTTTTATTGAATACTAACTGTGACCGCGACTTCGTCCGCGATTGGTTTATCTTGGATATGTTAAGTTAAGGCAAATGTGTATAGGTAATACACACACTTTCCGCCAGAGATATATTAGGTGCCAACGTGACGGATGGCGAGTCTATCGCCGTTACTCAAGCACGACTATACATACGCCTTTGAATGTCTTCTCAGACGTATGCAGGTTTCCTCTCAATGTTTTCCTTCACCATAAAGTTCTTGGTATGACTAATCAGTGTACTTAAGTTCAGAAAACTCATAGGTACAGTCGGGATTCGAACTTGCGATCTTTGTGTCGCAGGCAACTGCTCGAACCACTCGGCCACCATTGATCATATGTATGTATAATGATTAGGCCACTTAAACGATGGGAACGTATGCAGAACGTATCCTCTCGATGTGTTTCGTCACCGTAAAGCTCGTAGTAATAATTTATATCTTTGCAAATTGCATCCAATTTTGTTGAGCCGTTCTCCCGTGAAGAGGAATAAACTTTAGCCTTAATAACATTAAAAAAAACTAAAAAACACGCTTTTTATAGAAAACCGAACTAAAAAATAGAAAATAAATTTCGATAATATCTTAAAAAGCGTGGGGTGCATGGTGTCAATAGTTATAAATATTTTATTGACAGATATTAGTAGAGTGATTATCATTTCGGTAATATCTTAAAAAGCACCCCACGCTTTTTAAGATATTATCGAAATTTATTTTCTATTTTTTAGTTCGGTTTTCTATAAAAAGCGTGTTTTTTAGGTTTTTTTAACTATTATTTATTTTCTACTTTTTAGTTATTAGTGTATTGTCATCGGTCCTCGATAAGTCTACAAAGTTTGAACGAAATCTGGCCGTTTAAAGTGGGTCAAAATCGAGCTCAAAGAAGTCGGTTACATACATACATACATACATACATACATACATACAGGTGAAGCTAATATAAAGCGTGTAATTAAAAGGATACGAGTTTGTTAGACGTCAAATACTTAGTTCATCGACTTGTCTCCAAGTCAGGTAGATATATCTTTGTTGAAGCAGAAAGATACTCCAACTGAGCTCAAACAAACTTTGTCCATAGACATCATAATACAAAAGAGGAATTTACTTCTAAACTCTAGTTATTGTCTGTTATATTCACACAATGTAGAGACAGACTAAAGGATGGTCTGTACATTAGAAAAGCCACGTATATTCTGCATTCTTCACGTATATTACACAGTTATATTATTTAGTTAAAAGTTCGCAATATTCGAACGAATAACGAACAGTAAATCACAAAAAAAAAATATTTTCTCTAATTTTACAAATAAATCGGCAAATACACTTAAATTGTTACAGGAGTTTTTAGTGATGAAGCATTTTCCTGCTTTTGTTTATAAAATTCAACCTTACGGCGCAAAGACCCTCGCTAAGTAAGACACTACTCGTGGCTTTCCTGCTACACGTCTAACGCGCGAAAGTCCGCCATATTGTTTGAGCAACTAACGGTTTGATGTACAGGTTAAAGACCTCGTCGGCCATTTAATATTTGCGCCCGCTATGACTCTTACGTCATTGTAATAGAGACGAATCGCGATTGATTTATAATCTTATATCGTTCTTAATTTGAAATGTTTTTGTGTCAA
Source organism: Drepana falcataria (assembly GCA_945859725.1). Lineage (NCBI taxonomy): Eukaryota > Metazoa > Arthropoda > Insecta > Lepidoptera > Drepanidae > Drepana > Drepana falcataria. Next base: position 303,599 of record OX243950.1, on the reverse strand, counting down.
ATCTTTCGATGTTGCAAGTAATAAATTGTATTTTTATATTTATGATTGATTTTCCGAACTGTCTACGAATGTCTGTAGGTTAATATTTTATTTGAACTGCTTTATTTATGCTATTATATACGAAGTAATGTCATTAATTATATAAATAATAATGACAGGTATCAAATCTTAAGAACATAGTTGTGAATATACGACGACCGTCTGGTCTAGTGGTTAGAGCTCCTGACTGCGAAACATGAGGTCGCGGATTCGAATCCCGCTGAGGGCAGATATTTGTGTGATGAACACGAGTATTTGTACCTTAGTCTTGGATGTCTTATGTATTTATGTATATATCTATCTATATAAGTAAATATATCCTTGTCCAGTTTCCATAACACAAGATTTGCTTAATTTGGGACTAGGTCAATTTGTGTGGAATTGTCCCAAGGTATTTATTATTTATAATAAAAATATAAAAATTATTTCTTATTATTATATAAGTGATGAAGAATATTATTTAATTACAATTAACTCATGTTTAACACATAACATAATCCTATATCGCAACATCGCAATTAAATTAGTTAAGAATATTAAATAGATAATTAACACTGACAACTCCTCCCTCCCTACAAGATTCCCCGACGGGGTTGGCAGAGATGTAACAGCGCCTCTTTTCTCCAGATATATATTTAGGTGCCAACAGATGGCAACACTTTGAATGTCTTCTCAGACGTATGCAGGTTTACTCTCGATGTTTTCCTTCACCGTGAAGCTCGTGGTGTGACTTATCACTGGACTTAAGTTCAGAAAAACTCATTGGTATATTTCGATGAACAAAACTAAAGCTTGCGGCGCATATTAAAATCCCCCTTAATGGTTAATCACGACAATATTTTAATTAACTTGCAACTGATACCGTTCCCGGAAGATTAATTATGATAACGGATGTTCCGGGAAATATTATTATATATTTCATCTGGCAACATTAATTTTTGCACTTATTCAGATTCACTTGAGCGTATAATTTAAATGTTCAGTGATACGCTAGTAAATAGTATATCCTCACACTTTCCCACAAGGGTCCCCGAAGAGGTATGCAGAGGTGTATATACCCATACACCCACTTTTCGCGGCAAATATATTTTAAGTGCCAACGTGACAGATATCGAGTCCATCGCCGTTACTCAAGCACGACTCTAAATAATAATAATAACTCTAAAATACGCCTTTTAATTTCTTCTCAAACGTATGCAAGCACTTGCTATATTTAATTTTAATGCGGATTCGAAAATCCGTCATCGCTAGACTCACAAATTTGCATCATTTTATCCGGCCTAAAGACAAAGGGTTTCTGAAACCCAATCCTTTAGGGAACGAACTGGGTTATGTTACCACGACGGAGACAGGACGAAAATCGTGGGAGGTAGCGTTGGTGACATAAAATCAAATTAAGTCGACACAATGGTCCAAGTATGGGAATAACGGACCAAACTGGACCAAACTAATAACTGAATGGTATCCTAAAGACAGCAGAAATAAAGGATGACGCGGTTCCAAAGGAGTTTCCTTCCGCTAACACTCAGGCTGTGGAACGAACTCCCCGCTGAGGATTTCTTTAGAAAGTACAGCGTGGAGACTTCAAGAAGGAGAATCTTTGTTTGAGAATTGGTTGAAATTTCGCGAAGAGATACACTATTAGGTGTGTCAACATTTAGGTTATATTTTATTGAAGGAAAAAATCTGTCAATGAAATCATGACCTATCTTTTAATATTTAACAAAGCAATGAAAGCTTTCTATTATATTTATCTTCGTCACAGAATACGATAACGGGTACAGGCTACCCTGTTACATATTTACAAGATTATACTCAATTAAAGCAAGGCTTTTAACGGAAAAGTTGTGTCGTTTTTATTCAAACAACGTTCCATATAAATTTTTTTTTTATTTCGAAATATCGCGCAGCACTCATAGCCCGGTCTTTTGAGATAAATATTTCAAGATGGAAATTCTGAATTGACGTGTTTGATTCAGCTGAAATGCGTCTAGAAGAATATTGTAAGAGCCGTGGTGGCCGAGTGGTTCGAGTAGTTGCCTGCTACACAAAGATTTCAAGTTCGAATCCCGACTGTACCTATTAGTTTTTCTGAACTTAAGTACAGTGATTAGTCACACCGCGAACTTTACGGTGAAGGATAACATCGAGAGGAAACCTGCATACGTTTGAGAAGACCTTTAAAGGCCTACGTATAGTCGTGATAAGTTGGCATCTAAAATATATAAGGTGGAAAGTGGGTGTGGGGTACTTACTGCCTCTGCCTACCGCGTCTGGGACCCTTGTGGGGAGGCATGAGGATATATACCCTACCACACTATGAAACAAAGAGTTACAACTAATAATTTCAAGATCTACTTAAAAATAGATTAGATTAATCTTCGAATTGCTTGACCTTTAGTGCAATGGCCGACGCTCTGCTCAGAAAATTAGGCTAATACCTGAATGAAATTTGACTTTAGACAATAAAAAAAAATATAGCCTTGCCCACACGTGTTCTGGACTGACGCACGCTCGAACGCTTCGGAAAGGTATTTAAAAAACGAACACGACTTCCCGCCCTGTCGCTGACAGATGCTACAAAATGGCCGCCTGTGTTGCCAGCCGGACGATAAATATTGAATGATTTATTTATCGCGGGTATTATTTCTAAGGGTGTTTTTTAAATCATCCCTTTTCGTGTTTGATAATGTTAACTAACTTACCTTATTTATTATTTGCGTTCATAGCGCCTAGCACAGACTTAAAACCAGTGAACTACCTAAAACATTATTCAAAGGACAACCTGAGAGCTATTTATAATTATAGGAATACTTCGTATTCGCGTAGTAGAACTAACAAATGATAAAAAATTAAAAAATCTTTTGTTTTCAAAATTATTTCTCTTTATTTCCTTACGATACTAGAAGGTATGACTACGTGAATTAATTACTGGCCGAACAAGATCCTAACGAAGTTTCTAAATAAGAATAAAAAAAAGGTTTTTTCAAGGCGGCGCGCTTCAAATGTATAAATAGAACGAGTGAATGAATGAATGAATACATATTGTGTTGCCAGTTATATTTTAATGAGGACTGGCGGGAACTTTGTTTTTGTAAGATCTGGATTTGAATGAATGTGACTTTTTTAGGTTTATTGCACACTTGCGTTATATAAAGAATAATTTTAACACTACTATGCATACATTGCACATTCGTCCTTGGTTTTTATTTAATTACCTATTCTTACAGATATTATCGTCATCTACAATATGTATATGCTATAAAAATGTTTGTTCTAATCTGACTCAAGCAAGACCAAGGTTTCTGTTAGCAGCATTTTAACAAGTCTTCTGGAAACCTCACTCGCCGTAAGAACATCCATGACAGCTGGCTGTCATCTTTCGCGGTACAATAGAATACTCGTTGGTGATGTCATTAACGTAGTTTTACTTGAACAAAAAAAGAATCTTGAAATTAGAACAGGAAAATGTCGGGTCATCCGCTTTTTTTTATTAACGGAGCACATGCCTAGATATCTATTCGTATTTCACCGCAAGCAAGGTGGGCACACAACCAATGAATTTTTGATACGGTCTCCCAACCCTCATAAAGACTTTCTTTCACGGAACGCCGACCTTTGTCAGAGTTAATCAAACATAACCTTTAACTAATTACATTAAGATGAAAACGTTAAGTTCACCAACTGCACAACAGCAACACAAAGCCAGTTGGAATGTTTTAAAAGAGTCTTTGTTACTTTTAAAAGTTCTTTGTCCATGTCGAATTTTTCGAAAGAGCAATTAAGTTAATTGGAATGTCGGGATGAATTCTAAATACGAAACATAGCAATGGCGGGATGTTCTTTTTTTAAATAAGGCGTTACCCACTTCCGTTACAATTAGTCGATTTATTGGTTTTTCATTCGATTCTCACGTATCAAGATAGTAAGATCGTTTTTAAATAACAGTGACAGTGGCAATGTTGTTTAAGTCATGTTAAATGGTTGGGTGGCGAAAGATGCGTTATCTATAAACATGTGTATCATGTGTCTTTGGCTAACAGTTTTTTATGGGTTTAACAAATTTTAAGGTACTTTTTCTTGGGTTATCGGCACTTTGATGGATGTAAGTAGGTTTATATATCCGACCTTTTTCATATATTTTTTTAAGTGCTAAGTACATAAAATTTACGTATGTATAAATGCAATTTACTGCAATGTTTACAGGATGCTCTCAATACAATATCGAAGTCCTTTGACAGTTATTTTTTCCATAACTAATTAAAATAATAAACTTATCGTGAATACACTCAGAGCTCAACTAAATATGTCGATATTTTGAGCTATTCGGTTGATACTGAATACTCGCAAACTACATCATGTACATGGTGGGGTACGAAGAGTCGCCAAGTATCTGATTAACCGCATTCTGTTTGTTCAGGGCCGAGTGTCAAATTTAATTAAAATTATCGTTGGAAGCAAGAGCAGTAGGGTGGAAGCTGCGTGTTAACTGAAATCCAACATAGTTTTTTTCAATTTAATCATGTAATAGATCCTAGCTTATTTATTAGACCTTTTAAAAATTACAACAACCTAATGAAAGAATGGAAAATATCAGCTGGAAGGAAAGGGTAACAAACAATGACGTGCTCAAAAAGTCAAAGAAACAAGAATACTACTGGAAACAGTCGAGAATAGAAGAGGAAAGATGATAGGCCACCTTATACAACATGATAGCTTCTTTAGAAACATCTTAGAAGGAAAGGTAGAGGGGAAGAGAGGAAGAGGAAGACCAAGATTAACATACATGGGTCGGATCCAAGAAAGTGTCTCTCATGACGTATAAGGAGGTCAAGGAGGTTGCGCTGGACAGAAGCGAATGGAAGGGACTGCATCAGAAACGCCGACAAGAGCCTATAAATTTGTGATGACGATTGAAAACACCAATTTACCCCATACATATGTATGTATGGGGTAAATTTGGGACGGGAACGACAAGAGTACTCGACACCGACGAGCATATATGAAGGGATTGATTAATGTGGACGAAACAAAAGAGGTATGCAAGTCTAGAGAGAACTGGCGCTCTATACTCTCTGCCTACCCACTCGGCGTGATGTTAGGTATATGTATGTACAAACTTATCATTAGGCCGAGTCCCTCACCCAAATTCTTAGTGGTTTTTGTTCATAACTAATATTTTACATTTTCACAACTTTCCTAAAGGAACTCCGAAGGAGTAGGCAGAGGTGGATAGTACTTACACACACAATTTATGCCGTAGAGCCATTTTAGGTCCAACGTGATCTTACAATCGAAATACCGGCGAAATGAAGACCGGCAATGACCTATCCGGGAACAGAACTCGCGACTAATCGGTCATCCATTGTGGATTAGTTACAGCTTTAAACAATGTATGCAAATGTCAAGTTTAAAGACTGTGACTGACCGACTTCGCCGGAGATATATTCATGTTTGTGACAGATGGCGAGTCCATCGTCGTTACTCAAGTTCGACTATACATACATATCATCACGCCAAGTCCCTAACGGGGTAGACAGAGAGTATAGAGCGCCAGTTCTCTCTAGACTTGCATACCTCTTTCGCTTCGTCCACATTCATCAGTCTCTTCATACATGCTCGTCTGTTTCGAGTACTCTTGACGTTCCCGTCCTAGAGCGTCCTATACATACGCCTTTGAATGTCTTTTCAAACGTATGCAGGTTTCCTTTAAAGTATGTTGCACAATAGTTCTCCGATTTATCTGTAATTATTAATTAATCTAGTCGACTTGGTCACTAATTAGTTTAGTAGTCTAAAATACAAATCCATCATGCCATCCTTACGAATTAAACTGCTTAGTCATTGAACGAACTTATTAAAACAAGCTTTGTACGTAATTTTATTTTGTTCTACCCCATTTATCATAGCTTGCCGCGTAGGGCTGCCATAAGAATTAAATATAATAAAAATCTTTATACGACCAAGGCATGAACGTCTCTTAAGCACTACACATACGTCATTATTTTCTAGTTTTTTTATTTATTAAAATTATGAAATATCATTGGTACAGTCGGAATTGGAACTTGCTATCTTTGTGTCGCAACTCCTCGAACCACTCGGCCACCATGGCTTTTTAACTAATATGTATAGGCTAATTAATTAATATGTATTCACGAACTCTGTCGTCCCTCACGGAGAGAGAAAGAGTAAAGCATATATTACTATAAGAAAGAAAGAGAAGGCTATATAGCTATCATCATGCTACTCCCCAATGGGCCGGAACGAATTTAAAACCTGGCATAATAATATAACAATTGTATGTTTTGTATGTCTCGCCATCCCTGACTGTCAGACATGACCGTCTACTCTCAAGTTCGTTTTCAAACTTACAACAGTTTTACCCCAGCCGCGCGGGTGGAATGAATTGAGTTTGCATTTTTTACAATTGGTATCTGTATCTGCGACTAGCTCTTTGTCATACTGCAATGTAATAAATAATAGTTAAAAAAACTAAAAAACACGCTTTTTATAGAAAACCGAACTAAAAAATAGAAAATAAATTTCGATAATATCTTAAAAAGCGTGGGGTGCATGGTGTCAATAGTTATAAATATTTTATTGACAGATATTAGTAGAGTGATTATCATTTCGGTAATATCTTAAAAAGCACCCCACGCTTTTTAAGATATTATCGAAATTTATTTTCTATTTTTTAGTTCGGTTTTCTATAAAAAGCGTGTTTTTTAGTTTTTTTTAACTATTATTTATTTTCTACTTTTTAGTTATTAGTGTATTGTCATCGGTCCTCGATAAGTCTACAAAGTTTGAACGAAATCTGGCCGTTTAAAGTGGGTTAAAATCGAGCTCAAAGAAGTCGGTTACATACATACATACATACATACATACAGGTGAAGCTAATATAAAGCGTGTAATAAAAAATGCAGACCAAGAAATGCTTAACTAATTATGTTATTATATTCATTTCATAAATGCGAACGTTTGTCTGTTGACACATCTTTACAGTATAAATAAGGTTATATGTCAATTTTAGTTCATATGTTTGGCGATAGATGGCGCTGTCCCCTTTATTACAATTTCTCAATCGCGCTACGATTGCGTTCTACGCGTAAAGTAGGTACAGACTCTGTCTGTACACGCATTATACAAACGACACTATATGGAAATAACAATGTCTGACAGGAAATGGATGAGCTTGGCTTGGCACAGCACAGCACACAGCACAGCACAGCACCAGTAAGAACAAGAACTAAGAAGTCTCTGCTGCAAACCGACCGAACCTTTCGTTCATTTAAAAGCTCGCTCTGTACTAGAACACTTGTGTCAACTGTCAAGTCAAGTACGAAAATACTTGAGGAACTTACAGGTCTAAAGGAAGAGGGGCCGCAGCCGGCATTCGGCAACAGCGAGCGAGATAGCGTACCGCTGATGTTGCAAGCGGTTCACAGGCTACGGTAACCGCTTACCACTAGGCGGACCGCAAGCTTGTTTGCCATCTATAAATGCGATAGTGTAGTACCACTTTCACTTCTGAACTATACAAATGATAATCATGAACGTTTGCAAACGAGTTATTGGGTGTACAAGGATGTTGCTCACGGAGTCTAGAGTTTCAGTTCTCTCTAGACTTACCAAGCTCGCTTCCTCCACATGACCTGTTCATACATGCTCTTGTTTCGAGTACTCTTAACGTTCTCGTCTTTGAGTGTCCGATCGATTTGATCTAGGTAGTTGGAACGTCTGACCTGTAAGTTCCGCCACTACGTCATGTATGGAAATATCACCCACCGCGTATTTTCATACAATGTCAATATAATACGTACTGAAGGACTAGTATCCATGTCATGAAAGAAAAACTCTCTGAGAAAGGATTTATGTCATAAGTACTTAATTGCTTAACGTGACGTTCTCTATGCCTATAGAGAGAGTACAACATAATTTACAACTAGAAACTTAATATCGATGTGTTGCCAACAATCGTTCCCACATTCTAAAAAAGCAAGCGACGTGGAAAGTGATTGTCTGTGCCGCAGGGGCGTTCCGCACTATTGTTGTCTGTGTAATAACTTTACGTCATTATGCATTTTTTTGAGATGCTTATCTTGTATTGTGCATCTATTATGCACCTGCCCTTATAATGTAAGTATACATATATATATATATATATATATATATATCTACACATACATATCATCACGCCGAGTCCCTAACGGCGTAGGCAGAGAGTATACCCAGGATTCGCTGCCATACAATTAGGTAGGTACCAATATCGCGTTGTGGACAGAAACTCGAGCATTCTTGCTCAGATTTTTACTGCCCATCAACGCCGACATGGGCCCATTAATCTTTATTTCCGGCATTTGTCCTTCTTTCAATATCTTTTTCATAGGTAGAGGTAGAAGGTATCCTATTATTAAAGTAAAACGATGTGCTTACTTACACAGCTTTATTTGAACAGAAAGGGTACAGACGAAAAAGTATTCAAGACATAGACAAGATATCATAGTTAAGCAAAATTATACCATAGACCGAAATAGGATTTCGATATAAATAATAACACCCCCACTATATCGAAATACATAACCAGAAAAATATGTATAAGTATAAAAAACAAAATTAAAATTTAAGGAGTCCCAAAATCTCCATGAATTTATAATGTTTTGCTCTGGGCAAACCTTTTGTCAATAAATCAGCAGGCATCTCAGAAGTCCCTACATATTTAGTTTCAACAATCTCATTATCAATGACTTCTTTTATAAAATTGTAACGCACATCTATGTGTTTGGACCTCTTGTGTGACTGATGACTATTGGCAAGTTTTAAAGCACTTTGGCTATCATTAAACAATATAACTTTATTACAAAATCCAACTATTTCTATTTCTAGTCTACGCAAATGTATGGCCTCTCGACACGCTTCCGATAAAGCCATGTATTCTGCTTCACAGCTACTCAACGCCACTGTGCGTTGTTTTCTACTCTCCCAGGAAATAGCAGATCCACTTTTCAAAAAACAAAAACCAGTATATGACCGTCTATCTGACGTGTCACTTGCCCAATCGGCGTCTACATAACCGACCAAATCTGCTGTTCCTTGGGAGTACTTTAAACAATAATGTTTAGTCTTATACAGGTATCTAAGCACTCTTTTAGCATAAGAAAAATGAACATCTGAATAGCAATTATTGAACTGAGATAAGTAACTGACAGAATATGCTATGTCTGGCCTAGTCAACACTGCAAGGTACATTAAACACCCTATTAACCTTTGATATGGAATATTATCTTTACACACACTAGATTTTTCAATATTCAATTTACATTCAATAGGTGTTTCTGCTGTGTGACAGTCTGACATGTTAAACTTGTGCATCAATTGCTCTATATACTGTTCCTGATCAAGGGTAACAACACAGTTTTTTCTATCAACATCAACTCGCATGCCTAGGTACTGTTTGACATCACCAAGATTTTTTATTTTAAATTTAGCATTTAAAGCTTCAATTAACTTATCAGTTTCAGACTTCACATTTGAAAAAATAAGGAAATCGTCGACATAAAGACCAACTATTACCTTTCTATTATTTTGACAATCTTTTAAAAATACACAAGGCTCAACTTTACTCTTGATGTAACCTAAATTACATAAAGTTTCATTTACTCTATCATACCAGGCAAGAGAAGCCTGTTTTAGGCCATAAATAGCCTTTTTTAATCTAAGAACCTTGTTACTATCAGCATTAGGAAAACATTCAGGTAACTGCATAAATATGGTCTCTTTTAAATGACCATTGAGAAATGCTGTAGTGACATCCAGGTGAGTAATGTCCATATTTAGCTGTACACTCAATGCAAATAGATAACGCAAAGTTGAATGTCTTATAACAGGAGAAAAAGTCTCATAATAATCCACACCAGGTCTCTGTGAAAATCCCTTTGCAACTAATCGAGCACGATATCTCACTTGTTTGTCACAGTATTTCTTTTTAAGTACCCACTTGCACTTCACTACTGTACCTGCACTAGGAGCATCTACCAACTCCCATGCATCATTTTCACTAAAACACTTTAGTTCTTCCCTAATTGCACTTAACCACAGCTCTTTCGCCGGTCCTACCAATGCTTCCTGTACTGTCAGATCACCAGCATCATTAGCATCGTCCTATGCCTTCACATTAGAATCAGCACACATGTTTAAATATCCATATCGCTCTGGTTTCTTCCGCAACCTGACAGGTTTTTCAACATGCTCCGATTCTCCTGATTCAGATGATGAAACACTTTCATACTCACTGGGTATATATGTCACATCAGACTTGTCAATATAAGTTTCATCCATTTTATCTTCCAAGTCTCCCGAAGATGTGTCCCCCACTGAACCAAGACTCTCTTCATTACATTCTTTTTCTGTCACGGGTATAGATACTTCTTCCATTATAATAATGTCTCTACTGGTGCTGACCTTTCTAGTGATGGGGCAATAAACTCTATACCCTTTAATGTCTTCTGGGTAGCCCACAAGTATCTTTTTCTCTGACTTTTTGTCCCATTTTGGGCGCTTTTCCTTCGCCACATGCACCATCACACGACTGCCAAAAATTCTTAAATGACCTATGTCTGGCTTACGCCCTGACCAAATCTCATAAGGAGTTTTATCATTCAGCACTGGAAGAACAGTACGATTATGCAGGTAGACAGCTGTATTTGATGCTTCAGCCCAAAATTCTTTGCTCAGCTTGGCATCAAATAATAAACACTTTGCCTTCTCGATAATTGTACGATTAGAACGCTCCGCCAATCCATTTTGTTCTGGCGTGTAAGGATTCGACTTCTGGTGCAAAATGCCATTTTTCTTCAAATAATCATCAAAACTTCTGCAGCAAAATTCCTTTCCATTGTCACTACGAAGTATTTTAATTTTCCTGTTCAACTGGTTCTCTACTTTGGCCTTATAATCCTGGAAATATTGAAATGCTTCACTTTTCTGCTTCATGAAATATATGTAGGTCATCCGACTGTAATCATCAATGAACAAAATGAAATACCTGGAACCACCGATCGAAGCGTTTTCCATAGGACCACATACATCACTGTGAATTATACCCAACAATTCACTACTTCTTGAACCAGCATGTCCAAAAGGAAGGCGTGACTGTTTGCCTTCACAACAAACAACACATGACGACTGGGAAATGTCACTTTTCTTCTCCAGTTCCATGCCACTCACTGCATCAGGCATCTTGTTAAGTACATGCTGTTTACATGGCCTAATCTGCGATGCCATGTATCCACAGATACAAACATTGTAGCCAGTGTGCTTTCAGAAGTTCTCAATTTGTAAACACCATTTGTCAATGACGCCATGGCCACCAACTGCTGATTACTGTTATAAATGTTACATCCACTGGTAGTAAACACAACTTGGTTACCATTTTTAACCAATTGACTGACAGATAATAAGTTCGTGGTTAACTTTGGTACACACAACACTCCTTTGACAATCACGTCGTATTCACTGTCGTCAGTAACCGTAGCAATTTGCACATCACCCGAGCACTTCACGTTGAGCTTTTCTTCGTTAGCAACAACAATTTCTTTAATAGAATATTCGGTTGATGCATTTTCAATCCAATTTTCGTTTGAGGTTAAGTGGGCGCTCGCTCCTGAGTCAACATACCAATCATTTCTTGAAAAACTGCCATTCAAGAAAACTGCATTGAATGCGTTTGTCTGTTTACGTTCAGTCGATTTAGTATTTGAAGAATCTTTGTCAACAGTACATTGATTCCGATAGTGTCCGATTTTTTTACATCTGTAACACCGCGGTATTTTCTTTGACTTTGTTGACGTTTGCGAATGATCGTTGTCTTTATTTCCGCCATGACCAGTGCTGCCAACCTTGTTTTTTCTAAAACTTGCAAATGCACCGTTAGCGTCGCCGCCATTGTTTTCATCCAAATCCATTAACTTAGATTTAATGGCGTCGGTGGTGATGGCGATCCCCGAATGCTCAATCGCCATTATCATTGGTGCAAATTTTTCGGTTAAACCACACAGCAAAAGACAGCCGATCCACTCATCACTAATTTGGAATCCCGTTCCACTTAACTTTTGTCCTGTTTCCACTAGCTGTGTCACATAACTGGTCATAGAACTGCAATTTTCGAGACGAATCGAAATAAGATTTCTCAATAAACTGATGCGTCTAGTGAAACCGGAGTCGTCGAATAAAGCCTTGTGCTTGTTCCACAGCTCCAACGACGTTTTAACCTCCTTTATGTGCACGTACAAGCTCGAGTCGATAGTGAGAATCAATTTAGCCTTAGTCCTCGCATCATCAGCGGCTTCTGTGATCTTCCCGGTAACAGGTTTTATACAATGCTCCATGTTTTCCAAGATCAGAAAATTCTCCGCGGCGAAGCACCATTCCGTGTAATTTTCCCGCCCTTTCAGCTTCGGTACATTTACCAGATAGTTCGTCGACATGATATTTTAGATTATCACTCGCGACCTACGCTAAAAAACTGAGCTAAAACTGAAAATTACAACTGTCCCTAATTACTAGCTAAATTAACACGCTGGACTGGGCCCATAACCTATTATTAAAGTAAAACGATGTGCTTACTTACACAGCTTTATTTGAACAGAAAGGGTACAGACGAAAAAGTATTCAAGACATAGACAAGATATCATAGTTAAGCAAAATTATACCATAGACCGAAATAGGATTTCGATATAAATAATAACATATCCACATACCCATTTAGCAAATTTTAGGTGTCAATGCCGTTGCTCAAACGACTATACATACGCCTTTGACTGTCTGTCTTCCCAGACGTATGCAGTAATAATAATAATAATAATAAGTTTATTGCCATAAAGGTTACATGTTTCACAGTAATTGTACATAACAACATTCAGTTTAGAGAAAAGAACATGTAAAATCATTAATTACTAAGGCTCCTACACTAGGCTGGGCCTGTCTTGTGGGCAGCTTTATCAATAGGAATACACTAAATAGACTTGCGGCACGTAATTATCTAAGTGTAAAAAACATTTGGTTTCCATTTGAATATTAGATTTTATACTAGAGTATTTTACCATAACTCTTTAAGAAGAGACTGTTCTACCATAGGTCCAAACTAATAGGTCATTTTTAATTCTTAGTTTTGCTCTTTTTATAGGCAACTCGTGTATGCTACAGATCTTGTTATAATATCCTCACGCCTTCCCACAAGGGTCCCCGAAGGGGTAGGCAGAGGTGTATAGGTAATACCCATACACCCACTTTCCGCCAGAGGTATATTAGGTGCCAACGTGACAGATGGCGAGTCCATCACCGTTACTCAGGCACTACTATACATACGCCTTTGAATTTCTTCTCAGACGTATGCAGGTTTCCTCTCGATGTTTTCCTTCACCGTAAAGCTCGTGGTGTGACTAATCACTGTACTTAAGTTCAGAAAAACTCATTGGTACAGTCGGGATTCGAACTTGCGACCTTTGCGTGCAGGCAACTGCTCGAAACACTCGGCCACCACGGCTTTTTCTTGTTAACTTTGTTACATATCAGAGGTTTCAAGTAAGAGCTGAATCGTTTGGCGAACGTTGAATTTGTTGACATTAGCGGAAGTTTGAATACTCTTTTCTTGCACATGTTTTTGTAATTAGGTGATGAAAGAGTTTCTTTGTGCGTTAAGAGAGTAATTTTCAATATATAAAGCCTTCTAACAATAAGAACCTTTGGCAGTATTTCTCTCGATGTTTTCCTGCACCATAAAGATCGTGGTGTTACAAGTGCAATAGTTTCCTTGCGTATTCTCTCAGCAACCATAGCTAGCTAGTATAAGTAGCGTTTCATTTCCATGCATGACTTTTCGCAAAAATAATGAAAAGGTTTAAAAACAAACAATAAGAGATATAGAGCAATGTTGCCCGATGCGAACTTTCAACCGCGCAAATGTTCAACATCCATTTTCGCCCACGCGTTCTAGTGGTTAAACCGTTTTTTGTACAGGTTTTTGTGCACCCCATCCGTGGTCTAAATATTACCTGTGTCTCTGTTTGAAGTCAAGCTTTTTTTACCCTATTCTGGGCAACCCGTATCACTGTATTTTAAGGGTGAATTTTCTTAAAATAAGTTTCTGACTGGCTGTTAAGAGATTTATCTGTGTTTTTTCTCCATCGGACCCGTCTGATGATGATAAGCGTTTACCGTAGCTATTTTTTATTGTCTCTCGTATCTTCAATATCGGTCTCTTTGCTAACCTAACCAGGCTAGACCAAGGCCTCCAGCCAGGCGGTTGTTAGGTGTTAAGCAAACACAGCTAAGGACACCCACTGTGGGATTAGGGCGTCGGCTTAGGGCATTAGGAACGCGAGCTAAAGAGCTGGGTTAGAGCTCTTGCTTTGGGACTAGGTCAATTTGTGTGGGTCAATTGTCTATCTATATAAGTATGTATATCGTTGTCCAGTTCCCACAGTACAAGCTTTGCTTAGTTTGGGACTAGGTCAATTTGTGTGGAATTGCCTATCTATATAAGTATGTATATCGTTGTCCAGTTCCCACAGTACAAGCTTTGCTTAATTTGGGACCAGGTCAATTTGTGTGGAATTAATTGCTTATCTATATAAGTATGTACAAATATCGTTGTCCAGGTCCTGTAGTACAAACTTTGCTTAGTTTGGGACTAGGTGGATTTGTGTGGAATTTATTCGAATCATAAGGAATCATTATTAATAAGCTGAATGAAACAGCGATAGGCATAAAGAAATGCAACAATTATAGCTGTGTAGAGCAGGACGGGTGTACTTGCGGGACAGAGACAGCTGCCAGAGACTATCCTAGAAGGATTAAAAATAAAAATAAGACGGAAACCGGTCCGGCGTGATTCAATATTGGACACGGAACAAGTTTAGTTGAGAACAGATTCTGTTCGGAGCATTTTATTGAACTTGAATCTTTGTTACGTACTGTCGAATAGATCCAAGCTTGGAAAAGCTTTCTTGCGTAGGATACTTTCATACAATAATATTGTGGACATCTCACACAAAGCCAACTGACCCTAAACTAGGCAGAGCCTGTACTATAGGCATCGGCGACTGATATACACACTTATATAGATGTTAATATACAATAATATTGTGGACATCTCACACAAAGCCAACTGACCCTAAACTAGGCAGAGCCTGTACTATAGGCATCGGCGACTGATATACACACTTATATAGATGTTAATATACAATAATATTGTGGACATCTCACACAAAGCCAACTGACCCTAAACTAGGCAGAGCCTGTACTATAGGCATCGGCGACTGATATACACACTTATATAGATGTTAATATACAATAATATTGTGGACATCTCACACAAAGCCAACTGACCCTAAACTAGGCAGAGCCTGTACTATAGGCATCGGCG
The DNA here is from genome assembly GCA_945859725.1 of Drepana falcataria. NCBI lineage: Eukaryota > Metazoa > Arthropoda > Insecta > Lepidoptera > Drepanidae > Drepana > Drepana falcataria. The sequence continues at coordinate 288,136 of OX243950.1, read as the reverse complement.
ACTGATATACACACTTATATAGATGTTAATATACAATAATATTGTGGACATCTCACACAAAGCCAACTGACCCTAAACTAGGCAGAGCCTGTACTATAGGCATCGGCGACTGATATACACACTCATATAGATGTTAATATACAATAATATTGTGGACATCTCACACAAAGCCAACTGACCCTAAACTAGGCAGAGCCTGTACTATAGGCATCGGCGACTGATATACACACTTATATAGATGTTAATATACAATAATATTGTGGACATCTCACACAAAGCCAACTGACCCTAAACTAGGCAGAGCCTGTACTATAGGCATCGGCGACTGATATACACACTTATATATTATGTTAATAATTTTGTGGACATTTGACACTCAAAGGTTTCCCATAAGGATCCTCGGAGGAGAAGGGAAGGGTCTGACAGCACTCTTTTCGCCGGAGATATATTTAAGTGCCAACGGTCAGTCCATCGCCGTTACTCAAGCACGACTATACATACGTCTTTGAATATCTTCTCAGACGTATGCAGGTTTCCTCTCGATGTTTTCCTTCACCGTAAAGCAAGTGTAGTGATACGTATAATAATATGTATCGTAATAATACAAAACAGGTCCCTTTACCGAAGTGTCATCGCGTAATTCCTTGACAGTGAGGTAATAATTGTCCTGATGCTATTAAGTAAATAGCCTTGTATTTACAAGTTTCGATTAGTCCGTAATGCACGTCATCTATACTAATATTATAAAGAGGAAAGATTTGTTTGTTTGTTTGTTTGTAATGAATAGGCTCCGAAACTACTGGACCGATTTGAAAAATTCTTTCACCTTTGGAAAGCTACATTATCCCCGAGTAACATAGGCTATATTAAATTGGACCCGATAGGTGGCGCTGCGATCGAGTTTCAAGAATTTTACCTTTTTACCCGGGCGAAGCTTTCTGTGTGTTTCTGTGTGTCTTAAGCTAGATTCGAGAATGGTTTAGATTTACAATTGGACCCAATAGGTGGCGCTGCGATCGTGTTACGGGCAATTTAACTTTTTCACCCAAGCGAAGCTGGGCGGGACAGCTAGTTAGAATATAAATAGCAATTGAAATTTACGGTAAACATTCGTCATGTACTGTCGTGTCGTAACAGCGCTTTGATTTACAGGGATTATAAGAGTAATTGGCTTCTAGAAGTTACAGGTGCTGTGAATAGCCTCATGACGATGTAATAAAGAAATAGCTTCAATGATAACAAAATTCTAACATTAATAAAAGTGTTTCGAGCTGACGCCTGCAATACAAAGTTAGATTGCAGATGTGTGGCTATTGTTACAACAGCATTTATGTGAAATGAGGTCAAAATTTGGTCAACTTACAATGCATTTTTTATCCATTCTAAGTACATACATACATATCATCACGCAGTTCCAGTTCTCTCTAGACTCGGTCTCTTCATACATGCTCGTCGGTTTCGAGTACTCTTAACGTTCCCGTCCTTGAGCGTCCGATCTATTTGATCCAGGTAGTTGGAACGTGGCCTTCCTCTGCCTCTTCTTGCACACACTTTTGCTCTGTATATAAATAATAAATAAATACCTAAGACAATTCCACACAAATTGACCTAGTCCCAAATTAAGCAAAGCTTGTGTTATGGTAACTAGACAACGATATATTTACTTATATAGATAGATATATACATAAATACATAGGACATCCAAGACTAAGGTACAAATACTCGTGTTCATCACACAAATATCTGCCCTCAGCGGGATTCGAACCCGCACCTCAAGTTTCGCAGTCAGGAGCTCTAACCACTAGACCAGACGGTCGTATATCTGAACAAAGATTGACGAAACAGATATACAAAGCGGAAATGTGTGCAAGACGAGGCAGAGGACGACCACGTTCCAACTACCTGGATCAAAGAATTGAAGCCGGCGTACATATGAAGATATTGATGAATATGAAAGAAGCGAATGAGTATACTCTCCTAGTCTCGTCTACTCTCTCTACCTACCGCGTGAGGGACTTCACGAGATGATATGTATGAATCCTTACATCCTTAATCCTTGGGTTACAAATCTCAAGAACTACGAAATTGAAAACGAAGCTATCGAGACAAGAATAGGGCTATATATCACTGGGAATCCATAAGGGTTGCCGATTTATCTGGCTGTGAGCACAGTTGTTGCAAATGGGCTTATACAATATCAGTTCATTGTGTGTGTGTGTGTATGATTAAAAATATGACATATGTATTTAACAATATAGTGTGTGGTGTTTCAAGACAATCCGGACTGTACCAATAAATTTATCTGAACTTAAGTACAGTGATTAGTCCCACCACGAGCATCACGGTGAAGGATAACATCGAGAGGAAACCTGCATACGTCTGAGAAGAAATTCAAAAGCGTATGTATAGTCGTGCTTGAGTAACGGCGATGGACTCGCCATCTGTCACGTTGGCACCTAATATACCTCTGGCGGAAAGTGGGTGTGTGGGTATTACCTACACACCTCTGCCTACCCCTTCGGGGACCCTTGTGGGAAGGCGTGAGGATATATTATATTATTATTATATTGAATTAATGATAGTACAAGTACATATTTGAAGTCCACACCCAGGGTGGCCTTGGTTAAGACATGCACGCCCTACGATTACCACAAAGCGAAGCTTGAAGCCGACAATTCACCAAAGCGTAACCGACTTTAGATGTGGTAAGTTCTGTGTTTAGCATACGCAACGTTACGTGGTCTGTCTGCGTGGTACAGTTCGCTATAAATAATGTAGGTATGTACCAATTTCTTTGTTGTTGGGTAAACTGCTGTTGGATTCAATGTTTTTTGGAGATACAACTTTTCATTGAAGTCTGTATCAAAAAATATCTCAAGTACTTGATAGTCGCTTCGTGGTGGTCGTGAGGTTCGAGGAACACAAAGGTTGCAGGTTTGAATCCTGACTGTAGGCAATGAGTTTTATGAACTTCAGTACTGATTACTCACACAACCATTACGGTGAAGAAAAACATCGCGAGGAAACCTGCATACGTCTGAGAAGAAATTCAAAGGCGTATGTATAGTCGTGCTTGAGTAACGGCGATGGACTCGCCGTCTGTCACGTTGGCACCTAATATACCTCTGGCGGAAAGTGAGTGTGTGGGTGCTACCTATACAACTCTACTTACCCCTTCGGGGACCCTTGTGGGAAGGCGTGAGGATATATTATTACATACATACATACATATCATCACGCCAAGTCCCTAACGGGGTAGGCAGAGAGTATAGAGCGCCAGTTCTCTCTAGACTTACATACCTCTTTCGCTTCGTCCACATTCATCAGTCTCTTCATACATGCTCGTCGGTTTCGAGTACTCTTAACGTTCCCGTCCTTGAGAGTCCGATCGATTTGGTCCAGGTAGTTGATATATTATTATAATTAAATATGACACCAATAAAATCCAATTTACGCGAGTGAAACCGTGGCCAAAACTAGTATAAGTCCATGTAGCTAAATATTTCCCTTAAGGAAAAAGTTATTTAAACTCCAAGGAAACAGGCTTCTTATCGCTACGCACACATCCAAACAATTAATTATTTCACAAGTATTTGCAACGTAGGTAAGTTATTAAAAACCTTCGGAGTCCAGTCACATAACTCACATACACACGCACAGAAGAATCATATATCCTCACGCCTTCCCACAACGGGTAGGCAAAGAGTATTTACTTTACTTTACGCAACTAATATTGAACAGCATGTTATTCTAACCTATACATATATTTATTTAATATTTTGCAACAGCTTACAAGTTTTATAAACTGACAACCCTGATGGGCGTAGAACACAATAATTATCTTATTCCTTAAAATAATACACACTTGAAATAATTTAATTTACTTAAAATGTTGATAACATTTATACCATTAAATTTTAAAATGTTTTGAGATCAAGGCTAGTTAGAATCTAATATTATAATGTTATCCCTATAACTAACTTAACTAATTAATGTTTGATAATAAAATATAGCTATCGTTTGTATACATGGCAAATAAGTGATAAACAATACCTAAGTATTAAGTAAGTAAGTAAGTTCTTTATTGTTATGATCTAGATATTCTTGTATAGGTAAATAGGCTTTTTGAGTAGGCTCAAATCAAATCTTTCCCCACGAAGCCGCTAGGATTCGAAACATTGCGAGTGAAAGGGCTGAAGAAGAACAAGAAATTGCGCGTGAAGAGCGCCGCGTTAGTATGGCTCGACTTCGTGCTTCTCAATCACACCAGCAAAGTGAGGGAGCTCGTGAAACGGCTAGGTTGGCAATGCGAAATCGTATTTAACATTATGGCCGTGTGTTAGTCATTCAACTTCTCCTTAATGCTGGACCGATTTTTATGTTTTTTTTTTGTGTGTGTTAAGTGGATACGAGAATGGCTTAGACTAACAATTCGACCTAACAGGCAGCACTGCAATCGTGTTGCACGAAATTTTAATTGCCGAAAGAGATGAACAAGTGACCGAGTGTGTAATATCGGTAAATGGGCAAATTCTAGAGCAAGTGAATGAATTTGTATATCTTGGAAGCATGTTCACACGAGATGAAGAGTATGAAAAAGATATTGAAAGAAGGATAACTGCCGGAAATAAGGAGAATGGGGCCATGTCGGCGTTGATGGGCAGCAAAAGTCTCAGCAAGAATGCTCGAGTTGCTGTCCACAATGCGATATTGGTGCCTACTTTATTGTATGGCAGCAAATCCTGGATATTTCACAGGAAGTATGAAAATAGTTTAAATCACATAAAAAATGTGCGGAGTAACGATCTTAGATCGAATCCGCAATGAAGAGATTCGCAAAACAACTGGCGTGAATGAGGGCGTGATTGTAAAGATGAAGAAAGGCATGTTACGTTGGTTTGGACACATAGAAAGGATGAGTGAAGAAAGATTGATGAAACAGATATACAAAGCAAAAGTGTGTGCAAGAAGAGGCAGAGGAAGACCACGTTTCAACTACCTGGATCAAATCGATCGGACGCTCGAGGACGGGAACGTTAAGAGTACTCGAAACCGACGAGCATGTATGAAGAGACTGATGAATGTGGACGGAGCGAAAGAGGTATGTAAGTCTAGAGAGAACTGGCGCTCTATACTCTCTACCCCGTTAGGGACTCGGCGTGATGATATGTATGTATGTAAATTTTCACCCATGCGAAGCTGGGCGGGACAGCTAGTTATGAATAATAATTATACAGAAAGGAGACCTACAACGTGGGAGAACGTCTGTAAGTCGAAGGCAACCGCTTACCATCTGACCAGCTGCATTATTGTTGGCTAATTTAACTCTCTCCGATCGGCTAGCAGACGTAAAAGGCAATGGAAAAGGTACCTAGTTTGCATACACATATATCATCACGCGTCCCCTGCGGAGTAGGCAGAGAGAGTGTAGCTCTCTCTAGACTTACAGAGCTACTTTTATTCCACAAGAGTGGCAAACAATGGCCCACCCAATGTAAAACGGTTACCGCAACCTATTTACGCCTACGCTGAAGTATCACTTGCGTTGCCACTCTGTGTTCGGAGAGTTATACTTTGTTGGCAGCATAATGGGACTCCCTCTGCTGTCGATATAACAATCCTCCCCCTCCCCAACGAGCACATTACTGGAGACCTTATTCACCGCGTAGGAACACAACACAATCAATTGTGTTATTTGTCTACGGACTTCTATAAGATGGAGGTCCTGCCCCAGTCGGGCAGCTCCGAATTCGAACGGGAATCCCGTTATGCCCTTTCTCTTAGTTTTTACCTACTTAGGAGTACTAAGAAGCTTGTTATCCGAGAAGATACAGGAGAGAACGAATTAAGAAATGTGCTTTTATGAGCTTCTCTCGGACAATGGTCGTTGAGTGATAGAAGTAGGGACCTAGTTAGGCGCCTTACTAGCGTGAGGTAACCGGTTTTAGATAGCCGGCAAGCTTTATAAGTAATAAGTACCGTATATGATCCGTCCATTTATCGGTAAATGCCGCTCAGATTGTGGGAAAGAAAACTGACAGTTAGGTAGTTTAATCGAGTAGAAAGTATGCTTCTACTCTATGCTTTTGTCTTTGGTAAGTCTATACTTTATACATTAACAAAAAAATAAAGAATAGGTATATTCTGAAAGAAAATAGTGTGGGTAGCTGGGTAGGTGTAATGCGGCCATCAATTCGAGATTCAAACATCTTTAAGTACGCGGCTTCATAAGGGACTAATTAACGCAAGTTTTATAACTCACGTGGGTAGTTTACACTTCAATATAAAACCTATTTAATGATTACCACTTCCTTATAATGTTCAAGAGTAGTAACGATAGAGGTTCCGTGGCGAACATTTGAAACTATCACCGTTACACCTGACGCTCGTAAAAAAGTAGATTCAAAGTAAAAAATCTCAGGTAGACACCCTGCCGGCAGCGGTCAGACACCTGTCTAAAAGAAATTTCAAACGAAACCAACAAAAAATGATAACAATAGTTACCATGTCACAAATGATTACCTTAAATGATACGGGAATCCAGATTGAGTCACTTCAACAACACATCAACTTGAAAGATTGCACGTAAAGTTGATTTTTCTGTTGAAACTAGAGTATTTGGCGGTTGAACACTACTACCGGTCAAGCCACACCTAGAACACTTTCGAACCGGTTTCCAATGGAACCACGTAAAAGTAGGAGCGACGGCGGAGCGACGGACGACACGCGCTCACACAATAACAGTAGCGAACGAACTGAACCGAAAAAAAAGTTCGACCTGGGTTGCCAGCGCGCGGCACCAGAATTGAACGTAATTTTAATTATTTTTTTGTTAAATTTCCTGGTATTATTGAAACATGATCCAATTAATAGTTAATGTGGGCAAATTATAAATTCCTAATTAGGTACTTTATTTGGGGCACATCTTTTTAATATAAGATGGCATTAAAATTACACTATTTCCTTTTAGTGAAGATTATATGTATGACCACGAATGTGTCTTTATTTGTATATCTTATGTGGTTGTGAACCAAGTTATGGAAGTATTTATACATTTTTACTATTTATACATTTATACTTCTGTACATAGTATAAAATAAAGTCGCTTCCGCTGTCTGTTCGCTTAGATCTTGTAAACTAATCCACGGATTTAATGCAGTTTTCAGCAATAGATAGAGTGATTCAAGAGGAAGATTTGTATGTTTATTACATACATAATAAAGAACAAGAAAGCCGAAAAATTCGAAGATTTGTAATATGATGTCGTAACAAACATATTGTTGGCCTAACCTTACGAGATGATCAGATTAATGTACTCCGGAATGAATATCTTAAAAAGATCGATGAAAATTATTGTTATAAATGCGAAAGTTTGTGAGGATGATAACTCAATTACGCCAAAACGCAATGGGAACAAAATTCAGCGCCGAGATTATTAGCTGAATTAAGACATGATGTTTTAATAAAATTATTTTATAAAAAAAAAAACAGCCAATAAATGAAATATTACGCGGATGAAACCGCGGGGCACAAAGATTTAAATTATTGAGCGGTTGTTGTATTTTTCTAAATATGTATTTAGTTCCGAAAAGAAAATCCTTTCGGAAATGTGTGTGCGTGACAGCAGATAAAAATATAGATTTAAGTTACTACTTAGCAACTTCATTTTATTTTCTATATTCAAAGCATGGTAACTATTAATACAGTAAATAAATGACGTTCACTATTGCTAGACTGTAATCTAATATACTATAAATATTGCAAAATGTATTCAAATGTTTTTACACTTATATAAAATGCTTACTTAACTATTTACTTAAATGACGCTTACATCCTTTTTAAGTTTACAAGAATGGTCGTTCTGTGTATCAAAATGTAATATCTGTAAATCTGCCAAAATCATCGTACACTGGCAGCCCTAAAAAACAACTTTCATCGCTCGCTCGGAAGCGTTCGGCAGTCCTCGGCAACGTTCGTTCGTCGCCCGCCCGCCACGGTCTGTGGATTCGTAAAAACGGTCGGTCGACTTTTAGTAGAAAGAAAACAAAAGTGGCTATTTTCTCGTGAATAATATTCAAATTGTATGTTAATTTTACCTCTAAACGTGCATATGTTAGGTAAACGTACAGGATATTACGTGGACGTGTAAGAAATAAGTTTCTTTGTGTAACCCTTTGTACAATACAGACAAAAGATCTTGGAGTTCCTACTTAGTTACAACTTACAATCCCGTAATACGTAGAATTTAAGCTCATGTTTTAGCTACTTCATAATAATATATCCTCACGCCTTCCCAGAAGGCTCCCCGAAGGGATAGGCAGAGGTGTATAGGTCGTACCCACACACCTACTTTCCGCCAGAGATATATTGGTGCCAATGCGAGTCCATCGCCGTTACTTAAGCACCAATACACACGCCTTTAAATGCTTCTCAGACGTATGCTGGTTTCCTTTCGATGTTTTCCTTCACCGTAAAGCTCGTGGTGTGACTAATCACTGTACTTAAGTTCAGAAAAACTCATTGGTACAGTTGGGATTCGAACTTGCGACCTTTGCGTCGCAGGCAACTGCTCGAACCACTCGGCCACCACGGCTATTCATTCTTGTTTAAAAGGAACAAATGACTTGATTTCAAAGACCTAATATCACTGACATTTATCTTCTCCGAATAACTTCGAATTATCGAACTTTATCCTGAAACTAGCTGTCCCGCCCAGCTTCGCTCGGGTGAAAAAGTTAAATTGCCCGTAACACGATCGCAGCGCCACCTATTGGGTCCAATTGTAAATCTAAACCATTCTCGAATCTAGCTTAAGACACACAGAAACACACAGAAAGCTTCGCCCGGGTAAAAAGGTAAAATTCTTGAAACTCGATCGCAGCGCCACCTATCGGGTCCAATTTAATATAGCCTATGTTACTCGGGGATAATGTAAATTCCAAAGGTGAAAGAATTTTTGAAATCGGTCCAGTAGTTTCGGAGCCTATTCATTACAAACAAACAAATCTTTCCTCTAAATATATTAGTATAGATAAATTACGCGTTTTGAAGGAAGATATAAAAGATTGAGTGAAAGGATTTGGGTGTATGATAATGGAAGTAGCCAATAACCTATTCCTTGATACACTTAACACACGCATTTGGGTGTATGATAATGGAAGTAGCCAATAACCTATTCCTTGATACACTTAACACACGCATTTGGGTGTATGATAATGGAAGTAGCCAATAACCTATTCCTTGATACACTTAACACACGCATTTGGGTGTATGATAATGGAAGTAGCCAATAACCTATTCCTTGATACACTTAACACACGCATTTGGGTGTATGATAATGGAAGTAGCCAATAACCTATTCCTTGATACACTTAGCACACGCATTTGGGTGTATGATAATGGAAGTAGCCAATAACCTATTCCTTGATACACTTAACACACGCATTTTTTACTATTTCCTATACGCCTATTTTATTTAAATATTGCTATTTAAATTTAGGTAATTAAGGTTAGAATAAGTTAGTAAATAACCCAATTGTCATTACGCCTTGTGTTACTTTGTTAAATAGTGTCTGGTAATGTTTAGTTTGAAAAAAGTGAATTAGAATTTAATTTAATAGAGCCGTGGTGGCCGAGTGGTTCGAGCCTGCAACGCAAAGGTCGCAAGAGTTTTGCTGAACTTAAGTACAGTGATTAGTCACACCACGAGCTTTACGGTGAAGGAAAACTCCGAGAGGTCTCGCCATCTGTCACGTTGGCACCTAATATACCTCTGGCGGAAAGTGGGTGTGTGGGTATTACCTATATACCTCTGCCTACCCCTCCGGGGACCCTTGTGGGAAGGCGTGAGGATATATATAAGAATCTAATCCCGGAACCTATTTGTTGACATTGTATTTGCACCTTAGTCTTGGATGTCCTATGTATTTATGTATATATCTATCTATATAAGTAAATATATCGTTGTCTAGTTACCATAACACTAGCTTTGCTTCGTTATTATTATTATTACTTCGTATTCCAATACGATACCTTACCATAGACAAACAAGGAACACTTTCTAAATATATAACAAATTAGGCAACCGCTGCTACCGTGTTAGACCTACTTACAGGTAAGAACGTGCAGACTGAACAAACGTACAGACAGCACAACGCAAAGTTCTTTCAACTTTGTGCTTATTGTCAATTACTTTTAGGGTTCGCTATACTGAGAACTACATGAGCCAGCAGAGCCAGTACTATAATTTAGTTTGTAATAATTTTATTCGAACTTGCGACCTTTCAACTACTCGAACCACTCGGCCACCACGGCTTTTTTCAATTCAAAGGCGTCTGTATAGTGCTTGAGTAACGGCGATGGACTCGCCATCTGTCACATTGGCACGCCTTCCCATAAGGGTCCCCGAAGGGGTAGGCTGAGGTGCATTGGTAGTACCCACACACCTACTTTTCGCCAGAGATATATTTTAGGTGCCAACGTGACAGATGGCGAGCCCATCGTCGTTACTCAAGCACTATATAGACGCCTTTAAATTGAAAAAAGCCGTGGTGGCCGAGTGGTTCGAGTAGTTGAAAGATCGCAAGTTCGAATAAAATTATTACAAACTAATTATAGTACTGGCTCATGTAGTTCTCAGTACAGCGAACCCTAAATATACGCCTTTGGATGTCTTCTCAGACGTATGCAGGTTTCCTCTCGATGTTTTCCTTCACCGTAAAGCTCGTGGTGTGACTAATCACTGTACTTAAGTTCAGAAAAATTCATCAGTACAGTCGGGATTCGAACTTGCGATGTTTGTGTCGCAGGCAACTGCACTCAGCTACCACGGCTTTATATATATTTATGTATTTAAAATGTGTCTCAATTCTTAAATTCCATTCAAGCGTATAAGGAACCTTTATAAAGTTACCCAAATTCCATTCAAGCGTATAAGGAACCTTTATAAAGTTACCCAAATCCAACTTGCCTATATTTTTTTACTGCTTATATATTTCCACGTGGCCCAGTTACCTTTTTGCTGGTAAAATGTGGTCTGCGAGGTAAAAACATGATATTTGAACAAGTACCAAGTGAAATGACATGTGTCATTATATATGACGTTTATACCTTGACGGCCGTCTGATCTACTGGTTAGAAGTCCTGACTGCGAAACTTGAGGTCGCGGGTTCGATTCGCTCTGAGGGCATATCTTTGTGTGATGATGACGAGTATTTGTACCTAAGTATTGGATGTCCTATGTATTTATGTATATATCTATCTATATAAGTAAATATATCGTTGTCTAGTTACCATAACACAAGCTTTGCTTAATTTGGGGCTGTCACTTTGACATTCGAATAATGATGGCGCTAAGTACGCTGCAGTAAGGCCTCAAATAAATACTACATAAATATCATCACCCCGTGCTTCACGGGGTAGGCAGAGCGAATAGAGCGCTAATTCTCTCTAGAATTACATACCTCTAGTCTCTTCATACATGCTCGTCGGTTTCGAGTACTCTTAACGTTCCCATCCTTGAGCGTTTGATCGATTTGAACTTAATAGTATCTAAAAAACAAAGCCATAAAATCCTATAATAACCCTTTAATAATGTCGTCATTGTGTTATCTTTGGAGCTATATGTTTTATTGTATCGTCACGAGGATATATTCACAACACACTATAACTTCTAGAAGACAAGTGGACTATTTTCCGAGGCAGTAGTCCGACTTTCATTACTGTGAATGGCTTATAATATAAGTGGTATCTCTCCCGATTAAGTATCGACTGTCACCATTGCGCCCAATATCAATAACGGTATATTTATAACTCGTATGACAATATGGTTTGATCAATAACTGGTTGTACTGAGGTACTTTCAGATCACGATCTGTTTTTATAAGTATTTTTTATCTAGATGGGTCTTTGGTATTAAAATTTCGTTGAGTAAATAAATAATACCCTCACGCCTTCCCACAAGGGTCCTCGAAGGGGTAGGCAGAGGTGTATAGGTAGTACCTACATAAACACTTTCCGCCAGAGATATATTTTTAGTGCCAACGTGACAGATGGCGAGTCCATCGCCGTTACTCAAGCAAGACTATACATAGGTACGCCTTTTGAATTGCTTCTCAGACGTATGCAGGTTGCGTTTCGATATTTTCATCTGTCACAATACTTTGCATACGATCAGAAAAACCGATTGGTACAGTCGGGATTCGAACTTGCAATCTTTGTGTTGCCGGCGACTTTAACCATCAGACATGGCTCTTATTAATAAATAAGTACAATGTTTAACTATTACATACATATATATATATTCTGACTATTCCACACAAGTTTTTTTTTAGTTTTTTTATTTATTATAGGAGTTTTGTCGCACAGCGACTATGTCACTCCGTGAGGACACCTGGATATAAAATCACTTAGAATCTACGCCTATACAATATTAACAAACACTTTATATCGTCAGAACTAGGGTTCGCCAAGATACTGTTACACAGACCCACATCCTGGGTACATCCAAACATAGTTCTTCTGACATCTTTGTTCTGGTCACATTCCAGACATAGCCACAAATTAAAAAAAAAAATGGGTTATGGTAACCAGACAATAATATATATACTCATATAGATAGATATATACATAAATAGGACATCCAAGGGTCAGGTACAAGTACTCGTGTTCATAAGACAAATGTCGAACCCGCGACCTAAAGTTTTGGAGTCAGTAGATCTAACCACTGGAGCAAATATACATCATCACTCAATCTATCTCAGACGAGATAGGACTTTAGACATTAACTAGACATTTTTTTTTAATATTTTGACAACTGCTTCTGCCCTTAGTATTTTTGGCGCCATATGCTTGACACTACGGTCGAGTCTTTTCCAATAGACTATAGACGGGAGTAGTAGCCAGTACAATGCTAATTGCTAACGTATCATTAAAACGCCATTAAACTTATACATATTACCCCACTAATAACTATTTTGAGCGATCTACTTTCACCGGTTTTGAATGATTAGTTTGTCTATGGTATAACGAATTAGAAGGGCAAGATTTCATATTTTTCTGGCAGAGCGGTGTGAAAAAGTGTAATTAGCGCTCTCTTTTGCAAAATTCGCTATGAAGCTAGAGAGAAGTGGCACTCTAGTCTCACTCACAAGAGCCTCGGTGTCATAATATGCAAGTATGGACATCAAACTAATACACATTACGAGTATAGACAGGAAATTTGATTTTTTTGTTTCTTACGGTATAACTCAAAAATTACTCGATCGTTTATAAAAATTATTTCACCATTAGAAAGCTAAATTTTTACCAAGTAACATAGGCAATATTTTTTTTTATTACCCATTATTGAGATATAAAAGGGTACGCGGGTGGAACCGCGGATAAAGCTAGCATGTTAATATAAGACAGGCGACATTTTAACTCACATTAAATAATTGGTGGCCGAGTGGAAACCTGTATACGTTTGGGAAGACATTCAAAGACGTATGTATAGTCGTGCTTGAAACGGCGATGGACTCGCCATGTCACGTTGGCACCTAAAATATACCTCCCTATACACCTCTGCCTACCCCCTCGGGGACCCTGGTGGGAAGGCGTGAGGTAACTTTAGTTTATATTAAATATGTGACGTTCAATAAGTGTTCCCTGTATCCCTTACGTTGAATAAAATATTTTGATTGATTGATATATATTAATATTTTTGTTATAAATATTCCCGTGTGATAACAAGCATTGTCGCGGGGCGAGGCTAGTCATATCCACGCGTGATGTCGTAATCGCTCATAGCGCATCCTGTTTGTCACTGGCAAATCATCTGCTAGGAATTTTGTTTATAATTGTTGCATTAAACACTGTTTTATTGATAAACTCTGACACATCTATGACACGTATTGTGACACAAGATTATGGTTGAATGAACATATTTTCATGTTGTCATTTTATATTTCTTCTGTGCGTGTGTTTGTAAAAGCAAAAGTGTGTGCAAGAAGAGGCAGAGGAAGGCCACGTTCCAACTACCTGGATCAAATCGATCGGACTCTCAAGGACGGGAACGTTAAGAGTACTCGAAACCGACGAGCATGTATGAAGAGACTGATGAATGTGGACGAAGCGAAAGAGGTATGTAAGTCTAAAGAGAACTGGCGCTCTATACTCTCTGCCTACCCCGCTAGGGACTTGGCGTGATGATATGTATGTATGTATGTATGTGTGTTTGTATGGCACTGAGCTCCTTCTAAACGGCCGGACCGATTTTATTGAAATTTTCTTTTAGTCTTCAGATGCTTTGGCGTAGATTCACAATTGGCCCGATAGGCGTTAATGGGTCCGTAGCTTATATTATTTTCACCCAAGCGAAGCTGGGCGGGACGGCTAGTAGTACAAATATTTGATTACAAGGAAAAAACTATGACCTTTAAGGCGGTCGGGTTTTACAGCATTCTTAAAACATACATACAATTAATTTATTTTATAAGGCTTACCAACGAGTATACATACAAACTCTTTTCGTACAGACATTTAACTAACAATTGATTCAGTATGTAAACAAATTATAGGTTAGCACAACATTTTTAAATAAGTTTCACACCGTAACCCTCACAGGGTAGGCAGAGATAGAGCGAAATTAGAGGTAAACTTTACTTCCGGGTGCTTGGGCCTTGACTCTGGCACGCTGCTATCCCGTTGATTGGCGACTCCTGGGTGGGTCGTCATACACATATCGTCATAAATATTTTGTATGCACGCAGGTTAAAAACGTATTTATGTGTGTTAATCACAAAAATTACCAGGGAATCATATGTTCTATGTCGAAGATCAAGCCTGCTAAGGGTGTCATCAACCGAATAAACCGAATAATACATACCTAGTAATGAACGAAATACTTTAATCTTCTTACGAAGTAACTCCCGCATGTTTTTTAAGTCTACCATATATGGATATGTCAACTTTTTTTTTTTGTAAATTAGCACGACAACGTGGTCCTTTACGCTAATTTGAAAAAAAAATGAAAGAATAAAATTATACATATAATAAATAATAATATATCCTCAGCCTTCCCACAAGGGTCCCCGAAGGGGTAGGCAGAGGTGTATAGGTAATACCCACACACCCACTTTCTGCCAGAGGTATATTAGGTGCCAACGTGACAGATGGCGAGTCCATCGCCGTTACTCAAGCACGACTATACATAGGCCTTCGAATTTCTTCTCAGACGTATGTAGGTTTCCTCTCGATGTTTTCCTTCACCGTAAAGCTCGTGGTGTGACTAATCACTGTACTTAAGTTCAGAACAACTCATTGGTACAGTCGGGATTCGAACTTGCGACCTTTGCGTCGCAGGCAACTGCTCGAACCACTCGGCCACCACGGCTACTTAAAATTATACATACGAGTAATAAATAAGGTTAATTATAAATTTATCCACCAAGAAGATGATTCATGTATGTTAAAATAAGATGAATCAGGTTTTATTAAATAGTTACTGTGACGCATCACTTTAATATTCTGTTAATAAAGAATTACAACAAAGTCGTTTACTGCCAGCGGGTAGGTAACTAACCTACTATTAATGCTTCGCGTCGAGTTGCAAAACTTTCTCCAATTAAAGCGACATCAGATAATTGGATGTACGGAACTCCGTTTAACATTTTAAATTAAGTAAAAGGAAACAATATTACAAAGTATTTTTATAAAACTTAATTGGACGTATATAAATATTAGCTGAAGCCTGGGGCCCGAGGTGAAAGTGAACATTTTTGTGGTTGGTTTGGTAGTGGTATTGGTTAGTATTTATTCCATGACAGTGCGTCGGTGTTACCCGCTTTTCTAAAAATATTCTTCAGTAGAAGTTTTATGTTTCTGATTAAATGTTGTCACTTTCTTCAGCTATTATAATTATTCAGCTACTAGCATTCTCTATTTTTTATCCCTAAAAATTAAGGAGTTAACATAGAATAAAAATATGTTATTTTCGAAATTTTCTTGTAGCTTCGATCAAGATTTGATCAATTTGAAATCAAATTTAACGCGTTAAAACTATAGAGCAGCTGCTACTTTCCCAATCAAAGTTACACAGTATTCTCCAAATGGTAGTTCTTTAATATCAGTGTTGGCAAGATTTGATATGTCATCATATGTCTAATGTCAGTGTCAAGGCAGAAAGTAATCAAACCACTCATCGCAGCAAAACATCGGACTTTGTAAAATTTACCGACAATAAGTATTCAAGAAGAATTATTTATTTTTGAAGTAACCTAAACTAGTAGGTTTGTAAAGTTGTAAAGTGTACAAACCGTTCTGGTCTTGTAGAAAGATTATAAGTGATGTGAAGCTATATTAAATTGAAACTAGTGAGTGGCGTGTCGAGCAGAAACCTTATAGTTATTTAATGCAAATCATTTCAAGATTGTCAGAGATAAATACGGATAGCAGATGCTGCACATTTAACGCTGCAGTTTAGTTTAGTAGAGCAGCTCGGTAAAGTAACACTACGTTCTACATAGGAACTTTGATGAAGTTGTCCAAAACTTTTTGGTATGTTTTTTTTATATTTTTCTCTATTGTGTTCCTTAGGAACTAGAATAAATTGTCCTTTCTCTTTGTGTACGGAATATGTATTGAGTTCTAAATATGAGAACATTAAATTATTTAAAATTAATAATATAATAATAATATGTTATTATTATATATTATTATAATATGTATATGTTGAACAATTGTGTATGATAGTATAACACCATTTTATTGGGGTGGGTGGGTATCCGTTGGGGACTCGGCATGATGATTTGTATGTAGTATATGATTTCTTTATCTGCTCTAAATATTTTAGATTTTTTTTAGAGCATTTATTTTTATAATATTGCCAACTATTAAACATTCCCATTATAGAGTGTCTGCTCATTTTTTTCTATCTCAGTAGTGGGAACACAGTCTTCCTCTGCCTCTTCTTGTATGCAAATTTTGAACATGTATCTATTTGTCCCTATACATCCAAAAAAAAAGGTCCCGATTGCTCCATACCTTTTTTGACCCTATTTTCAAATTTATTTTAAATGCATTCATTTCATTGCAAACTTAGGCAATGGCTCAGTCGGATAGCACAGAAGCCCTGTACTGTCAAGCGTCACAATGGAGTCTTGCAGGGGATGAGCAACTGCTGAAAGTTCTACAAAACATGCATCAGGTGAGAATTTTCACAGTTAAGCCATTTACCTGATTGATTATTGCGGTCAATCTGCCTACCCCATTAGGTGTGATGATCTGAACAAATTATGTATTATTGCAATCAATAATACACTGCTCTACCGCTTGTATAATGGGGAGTGTTCCTTCTACCACCGCAACTCTCGCCATCGATGGGGCATTCATCCCCATCCCTTGGAACCACAAATGTCTCGCACTTCACGGTTATCTATTCCGTGAGGGTCTCGGCATGATGATATATATGTCATTAGGTTCTAATACATTTTTATTGTTCCAGAAATTGATAACAAAATGTCAGGAAGTGGATTCGAAGATAGAAGAGATGACCTCAGCACTGGATGATGCCTCCATCAGCCTCCAGAATGTCAACAACAAGTGAGTGATACTGCCGCATGTCTCTACCTTTCAGGAGGCTCTGCTCTCATGCTGCTCTGGGTAGTGTTGTGTTCCGTTGGGTAAGGTTTAGCTGCACATGGAATGAGTGTCATTGCAGATTAGGTCACCCATTCGTACTGTATGCTAGCACAGCAATTCCACTAAACAAAGTCTGTAGCACACAAGAGAGTTCTAGTGTTGCTAGTTCCTGTAGGCTATGGTTACCATTTTCTAATGGGCAGGAATATATAAAAATAAATAAAATAGTTTATTCCTCACCACTTGTTATAGCTTTACGTTTAATGACATCCGAATAACATTGCTTTAGGTATAATACGCTTTACTATATCTGGTATAGCTGTCCCGCCCAGCTTCGCTCGGGTGAAAAAGTTAAATTGCCCGTAACACGATCGCAGCGCCACCTATTGGGTCCAATTGTAAATCTAAACCATTCTCGAATCTAGCTTAAGACACACAGAAACACACAGAAAGCTTCGCCCGGGTAAAAAGGTAATATTCTTGAAACTCGATTGCAGCGCCACCTATCGGGTCCAATTTAATATAGCCTATGTTACTCGGGGATAATGTAGCTTCCCAAAGGTGAAAGAATTTTAGAAATCGGTCCAGTAGTTTCGGAGCCTATTCATTACAAACAAACAAACAAACAAATCTTTCCTCTTTATAATATTAGTATAGATAATATATTAAGTTCTCAACCAAATGGCATCATTACTCACAATTGTTAATTAACAAGTAGTGTAAGTAGGGTGTGGTGGTGGTGGGGTTGGGGTGGGGGGTGGGGACCTGTATCTCAGGAGATAGTATTATATACAGCAAAGACAGTAGATTGATAGAAAAGTGGCCGTCGTGGCCGAGTGGTTCAAGTAGTTGCTTGCGACGCAAAGATCGCAAGCTTGCATCTCGACTGTACCAACGAGTTTGCCTGAATTAAGTACAGTGATTGGTCACACGAGCTTGACGGTGAAGGAAAACATCGATAATATATTTTATTTATTTATTAAAACTTTCTGTAAACATTACACAGGCGAAGGTAATGCCGAGGGCATTCTCTGCCGGTCAACCTTTTGGTGATGCAGAGATAGGCAGGCAAATTAACTAGTGTAGTAATAACTAGGCGTGTGTCTTGATTGCCAGGTTTATGGCGCTCAGCAATAGTCAATTCATCGAGAGCAGAGTGTATGATGATGATGCGGACGTCACGCTGGAGATAACGCAGCCGAAGGTGAGCCCACTTATATATAGATAGTGCCATCCACGAAGACGCGCCCCACTATCCTCCCCTATAGTTTACAGTGTAAGTCTGCAACCTTCCACTAATGTGTGAGTATTGTCGGTACACACTGATTACCTATGAGTGCACACGCACACTACAATTAATACACTCGGGTCATACTGCCCGCATGCCGCGACCCCCTCCACTAGACATTGGGGGGGCGCGTCTTCGTGGCACTATCTACACTAATAATATTACAATTATTGGTAAGGATGCTAGTTTAACGCAAATATCCTTTAACAAAATCATTACTAAACTCAAAATAAAACGCAGCTTTTGATGTGTGAACGATCGACATACTGAGAACTCTAATGGTGGGCAAGATATAGTTGTTATCATATGAACCATGAGATGGCGCTAGTAGTACCTATTTTAATATTTACAACAAAACTGAAAAATCAAAGCGGAGGTTTCGGAATAACTGTCACCCATCGGGTCCAATTGTGAATCCAAACCATATTTGAATCCACACACAGAATTTCATCCAAATCGGTCCAGCCGTTTTGGTATTCAGTCTCACACACACATGTATATCAGGTTACAAGCTATGTCATGCAGTAGATTTTCCTTCTAGATTTTTACGGTCTAATGTGTTAATCTAGTTGGTAATCTATCTTTGAGCCTGCTTATGATATGCCCAGGCGGCGCCTTCAGCCCCGCAGCCGGCGCCCGATGCAGCGGCGCTGCAGCGCTGCCTGGAAGCGCTGCAGCGGCTGCACGAGCCCGTCACCATACACGACACGGACAGCGACAGCGACAGCGATGGTGACGTTGCCCGGTGAGTGCGAGAGAGAGAGAGAGAGCACATTTTGTGGACATCTCACACAAAGCCAACTGACCCTAAACTAGGCAGAGCCTGTACTATAGGCATCGGCGACTGATATACACACTTATATAGATGTTAATATACAATAATATTGGGGACATCTCACACAAAGCCAACTGACCCTAAACTAGGCAGAGCCTGTACTATAGGCATCGGCGACTGATATACACACTTATATAGATGTAACAACAATAATATTGAGGACATCTCACACAAAGCCAACTGACCCTAAACTAGGCAGAGCCTGTACTATAGGCATCGGCGACTGATATACACACTTATATAGATGTTAATATACAATAATATTGTGGACATCTCACACAAAGCCAACTGACCCTAAACTAGGCAGAGCCTGTACTATAGGTATCGGCGACTGATATACACACTTATATAGATGTAACAACAATAATATTGTGGACATCTCACACAAAGCCAACTGACCCTAAACTAGGCAGAGCCTGTACTATAGGCATCGGCGACTGATATACACACTTATATAGATGTTAATATACAATAATATTGTGGACATCTCACACAAAGCCAACTGACCCTAAACTAGGCAGAGCCTGTACTATAGGCATCGGCGACTGATATACACACTTATATAGATGTTAATATACAATAATATTGTGGACATCTCACACAAAGCCAACTGACCCTAAACTAGGCAGAGCCTGTACTATAGGCATCGGCGACTGATATACACACTTATATAGATGTTAATATACAATAATATTGTGGACATCTCACACAAAGCCAACTGACCCTAAACTAGGCAGAGCCTGTACTATAGGCATCGGCGACTGATATAACCACTTATATAATACCATACTCTCAGAAGGCAAGGCCACTACCATCGTGCCATAAAGCATAGGTATATAACAGTATTTGTGTACCAGGGTGGTGTACAGGCCAAGGGACTTATACGCCCACCGCCCCTTGCCGCACATCATCGGCTCCCAGGCTTGGAAGAACAAGTGGCATGCTGGTAAGTGCTTGCAAAGTTTCGACTAGTGTTGAGATACGACATACTATTTGTGGCCTTTGCTAGTGCAGTCATAGTGATGATGGCCCTCTGCTGGTAGAAATTGTTTAATGTATTTTCCCTAAAACAGGGTTTTAGACAATAGGAGAGTTGCTCAAAGGTGTGATAGTACAGGATGAAAGGAAGCGATAAAACAATATTGAAATCCTAGATGACAGGTTTTTTTTACCATTTTTTAACGATAAAGTTAATATGTACATGTGAATCTAACTAGGGTTTTATTTTTTTATCTTATTTATAGTTTCAGAATAAAACCATGTTTCTATGTGAGTTTTACTTCCTTTAATAATGTTGTCATTGTGTTACCTTTGGAGCTATAAGTTATTTTTGTGTGTGTGTGTGTATGTTTTTTTTTTTTTATACAACAAGAGTGGCAAACAAGCATACGGCCCATCTGATGGGAAACGGTTACCGTAGCCTATTTACGCTCACGATACTGAAGTATCACTTGCGTGTTGCCACTCTGTGTTCGGAGAGTTATAGTGTGTTGGCAGCATAATGGGTTTAATCCCTCTGCTTCCAACATAATGTAACAATCCTCCCCCCTCCCCAAGGAGTTCATTACTGGAAACCTTATTCACCACGTAGGAACACAACACAAAAAATTGTGTTATTTGGCTACGGACTTCTATAAGGTGGAGGTCCTGCCCCAGTCGGGCAGCTCCGAATTCGAACGGGAAACCCGTTATGCCCTACCTCTCTCATCAGTGTATGTTTGTAATGAATAAACTCAATAACTACTGGACCGATTTCCAAAATTCTTTCACCATTGGAAAGCTACATTAAAAAATCTTATGGTCATCCGTGCTAAGCCGGGACGAGCCGCTGGTGTTTAAATAAAGAACTGGACAACGATATACATACTTATATAGATAGGCAATTCCACACAAATTGACCTAGTCCCAAACTAAGCAAAGCTTGTACTATGGGAACTGGACAACGATATACATACTTATATAGATAGGCAATTCCACACAAATTGACCTAGTCCCAAACTAAGCAAAGCTTGTACTGTGGGAACTGGACAACGATATACATACTTATATAGATAGGCAATTCCACACAAATTGACCTAGTCCCAAACTAAGCAAAGCTTGTACTGTGGGAACTGGACAACGATATACATACTTATATAGATAGGCAATTCCACACAAATTGACCTAGTCCCAAACTAAGCAAAGCTTGTACTGTGGGAACTGGACAACGATATACATACTTATATAGATAGGCAATTACACACAAATTGACCTAGTCCCAAACTAAGCAAAGCTTGTACTGTGGGAACTGGACAACGATATACATACTTATATAGATAGGCAATTCCACACAAATTGACCTAGTCCCAAACTAAGCAAAGCTTGTACTATGGGAACTGGACAACGATATACATACTTATATAGATAGGCAATTCCACACAAATTGACCTAGTCCCAAACTAAGCAAAGCTTGTACTATGGGAACTGGACAACGATATACATACTTATATAGATAGGCAATTCCACACAAATTGACCTAGTCCCAAACTAAGCAAAGCTTGTACTATGGGAACTGGACAACGATATACATACTTATATAGATAGGCAATTCCACACAAATTGACCTAGTCCCAAACTAAGCAAAGCTTGTACTATGGGAACTGGACAACGATATACATACTTATATAGATAGGCAATTCCACATAAATTGACCTAGTCCCAAACTAAGCAAAGCTTGTACTATGGGAACTGGACAACGATATACATACTTATATGATTAGGTATATAATAATAATATCCGTATATATATATATATATATATATATATATAAAAGCATAGGTGATCTAAGGTACAAATACTCGTGGTCTAGTTCTCACGGTACAAAATTTTATTAGCTTTGAACTTGGCTAATTTGTGTGGAGTTGTCCCGAGGTATAATTATTTCCATAATATCTTGTCTTGGGTCTTCACACAGAGTATTAGCAGATGTAAAATAAAATATGATTTTGATTTATAAAACAATACTCGTGTTTATCACCCAAATATATGCTCTCAACGGGGCCAGAACCAATCAATCAATCAATCAATCAACATCTTTTTATTTCACATAGGCCCAGGTGGGCACTTATAAAAGGTCGAAAAAGAAGCACGGTTCGGGTTGGTCGCTTCCATGGAGAAGAGCCGGCAAGAAACTCCATGGTTACTCTTTTCAAACCGTCTTTTTACTCAACCCGTGGCCTCAAGACCCATTCATCCAGAAGCCCTGGCCACCATTATTATAGACCAGAAGGCCGTCTCCTCTTGGATGTATGTATGGTAACAGTGAAGTCCTGCTGCAGGTCTGCTGGTCGAGGACAGTGACAGTGAGAGCTCCACGTCGAAGAATCAACTCTCCGAGCAGTATTCGGAGTCCGACGCCGAGGAAGCACAGGCTGATGACCAGGAGAGGGTGGCAAGGACGGTGAGTCATTCGCCATTTTATATTGTCTCTCGTAGCGCGTAAATATACAGATTATTATTTAACTTACCTAAAGTTGTTATAAATAAATAAATACCTGGGACAATTCCACACAAATTGACCTAGTCCCAAATTAAGCAAAGCTTGTGTTATGGTAACTAGACAACGATATATTTACTTATATAGATAGATATATACTTAAATACACAGGACATCCAAGACTAAGGTACAAATATTCGTGTTCATCACACAAATATCTGCCCTCAGCGGGATTCGAACCCGCGACCTCAAGTTTCGCAGTCAGGAGCTCTAACCACTAGACCAGACGGTCGTCAATATTTCAATATCAATACGTCAATTATCATTCACTGGCGTTGAATTAAAACAAACAAACAGACAGACACACAAAATGTTTATAAATTATGTTCTATGAAGTGATATTGTTATTTCAATATTGCGCACCTTATTTATTTATTTATATATATTAGTGTACTTTATTAGTACATATAGGCATGTAATATATTTGTGTCACCAGATATCTCAATCCAGTTCCGAGTCGTGCCCAGAGTCCGCCCGCTCACCTCCGCAGGTGACCATACATACTCACCATACATACACGAATTCATAAATACTCATCATACATACACGCCATCATATACGACTTCAAACATACCAGACATCATCACAAAGTTAAGAGCTGGGCTCTTGTCGGCGTCTCTGATGCAGTCCATACCAGAAATACACGACATAAATAGACATAGGTAACACTTCAAGAAAGGTATGCAAATATTCCTACACTATGTTTGCCGCGTCCATATGCGGCGGTAACCGCTTGCCGTGAGGCGCACCGCGAGCTTGTTTACCATATATATCCTCACGCCTTCCCACAAGGGTCCCCGAATGGGTAAGCAGAGGTGTATAAGTAGTAATACGTGCCAACGTGACAGATGGCGAGTCCATCGCCGTTACTCAAGCACGACTATACATACGCCTTTGAATGTTATCTCAGACGTATGCAGGTTTCCTCTCGATGTTTTCCTTCACCGTAAAGCTCGTGGTGAGACTAATCACCGTACTTGAGTTTAGAAAAACTCATTGGTACAGTCGGGCTTCGAACTTGCAATGTTTGTGTCGCAGGCAACTACTTGAACCACTCGGCCACAACGGCTTTATATATACGTCCATATATTGTCATCAGCCCGTTCCACTCGAGCTGCCACCAGTTACTCCCGTGCCTGCCATTGTGGTCAAGCATCTGTACAAGCCACAGCATCCCGCCACTGGTAAGTTGTTTACTTGGTATCAGGCCTGATGGCTGATGATGATATCAATGATAGAAGACTTGGATGATACTGTAGAGACTAGAGATACCAGTGCGACCCTGAGGAGACTTGATCTCGTGGAGGTGGCAAGAGCGCGTTCATAAATTGTATGCAAAATACATAAATATATACATACATACATGTCATCTAGCCGAGTCCCTAACGGGGTAGGCAGAGAGAATAGAGCGCCAGTTCTCTCTCTTTTTCATGCTTTCCATCTCGTGTGAACATGCTTCCTAGATATACAAATTCAGTCACTTGCTCTAGAATTTTCCCATTTACCTGTATATACATGTAAAGAAACATGCAAAGGTCGCAAGTTCGAATCCCGACTGTACCAATGAGTTTTTTTCTGAACTTAAGTACAGTGATTAGTCACACCACGAGCTTTAGGGTAAATGAAAACATCGAGAGGAAACCTGCATATGTCTGGGAAGAAATTCAAAGGCGTTTGTATAGTCGTGCTGGAGTAACGGCGATGGACTCGCCATCTGTCACGTTGGCACCTAATATACCTCTGGCGGAAAGTGGGTGTGTGGGTATTACCTCTGCCTACCCCTTCGGGGACCCTTGCGGGAAGGCGTGAGGATATATTATTATTATTACATGTAAAGAAATTACATTTCATTCATCGGGCCTCCTTTGAATATTAGTAAAACAGGAGCAAAGTGCAGGCAACTAAGAAAAGTCGCATTTGTATAAGGCACGACAAATGTCAATTTATTGGAGTTCTTTCAGAATGGAGAGACTGATAGATTAAAAACAATAATATTATTTTAATGACAGCAGGGAATCGACAAGCTAGTTAAAACGCTTTAAATGTCGTTTCTTTGACTTTAATTTGCCGGTTCCTATCAAATCTGGACGAATTGTCTTATATACATTTATATTTAAACTAGCTGTCCCGTCCAGCTTCGCCCGGGTGAAAAAGTAAAATTTCCTGAAACGATCGCAGCACCACCTATCAGGTCCAATTGTGATGTAAGCTATGCTTTCTTCTAAGTTGGATCAAACTGCACACGGTGTGCAAATTTGATTGAAATCGGTTAAGTAGTTCAGGAGCCCATCGTGGACTTGATTGCCATAAAAAAGGTTATAGTGAGTCAATCTTAAAAGATAGACATATGCTGTAGTGGATTTTTTTTAGAACTTTAAAAGAGGAACAATTCCCTCATACATGATATTTTCGTAACTTATTTACGCAGCGCACGCAACGGAAGCTCTCAAAAAGGAATACTTTTCCCGTTCTTGCAACATTTTTCATTTATGCTTCGCTCCTATTGGTCATAGCGTGATGTTATATAGCCTAAAGCCTTCCTAGAGAAATGGACTATCCAACACAAAGAATTTTTCAATTCCAACCAGTAGTTCCTGAGATTTGGGCGTTCAAACAAACAAACTCTTCAGCTTTATAATATTAAGTATAGATATCAACTAGCTTTTGCCCGCGGCTCTGCCCGCGTATAGTTCGAGTAGCTTATGTATTTTCCTGCAAGAATCGGTTCAGCCGCTATGCCGTGAAAGAGCAACATACTTTATCATATTAGAACTTTGAATTTTTCGGGATTCAAATGTAGCCTATGTTCTAATCCTGGGTATACGCTATCACCATTTCAACTCTCTGCCAAATCGGTTCAGCCATTTTGCCGTGAAAGAGCAGCAAACATCCAAACTTACAAACTTTCGTCTTTAGAATATTAGTCAGATATTTATAAACGCTGAAAATTTCCCTCATTGTTGTAAGAAGCCAATGTAGCCCCCCTGTATAAGTATATACACCCACGTGACCACCCATCCATTCCGTAACCTCGCCCTCAGGTACAATATTCCCCGACGAGCCGCCGCCTCTCGAGGACAATCAGTCTGAAGAATCGGACCAAGGAGATATATTCGCGGAGCTGCACAAAAACCAACCTTATAATAATAACAGCAAGGACCGTAATCGCTCGGCGGACGACCTGTTTGATTTCAACAAAACTGAGAGCGCTGCCGGTGACATCTTCAGTGATTTTGCTCATAATAAGGTATGTGGGGAGTTCGATTCTTCGTAGCTAATTGGACACTTTATGCAGGTTCATGTCCCGGAGCGAAAACTGAGAATAATAATTATTATAATTTTTATGTGTAATTTAACGTTTTAAGTCATTAAAAAAATAAAATTAATGGTCTTAGACACAACTCTACAATACATATCATGAATGGCAAAGTTATGCACTAACTGTGTTACAACAAGGAATAGTTAAATACTGGATTAGAATCTGCTAACTTGCATTGACATATACTCAGCCAACACGGCTGTATACAAATAAATACCACATTAAATGTAATAAATATATAATAATTTGTATATCTTGGAAGCATGTTCACACGAGATGGAAAGTATGAAAAAGATATTGAAAGAAGGATAACTGTCGGTAATGAGGTGAATGGAGCCATGTCGGCGTTGATGGGCAGTAAAAGTCTGAGCAAGAATGCTCGAGTTGCTGTTCACAACGCGATATTGGTACCTACCTTATTGTATGGCAGCGAATCCTGGTTATGTCAGAGGAAGTATGAAAATAGCTTGAATGCAGTTGAGATGCGATCTCTTCGAAAAATGTGCGGCGTAACGATATTAGATCGAATCCGCAATGAAGAGATTCGCAAATCAACTGGCGTGAATGAGGGCGTGATTGTTAAAATGAAGAAAGGCATGTTACGTTGGTTTGGACACATAGAAAGGATGAGTGAAGAAAGATTGCCGAAACAGATATACAAAGCAAAAGTGTGTGCAAGAAGAGGCAGAGGATGGCCACGTTCCAACTACCTGGATCAAATAGATCGGACTCTCAAGGACGGGACCGTTAAGAGTACTCGAAACCGACGAGCATGTATGAAGAGACTGATGAATGTGGACGAAGCGAAAGAGGTATGTAAGTCTAGAGAGAACTGGCGCTCTATACTCTCTGCCTACCCCGTTAGGGACTTGGCGTGATGATATGTATGTATGTATGTATTAAATGTAATACTAGCGCTGTACTTCATCTGCTTACCCCGTGAGCGACTCGGCGAGATGATAATATATATCTATATATATATATATATATAGGAGATCCCATTTGTGAACTCACTCATTACGAAGTCTCAGGAACTATAAGGCCGATTGACTTGAAATTGAGGGAGGGAGGGCACAACGGTTAATTGCCGTTCGAATTCGGAGCAGCCCGACTGGTACCATTACCTCCACCTTACAGAAGATCGCAGCTAAATGGCATTACCCTCGGGTGTGTCGTGTTCCTGTGGTGAGTAAGGTCGCCAGGCTCCAAGAGGAAGCGGTGTGTCGGCAGCACAGGACCAGTGGTGCAATTCCGCCGTGGTGGTGACCAGGCGCGGCATGTCGGTGCGGTTGTTAGGGAGACCCGGTGAAACGGCTGTCCGCTGGCCGCCCGCATATAGTAGGGGTCCCGAACCCAGGGATCACCTAATCTCCGCCCTGGGAGGCTGACCCGCACATGTGTGTAAAGTCCTTGGTGTAGTGGTCGTGCCGGAGGAGGAGACCGGAGTGGACCCGGCCGCTGCATCAGGGGGGATCGGGGGCCCTTCCGACTTCCGCTCCGGCAATCCGCACTACCTGTACATCACTGCGGCGGATTGAGACTGCGCTTTGTCCTCTTTGATGCCGACACAACGATTCCTCTTCTTCCTTTTCAGCACCCTTAGAAATCTAAAATGGCCAAATTTAAAAATAGTAGAAGTTTCCCAGCGGCCTCCCCTTCCATATTAAAAATGGACTTTTGCAACATCAGGGGACTTCATTCTAATCTAAATGCAGTCCACCAACACCTTGAGACGACACAGCCGACTCTGCTATTTCTGACGGAGACGCAGATATCCTGCCCTGATGATACATCGTACCTGAACTACCCCGGGTACAAGATGGAACACAATTTTGTGCGCCGCGCCGGGGTATGTATGTACTTCCGGGAGGATATTTGCTGTCGACGTCTCCACGGCCTTGAAGACAGAGACCTGTCAATTTTGTGGGTGCGCGTAGACTATGGTGGCAACACCCGAATCTACGCGTGCCTTTACAGGTCCCATAGCGGTGACACAGACACAGTTCGCCTATTTGAGCACCTGCAATCGACAACGGACAAAGTACTTGAGCAGTACCCCTCCGCGGAGTTGGTGGTTTTAGGAGATTTTAACGCTCACCATGTTGAGTGGCTTGGCTCTCGGTCCACTGACTGCGCGGGGAGGGCTGCTTACGAGCTTGCCCTGGCTTATGGCTTCTCGCAGCTGGTACACGAACCAACCAGAATACCTGATATCGAGGGCCATACAAGCTCTTTACTGGACCTTCTGCTGACCACGCGACCGGACAGCTATTCCATCTCGGTGGGTGCGCCGCTTGGCACATCCGACCACTGTCTGGTCCGGACGCAAGTGCCGTGCGCAAAGGCCGAAGTGCCCCGACCCCCGGGGCGGCGGCGCATGTGGCACTACAAGGCAGCAGACTGGGATGGATTGCGTGAGTTTTACGCATCGTACCCGTGGAGGCAGATCTGCTTTGCATCAGAAGATCCAGACCCCTGTGCAGCAGCCGTCGCTGAGACGATACTGGCGGGAATGGAATGCTACATCCCAAACTCGCTAGTAGCTACAGGGGTAAAGAAACAGCCGTGGTTTAATAAGCCCTGCAAGGAAGCTAAATTATCCAAGCAAGCCTTGTATGAGGCGTGGACCACGGCTCGATCCAATCTGGACCCCAACATATCTGATGCAAAGCGGAAACTTAATGCTGCCTCGAGGCACTGTAAGCGAGCGATTGCCAGGGCGAAATTCGATTTCGTCGGCAGAATTGGTAAGAGACTCGCTAGCTACCCTTCTGGCAGCCGTGCTTTTTGGTCCCTTGCCAAGGCTGCTGAGGGAAACTTTTGCCAGTCGTCCCTACCACCACTCCGTAAGCCGGATGGTAACTTGGCCCACAGTGCCAAAGAGAAAGCGGATCTATTGGGCTCTCTCTTTGCCTCGAACTCGACTATGGATGACGGAGGCGCCACACCGCCCACTATCCTGCGGTGTGAGAACTCTATGCCGGAGATAAGCATAACCCAACGGGAGGTCCGGCGGGAGATGCTGTCTCTGGACGTCCATAAGTCGAGCGGGCCAGACGGTATTCCGGCAGTGGTGCTTAAGCAGTGTGCTCCTGAACTGTGTCCTGTTTTGACGCGCCTATTCGCGCTTTCCTACTCCACCCAAAAAGTCCCAACTTCGTGGAAGACCGCCCACGTGCACCCAGTGCCCAAAAAGGGCGATAGATCAGACCCATCGAATTACAGGCCGATCGCCATCACCTCCCTCCTCTCCAAAATTATGGAGCGAGTGATTAACACGCAACTCCTGCGATATCTAGAGGGTTACGGTTTGTTGAGTGACCAACAGTATGGCTTCCGCCACAGTCGCTCAACGGGTGACCTTCTAGTATATCTCACGCACCGTTGGTCACTCGCCATTGAGAGTCAAGGTGAGGCATTAGCTGTTAGCTTGGATGTGGCGAAAGCGTTCGATCGGGTCTGGCATCGCGGTCTTCTATCGAAGCTTCCATCCTACGGACTGCCAGAGGGATTATGCAAATGGGTCGCCAGCTTTCTGTCCAGCAGATGCATAAGAGCCGTCGTTGACGGTAGCTGCTCCGAAAGCATGGAAATTAATGCTGGCGTCCCGCAAGGCTCTGTGTTGTCCCCGACTCTGTTTCTTCTGCATATTAATGACATGCTTTCTATTGAAGGCATTCATTGCTATGCAGACGACAGCACTGGGGACACTTACTACACGGGCCGTGCTAATCTCCCTCGTTCCACTGTGGAGGAAAGTCGCGAACGACTTGTGTCTGAAATCGAGAGTACACTTCGCAGTGTCTCCGATTGGGGTCGACTAAACCTAGTTCACTTCAACCCCACTAAGACACAAGTTTGCGCGTTCACCGCAAAAAAAACTCCATTCGCTGTGGCTCCACAATTCCAGAACACTCCCCTGAACATCTCGGAGAGCATTAGGATCCTTGGGGTCGATATTTCTAGCGACGTTCAGTTCCGTGGTCATTTAGAGGACAAGGCTAAGCTGGCGTCGAGGAAGCTCGGTGTGCTCAACAGAGCTAAGCAGTACTTCACACCGCAACAAAGGCTGCAACTTTATAAGTCGCAAGTTCGGCCACATATGGAGTACTGCTGCCACCTGTGGGCTGGAGCCCCTGGATACCAGCTTGGGCCTTTTGACGCGGTTCAGAAACGCGCCGCTAGAATTGTCGACGATCCCATGCTCACAAGCGGCTTGGAATCACTAAGTCTGAGGAGAGACTTTGCCTCCCTGTGTGTGTTCTACCGCTTGTATAACGGGGAGTGTTCTGCAGAATTGTTCGATATGATGCCCACTTCCACCTTCTACCACCGCACCTCTCGCCATCGACGGGGAATTCATCCCCATACCTTGGAACCACAAAGGTCTCGCACTGTGCGCTTCCAAAGAAGTTTTCTTCCGCGAACGCTCAGGCTGTGGAATGAGCTCCCCGTTGAGGTTTTCCCTGGAGAGTACAGCATGGAGTTCTTCAAGAAGGGTGTGAAAAGATTCCTGCAGGGTCGGCAACGCGCGAGTGATACCCCTGGTGTTGCAAGCGTCCATAGGCGGCGGTAACCGCTTACCATCAGGCGGACCGCATGCTTGTTTGCCACCCAAGTGGTATAAAAAAAAAAAAAAAAAAAAAAAAAAAAAAATTTGGTAGGAGTATTCCTTACGCGGTGTAGAGGTCAGCTAAGAACGGATTTTAGGTAGGTTATGAAACTCAACTTTTAATGAAATAAAAAAAACACGTTTTAGGGGAAGCAATCGTTGAAAAACGTGTTTTTTTTCACTTTTTCACCCGGGCGAAGCTGGGCGGGACAGCTAGTTATGTATCTATGTATACGTCATACTTTTCAGATAGCAACTGGTCCACAAGCCAAGGAAAAATCAGTCTTATTCGAAGAGGAATCGGAACCAGAATTGTTTGCACCCAAACATGAGAACCCTCAGACAGACAGAGAGACCGGTGCTATCAAGGTAAAGGACTCAATATCACATCTGCATGAGGTCTGATAGAACATTTGTCTTCTAGAACTTATAGTGTGTTGGGAATATATCCTCATGAGGATGCAATAAATACAGCCGTGGTGGCCGGGTGGTTCGAGTAGCCTGCGACACAAAGATCGCAAGTTCGAATTCCGACTGTACCAATGAGTTTTTATGAACAGTGATTAGTCACACCACGAGCTTTATAGTGAAGGTAAACATCGAGAGGAAACCTGCATACGTCTGAGAAGACATTCAAAGGCGTACGTATAGTCGTGCTTGAGTAACGGCGATGGACTCGCCATCTGTC
Source organism: Drepana falcataria (assembly GCA_945859725.1). NCBI lineage: Eukaryota > Metazoa > Arthropoda > Insecta > Lepidoptera > Drepanidae > Drepana > Drepana falcataria. The sequence continues at coordinate 256,242 of OX243950.1, read as the reverse complement.
ACGTTGGCACCTAATATACCTCTGGCGGAAAGTGGGTGTGTAGGTATTACCCATACACCTCTGCCTACCCCTTCGGGGACCCTTTTGGGAAGGCGTGAGGATACGATGCAACATATAGCTCCAATGATAACAAAAATACAACATTATTAAAGCGAGTAATTCTACCATAGAAACATGGTTTAATATTGTTGTTTCGGTATTAGTAATGAGATAAAAGTAATAGAAACTTACTTAGATTCTATATGTATTAACTTTATCGTTACAGCCTAATTTTATACGAGAACTTACGATTACGTAAAAAATATATATACCACCAATATCTCAAATAAGTACGCGATCCACCTGACAGTAAGCGGACGCTCTCAGCACCAGAGGTACCTTTTCTCACCATTACCATTAAATTGTTTAATTTTACATTATTACAGAAACCAGTGGGTGGGATATCCTTATTCGGAACAAATAAAGGCGCGGAGAGCATTGGGGCGGCCATTTTGAGAAGAAATCAGAGAAGAACTTCTTCAGAAGACGAGGCGGATGCTATTAATGATGCACAAAAGGTTACATCAAAGAGAATAGATGATTTAAAACAAGATGCCGCTGCAGATGATAAAGCTGTTGCACCAAAAATGACAACGCAGGCAGACAGACCGACAGAGAAAGATATATTCAATGATCTCTTTGCTAAACCAGAAAAGCCGCCAGTCAAAAACGTTCAAAAGATTGACAAAAAAGAGGTCAAAAAGGTTGATCTGTTTGGTGACAATCTCTTTGATGATATCGATGATATATTTACTAGTAATGTCGTCAAAGGGGAGCCGAGAGCCAATCAGAAGGCGTTATTCGATGAGGAAGATGATCTCTTTGCCGAAATTGCTGTGACGAAAACGATTGAAGTCAGCAAAAAGAGTAGTCATGACAAAGGATTGTTCGTCAGTGATGACGATTTGTTTTCTGATGAAGTTAAAACGGAAAATGTCAATAAAGTTCAAAGGAATCCTGAAGAAGTGACGCAGACCACTAAAGCAGTTGAAAATTATCCCAAAAGTGAAAATACGCCCTTAATAAATGACGTTACGAAGAGGACGCAAGTATTGAAAAATGTTGAAAGTATTTTTGATAATGATAGTGATACCGACATATTTTCAGATCTGAAAACATCTGTTAACAGTTCAAATAATAATAGTATTAATAGAGATTTTACTGAAAATATTAGTACAGTTAATAAACTAGATACATTGACAATGGCGCCTGAAGAAACAGAAGAAATATTTGCACACAGTAAAGACAACAATTCAAATGTCACAAACAATGAAGTTATAGATGTATCAGAGAACGCAAATACAGAAAGTTCTCTAAAAGATAACAATATCAATCCGGCATCCATCTTTGATGATGATCCCGATGATATATTCAGTGATATAAACAAACCTATTATTAAAGAAATTAAAAGTGTTCAAAGTACTGTCAATGATATAGTAAAAGAAGTAATAGTAGAAGATAAAGCGGATATTTTGTCTATTCCAACAGTGGAAACATCGTACGATAGTCCAGAAGTAAATCAAATTACATCTGAACCTCTTAACCTTGGTGATAATACCTCGATACCTGAACAAACGGAGCCAGAACTACCTGAAGCAGAACTTGCTAAACCACCAACGTCTAAGTTTGAGAAAGATACGATAGGAGAAGATGCTAGAGATTCAATTCCCAATGAAGATATCTTTGATGATATATTTCCATCCAAAGCAAAAGGGTTGGATGAAGCAAACACATACAACATTCCACCAGAGGTTGGTAAAGTAACTGATTTACCGGACACAATAGATATAGACAATAAAGATGCCTTCGATGATATATTCACTGAGCCCCCAGCGTTTGAAAAACCGAAAGAATCCAAGAAAAGTAAAAATGTTAATGCGCTGTTCGATGATGACTCTGATGATGAAGGGTTATTCTTCAAGAAAAATTACGTTTATGACGTTAAGCCCGATAACTTTCAGGGGAAGGATATGTTTGACATATTCCAAGATGAACCTCCTGCTATCCACGTTGATTTCACTACCAAAACTAATCTAGAGAAAAGCGATCCAGAAGATGACGTTTCATACCAAACACCGACGAAACAACAAATAGAACCGACGCTGCCTGAAAAATCCCTGGAAAATATAGATTTATTCATGGAAGAGAGTATAGAAAATATCCCTGATCCAATACCGGTGAAGCCTGATACAGAACTTCCGGTAGAAAGTAAGGAATCTGAAAATGAATTAAAGCCTGAAATTGAAGCTAAAGATAGTGGAGTTACAAAGATAAATAAACTTAAGATGAACTTTAACATTAATGTTAATGCATTGTTGCCTGGTGCGTCTCCAAAGAAGAAGGTTTCTCCAGCTAATATACGTACTGACAAAGTTGAAGAAACTGACGGACAGACAATTTCTACAGTCAATGATGTACCAGAACCAAAAACTATTGTAGAACCAACTTTAATAAAATCCGTTAGTTTTGACGGAAAACCAGAGTCAGAAATTCTAGACAATAAACTATCTAAAGAAAGAGCTAAAATTCAGGTTAAAAGACGTCCGTCTACCAGGAGGGCTAGGAGGGAGGCAGTTAGGAAATCTGCCATAGACTTGGAAGATTCCACTGACAATTCGAGCTCTATAGACGATGCATCTAAGCTTGATTCTGAAACAGGATCTATGATTCTAGACGGAAATAAAAAACCAGACGTTTCGGCAGTGAATATTTCTGGTACTAATACATTGAAAGATTTGAGCCCTATTCATAATACAGAAGTGGCGGTCCCGAAGAATGTAACGTCAAAAATTGTGTACATTCTTAATGATGAAGACATATTTAATTCAAAACCGGCCGAAAATGAAATCCCAGTTCCTAATGAACAGATATCTGAAAAGCCAAGCGTGATAGATGCTGGCGATGAATTGTTCAAACGAAATCTGGCTGAAGATGTAGCAGATGGAGTTCCTGCTCAGAGGAAGAGTAGCGAGAGACCAGATCATCATCAAAAAACATCAATTTTCGGTGACGATGAAGATGAGTTGTTGTTTAAGAATAATAAAACGGTGAAAAAAATAGACATTTTAAATTCAGATTCTGATGAGGAACTGTTCACTGGCGCCAAGGTTGGGAAAACGAAACTGGTACATAAGGCAGTGGTGAAAGGATCGCTTTTCGGTGACGATGATGATAGCGACGGTGATCTGTTCGGAGTGAAGACAAAGACAAATGGTTAGTTATACAGTGACATTTACTTTTTTTAATTAATTTTAATATGACATGAATACTAGTACTTCTTTCGCATTGAAATTTAATCCTTATTATGAACTGAAATTATTAGCACGTTTTTAAGGCTAGCCCTTTTGTAGTCCTAAGGAGTGGAAGAACCACTATTATCGATAAATGGGGTAATATTATGAAGGGTATATATGCGCGTATATATGAGGGCCTGGTGGTAAGCGGTTACCGCCGCCTATGGACGCTTGCAACATCAGGGGTATCGCACGCGCGCTGCCGACCCTTTCACACCCTTCTTGAAGAACTCCATGCCATTATTCGACCAAAAGACCGTTGTCCGTGTCATGACAATATTGAAAAAAACTTTTAATAGGATGTTTATCCCATTATTCCAGCAGCGATGCCCCAGGCACCAAAACCTCCATCTTCCAAGGATATGGCGAGATCTACAGAGCTCGTGTTTGATGATCCGCTAACGTTACTGGGCGATGATGATTGAAGGCGATCTTGCCGGACCTCATCTCATCACTGGTAACCGCTTACCATAAGATTGTTTGCTACTTTAGTGGCTTAAAAAACACTCAGACACTTTTTACAATAGCACGACTACACTATCTAAATAATACTACGCAAATAACTACGCAACTACCCAGATCAAATCGATTGGACACTCAAAGATCGTAACGTCAAGAGTAGTCGAAACCGGCGAGAGATTGTGTGAAGGGACTGATGAATGAGTATGTATGTAAGTCTAGAGAGAACTAGCGCGCTACTCTCTCTACAAACCACGTTAGGGAGTCCGCGTGATGATATGTATGTATGAATGTATGATATAAGCGTGTTGTTGTCATAATTATGCGGTTTCGCAGTTTCTTCACCCGCGTATAATTGTATTTATTTGATTGATATTTTTTCTTTATTAAAACAGACCTGTGTTAATCCAGTTAATTATCTATCCGGTGACAAATGTCATCTAATTATGTTCAGGCAGTCGTTATTGGATGAAAGAGGAACAAAAATCTCACCACAACCTAACGACACAATTTACCAGGAAAAATGACAAAACAAAATGTAGACACTCTAGTCAACGCGCTGGAATAATAGGTTTTAGACATTTCTAAATTATCAGCTAAAAAAATTGGTTGTCTGTAAATTCGGTTTACAGACGATAGTTTAACGTGACAATGTCATAACAAGATCGTGCCTTTCGCTCGCTCGTGTCGATCCTCGATCATGTCTCTCGCTCCGACCGTAACGGGACAATGAGCGTAACGGGACAATGGGCGTAACGGGACAATGAGTCATCCAAAACAAAATATCCCTATTAAGACAGCTATTCCATTGGTGAAAACTCAAACGGTACCTATTCAGGGGGTCTTAGGAACGGAAACAGTTTATCATGTATGTGACGGGGCACAATAATACTAAGTAGAAAAAAAAAAATAGACAAATTTATGGTCTCACATTTGCATTGAAATATGCTCTTAGAATCTAACTGTTTTTATTAATATCATCTCATTATAATTTTCTGATAAAAATTACATTAAACCATGCTTCTATGTGAGTATTACTCTCTTTAATAATGTCGTCATTGTGTTATCTTTGGAGCTATATGTTTTATTGCATCGTCATGAGGATATATTGACAACAGACTATAACTAGTAGAAGACATCTGCTCTATTTTCTGAAGCATACTGTATACTAATATAATAGAATTATTTATCAAACTTGTTATAAGAAGTGGATAAGTATAAGAAATGATGAATGTGGACGAAGCGAAAGAGATATGCAAGTCTAGAGAGAACTGGCGCTCTATACTCTCTGCCTTACCCCGTTAGGGACTTGGCGTGTTGATATGTATGTATGTATGTATTGTAAGTAGATTAAGAATAATTAAGAAGAGATATTGTGAATTTAAGAAAAGTTTTAATGTTTTGCTCTATTTCATTGTTATTTGTTAAATGTTTAATATTATAAAATAGTCTTGAGTTTTGAAAGAAAGACAGTTTTGAGACCAATAGTCGAAAAACGAGGGACTCAGCGTGATGTTATATGTATGTGAACCGGCGTGGTGTACTGTTGCCTTGGAGAAAGACATTCCAATAATTCGCTTTTGTTAATTATATTGTGTTAATTAATAATTATATTTTTAGAACTATAATTCAGAACATATTTGTGTTTTGGTTTTATTCGAACAATAACTCTCAATTGTTACTGAATCAAATTGACGATAATATGTCACTTTATATGTTTTGTGAATTCAAATTCGTATGGTATTGTATTTTAGTACAGTCTCGCCATCTGTCACAATTAAATATATCTTGCGACCACTTCGGGGACCCTTGGCAAGATGTAAAAATCAAATTTACATAGTGTTGTACAATATCTCAATAATGCTAATTATTTTATTATATCGTGGTTAATGATTTATTATTAATGTATGTTCATGGCGTCTATGTGTTATTTTTTAAATATTTATTATATTTTTTTAATCCAATGGTCTGCTGTTTAAAGTGCCTAAAACTTAAGGTAATGTTATTATATTTGTAAAATGGAACAAATAAATTATATGGGTAGTTTTATTTGCCGCTTTAATAACCTTAATTTATATACTCCTTACCTAGTTCAGGTATATAACATTATTTATTTCTTAAAAGTGAACAAATAAAAGAGTAATAAAACGTCAAATTTTAGATTACGAACCCTGAAAGACAACTGAAAGATAATGCTAGATATCATATGCGATCCAGTGGTTTTTTTTAGACAACTACGCGGTACACCTTTTAGCAACGTATGCAGTCTGCTATATGTAGCTATTAAGTATATAAATAAATTATTATATATTGTTTAGTAAATTAAATAGAAAATCTTATAATCAATGTAAGGGACACAAAGTACGTAAGTATTAGTAAAACCACAGTTACAACCGTCTCCATGAAAGCACCTGTTAGGAGAAGAAACGTCTATTACTTAGGTACGTAAGAGTAGACAACGATAAAAGAATAAATTTACATATATATTCTTTGCAAGGGAGCTATTTATTGTCATGCTTGGCTATCTTTAAAAAAAGAACATTTATTACCATTGACAACAATTTTATTAATAATATTTACAAAAAACAGTTGAAACTTACTACTTACAGGTAAAATATTTGCTATCGTTTAAAGTAATATTGATAGTCTGTGGCTGATTTCCTGAGTTTATTGAAATTTTAGTAATGTCACATCACATTGTATTATTGTAATGTGACATACGCGTGGTAATAGCAGTAGTATTATTTTGAGAAAAACACATTTTCTCAAAATGAAATTAGTGAATAAAAGTAAGGACAAAAAAGGGAAAACTAAAAAAAGCAATGGAATCAAACCTAAAAAAGAGCATGTCTTGATAGTGGCCCAAGAAATTAAGTTCGCGAGACTATTGTCGGGAAACGAAAAGAAAGCTCGTGATCGTGTGGTGAAAACGTTGAAGAAATGGCTATTAAATTGTTTTGAGAAGAAATATGGTACGTAAAATGTCGCTATTAGAGTGAAATTCCTGATTTCCAACTTGTTCACAAACGCATAGAAACGAAAGTAATCCCACATAACCTCGAAATTGAAACGTATGTTTTTCTTTGACCCTGATCGATAGATCGTTCGATCTCGAACAGATTTGGCACCCTATCCTATCCAATGTGTTGAAGTTGATAATGTAACCAAGCACTCGTACCCTATACTTGAGAAACTGCGATGGTTACGCCATCCTTCACTTGGCACCTAAAAACAACTCAACAAAAAGAGGCTATTGTTACACCTTTGCCTACACCTATACAGTAAAATTTTTTATGAAAATTCTGATTGTTGCAGAGTTCAGGGATGATGACTTCAACCGGGTGTGGAAGGGGCTGTTCTATGCCGTGTGGATGTCTGACAAGCCTCTTATACAGGTTGGCGTAACTTTATTTCTCACCATTATTTGTCATGTATATAAGTCACATTCTTATTCTTTCTTACTAGCTGTTTATATTTGTCATTGTCTTATCAAGTACAAATTATAAATTACACACTTGTCATGGTTAAGTAAGCAGTTCCTCCTTCTGTTGGAAATCGGTTCTACTAAGGTAGTTGTGTGTATTTCCAAATCTACTATAATAGTGCTATTCCATTGTGAATGGAAAGGGAGGGGAGATCAAGGGAGGCCCATTCTTACAGCCCGAGCTTTTGCAGAAGGAAGCTCCTTTGAAAACATTTCCTGTCAAGATCTGTTTGAATATTTACGGCTGATTCCTACCAAGGATGGGAACGCCATTAGTACTCAAAACTGATGAGCATGTATGAAGTTCTGCCTACCCCGTTAGGGACCCCTCATTAGGGACTAAGGAATGAATGATTCCTCCGTTGATGGCGAGAGGTACACAAGCGAGTACATTCCTCTTTCACTTCATCCACATTCATAAGCCTTTTCCTTGGTAAATGTAAATTGATAGTTTTATAATTACTCTGCTTTTCAGGAGGAACTGTGTGATAACATAGCAGCAATCCTGGACGTGTTCCCACCAGAGCAGCTGCGGTACACTCTCATGATGACCAAAGCTGGCTTCAAGGTGCTGGCTACCGAGTGGTACGGGATTGACCACCATAGGATGGACAAATTTCTTATGGTGAGACAATTCTGTAAACTTTTGATATTATTCCTTTATGTAAATAGCATTACATAATTACTGACAAGCAGTCTAGAGAGAACTGGCGCTCTATACTCTCTGCCTACCCCGTTAGGGACTTTGCGTGATGATATGTATGTATGTATGTAAATAACATAACAATTCCGCTGCAACATGCCTAGAAGACTAGCTGCATTGCCACTGCCACACTGGATAGCAATGCTTTTATTTGTAACTTCTAATAATAGTAATTCCAATAGACCATTATAGTTATGAGGAGAAAAATTAAATTTTAATCATTGAATCCTTTTCATGTAGATGTTTTTGGTGAAGAATTCTTCCACATAGGTTTCCCTTAGAAATTGTGTTGCTTAGGTTATTGTATGTGTTGTCAGCTGGTCCGGCGGTATCTTCGCGGCAGCTTGCGCTGCATCCAGCGCTGCGGCTGGGAGATTGACGCGTGCAACAAGTATGCACAAATGCTCATGGCAAGTGATGGTGAGGCACACTACTAACGTTATATAAATACATATATTATAAACAGGAGAGTTAGTGAGCATGTCGGTTCATCTTTAACTCAAACAGTACTAGACATAATTGGTTGAAATTTTTTTCAACATGGTTTTATTACAGTTTTCAGAAACTATTTATAAAATAAAAGTGTACTTTGTTTATCATCATATCATCACTCCCTAACGGGGTAGGCAGAGAGTATAGAGCGCCAGTTCTCTCTAGACTTACATACCTCTTTCGCATCGTCCACATTCATCAGTCTCTTCATACATGCTCCTCGGTTTCGAAACTTAGGAGTACTCTTGACGTCCCCGTCCTTGAGCGACCAATCGATTTGATCTCTCTCAGTGTTATGACTATTAATAAAATAGCGATAAAACTCAAAATCAAGTCAAATCAAATCAAATTATCTTTATATTGGTGAACATAGGCACTACAATAGAAAATAAATTACAAAGCCTCCTGTAGGCATACAAAATATTTTAAAAGTTCTACAAGAGTGGGCACAAAACAATTTTATCATCATTACCTACTGCATTACTCCTAGATTTTATTAAACAATTTACAATCATATTATTTAATTACAAATTAAGCGACCTAAGGGGAACATCCAGAGTCGCCGCGAATCCACTCGCACGACTCTACCGAAAGGTAAAGGGCCAGTGTGACGAGCAGCGCTTCATCAAAGTTGTAAGAAAAAAGAAGCCCCCTTGCCGGAATCAGTGCGGAAAGGCACCAACTGGACCGAAGTTCTTGTTGCGTCCCAGCCATCCCGACGACGCCGCTGTACGTGTCCCGCCTACACTACTCGACAGGGAAGCAGGATGTCGAGGAGTATATCCTCCTGAAGTCCAAACTCTGCCTGAGGGTCGAGCGGTTGGAATCTCGCCATAACGTGAACTTTAACTCTTTTGTGGTAAGAGTTCCGACCGACCAGCTGTCGACCTTCACTCAGGAGGGATTTTGGCCGAAAGGTGTAGTCTTCCGGCGATTCAGAGGCCGGCTACGCCACACCCCGAGCCACACGACGACAACCTTACGTGTAAATTAATCTTAAGAATATTGTAATTGTTATTTATTGTATTTTATATTTATATAATAATATATCCTCACGCCTTCCCACAAGGGTCCCCGAAGGGGTAGGCAGAGGTGTATAGGTAATACCCACACACCCACTTTCCGCCAGAGGTATATTAGGTGCCAACGTGACAGATGGCGAGTCCATCGCCGTTATATATATTTAATTTTATATAGTATTATTGTATGTCTATGAGCCTCGTTGCCTGAAATAAATAAATAAAAATAAAAAAATATGATACTTAGATTACAATGAAAAATATTTTGAGGTAATTTTTTAAAATGTATATGTACTTTCCTTGCCTCCAAAGGCCCCAAAGGACAGTTCCTCTGATGTGATAACATATCAGAGGAACTGTCCTTTTTCCTAAATACCTGTATTCTTCATGTTTGCACCACCATTGCCTACAGCTTTGGTGTCTCTTAAAATTCAAATGTATTTATGGCAGATTTGCTGGTTTTAGTGCATAATATATCACACCCTGTATTGGGCCACAGCAATGCAGAGTAAGTCCTGGTGCACCATGCATCTTATCGCAAGCAACGACCTGTTGTCGGGCCTACGCTGTTCCCCCATACTTAAGTGCTAATGCTGTAACATACAAATATTATTATTGTATACCTAATGATTTGAAAAGAGTAACCATGGAGTTTCTGGCCGGTTCTTCTCCATGGAAACGACCAACCCGAACCGTGCACATTTTTCGGCGTTTTATAAGTGCTCATCTAGGCCTATGTGAAATAAAAATATTTTGATTTTATCCACTTGCAGGTATCCTGGCGCTGCAGACCCCGCATTACGCCCGTAACGCCTCCTCCATGCTGTTGCATTTCACCGATTGCTATCTGGAGGAGCTGTCAAAGGTAGGTTGCAAATCTCTACCTATCCTGGCGGCTGGAATTGTTCCCACCATACTACTACCGCCACGTCGGCCGTGTGGGTAACTACGTAAAGTTCAAAAAAATTATCAAACGTGTTCTGATTAAAAAAGCATATTATAAAATCAAGGACTACGTTGAAGATAAAGAAGTTTGGCTCTAGTTCCTTCTGCGCATGCGGCTTCCCTGGTAGCTCATAAACGGCACAAATTTGTGGATGTCTCTAACTATTCTGAATCTTTTTCTTTTCTCAATTCGGGTTTTTTTATACAATAATAATTTTCCTTTTTTTTATTTTAATTTATTCCATATCTTGACCAGAATTAGTTACAGTACTGATGACAATATTTGTGTCACTTGTTTAATTTGTCTAATTTGTGAATGTGAGAACATTGTAGGCTTTGTAGATTCTTAGATCTTGCTAACATTGTTATAATTATCTTGTTTTATCTATGCTTTGTGTAGTAAGCAACGACCTATTGTCGGACCTACGTTGTTCCCCCATACTTGGGTACTATTGCTGTAACGAAAAAAATATTGTATATGTCTAATGATTTGAAAAGAGTAACCATGGAGTTTCTTGCCGGTTCTTCTCCATGGAAGCGACCAACCCGAACCGTGCTTCTTTTTCGACGTTTTATAAGTGCCCATCTGGGCCTATGTGAAATAAAAAGATTTTGATTTTGATTTTGAACTACTGTAGTTGACAATGACAAAACATGAGACGAGACATAAAGTATTTTAAGCGAGAGAATTTTGGCTCTCTCATAGACAGATGTATCGACCCACTTGTATATGCACATATGAGCACTTCAACAGAGAGTGTTTATAGAACTATTGATTTTATGCCACAAAGTATTAAACATGCAGTGAGTCTGATGGTGAGCGGTTATCATCATCATCATATCTGCCTATGGACCCCTGGAACACCAGTATTGTGCTGTGGCCCATGTGAAGATAATTCTACATTTGGAATCCGGCTTGCTACAAGTATTTTTTAACAGTTGGTAACAAACCAGTTTGTTTGATAGTAGGCAGTTACCATTGCCTATGGCCGCTATAAGGGTATCATCACCTATGCAGGAATAGTTTCAAACCTTTCTCGAAGAACTCCATGCTGTACTCTCAATGGGTAGTTAATTCCACAACTTGAATGTCCTTAAAACTAAAGCCATGCAGTGAGACTTGTTGGTTTCAAGGTATGGGAGAGATTCTCTCCGTTGGCGAGGGTTTGGAGCCACTGGTGTACAAGGCATTGTGCCGCAGGTGTCTCAGGGCGCGGTGCCCGAGGACAGCGTGTGCGCGCTGCTGCAGCCCTTCGTGGCGCTGGTGGCGGGTGGCGGGTCGGTGGCGAGTGGCGGGTCGGCGGCGGGCGAAGGCCTGGCGCGGGCGGCGCGGCGGCTGTTCACGGCGCTGCTGCGGCAGAGCGAGCTTGGCCTGCGCTACCAGCATGCCACCAGGGCTTGGCAGCGGGTGAGGGCCAGGGTCCCTGGGAGTTCCTGGGGGTCTCGGGATTACTTACATACTATCAGCCGCACGCTAGCTCGTTGCACTTGCGGGAAGTGGCAACTATCTATCGATATACGGGTTCGATTCCCGCTGAGGGCAGATATTTGTGTGATGAACACGAGTATTTATACCTTAGTCTTGGATGTCTTGGATGTGTTCAATATTATTTTTAATGATATCTTTTTTGTACAACGCCCACCTTTCGTGTTTAATGTTCGTGTTGGGGTAGGTCGGAGGACTTTCCTTTCTTTCCTATCACGACTTCAATTAAAATTATCAACCAAATAATAATGTCCGTGTTTGTTAGATGGGGTGCCCCGAGGGTGGACCCGAAGCCCTGGAGCTGGTGTCTGACGAAGAGGCCGGAGAGGAGGAGGAGGAGGAAGCTGATGATGAGGGGTGAGTGCCAGTTAAGTAGGCAGCTGGGAATTCAAGATTCTTAATAGAGATTGAAGAGAATTGGAGATTGGAGATGGTGAAAGCGCCGTGAGGGAATATCAATGGGTATTTGTCCTGTCTGAGAAGCAATTCAAAGGCGTATGTATAGTCGTGCTTGAGTAACGGCGATGGACTCGCCATCTGTCACGTTGGCCCCTAATATACCTCTGGCGGAAAGTGGGTGTGTGGGTATTCCCTATACACCTCTGCCTACCCCTTCGGGGACCCTTGTGGGATGGACATCGCCCCAAACTAAGCAAAGCTTGTTCTGTGGGAATTGTACACATATGGGCATCCAAATATCTGCGAGCGTAAGACGGCAGAGTAAGTCCCCGCCTGTCCCCAGCGAGTCCCCCGCCGCAGCCCTAGACCCCCGCGCGGGCCGCGTGGACGTGGTCCTCCAGCCGCTGCCGCTGCCGGCCGCGGCGCTGGCCTCCGCGCTGGGGGCCCAGCTGCCGCGCGCCAGCTCCAAGGCCTACAGGAGGACCAAGCTGCTCATCGACAGGTCAGAACAATCTATTATTTGTTACCTTAGTTTTGCATTAAAATGCTGCTTTAACGTTCAGTTACTCATGTGAAAGTATATTTTAAAATATATTATAGTTAAAGTTTATAGTTAAAAGTTAAAAAGAAACCTTTGTTCCTTTTAATAATGTTGTAATTTTGTTATCTTTGTCCCTGGTAGCTGAGGACGACTGATGTATTTTCAGAGGCAATCGGTTTATGTGTATTCTAAAAAGATCAATTTAGAAAAGCCTAACACGATGGAATACATAATACATAAGAACATACCTTATTCTAATATAAAGTATAACCCTTTTACATATACTCCACAAACCGAAAACACACACACAACATATACACACACACACAACATATACACACACACACTACGAGCACACCACACACACACATCACACATGGTGTGAGGTGTGTGTGAGTGGTCAACTAGCGAGCGTGTGCAGGTTCGAGCAGCTGTCCCAGGGCCAGTACCCGCTGCGCGAGGAGGCGCCGCCTACCCCTGCCTACCCGCGCCGCGCCCGCTACGGCGCCCTCGCCCTCCGCGCGCTCGACCGCCGCCTGCGCAGCGAGCCCGATGACCTGCTGCTCAGAGGTGGGCGCCACGACTGCGGCACAGCAGCTGATAGTGTCCATAGGCGGTGACCGCTTGCCATCAAGCACTCCGGGTGCTTGTTTGCCATCGCGCCCCCCCCATGTCTAGTGGAGGGGGTCGCGGCATGCGGACAGTATGACCCGAGTGTATTAATTGTAGTGTGCGTGTGCACTCATAGGTAATCTGTGTGTACCGACAATACTCACACATTAGTGGAAGGTTGCACACTTACACTGTAAACTATAGGGGGGGATAGTGGGGCGCGTCTTCGTGGATGGCACTAACTATACCTAAGTATTGGTTGTCCTATGTATAGTGTGTAGAGAGAACTAATAGTCTACTATGCTCTCCTCGTTAGCGACTGGGTTTAATGATAAGTATTTATATTGCTGTCCTGTTCCCATAGTACAATCCATGGTATCCCCCCTCCCCTCAGGTCTGGGCCGCAAGCACCGCAAGCGACTGCTGTCCAAGGCTCGCTCCGGCCTCAGCATCATCGAGGACCTGCAGCTCGCCGCGCAGAGCCCCAGCCACCCCAGCCACCCAGCCCAGACCGCGGTACCTTATAATCTTCTTTTTCTCAATATATATAAATTACGTGTCACGTTGTTTGTCCGCGATGGGCTCCTAAACTACTTAACCGATTTCAATCAAATCAAAAAAAATCATAAAATCAAAAAATCGCACACCGTGTGCAGTTTGATCCAACTTGATGATAGGATAGCTTACATCACAATTGGACCCGATAGGTGGCGCTACAATCGTGTTTCAAGAAATTTTACGTTTTCACCCGGGCGAAGCTGGGCGGGACAACTAGTTATATATCATCACGCCGAGTCCCTAACGGGGTAGGCAGGTAATATTTAAAAGTTTTAGATGTGTGAATGATGTGAATGAATTTGTATATCTTGGAAGCATGTTCACACGAGATGGAAAGTATGAAAAAGATATTGAAAGAAGGATAACTGCCGGAAATAAGGTGAATGGAGCCATGTCGGCGTTGATGGGCAGTAAAAGTCTGAGCAAGAATGCTCGAGTTGCTGTCCACAACGCGATATTGGTACCTACCTTATTGTATGGCAGCGAATCCTGGGTATGTCAGAGGAAGTATGAAAATAGCTTGAATGCAGTCGAGATGAGATCTCTTCGAAAAATGTGCGGAGTAACGATATTAGATCGAATCCGCAATGAAGAGATTCGCAAATCAACTGGCGTGAATGAGGGCGTGATTGTAAAGATGAAGAAAGGCATGTTAAGTTGGTTTGGACATGTAGAAAGGATGAGTGAAGAAAGATTGACGAAACAGATATACAAAGCAAAAGTGTGTGCAAGAAGAGGCAGAGGAAGGCCACGTTCCAACTACCTGGATCAAATAGATCGGACTCTCAAGGACGGGAACGTTAAGAGTACTCGAAACCGACGAGCATGTATGAGGAGACTGATGAATGTGGACGAAGCGAAAGAGGTATGTAAGTCTAGAGAGAACTGGTGCTCTATACTCTCTGCCTACCCCGTTAGGGACTTGGCGTGATGATATGTGTGTGTGTGTGTAGATGTGTAAGATTGTACTGCAAATCTAATTGACATAAACTAAAGTAATAAAACGTAACCTTCTTTAGCGCTTGATGTCTGGAAAATATTAATTTAAAGAAAATTATATTTGTCTTTACATATATATATATATATATGTGGTTGACATTACAGAACAACAACTGGCACATCGAAACCGCGGGCGATGAGGCAAAGCCCCAAGATTCAGACAAAGAGAACCGTCAGAAACCCAAGAAGCCTAAGAGCAAACAAACAGACGCGCAGACAAGCAAAGCGATCAGGAAAAGGCGACTCAGCGCCGCGGCTGTACCCGACGGGGACGCGGGGACGAAGAAACAGAAAGTCGACAAAAAAGTTGACACTAAAGTTATTACTCCAGTCACTAAAGTCACTAAAAAGGTATTAAATTGCAAAACCCAGAAGAATGCAAAAGTCGACAATAAACCAGTAACACTTGACGCAGAGGCGAAGACTTCAGTCAGAAAACAAACCGCGACCAAAGATGTAAATGCAGTGAAGATTACGAACTTCGCTAAAGGTTCAGAGAAATCAAACAAAGTGACATCTATCGTCAAAAGCCCGCGACTTGATAAAGTAAAGTTCCAACAGCTTAAAGATGCGGAGTCCTCGGACTCTCCCAAAAAGGTGAAATTCGTCCTGAAGAATAACTCTATGCAGAAGCCGCTGGATTACTACAAGAGTGTGCGGCAGAGTCCCAGCATCCCGTTCGATAGCTCGAGGAAACCTGAGAAGACCAACCTAAAGCTATCCTCACCATCGCCCATCAACCCGTTCTTCAAGAAGAAGCTTAAACTTAAGAAATAATGTTTTCAATTTCATTTAATTATTGAAAGGCGGAGTTTCTTTGTTCGTAAGTAAGTGTTAAGTAGTCAAATCGATCGGACACTCGAGGACGGGAACGTCAATGTATACGACAAGAGTGGCAAACAAGCATACGGCCCATCTGATGGGAAACGGTTACCGTAACCTATTTACGCTGCCACTCTCGGTGTTCGGAGAGTTATACTGTGTGCCAACACAGCACACAGTATAACTCTCCGAACACAGAGTGGCAGCGTAAATAGGTTACGGATATAATAGGACTAATCCCTCTGCTGCCAACACAATGTAACAATCCTCCCCCCTCCCCAAGGAGCTCATTTCTGGAGACCTTATTCACCGCGTAGGAACACAACACAATAAATTGTGTTATTTGGCTACGGCCTTCTATAAGGTGGAGGTCCTGCCCCAGTCGGGCAGATACAAATTCGAACGGGCAACCCGTTATGCCCTACCCCTCTTAATGAGCGAGGATGAAGCGAAAGAGTCCGTAAGTATAATGAGACCTGGCGCTCTACCCTCAGCAATGAGCAGATGCAAAGCCTGTCAGAATATTTTCAAGCCTTCCCAGAAGGGTCCCGAAGAGGTAGGCAGAGGTAGGGGTAGGAGAGAATCCCGACTTACACTAACATCCAAACAGCTCTTTTTTCCCGACAAAGTTATCTGGTCCCAGTGTTGCCAGCCTTAGCCTCAGTCTTATTTACTGGCGAGTAAGTTTTGTTGAGGACAATTTATGATGGGTTAAGTTATTCTTATTGTCATAAATAAATAGTCTTGTCTGTTTTGTATTCGTGTTAAATTTAAACTGTTAGCAAAACGTTTGTTGTAACTTTGTTATAATGATGAATTAAACTTCATATTTCATACATTAGTTTCATTCTGTAATAAACCGTACTGTAGTGCAATATAAAAAAAGCCGTGGTGGTCGAGTGGTCCGAGTAGTTGCTTGCGACACAAATACCGCAAGTTCGAATCCCGAACGTACCATTGAGTTTTTCTGATCTTAAGTTCAGTGCAAACAGCGAGAGGAAATCTGCATACGTTTGAGACATACAGACTTATATGTAATCGTGCTTGAGAATCGGCGGACTTGCCAACTGTCTGGTTGGCAAGTCTGTCGAAGTCGATAGATTAGAAACTATTGAACAGATTTTGAAGCGGTTTACACAAATCAGATATTCTTTGAGAGAGGTACATACCGAATGCTCATGTAATTGTAAATTGCACTCATTTTGGGTGAAAATAAAACAACTTTGAACTGTGTATAATATTTATCTCTATATTATGGTACATATTTACATTGGTGGCCGCTTACTCTAGCCAAGCCATAGACAATCAATACCTGTGCTCGCTGGCCTGCGCTCAACTGTGGCAACACTATGCATACAACTGTTAACATTGTCCGAACACGAGCGAGCAAGGTATATAAATGAGACGATTCTTGTGCATGACTTGTCTATGTTTACAACATATTATATATTTACAATAAATGCATTTCAGTTTGTAAGATACAATCCATTTGTTTATAATATAACGTGTTTTGTACAATCTATAATACACTTCAATTTGTATCCATTTACACATCGACATCTCTGACCTGTGTTCGCATCAACACGCGGTGCCACATTGAAAACCAACCATTTTTTAATTGAAAACATCAAACAAAGTAGCTTCCCCATGTGCTGAGACGTACATACCTGCGGTTTAATCAATAAATATGATATACTAGCTGTCCCGCCCAGCTTCGCCCGGGGGAAAGAGTTAAACTTCCTGAAACACGATCGCAGCGCCACCTATCGGGTCCAATTGAGATCTAAGCTATCCTATCTTTCAAGTTTGATCAAACTGTACACGGTGTGCAAATTTGATTAAAATAGGTTAAGTAGTTTAGGAGTCCATCGCGGACAAACAACGTGACACGTAATTTATATATATTAAGATGATCCAAGAAAACGGTTTACATAATAGCTGACCCAGCGAACTTCGCACCGCCAAAGCTAATTAATGTAAGTATAGACAATTATTCCTATATACACGCTCACGCCTTCCCACAAGGGTCCTCGAAGGGGTAGGCAGAGGTGTTTAGGTAATACCGACACACCCTCATTCCGCCAGAGATATATTAGGTCCCCACGTGACTGATGGCGAGTCCATCGCCGTTACTCAAGCACGACTATACATACGCCTTTGAATTTCTTCTCAGACGTATGCAGGTTTCTTCTCGATGTTTTCCTTCCTTTTTCCTATATTTTAATAGTTATTCTGCTATTTTTGGATTAGAGGAATCCAAAAAATAAGAAATCATCAGAATCGGTCCATCCGTTCTTATTTACATTAATGAGCATAGTCAAATGTCATTATTGTCATTTTGTACTGAGCATAACAGCGTATAAGGAAATCGTTTGAAAATATGAAACGAGGGAAATAGTAGCATTCAATGT
Organism: Drepana falcataria; assembly: GCA_945859725.1. Taxonomy (NCBI): domain Eukaryota; kingdom Metazoa; phylum Arthropoda; class Insecta; order Lepidoptera; family Drepanidae; genus Drepana; species Drepana falcataria. The sequence goes on along the minus strand of OX243950.1, from coordinate 237,980 downwards.
TGTTCTTCTTTCAGGCAAGACATTTAATTGTATTTGTATATCAGTACCTAATAACTTGACGTTATACCAGCACTTGTACTAATAAAACAAACTTTATTGCAGAGCAACGCGATTTTCGTTAATTATTTCACCATATAATATAATATATAAATATATAAATCTTCTATTAAGTTCATAGTTTGATACTGTAGATGTAACATATAAATTAATTACACGCTAAAACTACGGGATAAAGTACAAGTTATAGTGTGTTGTGTATATATCTTCATGCCGATATAATAAGTCAAATAGCTCCAAAGATAACAAAGTGGCAACATTAATAAAGGGTATTAATAATGTAATACTCGCATAGAAACACGGAAGGAAAAATAGTAGCGTATTTTTATGTGAAAACTAGCTGTACTCTGCCACGCTTCGATGTGGATATGAATGATGCAAAAAATAGATAAAAACAATCCTTGATGCGGATTATAAATATCATGCTAAAATGTCAGCTCGATCGGTGCAGAACTTTTTGAGTTTTTGAGGCGTACACAAACCAACATGACATTTTTATATATATAGATAAGGTAAAAAAAATGATTTTTTATTTGCTCCTAATTAATTGCGCCTAACACGCATCTATTTGAGCCTGCGATTCAATATATTATATGACTGCAATAATTATTATACAACTGCAATAATTAGTTATATATTTTTGTATATAAAAATAGCTTCCAATCACCTATGGGGCGAGAGCCTGGTTACCTGTAATGCAGGTCCTACCTGGTATAGGAACCGAACTTTCACAAAGTTTATTGTGTATCCTTTTGTGAATTTAACTAATAAATATATTATTATCATCTTTATTTAAAATATATCTTTTTATTATTATTAATGATCTCCTTGAATTGAAATGAATCTATTTGATATATATAAAGTGCTCTTCAGGAGGCTCGCCAGCACAAGGCAACAGATCAATGGACATATTTTACATACATATATTGGCACTGCTCAGTTTCATCATCTATACTAATATTATCCTCACGCCTTCCCACAAGGGTCCTCGAAGGGGTAGGCAGAGGTGTTTAGGTAATACCCACACACCCTCATTCCGCCAGAGATATATTAGGTCCCAACGTGACTGATGGCGAGTCCATCGCCGTTACTCAAGCACGACTATACATACGCCTTTGAATTTCTTCTCAGACGTATGCAGGTTTCCTCTCGATGTTTTCCTTCAGCGTAAAGCTCGTGGTGTGACTAATCACTGTACTTAAGTTCAGAAAAACTCATTGGTACAGTCGGGATTCGAACTTGCGACCTTTGCGTCGCAGGCAACTGCTCGAACCACTCGGCCACCACAGCTCTTATTAATATTATAAAGAGGAAAGATTTGTATGTAAGTATGTTCGTAACGAATTGGCTCAAAAACTACTGGACCCATTTGAAAAATTCTTTCCCCATTGGAAAGCTACATTCATAGGCTATCAATATTATTTATTAATATAATAATATCAACATTGTAGGCTTTGTAGATTCTTAGATCTTGCTAACATTGTTATAATTATCTTGTTTTATCTATGCTTTGTGTAGTAAGCAACGACCTATTGTCGGACCTACGTTGTTCCCCCATACTTGGGTACTATTGCTGTAACGAAAAAAATATTGTATATGCCTAATGATTTGAAAAGAGTAACCATGGAGTTTCTTGCCGGTTCTTCTCCATGGAAGCGACCAACCCGAACCGTGCTTCTTTTTCGACGTTTTATAAGTGCCCACCTGGGCCTATGTGAAATAAGAAGATTTTGATTTTTTTTTTATTCATCCTGAGTGACATAGGATATATTTCTTTTATAAAAAAAAATTGTCCGTCCGTGCGAAGCCGGGGCGGGCCGCTAGTTATTAATATGGTCGCAGCGCAGACATTACGCGATAGAACGCTCTCTAGACGACCATGATCACGACCATTTCATTACATAGCTCTCACATACGCCATTATTTGTTTAAACAGACAATTATTGTAATTAAAAATAATACATTTTCATCTTTGACGTCAATGAACACACACACATTAGTCCTCAATGATTATCATACAACGCTACAGTACCCATTTCCATCACACGGAATGCTCCAACGCGACACGACATGGAATGTACAAATTAAACTAACGTCACAACTTCCTAGGCTCCCCGAAGGGGTAGGCAGGGGGCAACAATACTCACAATTGAACTGCGGATGTATTCAGGTGCCGTGACAGATGGCGAGTCCATCGCCGTTACTCAAGCACGACTATACATACGCCTTTGAATTGCTTCCCAGTCGTATGCAGGTTTAGGTAAAGCTCGTGGTGTGACTAATCACTGTACTTAAGTTCAGCAAAACTCATTGGTACAGTCGGCATTCGAACTTGCGATCTTTGTGTCGCAGGCAACTACTCGAACCACTCGGCCACCACGGCTTTTTAAGTAACTTTTTTATATATTTTTTTAGTATATATATATATATTATACGGATGAATTTATACGTATGCTTTTTAACCAATAATAAATTCCAATTAAATAATCTTCGAATACCACAAATTTACTGTGTAAGAGTGTTCTATCCATAAAGTAGACTTTTGCGCTTGAATAATAATAAGAATAACATGTGGGCACAAGTGTACACATAGCCCAACACTTCGCTTAAGCAAGCCCACTATTGGAACTAGACGACGATATACATACTTATACAGGTACATAAATACACAAGACTAAGGTACCACGGGCACCGAACCCGCAACGTACGGGCCGCACGAGAAACAAGATATAGACAATCGTTTAGAATGTACAAATGAGGAGGTGGCCCAACACTAGAGAGCATACAAACGCTGGACATGGCGATACATTAGGGATGTGCCGAGGCATACTTGTCAAGACCAAGCGACCCATAGCCGCCTATGTGACCGCGCCACGTTGCCTCAGCCCTACGCGGCACTTATATACAAATTGCATTAATTTTTTCTATACATATGTTACAGTCGGCCAAGCCTTTATATTTACACTCCGCGTATACTTAATAATAATATCTTAATTGTTTATGGTTCCCGCATTGCACTGCCTCCAACACTATGGCCGCGGCTCTTTAGGTGCTTTAGAAGCAGTTAAAGACGGCCTCTTTCTGTGTGTCGCTACTTGTCTAATGTTCTCCCTGGGGAGGCCTGCGGGTCCCGAGGCCTGCTGCAGCAGCGGTTGACTAGTGTGCGCCGGACGCTGGGGTGGGGGGTGGGCCCCGGCCTGCTGCTGGGGGGCGCTACGTGCGGGGCGACACGGCCGCCGCGGGGGGCTTGGGGGGCAGGCGCGGGGCGGCGCTGGGGACACGGCACGGCGTCAGCGGGGGGGGGGGGGGCACTGGGGGCGGGGGGCTGGGGGACGCAGGGGGTGTCTGGGGGGCTGGGGAACACAGGGCGTTGGGGGACGCAGGGGGCGTCTGGGGGACGCAAGGGGCGTCTGGGGAGCTAGGGGACACAGAGGGCGTTGGGGGGCGCAGGGGGCGTCTGGGGGACGTAGGGGGCGTCTGGGGAGCTGGGGGACAGAGGGCGTTGGGGGACGCAGGGAGCGTCTGGGGGGCTGGGGGGCACAGGGGTGAATCGGGAGCGAGTGTTGCTTACTTGGCAGTGTGGTGGCGGCGCTGCAGGATGGTGGAGTGCGCGGGCCGCAGCAGCGCGGGCGGGGGCGCGGGCCGCGGGGGCAGTGGTGGCGGCGAGGGGCCGCCCGGGGGGCCGGGGGGCTGCGGGCCGCCCGGGGGGCCGGGGGGCTGCACACGCACACGTCACACTGCGCCTCTTGACATACTTTTAGCAGTACTATTCTCGTTCGACTTCCAGTTTACAGACATTACCGAAGCCTTTGACATAAACAATCACTATATACAAACACTGACACACGACTGACGTTGCCCTAGGACTCATCTTAAACATGGGTTGGAGTTTGGAGCCAATTTGTCCTGAAGATCTTCTATCAATAAAATAGTATTAACAAACTAACATTATCATAACCTCCGGAGTGCCACAGGGCTCATTCTTGTTCTCCTTTTGTTTACTGACTTTACTTGTTAATGGGATCAATAAAAACCAAAACCCAATCTAAATTGACCATTCTCATATACGAATTGGGCTAGTCGCCCAGAGCGCAACCATCTGCTGGAACCAAACCCGTAGCCCCAGGTGTAATAGGAGGAGGCGAGGAGTAAGCAACGCACCAGGTGCAGCGGCGTGGGCGGCGCGGCGGAGTCCCTGCGGCGCCGCGGCGGCAACGGCGGCGGCGTGCCACTCGACGCGGCTGCAACGGAACTCACATAAGTACTCCTAATATACAATATCATCAATAATACATACACCTATCATACAATAATACATACCTATAAATATATTAATAAGTGTTTGTTTGTTTATATGCAAAATAAAGTTAAATGAGTACTCACAGTGCGGGGGGGCGGGGGGCGAGGGGGTTGGTCCCCCGCGCGCCGGGAAACTGAACGCCATGCCTCTGCAACACAACCATGAAGTTAATCACTGCACCTCAGTGCGCGAGCCGGACAACTTCCAGTTAGGAAGAACAAAAAATATTTTAAACATTTAATTAAGAAAGTGGTTGTGAGAGAAATATATTACTGAGGGCAACAAATTGTTATTATAAAAAAAGATAGGAGGTGTGTCTGACCGGTCGGCAGGCAGCAGCGGGCTGGCGGGAGGCTGCGGCGCTGGCGACCGCTTGGGGGACACGGCTGCCATCCTGCGACACGCACACACACTGCCATTATGACACCATTACGCCACCATGCAGGCATAACGTTCTTCAATCTTTGTAATTTATGTCTGAATTTATTCTTAGTATATAATTTTAAGGTATGTACGTGTTGGATTTTAGCTGTAAGTACATATTATTGGCTGTAATAAAATAAATTAAAAATTAAAATAACGCCACCAGGCTAGTATTACGCCACCTGGCTGGTATTACGCCACCACGCTAGCATTAAACCTTTAACCTTTACACGACGGTTACCGCTACTATTAGTAGGAGGCGACCGAATTGGTATACATAAAGAATATACGCCTAAAACATTGTTATATATAATAAGCCATAATGCCACAGCGTTTGCCTATTAGTTTACTAGGGTATAGAAAAAGACACGAGCCTACCTTTTACGAGGAATAAGAACTGTTTAACTGTGGGCAACACCGGGGGTCGCAACTAGTATTTGATATAATTCGAGCAGCAATGGGACCGACAATGATCAATAACCGGCGCGGCGAGCGAAACTAATAAATACAAGAGTACTCGACACCGACGAGCATGTATGAAGAGACTGATGAATGCGGACGAAGCGAAAGAGGTATGCAAGTCTAGAGAGAACTGGCGCTCTGTTTCTCTACCGGTACGGTCAGAACGAGGTACATTTAGGGATTCGGCGTGATGATATGATGATGATGATAATAAATATGCAGCAAGGTATGAAGAACTAGAGAGAACTGGCGCTCTACTCTCTCTAATCTGCCTACTTACTCGGCGTGATGATATAGTATGGTGAGAACATGAACACACAACCTCACCTGACGGCAGTAATGAATGCAAAGAGCGAACAGACGCGCCGAGGATCCGAGCCGCGGCTTATCTCGGGAGCAATATGGCCGCCGTATCAAAAGTATCGCATTACATTACAGCGGCCTCGAAATAAGGATACTCTTACTTGCATATGGCATACACTGATACATTTAAGAGCCGTAATGTCTGACTGTACCAATGTTTCTAGACTTAAGTGCAGTGATTAGTTTAAAGCTGTCATTAAAAGTAAATTAATTCTAAAAGCTTATTATACAACATCAGATTATTTGAATCTGTACAGAGTTTATATGTAAGTTAAATCTTTACTACCCTACATAAAATGAACCAATGTTAAAAAAGAAAACAGGAGGGTTTGTTTCGCCGTTTCTTCTCCTGGCAGGTTTATTTTTCTTGGGAGCAGTGGTAACTTTAGTTAGTTTAGTTAACGTTCAATAAGTGTTCCCTGTGTCCCTTACACTTGAATAAAAAGTCACAGCTAGAGCTTTACGGTGACAGAACGGCTATCTGAGTAGTTATGTGGTAAGGTAGGTAATAACCTCTGCCTCCCCCCTTTGATGACCCCTGCGCGGCGTGAAGTTACATATATACTTTTTATTCACACTTATTTTACCAAATTATGTTTTCTTCCCAATTTGAGCCTAAAAGCGTTACATTACAATTGTATGAGGATGCATTTTCATCCATTTCCAACCAAAACAGTCGTACATATCTTGCTGAAGCCTAGTTCAGTTGCCGAATTAATCACGACATATTATTTTTTGTTCTTCGAGCCGTTCAGATATTGTTCGCCTTTCTAAAATAGAATCTTATTTTTTTATGATTTTCTTGGCGGTGCTTCGCAAAAGATAAAGTTCCTTTTCGGCGCCAAAATGGGCCAGTATTATTACCTGAATTTCATCATCATCTTTGACACTTCATTTCCCTTCCAAACATTTTAATACACATTCATCAATTTCTTCATACACGGAATAAATAATATTCTTATGACTCCAAGTTGTTAACGTGTCGTGTGGTGGATACTAAAATGGGTGCAAAATATAAAAATAGTAGTCTTACCGGCACAGGTCGTGCATTGGGCTGGGCGGCGGGTGCATGGGGCTGGGTGACGGGTGCATGGGGCTGGGCGGTGGTAGCTTGGGGCTGGGCGGTGGTAGCTTGGGGCTGGGCGGCGGGAGCTTGGGGCTGGGCGGCGCGCGCTCGGGCGGGGCGGGCGGCGAGCCTAGCAACGCTGCAACAACACTCCTTGCTTTATTTCCGCTCCAATATAGCGTTGATTCTGAGTCTTCTGTATGGATACCATACAGATAGTGCCATTCACGAAGACACGCCCCACCAATTTCTAGTCGAGGTGGTCACGGGATGCGGTGAGTATGACCCGAGTATATTAATTGTAGTGTGCGTGTGCACTCATAGGTAATCAGTGTGTACCGACAATACTCACACATTAGTGGAAGGTTGCACACTTACACTATCAGCTATAAGAAAGAATAGTGGGACGCGTCTTCGTGGAAGAATAGTGGGACGCGTCTTCGTGGATGGCACTATTGATATCAGTATATTATCCCGTTGTCCAGTTCTCATTGTACAAGCTTTGTTTAGTAGGAGCGGAATTTTTCCGGGTATAACTTATAAGGTAATATTTACTGATTGAAGAGAAGCGTTTGATATAGTTAACCAGTGGTTACTGTTAACAAAATTTGTACATGAGAGGTTTATTGCTGGCCATTTGTCACTGGCTTCAAAACGATTGACATTAAAGAAAGCAAATTGTAGTTATTAAAACTTATACTACTAAAAACAGACTAAAAATATATATGAAACAACTGGAGTGCCACAGGGGTATCGCCTAGTGCCTATTTTATTCCTTATGGACGCGTATGTAAACCCTGATGTATAGTTTGTTAAGAAAAGTCATGTAATTCACAAATTAGCCTAGTCATAAACTAAAGCTTTTACTTTACCAATATATATCCAAATAACCAGGACATCCAGGGCTAAGGTAGAAATACACGTCACACAAACATGACTGCAGCGCGAATAGAAGGCGCCGGTAACCGCTTACCGTCAAGCGGACCGCATGCTAATTTGCCACTTTAATACTAAAAAAACTGGCGATAATAAGGCTAGTGGTGGTACTGGACTGAGACTGGGAGTGGGAGTGGGAGTGTAGACGCACAGTGGTGGGCGGGCGAGGGCGGGCGGCGCGGCAGCACGGCCGGCGCCGCGCCCGCACTGCGCGGCAGCAGCGGCGGCAGCGGCTCCTGCTGCTCCTGCCGCTCCTGCCGCTCCTGCACACCATACGACACACGACACACGCCATAAGCCATAAACCAACGTTACCAACTCAACTTACTACTTTTCCACATTAGAGGAACGAATAGATTTGATTGATGATTTTTTTGACTTAAAATAAAACATATCCATATATATACATATCAAGCTATGATCAGCTGTATTGATTGAATAACGAACATCCTCAAACTTGCATTAAATTTGTAGAAGATTGTTTAATAAAATTTAAAGAAGCCCTCCATCCCCCATAAATTAAAGGGCGGTTTTACACATTAAAAGTTAAATACATAGGATGCTACTAATATTATAAATGCGAAAATTTGTGAGACAGATTGTTCCTCTTTCACGCAAGAACAATATTTTTAAGTTAAGCAATTGGATATAATTTGACAAGGAGATAATTAAACGAACACAGTTAATGTTTTACTACAGAGCAGGGTGTACCTGGTCGAGGCGGCGCGGCAGGTCATGCGGCCGCGCCGAGTAGAACAGCTCGGCGTCCACGATGGCCCCCCGCGGGGACAGCGCGGGGGGCCGCCGCTCCGGGGGGCCGGGGGGCGCGCCCGGGGGGCCGCTGCCCGCCGGGGGGCCACCGCCCGACACCGGGGGGGGCCTAAGGGGCACGTACTGCTTTGTTAAATCACTGAGCTTTATCAAGTATTGAGCTTTGAGCGAAATTCCGTAACGAAAATAACCTAACACCTTCAAAATTTAAACACATTCGAATATAGAACAGTTCCAAATTCAAAATGGCCGGGAAATATGGAAACAACGGAACTTAAAAGGCACGCCTAGTACGTAAGCAGCTGTTTGTGGGAAAGTATATAGGTGTATTGCATAAGTTGATACAAAATGCTATGCAATAGCTTTACCGCGGCAGTCCCCGAGTGACACACATTTTTTTTTTAAAAGGACTTAGGTATACTTTTTTGTATTGTCTCGTAGAGTTAGTTCCGAGAACATTTGCTACTTAACCGGGCAATGGCGAGACCAAACCTCCAGCCAGGGACTATGTGCCAAGCACCACAGCTAAGGACTCCTGACTTCACCCCCTGAGTAGTCAGGACGCCGTTTTCCAAACTTAAACGCTATGTACTGACCTATCATGCCGCGGCGAATGTCTGTCGCGAGGAGAAGGTGGCTCGTCGCGACTGCTGCTCCTGCCGAAGAGTTAAAACTTCAAATCTGGCAGCTTCTAGGGTCATCAGCTCAGGTCTAGTACCACTGGTAAACCAATTTAGGGTCGACAATGCGCGAACGATACCTCTTTGCAAGCAAGCGTCCATAGGCGGCGGTAACCGCTTACTATAGGCGGACCGCGCGTTTGTTTGCTACCCTTGTAGTATTGATACACACCAAAAAAAATTTTTTATTTATTTTTATTTACACACACATTAAAATCCTTACAGTAGGTATACCAATACGATGTTAAAAGAAAATTATAATAAAAATAATAATAATAATTGTGCCGATAGTAATAACGGCCAATGGCCTAATGGCAAAGAGCCTCGACCAATACCTCAAGAGGCTCTCGTTAGACGGTTGGATCAAGTGCCTGATGCAGAAAGCAGTACTGCTCGAAACGGCACGTATTGTGAGGAGATTTTTTCTCTGGGCCCCTAACCACCGGTACCTTGGACCCTGATCCCGATACCGTTGGGCCCCAATATTTTATATTTTTAAATATGTTTTTATATATATATATATATATTTAAAAATGTAATATATGAGATGTATTTCAAATAAAGAATAATAATAACATTAATAAACTAATTTTAGATACATGCAAATGATTAGGCTGACCTCACGAGGTCACTTTATCTACATTCATCAGTCTCTATACATAGTGCCATCCACGAAGACGCGCCCCCCCAATGTCTAGTGGAGGGGGTCGCGGCATGCGGGCAGTATGACCCGAGTGTATTAATTGTAGTGTGCGTGTGCACTCATAGGTAATCTGTGTGTACCGACAATACTCACACATTAGTGGAAGGTTGCACATGTGTGTGATGGATAGACGAAACAAAGCGAGGGGGTGGGGGGTGGGGGTGTTAGGGTTGTGGTACCTGTTGGAGGTGGTGGCGGGCTTGTTCTTGTCGAAGAGCGCCAGCCCCTTGTCGAACAGGCTCAGCTGGCTCAGGGCCGAGCGCTCCAGCCGCGGGGACACCACCTCGCACTTGCTGCCTGCACGCACACACACACACACACACACACACACGCACACACACACACACACACACATTAGTCATGGAATTATAGCACTTATGAACATCATCTAAGTAAGGAAAGTACGAGGGTTCTAATGATTATTCATATTTTACAGGATTTTTTATATTTCACCAGAGATATATTTTAGGTGCCAACGTGACAGATGGCGAGTCCATCGCCGTTACTACAGCACGACTATACATACGCCTTTGAATGTCTTCTCAGACGTATGCAGGTTTCCTCTCGATGTTTTCCTTCACCGTAAAGCTCGTGGTGTGACTAATCACTGTAGTATCGTGGTGGTGTGGTGGTGTGGTGGTGGTGGTGGTGTGCGTACCCCTGTGGTCGTCGTGGTGCGCGGCGGGCGCGTCCCCGGCGGAGGGGGACAGCTGCGCGTCGTCCCCGGCGGGGGCCTCGCGGCGGGAGGCCTTCACGGCCTTCAGCGACAGCTCGGGGAAGCGCCGCGGCTGCAACGGCCCGCGCCTTTAGGGCTCACACCCGACACCCACCCGACACCCACCGCCCGTGCAGAGACCCATTCATACAAACTGCATTTCATTCAAATCGGCCCAGCCGTTTAGGTAATAATAACTTTATTTCTTTTTTTTTTGACGACATCTAGTCTAGTGTTTAGAGCTTCTGACTGCGAAACTTGAGGTCGTGGGTTCGAATCCCGCTGAGGGCAGTTATTTGTGTGATGAACACGAGTATTTGCACCTTAGTCTTGGATGTCCTATGTATTTATGTATATATCTATCTATATAAGTAAATATATCGTTGTCTAGTTACCATAACACAAGCTATGCTTAACTTGGGACTAGGTCAATTTGTGCGGAAGTGTCCCAGGTATTTATTACTAGCTTAGCCCGCGGCTTCGTCCGCGTGGAGTTCGAAAAATATCTTATGTATTTTCCTGCTAGAATCGGTTCACCCGCTATGCCGTGAAAGAGCAACATACTTTATAATATTATAATTCATTAATATTAGAAACTAAAATTTCTTGGTATTAAAAAAAAAGTAGCCTACGTACTATTCCTAGGTATAAGCTATCACCATTTCAACTTTCAGCCGAATCGATTCAGTCGTTTGGCCGTGAAAGAACCGCAAACATACAAACTTTCACATTTAAAATATTAGTAAGAAAGATAAGATTATTTTATATCCTCACGCCTTCCCATAAGGGTCCCCGAAGGGGTAGGCAGAGGTGTATAGGTAATACCCACACACCCACTTTCCGCCAGAGGTATATTAGGTGCCAACGTGACAGGTGGCGAGTCCATCGCCGTTACTCCAGCACGACTATACATACGCCTTTAAATTTCTTCTCAGACGTATGCAGGTTTCCTCACGATGTTTTCCTTCACCGTAAAGCTATTAAAGATTATTAAAAAAATTAATTCAAATCGGGTCAGCCATTTACGTCTAGAGTGACAGACACACGTAGAGACTCAGACATATATAGAGGTAGGCTTAATTGCCAACTTAGTGGTATATAAAGAGGCGTATCGACTCACAAACTTGGGCATCTGTTTGACGGGCGGCCTCGGCTCGATCTCCAGGGACTTGGCGTACAGGTAGTTGGTGATCTCGTTGTCGTCCATGCCCGGGAACGGCTCCAGGGACTCCAGGAACGCCTGGGGGACGCCACGGATACTGAGGGGGGCGGGGGGGGGGGGGGGGGGGGGACCGTACCCCAAGACAAAACCCTTCCTTACTAAAGCTACCCATTGTATGACTACTTTTGCACAACTAATATCGTAAGCCCAGGAATTTTGTCTATAGACGGGGCGTATGCAGGTTTCCTCTTGATGTTTTCTTCACCGTAAAGCTCTTGGTGTGACTAATCACTGTACTTAAGTTAAAAAAACTAATTGGTACAGTCGGTATTCGACCTTGCGATCTTTGTGTCGCAGGCAACTACTCGAACCACTCGGCCACCACGGCTATTTCTCTATAGAGGGAAGGATGCATTCATGTATTATTAATGTTTTTAAGGCGTGGCGAGTGCTCACCCTGGTCTTGGGCTCGACGGTGAGGCAGTACGGCTGGTTCTGGTACTGCTGGATCTCGCCCGTGATCTCCGCCACCTTGCGCCGCTTGGAGAAGTTGATCAGCTCCGAATTGGGGAGGAAGTCTGAAGGACATGAGCAAATGTCCATGTACTTACTATATTTGCTACACAATGAGATAGCGACAATGAGGTGATGAAAATGAGATGATGACAGTGAGGTGATGAAAATGAGATGATGATGATGGTCAGGTGATTAAAATGGGATGATGACAGTGGGGTTATGAAAATGAGATGATGACAGTGAGGTGATCAAAATGCGATGAGGACAGTGAGGTGATGAAAATGCGATGAGGACAGTGAGGTGATGAAAATGAGATGATGACAGTGAGGCGATGAAAATGCGATGAGGACAGTGAGGTGATGAAAATGCGATGAGGACAGTGAGGTGATGAAAATGCGATGAGGACAGTGAGGTGATGAAAATGCGATGAGGACAGTGAGGTGATGAAAATGAGTCGAGATGATGACAGTGAGGTGAATAAAATGAGATGATGTCAATGAGAGGATGCCAAGAAGATGATAACACTGAGATAATAATTATAATAAAAATAAATAATAGCAATGACAAAACGACAGTGCCATTGAGATGTCAACGAGCAGTCTGTCCAGTACCCAGGTTGCCCTCCTCGATGTGCAGGATGTTGGTGAGGTAGATGCCGAAGAAGGGCACGCACGGCGGGTTGATGCTGCGCAGCCGCTCCTGGTAGCGTCGGAAGTGGTCCGAGTTCAGCTCGCGGAACTGCTCCAGCGCGCGCACCAGCCGCAGCGGCACCAGCTGCGGGCGGGCGGCGCGGTCAGGGGCGGGGGGTCGCGGGGGGTCGGGGGGCGGGCGGGGGGCGGGCGGGGGGCAGGCGGCGGGCGCGCACCTGGAAGGTGGCCCGCAGGCGGTGCACGGAGGCGCTGCCGCAGGCGGCCACGACGGCCAGCACGCCGTTGAAGTTGTTGAGGTCCCGCAGCGCCACGGCCAGCTCCAGCAGCCGGCACACCACCGCCACGCGCTCCTCCAGGTTCTCGCTCTCCACGATCCACTTCTCCATCCAGCGCGTGAACTGGAACAGCGGCGCTAATGGACGTCCGTCGGCCGGGGGGCGGGGGGGCGGGGGGGCGGGGGGCCAGGGGGGGCGCTCACGTTGGTGGTGTGCTTGATGATGCGCAGCAGGTTGGGGCTGGTCCTGTCCTTGTCGCGCTTGGTCCACACGGCGCCGACCAGCTCGGAGGGCTTGACCTGGCGGTAGAGCTGGAACTCGAGCAGCGTGAGCTGGCGCGCCAGCTCCAGCGGGTGCAGCGCCAGCGGGTGCCAGAGCCAGCGCTCGGGCTCGGCCACGTGGCGCAGCAGGCTGGGGGGCGCGCGGTCGAACACGTGCGACACGCCGCCGCCCTCGCCCTCGCCCGAGCGCTTCCTCTGCAGGATCTTGAGCACGCTCTGCACCCACTTCTTCATGGGCTTCCCGTCCACGGCCTCCAGGAACTGCCGCAGCCTCTCCAGCAGCGCCGGGTCGCGCTCGAAGTCGTAGAAGTGCTGGTCCACCCAGTGCCGGATCACGTTGATCACACTGCGCAGAGACAGAGGCTTACTGAACTACGGTGCTTAGCTCGCGAGACGTCGTAATCTCATCGAAGCGTTTCATTGTATTGACCTTTTCTATATATTTATGCTGGCATGCTGCATATTATTTAATGAATCGGCGATACGATTGGACACGCTTCTGAAGCATTCTTCGGAAGTAGCACACGAGAGGGGGACGATGACGATAAAATATCCATAATAGCCGTGGTAGCCGACTAGTTCGAGTAGTTGCCTGCGTCACAAAGATCGCAAGCTCGAATCCCGACTGTATTAAAAGTTTTTCTGAACTTAAGTACTGTGATTATTCACAAAACGAGCTTTACGGTGAAGGAAAACATCGAGAGGAAACCTGCATACGTCTGAGAAGCAATTCAAAGGCGTATGTATAGTCGTGCTTGAGTAACGGCGACGGACTCGCCATCTGTCACGTTGGCACCTAAAATATATCTATGTGGGTGTGTGGGTGTGTGGTCAGAAACCACAACTGACCGGAACTTGACCGGCTGCTGGAACTCCTTCCGGTACCGCTTCCAGTCCTCGCGCACCGTGTTCTTGCTCAGCTTCTCCGCGTCGCTGCTGGCCACGCTCTCGATGCTCTCCGCTGGAGGACACACGACACTGCTCATGAGCACATACTGCCACTGGGAAGCCACTTCACCCTCAGCATGCGGCTGATGGTTCAATGGTAACATGGTGGTGAGACCAGCATCAAACGTGATTTCTCTTTTGGGTAGATGGTGATACATAGGCGTAGTTTTATATTTAGCACTAGCTGTGCTGACTTCGTCCGCATGGAATAGAACAAAAAAAAAAGTTTCTAAAATAAAAGTAGCCCAAGTTACTCCTTTTTACATCAGCTATCTGCCAGTGAAAGTCCCGTCAAAATCGGTCAAGCCGTTTCAGAGATTAGCCGGAACAAACTGACAGACAGACAGATATAAATTGTAAAAAATGATATTTTGGTGTATGTACCGTGTATACATCCACATGCATTTAGTAAAAAGCTGTTATTTTGATATTACAAACAGACTCTCCAATTGTATTTATTTGTATAGATGTGACGTTCAATAAGTGTATTAGATGTGTGTACAATGTGCATGTGTATGTATGTGTGTGTATGTACAATACGTTACCTATATCGACCTCTAGCAGCGAGGAGTTCGGCGAGACGTCCTTTCTAGGCGCCTTGGTCCTCGTGACTTGCGTGCGCACACAAATGGACCACAATACACACGCATGCTCCAGCATACATATACACATATATATATGCCAATAGGAGATACACTATCGACGGCAGCGCTCACAACGTAGTCACAAACAAAATTGATACACAAATATAGCAGACAAGTGAATGTGCGTGGCGTGGGCGTGTCGTGTGTGTGCGCGCGTGTATGCGTGTCTGCGTGTGGTGTATGCGTGTCTGTGGGTGTGTCGCGCGTGTGTTTTTGTGTGCGTGTATGCGTGTCTGAGTGAGTGCGCGCGCGTGTATGTGTGTCGCAGGCGTTTCGTATGAGTGTGTGCGTGTGCCAGTGTCAGTGTACGTGCGCGTGTTTGCGCGCGTGTGTGTGTGTGTGTGTGTATCTGTGTGTGTGTGTGGTGTGTGTTAGCGTGTCCGAGTGTGTACGCGAGCCTGTGAGAGTGAGTGCGTATGTGCGTGTGTGCATGCGTCGTGGGCGTGTCGTATGAGTGTGTGCCTGTGTGTGTGTCGCGAGGGGGGCCTGACCTGTGCGCGGCGTGTCGTATGAGTGTGTGCCTGGGTGTGTGTGTGTGTGTGTGTGTGCCTGTGTGTGTGTCGCGAGGGGGGCCTGACCTGTGCGCGGCGTGTCGTATGAGTGTGTGCCTGGGTGTGTGTGTGTGTGTGTGTGTGCCTGTGTGTGTGTCGCGAGGGGGGCCTGACCTGTGCGCGGCGTGTCGTATTAGTGTGTGCCTGGGTGTGTGTGTGTGTGTGTGTGTGTGCCTGTGTGTGTGTCGCGAGGGGGGCCTGACCTGTGCGCGGCGTGTCGTATGAGTGTGTGCCTGGGTGTGTGTGTGTGTGTGTGTGTGTGTGCCTGTGTGTGTGTCGCGAGGGGGGCCTGACCTGTGCGCGGCGTGTCGTATGAGTGTGTGCCTGGGTGTGTGTGTGTGTGTGTGTGTGTGTGTGTGTGTGCCTGTGTGTGTGTCGCGAGGGGGGCCTGACCTGTGCGCGGCGTGTCGTATGAGTGTGTGCCTGGGTGTGTGTGTGTGTGTGTGTGTGTGTGTGTGTGTGCCTGTGTGTGTGTCGCGAGGGGGGCCTGACCTGTGCGCGGCGTGTCGTATGAGTGTGTGCCTGGGTGTGTGTGTGTGTGTGTGTGTGCCTGTGTGTGTGTCGCGAGGGGGGCCTGACCTGTGCGCGGCGTGTCGTATGAGTGTGTGCCTGGGTGTGTGTGTGTGTGTGTGTGCCTGTGTGTGTGTCGCGAGGGGGGCCTGACCTGTGCGCGGCGTGTCGTATGAGTGTGTGCCTGGGTGTGTGTGTGTGTGTGTGCCTGGGTGTGTGTGTGTGTGTGTGTGTGTGTGTGTGGGCCTGACCTGTGCGCGGCGTGTCGTACACCTCGCTGGGCTCCGGTATGTGGAAGCGCTCGATGAGCAGGTCGAGCAGCTCGGAGGAGGAGCAGAAGGAGCGGTACGTGGTGAGGAACGTGCGCACCAGGTTCAGGTCCGCGTAGATGTGGAACGTGAGCCTCTCCACCAGCTTGAGCAGCGTGGCGCCCTGTATGACCAACGCCACTGCACACGAGTGTATCACGTACTACACACACACACACACACACACACACACACACACACACACACACACACTACGTATACACAACACGACACTATTATTGCATCTCATTGCAGGGTTGATATAACAAACATTATAAAAAATTAATTAATGGTTCAAATGTATAGGAAAAATAGGAGGGTGTGGGGACAAAAGTGGGGGGATGGTAGCAACGTGATGGACAATAAGTAAGGCAGTCTTCGGTGAGGAAATGAGGGTCCACGGGTAGCAGCAGGAAGGTACGTAGGCAGTAGAAAGTTACTCGGTCAGCAGGAGTGGGGATATCGTCAGCGGGTATGGACACGGGCTACGACGGAGGAAGGTATGCGTCTTACCAATGAGGGCATGCAGTAGCCAGGGGCGGGTATATGGTTAGCGGGGGATGTTATATTGCCGGAAAAGGGGAATCATTCAGCAGGCTATTGGGTGCAGTCACCAGGGAAGTCGGCAGGGGAGGGTATACAGTCGGCAGGGTGTATGGGGGGTCACCTTGATGAGCGGCACGGCAGCCCCCCCGCGGGCGCGCGGCTGCGGCTCCAGCAGGATGTTGTCGGGCGAGTCGGGCGTCGCGAAGCGGTACAGCGCCGCCGGCGGCAGCTGCAGCGGGTGGCGCCGCTCCAGCGCCAGCAGCATGCTGACACACACACGTCACTGCCCGCCCCACCCCCCGGCCCCCCCACCCGCAGCCCCCGCCCCCCCCCACCTACCTGTCCAGGATGCGGTCCAGCATGGGCTTGGTGTTGAGCATGACCAGGTCGCACATCCAGTTGCGCTTCTCGGCGCAGGAGCCGCAGGCCAGCACCACGCACGGCCCCACGCGCGGCCACAGCTCCACGGCGTGGCGGCTCTCTGCGCATGCGCATTGCATTACTGCCCCGAGTCCTCGCCGCATTCGAACGGTCGTGATGGTACTCCATCTACACTACCGCCTTCGGTACTTCAAGAAAGGTGTGAAGAGATTATTACGCGCGAGTAATACCCCTGGTGTTGCAAGAGTCCATGGGCGGCGGTGACCGCTTACCATTAGACGGACCGCATGCTCGCTTGTCACCCGTGTCACCCAGGTGTGGTACCTTCCGTGTCAGGCCTGTTATATGTATTTTATTGGTGGGGGGTGTGTGGTGGTGGGGGTGTACCTTCCGAGTCAGGCCTGTCGACCAGCTCCAGCTTGCGCACGTGCAGCCTCTCCTTCAGCTTGAGCTGCCCCGCGGCGCCGCCGGCAGCTCCCGCCACCTGCACACGGCCTCCTCATGCCTCACTGCCTACCAGCGCACTCACCGCCTGCCTACACTCCGGGCCCTGAGGCCCTGACAGTCTGTTACTATTAGCGTTCACGGTAGCGATGACATTTATATAGCACACGGAAAATGGTTCCGCTGCTAATATCATTTTTATTTTATATCCGAAAGTTTTATTTTTCTAGAACTGCTAAACCACTAAATCAATTTCGATGAATTTTGATATGGAGCTAGATAGGGCCTCCTACGTCATAAAGTACCTATTATCGATAAATTTCACTTTTTATAATACATACATCTATATATCTTTTTTTAAAGTTTGTTTTTAAATCCAGGCTCATATTAAACATAAATAAAGAAACTTCTATAAAAACAAAAAAGTTATAATCCGATCATATTTATGAGGCAGAATGTGTCCATACTCAAGTCTGATAAAAACTAATAAAGTCAAACAAAGAACATCATAGCTGCAACTAAAATTAAAGTAAATAATATAATATGCCAAAAGTCAACACTTGCAAATGAGGCAGAATGTGTTGATACTTGTGCCTATATATAGTACAGTGTTTCCCAACCTTTTTTAGACCATGCCCCACCTTAACATTTTTAAAATGATATCCCATATTTTTTTTTTAAATACCCCAAAGCGAAAGTGTTTAAGTCGTGTCGAATCCATTTTCGAATTGCCTCCCTTAACTATCAAATTGGCCCCCTGTGGGGCGTGGGCCCAACGTTGGGAAACACTGGTATAGTATGTGTATGTGTAGTGTGAGTGTGGCAGACGCTCATACCAGGCTGGAGACAGGCTTGCACAGCAGCAGCAGGCCATCGAAGAGGAAGGCACGGCGCTCGGCCATGCGCTTGCCGGGGCCCAGCTTGGCCAGCGTGTCCTCTGCAATACACAGCGGTCAGCTCGCACTAGGCCCCCAAGGCCCCCACAAGGCCCCGGGGCAGCGCTCTCGGCCCACAACAAGGAGCTCGTGAGGTAGCCTCCAGTGCGCCACTTTAAGCCTACACCTCTTCAACACTCCCCGAACTCGTCAGAGGCCGCACCAGGCGAAGAGGCCTCCATGGTACTCCACCTCCATGATTCTAAGTCCAGACTTATTCAACACATCATGACCAGTACAAACAAGAGGAGGCCACCAGGCCATCAGCATAGCCACCAGGTTCGACAGGGGCCGCGGGGGCCGTTACCTCTAATGAACTCATTGCAGCAGTGGGCCACGTCCCTCTGGTCCCAGCTGTCCACCAGCCGCGCCAGCTCGGGGCACTAGTCTATGGCCGCGGGGGCCGTTACCTCTAATGAACTCGTTGCAGCAGTGGGCCACGTCCCTCTGGTCCCAGTTGTCCACCAGCCGCGCCAGCTCGTTGCACTTGTCGATGGCCAGCTGCCGGCGAGCGCGGGGGGCCGAGCGCAGGGCCGCGTCCCTGGGCAGGCAATGGCCATACACATCCCACAGGGCTTCACCGTGGACAAAGAGCACTTCATAATACATTCAGTGCTCGGGATGTTCAGTGTATCGAAGTTAAGCGGGGATAAGAATCTCACGTATTATAAAGCGAGCTGAGCCTTTATATAAAGGCTCGTACATAAATCATATATATATATATATATATATATATATATTAAGCTTACTGACTTTATATGCGAACACATTAGTGGCGTCTCGCCATTGGACACGACACGATAAGAAACGAGTGGCACTTACATCTTGGGCCCGTTGCCTAAAGCCTTCACCAACAACTTCTTGATGGGGTGCAGGTTGCATTCCACCTGCGAACGCAACAGACTGTGTCAGACATATTATACCAAACTATTTATATTATTAATGTACAAATTTGTGAAGAATTTTGTTCCTCTCTCTCTCGCTCACTTTCGCTGTCCTCAGTGAGGTGGGGGCGGGGGGTCACCTGCTTGAAGCTCTCGCGGTCCTCGGCGAGGTGGGGTGGGGGCGGGGGGTCACCTGCTTGTAGCTCTCGCGGTCCTCGGAGGCGGGCGCCGTCCTCGGCGAGGTGGGGTGGGGGCGGGGGGTCACCTGCTTGAAGCTCTCGCGGTCCTCGGAGGCGGGCGCTATCTGCAGCAGCGCCAGCACGTAGTTGTGGTAGAGGAACACGTGCGCCACGGGCGCCAGCAGCAGCTTGGGCAGGTAGTACTTCACGGCCAGCCGGAAGCCGTGCCCCGCCGTGTCCAGCCGCTCCGACAGCTGCCATACAAGCGCCATACACTACACGTCATCACCTCACGTAGGGAGCCACTCGCCACTCGCCTCTTACACTTACAATACTATACACTAGTGCAATGTAGTGCAGTGCTGTACAGTATAGTGTCGTGTAGTGTAGTACGGTGTTGTAGTCGGGATAGTGGTGTAGTATGGTTAATTGTAGTGCAGTGTTATGTTGTGTAGCGTAGTGCAATATAGTGCAATAGTGTAGTACGGTGTTGAAGTGTTGTATAGTGCAGTGTGGTATTGTATAGTCGGGATAGTAGTGTAGTGTGGTTTAATGTAGTGCAGTGCAGTGTGATGTCATATAGTGAAGTGCAAATAGTGCAGTGTTGTACAGCCTTGCGTAGTAGTTTGGTATGATGTTATGTAGTGAAGTGCCATGTTGTGCAGTGCAGTGTGATGTCATATAGTAAAGTGCAAATAGTGCAGTGTTGTACAGCCTTGCGTAGTAGTTTGGTATGATGTTATGTAGTGAAGTGTCCTGTTGTGTAGTGCAGTGTGATGTTTTGTAGTGTAGTGTAGTGCAGTGCAGTGCGTGTACTGACCGCGGGGTCGTCCACGATGGTCTGCAGCGCATCCCGCGACTCCTTGCGCGTGACGATGTTGGCGTAGCGCACGTACGCACGGAACTCCTCCACCTCCGCCAGCTCTGCAACCATTACGTCCTGGTATAAGCCAGAGCCGCCCGCCTACAGGGCAGGCCGCCCTGCAGGCATCATAATATATATCTACATATATAAAATGAATGCTTGTCTGTATGTCCTCTATAGAATCGTAAACGGCTGGACCGATTTTAATTAAATTTTCTGTGTCACAAATTTACAATTGGACCCGATAGGTGGCGCTGCGATCGTGTTTTAGAAAATTTTACTTTCTCTCCCGAGCGAAGCTGGACGGGACAGCTAGCCATATATAAAACAATGAACTATTCAACACTTAAATATATAAATAAATAAATATCCTCACGCCTTCCCACAAGTGTCCCCGAAGGAGTAGGCAGAGGTGTATGGGTAATACCCACACACCCACTTTCCGCCAGAAGTATATTAGGTGCCAACGTGACAAGACGGCGAGTCCATCGCCGTTACTCAAGCACGACTATACATACGCCTTTGAATGTCTTCTCAGACGTATGCAGGTTTCCTCACGATGTTTTCCTTCACCGTAAAGCTCGTGGTGTGACTAATCACTGCACTTAAGTTCAGAAAAACTCATTGGTACAGTCGGGGATTCGAACTTGCGATCTTTGTGTGCAGGCAGCTGCTCGAACCACTCGGCCACCACGGCTCTTCACACACTTAAATATTTTCTCAATAATTACGTGTCGTCCCTGAGATAAGCGGGTTCAATCGAGCAAACAACACTATATAGATCAGCTCTATATTTTTATAGACATATATATTTTGACTGTAATTGTATACTTAGGGAACGTACCCCATACTACGTGACCTATTTTTTTGTTTTTTCGACCCCTCCCTCCCCTCGGTGACCACTCGTAGTATATGCCAAGACCCCCCTCTCCCTTTAATTTTCACGTAGTAATTCATAATTATGATTTTTAATCATTTCACAGACAAAAATTTGAAAAATTGCTCATACTCGTGTTTATTGCATAAGAATGCATGCATAATTAAATTACTAGTGAATTATATCAATCAGCTGACGTCTCGGCATATGTGCGTCAGCGCCACCGACTGTGAGTTTAAAAAGCGCTAAACACTGCGCGCTATATTCGAATATAGGTTGAAAAAATACGAGATTTCTCTCAGTAAAATCGACTGCGTGACAAAAACCTGAGCCACCCCCCGCTCCTGTGACTGACCGTAGTATTTAAAAGACGCCCCCCCCCCCCACCCCCCTAAGCGGGTCACGTAGTATAGGTACGTTCCCTTATGTAAATTTCTTAAGAAGCAATGATCAACAGGTTAAACGAGCAGAGTACTCCCTCACCTTGTAACGCTAATCAGAGGAGATACGGGCTGTGGATGTCCGTATGCTATGGACATACTTTTGATGGACGCAAGGTGCGCACTCACCCTCGAAGCAGCTGCCGATGTACGGCGTGGGCGAGTCCTGGGACATCTCGATGGCGTCCTCCAGGTTGGCCAGCAGCGTCACCGTCAGCTCGTAGATGTCCACGATGTTGCCGAAGATGAGGGAGATGGTCTGCACCAGAGGATGGCTCTATACTGGCTGCGGCAGCGAGGCCTAGCCGGAGGAAGCAACCCTGAGAGCGCACCCTGGTGTCGCCGTCGAGGATGTTGTCCAGCTCGTCCTTGAACACGCGGATGATGAGGTGCAGGTCGCGCAGGAACAGCTTCTCGTCGTGCAGCAGCGCGCGCACCAGCTCGCCGTAGCTCAGCGAGCCGCGCCGCGCGCCCAGCTCGCCCGCGCCCGCCTCCCACTCCTGGTAGAACATGTCCATCAGCACCTGCACAAACACGCCCCACCCCATACTGAAACATGCTCACGTCGATACCTTTCCTTCTGACCTGATGAGTTTTCTGAACTTAAGTACAGTGATTAGTCACAAGAGCTTTACGGTGGAAGAAAACATCGAGAGGAAACCTGCATACGTCTCATATGTAGGAAAGAGCGGTGTTGATACAGTTCTGCCTACCCTTTCAGGGGCCATGTGGAAAGGCGGTATGGTTATTGTGATGTATGTATAATAATATTGAGAAAGTTTGAGGTGTATATGTATTTGGAGCGTATGAAGTATATGTATATGAATTATATATCACTTATTTATACTTATGAAGTACATGAGGTGTGTGAAGTTTGTATGAAGTATGTATGGAATGTGTATGAAGTATGTATGGCGTGTGTATGAAGTATGTATGGAGCTTGTATGGAGTTTTTATGGAGCTTGTATGAAGTTTTTATGGAGTGAGTGTGTGTGAATGGTGGCCGCACCTAGTCGGCGCACATGGCGGTCTTGATGTCACTGCACGTGATGGTGTATGAAGTATGTATGGCGTGTGTATGGAGTTTGTATGAAGCGTGTATGAAGTGTGTGTGTGTATGGTGCGCGCACCTTGTCGGCGCACATGGCGGTCTTGATGTCACTGCACGTGATGGTGTCATAGCCGGACTTCTGCGAGATCTTCTTGACGAATGTGCCCGCCAGCTTGAGGATGTCCGCGCTCACGTACTCCAGCACCGCCGTCATGAACACCGTCACCGACATGTCTATCTTGTACACCAACACCTCCTGGAACACACACCATCAGCACACCAGCGGTCAACATACATACATACATACTCTGGCTCCAAAGAGACTCAAGAATGTACGAGAAAGCGAGAGTCTAATAGGAGGTGCCTTTCAAAGGCGTCTTGGTCTTGCCATTGTTTGCTAAGTTAGCAAAAGATACAGGAACTCACGCCTCGGGAGGTAATTAAAAGAAAATAAGCTAAAATATATATCCTCACCTTCCAATAAGGGTCCCCGAAGGGGTAGGCAGAGGTGTATAGGTAATACCCACACACCCACTTTCCGCCAGAGGTATATTAGGTGCCAACGTGACAGACGGCGAGTCCATCGCCGTGACTCAAGCACGACTATACATACGCCTTTGAATGTCTTCTCAGTCGTATGCAGGTTTCCTCTCGATGTTTCCCTTCACCGTGAAGCTCGTGGTGTGACTAATCACCGTACTAACTAAATCGACGTAATGATATGTATATACATGTATATCTAAGACATCACATGTCTGGATGGTAAGTACCCTACGTAAAAGGGAACCAACGTTAACTAAAGAGACCTGTTACTTGGTTTCGCCATTTCTTCTCCTGACAGTAATTGTTATAAACGGTGGTCACTTTAGTTGTATATTAAGCATGTGACGTTCAGTAAGTGTCCCCTGCGTGTAGTCGAGTGTGTGTGTGGGGTGTGTGGGGTGTGTGGGGTACCTTCTGCAGCAGGTGGTGCAGCTTGTCCTGCGGCAGGCAGGTCCTGCGGCGGCGCTGCGCCACGGCGTCGCGAGCGTCGCTGAGCGCCCACTTGTCCAGCGGCGTGGGGAACGTGCGCGCCACGCGCTCCTCCACGTCCTGACACAAACACACACACACACACACATATACATACTTCACACCAATTGACCTAGTCCCGAAGTAAGCAAGGCTTCTACTGTGGGAACAGGACAACGATATACTTATATAGGTAGGAAATCCCACACAAATTGACTTAGCAGCCTTACTCTGCAAACCGGATAACAATACATCTACATAATCAAGTTCAAGAAGAAACAGGTACGGTCAGGATTCTCTACTCATACTCATTTATAGATAGTGCCATCCACGAAGACACGCCCCACTATCCTCCCCTATAGTTTATAGTGTAAGTGTGCAACCTTCCACTAATGTGTGAGTATTGTCGGTACACACAGATTACCTATGAGTGCACACACACACTACAATTATTACACTCGGGTCATACTGCCCGCATGCCGCGACCTCCTCTATTAGACATTGGGGGGGCGCGTCTTCGTGGATGGCACTAAGTGTATACAGCAAGGTATTTTTTATATAGTTATTTTAATTTTACACTTTAAAGGTGACAAAAATATGGCCAGCCTGATGGTCAACGGCTACCCTAAAACCTTTAAAGGCACTTAACCAGAGATCACTTTAGGTTACTACACCATACTATAATTTCATGTTATGATCCTGGAGCAAATTCAGTAATAGTGCCATTTGCCTGCATGAAGGGCTGCTGCAGGCAGAGAGATACCACATACTGATGCAAGTGCTTGTGCCCACCTGCACTGTAAGCGGGGACGGCACGGCACACAGCATTGCGAGCAGCCGCAGGCAGAGGGACTCCACATACTGCAGGGCGGATTCCTCCGCACTCAGAGTGGGGTGCACTTGTTCTAGGACCTGGAACATCACATTATTCCATCAGCTATAAACATCTTGAGAAAAAAAACCGTGGTGGCCGGGTGGTTCGAGCAGTTGCCTGCGACAAAGATCGCAAGTTCGAATCCCGACTGTATTTTCGGAAATTAACTTAAGTACAGTGAGGCACACCACGAGCTTTACGGTGAAGGAAAACATCGAGAGGAAACCTGCATATGTTTGAGAAGCAATTCAAAGGCGTATGCATAGTCGTGCTTGAGTCACGGCGGCGGACTCACCATCTGTCACGTTGGCACTTAAATATATCTCTGGCGGAAAGTGTGTGTGTGTGTGTGTGTGTGGTTATTACCTATACACCTCTGCACTACCCCTTCGGGGACCCTTGTGGAAAGGCGTGAGGATATATTATTATTATTATAAATACGTACATTTTATTACCCCCAGAGTTATTGCTAGTTAAGCAATTGCCAGACAGAATAACTTGGGACTTAAGTAAACTGTATAATTTTTATCAAGCCAGCCACAGAAATAGTGCAGGGTAATTCCCCTGTATGAGTTACCATGACATAAATTGTGTTGCCTACCTACCTACTTATGTATTATCATCACACCAAGTTCCAATGGGTAGGCATAGGGAGTAGAGGGCCAGTTCTCTCTAGACTTACACACCTCAGACAGAGATTAAATTTCAAACTAACCTATTTTAATTACATTTCCAAAGTGGCAGAATTTTAACCTAGTTCAACATGTTAATCTGTTTATTTTTCAGTATCTGTAGTATTGCTATATTTTTTTCTTTAAACATGCTATTGGTTAAACTGTAAGGATGTTAATATGATTGTGGATAAATAAATAAATGTTTCCTGGCCAGGGTCCCAGTGCCCTCTGAGCTTGAGGAGCTACTTAGTCTTTTGGTAGGTAAGTCAATGACTACCCTTATTTAAATATGGGAAATAATGTTAAAGAATTATGACTTTGTTTCACTATTCATTCTCCTGACAGGATTTTAAAAGGACTTTGATGGAAATTTACTGAGTTTGTTTTTGTTATGTTTGGTGAGTTTTTAAATTCATCCTTACACTAGCTGTGTCCTTTGGTTTAATACACAACCATAAAACATTTTTTTTGTAACAAAATATGTAATATCTCCTGTAGGTGGGCCAGTAAAGATTTTGCTTTCTAATGGTGAAACAATATTTTATATTGGTTCAGTCATTTTTATAATAATATATCGTCATACCTTCCCACAAGGGTCCCCGAAGCAGTGGGCAGAGGTTCTAGGTGGTATAGGTAGTTTTTGAGTTAAAACATAACAAATAGGAAATCAAACCTTTCCTCCTTATATCTTTATAACAGTTTAGATGACAAATAACAGGAATCAGATTGTATTTACAATCAGTTAATGGACCAGTAGTTTTCAAAGTGGGGTGTGACATGCAATCAATGTTATAAAAAAGTTTGGGACACACCATCTCGTCGTTTGTCAACACCGACAAGCAAGTATGAAGAGACTGAATGAGGATGAAGTGAAAGAAGTATGTAAGTCTAGAGAGAACTGGCGCTCTATACTCTCTGCCTACCCCATGACTCGGTGTGATGATATGATGATGATGATGATGATGATAATACATTACAAAGCACAAATATGTTGGAAAAACATGTTTAAGGCACTCTACGCATACACTGAACCAAGTTGCACAGAATATAGATTTGTTCTCCTGTTCTTTGAGCCAATTCACAAAGGCTACATTATTTGTATTGTGTTAATTGTGCTGCACTATCATATTGAGACCAACTCGTAATAATATATGTATATGTTGAAATAAATAAATAATATAATAAATAAATAAAAACGGTGAAGGAAAACATCGAGAGGAAACCTGCAGCTAGCTGCGTCTGAGAAGAAATTCAAAGGCGAATGTTAGTCATGCCTGAGTAACGGCGATGGACTCGCCATCTGACACGTTGGTACCTAATATACCTCTGGCGGAATGTGGGTGTGTGGGTATTACCTATACACCTCTGCCTACCCCTTCGGGGACCTTTGTGGGAAGGCGTGAGGATATTATTATTTATTATAAATAAATAATGAAAAACTAATGTGAGCCATATGGCCCTACCCAAAATTTGCTCTGATAAGTATGGTTGTCATTTAATATTGATCTACCATATTGGTATGCACATAAACTGCCCACTAATAAAGGCATAGTAGGCCAATAATAAGTACATAATGTATACGTAGAGCACGTTTAATATTAATCGCTATTTCAGAAATGTTTGGAGGTCATCTTTCGATGCTTTTTTAGACATGTTTAATTCATAATAAATACAACAATGACATAAAAACAGTGATACAAACAAACAGTATTCCCCTCGTTGATAACACCGTGATGTGTGAAGTAATCGTTACTATCAAATATTACGATATTCGCTGATAGATAACTGAAACCTTGACATAAAGTTGAAACTTTAATTTATCCAAGACATTTGTATGAAAAATAAACATTTCACACAAAATACATGCACGGTCCACATCGGACTTAGTTTAGAAGCGTATTTGCTTATCTTCGGAACAGTCCGACAGGATTTTTTCAGTAATTTTTAAGATATTTCAGAGAAAATCTACAATAATTCGATGTATAGGGTAATAGAGACTTACCTTTCGGAGAGCATTTACGAAAAGCCCCCGCCACTTTTCCTCATTCTCCGGGTCCTGGAAGTCGTACCCACGGGTCTCCTCCACTGTCGGCAGCATCGTAACCACCCGCACCGCGCCGAATTCATGTAAACATTCACCTCGCGTAACACAACACAAGTTACAATCGCATCTTTTTACGCGACTATCATATCTTTCACTATCCCTTTACACAGTAAAATATGCATTAATACATCGATTAAATATCAAGTAGGCGCTATGTTTTGTTTACGCAACGCGTCACAAAATTTAATTGTAATTTATGCAATTTTATTCCTTTGGTCGGCGAGACGACTGCGACGACGCCATTTTCAATTTACCTTATTTATTTTAGTTGAGTCGTTAAATAGGTAGATAGTAATGTAGGTATAACTATATATTGTAATATATTTATAGTGTACTGTCTATGGTAGGTTCCTTACGTTATCATCATTTATTCTGATTCATAGACAATTTATTTATAATTCGACTAAGGTTTTTTGTAGGTTTAAATGCACCAATCAAAATGACCAACCATGCCTCATTAAATAAGCTGAGCATTCTAATCTATATTTATATACACCATTTATAATTCCAAAGCTGGTGAACCGATTCTGATGATCTCTGAATAACTAACCACTTAACTCTTCCAGTTCTAGTGGTTTATATGGTATACGGTAACTAATACCTTGGGTTACACACCAAGGACCTCACTCGTGCGTAGAAACCTTCCACAATAAAATTCTTAAAAACATGGTGGTACATAGATTTTATTTACTTTCTATATCTGTAGAATACTTTTTTTAGTATGCACCTTTTTCACAATTCTGACATCGTGTCAGTGACATGACACTTATGTCACTTGACACCGCAGACTCGAGCTATATGATAAATAAATATGTCATTGTCATACAAAACAAAAATATTGAAATATTGTGTTGCGTTAAGCAGTCGATACCACACGTTGCTTAGTTTGTGGCATAATCAGTGAAATTACATGCCCAGAGCACATTCTTTTATACTAATTAAATGAACTACATGGCGGTTCGTTGTGCCATGGTATACGTATTTAATGTTTTATTATAACAAGTAAATGAAAACGGAAGTAAGATGTGGAAAATATTGATAACTACGTTAATAATAAACTCAATATGCCGTACCCAGGCGAATATAAGGCTGAATATCACCAAGAACTTCATTTACAATACGTAAGTATCTTTATAACACTTTACATATATTTACTTTTACATTTTATAACAATTTACACAATTTTTATTACATTTTTTATTACAATTTACACTTTATAACATTTTACAATACGTAATAAGTAAGTGTGTTTTTCTTAGGTTAATCTTAAGATCCTATTCTTGGGTAGTTTTGTTTTTCTGTTGAGCAAAGTTTGTTATAAGATTCATCAAGGAGGCACTGTGTAAGCAGTTCTTGCCGAATCCATCTATATTGATGCATTTCTTATTTTCAAGGAATAATAAAGTATATAGTATAAGTATAAAGTATAAAGTATATATATATATATATATATATACTTTATATATCTTACCCGTATATATATATCCTCACGCCTTCCCACAAGGGTCCCCGAAGGGGTAGGCAGAGGTGTATAGGTAATACCCACACACCCACTTTCCGCCAGAGGTATATTAGGTGCCAACGTGATAGATGGCGAGTCCATCGCCGTTACTCCAGCACGACTATAATAATGCATACATATAAGGAATAATAATGCATACATATCATCATGTAGAGTCCCCACTTCTTCTACTTCCTTTGCATAGAGTTAATAACATCACATTTTGAAGTATAATACACACATATCATCATGAAAGTCCCTCATAGCTGAGAGGAGAGAGTGGCAGTGTTCTCTCTAGATTTATAGACCTCTTTTGTTGCATCCACATTCAACCTACTTACTCCTACAGATAAGCAGCAGCACTGCTTACCCACAGGTAGTACACACTCTTTATATTCCCATTCTTTTGTTTATATATCCTCACGCCTTCCCACAAGGGTCCCCGAAGGGGTAGGCAGAGGTGTATAGGTAATACCCAAACACCCACCTTCCGCCAGAGATATATTTTAGGTGCCAACGTGACAGATGGCGAGTCCGTCGCCGTTACTCAAGCATGACTACACATACGCCTTTGAATTGCTTCTCAGACGTATGCAGGTTTCCTCTCGATGTTTTCCTTCACCGTAAAGCTCGTGGTGTGACTAATCACTGTACTTAAGTTCAGAAAAACTCATTGGTACAGTCGGGATTCGAACTTGCGACCTTTGCGTCGCAGGCAACTGCTCGAACCACTCGGCCACCACGGCTATTGTTTATGTTTCACATGATCAGAATTTCACTAAGGACAAGTCTGCCTGGATCTATATGATTTTGTGCGCAGAGGCCATGTACTGTTTGAAAGAGGTTTTATGTCTTCATATAAACATACAACCTTCAAAGATATAAAAGAAGGTAGTGGCAGTAGCCCAAGTCTCTTAAACAGTGGTCGGTACGAGTCCAAAGAATGCTTGAATGCACTTGTTGCCACCTCTGGCATTCTTCAAGCAAGGAACTTAATATCATTTTGTTGTACATGGTAACTGAATGCCTACAATGTTTCCTACAATAGCTATTGTTTGCAGTCACATACTTTAGGGTTCATTAAGATAGGTATGGTCTTATGTACACAGCTAGTATAGGATAAAATACTTACAGCACACAAGTGGACATTCTGAGAAGAATGTCTTGATAAGCTGTGGTTTAAGTTAGTCATTCATTTAGTCCATATTGTAAGAAGGGTTACTGTTTTCCATCCTTGCCACTCTTGTTGTATAAAAAAAAAGTCAACTACACTTATGACTGGTGCAGGAACAATGTAACTAGTGAAATAATAATTGGCTGCTACTATGCTCAGGCTGTGGACGAACTCCCAGTCTGTTCCTTAGAGAGTACAGCATGAAATATTTCAAGATGATAAAATGTCTACATGCACCAATTCCCTTAGTGATGTAAGCATTCATAGGTGGTGGTGGTGACTTACTAACAGATGGAGTGGAGCCCTAAAATTATCACCTAGTCCAGCCCAGCTCCTCAGCAATGCCCTAAACCTAGATCAGAACCCTCTAAGGGGTAAACTTGGCTGCTTATCAATAGAATAACATTTGAATCACCATAGTATTGTGACAAAGATGTTTTCTCAATATTACTATAGTGATTTAACACACCATGTAAAAGAAAACCATTGTGAGATAACCTCTTAACAGCTGGCTGAGAAGGGATTCCAAGATCTGTGTGTAGTTGCATTTGAGACACTGGTTTCGACTCGACATCTGTATGTAGGCACCTACATATGCAGAATGGCAGAAGTCTGTCTGCCCTACAGAGACCCTTAGGCCTGCCTTAACGCATTTGCGAAAATTTTATTCTCATCATCATTTAATTCTCATCAAGCCATCAGCTTGGTCAGTGAATCCTGCATATGTCAGAGGAGGTATGACAATAGTTTAAATGCAGTTAAGATGCGATCTCTTCGAAAAATGTGCGGAGTAACGATCTTAGATCGAATCCGCAATGAAGAGATTCTCAAATCAACTGGCGTGAATGAGAGCGTGATTGTAAAGATGAAGAAGAAGGAAGGTTTGGACATATAGAAAGGATGAGTGAAGAAAGATTGACGAAAATGATATACAAAGCAAAAGTGTGTGCAAGAAGAGGCAGAGGAAGGCCACGTTCCAACTACCTAGATCAAATTGATCGGACGCGAAATCAAGAGCGACGAACGACGGGAACATCAAGAGTACTCACAACCGAGGATCATGTATGTGGACGAAGCGAAAGAGGTATGTAAGTCTAGAGAAAACTGGCGCTCTATCCTCTCTGCCTACCCCGTTAGGGATTCGGCGTGATGATATGTATATATGTATATATATATATATATATATGTATGATTCTCATTATCTCATTTGATTCCAGCTATGAATATGATACTAGGATACAAGTTTTGGTGAATGACTCCACAGAACAAATATTGGACTTTTATGAGGTAAATATTATCAGACTTTGTATAATACTGTTATCTGTATCCTAGAGAAGACTGCTCAGCTCACATGGACTAAGGCAAATGATTGGTTGTTTACCACAAGTACAAATATGGAAATAAATATTTGGTACCTTAAATATATCTCTGGCGGAATATGCATTTAGTAAAAGGCTGTTATTTTAATATTAAAAACAGACACTCCAATTTAATTGATTTGTATATATGTGACGTAAGTGTTCCCTGTATCCCTTTAGTCACAGAATAAATAATAATATGACTTGCGTTGACAAAAGATGTTGTGAACAAATATTCTTATCTTATCTATATTCTTTGACGCACCAAACAAATAAGGCTAGCATACAGACATTTACCGGTAGCGGGCATCGAATCTGTGACCTTCATCGTCATTCCAGACGGAGGAGGGCTGCCAGGGTTGCCCCACCAGGGTCCACGTGTCCACCAATAACTCCCTCAATGTGGACTATCCTGTGTTCATCACTGCCATCCAGCAGAAAGGTAACAGACATACATATATGTCGGCCGTCTGGTCTAGTGTTTAGAGCTCTGCGAAACTTGAGGTCGCGGGTTCGACTCCCGCAGAGGGCAGATATTTGTGTGATGAACACGAGTATTTGTACCTTAGTCTTGGAGGTCCTATGTATTTATGTATATATCTATCTATATAAGTAAATATATCGTTGTCTAGTTACCATAACACAAGCTTTGCTTAACTTGGGATTATGTCAATTCGTGTGGAATTGTCAAAAAATATATACACATCGAGTCCCTCACGGGGTAGCCGGGGCAAGTCGAGCACCAGTTCCCTTACATTAAACTCTTTCGCTTTATTAGTCTCTCCATACATCCTCGCCCCTTCGAGGTTTATACAACAAAAGTGGCAAACTAGCATACGGCCCACCTGATGGGAAGCGGTTACCATAGCCTATTTACACTCACGATACCGAAGTATCACTAGCGCGTTGCTATTCTGTGCTCGGAGAGTTATACTGTGTTGGCAACATAATGGGACAATCCCTCTGCTGCCAGCGGTGACGTCGTGGTCGCTGCCGCTGGTGGTCAAGACCAACCACTGGGCGATGGTGTTCTCCGAAATGGGCAGGACCCTGTGCCCCCACGACGCGGGGCCCAGTAAGTACTCCACGCCTACCATACACCTACTATACACAAATTTTTTTGCATAAGGCACATAATATTTTATACGTAACGTAACCGTTTTTTTGTATACCACATGGATGGCAAACAAGCATGCGGTCCGCCTGATGGTTAGCTGATGGCGAGTCCATCGCCGTTACTCAAACACAACTATACATAGTACGTCTTTGAATTTCTTCCCAGACGTATGCAGGTTTCCTCTCGATGTATTCCTGTTCAGAAAAACTCAATGGTACAGTCGGGATTCGAGCTTGCAATATTTGTGATGCAGTCAACTACTCCAACTACTCGGCCACCGCGGCTTTTTTTATTTTAAAATCTAAACAAATGATAATTTACTTAAAAAAATAAATAAAATTGTATTAATGAATTTATTTCTACGATTCATATCTGAAATAAATGAATTATTATTATTATTATTAATTAATGACACCTTGCAGATGTGACAGAAAATCGTCCTACGATACAGCTGGCGACGACCAACCCTCGGAATGTATCCGTCGATATCAAGCTGAGGAGGGTCAATGACTTCTATATCGAACTGGACAAGGTACATATTCCTTCAACACGGGTACTGGACATTATTTGGGTACTAGCTATACCCGCGTATAAATGTAGCGCATTGGTAGTAGGCGGTGGCCTAGCTTCCTAGGGGCCAGACGGGGTAGTGCCCCGGGCCCCCCAAGCTCAGGGGCCTAGGACTCTGACTTACTAACTATGTACTGAATTAGAGTACATTTGTCCAACGTTCGGAATATAAATAAACCTGATTTCATGCGACTTTAATAATGGCAAAATGGCATTTTTTTATTAATATAAGTTACATTGTCTTTTGGTTTTTAATTTATTGTGGAGGATGACGAATCTAGAGTACGTCTAATTGGGAAAACGTCGAATACGGAACAAACGATTTTAAATAGTTTAGTTGGGGCCTAGTGTATTGTATGCCCCAGGGCCTCTGGTTACCTAGCTACGTCACCGGTCGTAGCGTGGTGTTATGGAGCCTATAGCCGACTGTGTTAAACATAGCTTAACATACATACATATCATCACCCCGAGTCCCTAACGGGGTAGGCAGAGAGTATAGAGCGCCAGTTCTCTCTAGACTTACATACCTCTTTCGCTTCGTCCACATTCATCAGTCTCTTCATACATGCTCGTCGGTTTCGAGTACTCTTAACGTTTCCGTCCTTGAGAGTCCGATCTATTTGATCCAGCTTAATTAAATTTAGCTAGCTACTTAATTTAAGTAATCTTGAACCGCGTGCCGTTGCAGGAGTTGTCCCTGAACGTGACCCCGAGCACTCCCAAGTACTACTACTTCTCCTTCGACCAGAACCCTTGGAATGTGACCAGCCACGTGCTGGTGGACGGCATCAGGCCATCGTGAGTATGCTTCGCGCTTTCCATAAGGGTAGGCAGAGGTGGTACATAGCTGAAGGTATACTTTGAGTCCGTCGCGGTTTCTCAAGAAAACTATACATACGTCTTTGAATGTCTTCTCAGACGTATGCAGGTTTAGTCGCGAAGTTTTCCTTCACCGAAATATATTATTGTATGCTTGTTTGCCACTCTTGTTGTATAAAAAAAAATTGTTAGAGTCGGGATTCAAGCTTGCAATCTTTGTGTAGCAGGCAACTTACTCGAACCAATCGTCCACTACGGCTCTAACAAACAAGTGTTTTTTCAACCCGCCCCCATGTGAGTCCCAGTCCCCAGTGATCTCTGGTGGTGGGAGTGTGGCTACCATAGCCCGTGCTCGTGTTGCAGCTTCAACTACACGATCCCCAAGAGCGTGATCCTGATCGTGGAGTCGGAGGACGAGGTGTGCGCTACAGTCTCCATACAGAACAACTCGGTGAGTGCCGCACCTGCCAGATGCCAGATGGAGGGTGGGTGCGTGTGGAGGGAGGTAGTGTGCTTGTGTATAGAGGGAGTAGAGTGTGCGTGCGGGGGGTAGAGTAGTATACGCGAAGAGTAGAGTAGTGTGCGTGCGAGGGTAGAGTAGTGCGCGTGGGGGGGTTGAGTAGTGTGCGTGAGGAGGGGGTAGAGTAGTGTGCGCGGTGGGTCGAGTAGTATACGCGAAGAGTAGAGTAGTGTGCGTGGGGGTAGTGTAGTGTGCGTGCGAGGGTAGAGTAGTGCGCGTGGGGGGTTGAGTAGTGTGCGTGAGGAGGGGGTAGAGTAGTGTGCGCG
Source organism: Drepana falcataria (assembly GCA_945859725.1). Taxonomy (NCBI): domain Eukaryota; kingdom Metazoa; phylum Arthropoda; class Insecta; order Lepidoptera; family Drepanidae; genus Drepana; species Drepana falcataria. The sequence continues at coordinate 203,069 of OX243950.1, read as the reverse complement.
GGGGTAGAGTAGTGTGCGTGGGGGTAGTGTAGTGTGCGTGCGAGGGTAGAGTAGTGCGCGTGGGGGGGTTGAGTAGTGTGCGTGAGGAGGGGGTAGAGTAGTGTGCGCGGTGGGTCGAGTAGTATACGCGAAGAGTAGAGTAGTGTGCGTGGGGGTAGTGTAGTGTGCGTGCGAGGGTAGAGTAGTGCGCGTGGGGGGTTGAGTAGTGTGCGTGAGGAGGGGGTAGAGTAGTGTGCGCGGGGGTAGAGTAGTGTGCGTGGGGGTAGTGTAGTGTGCGTGCGAGGGTAGAGTAGTGCGCGTGGGGGGGTTGAGTAGTGTGCGTGAGGAGGGGGTAGAGTAGTGTGAGTGTGAGCCTGTGTGTGCCTGCGTCTCTCTCTCTCTCTCTCTCTCTCTCTCTGTGTCTGTGCGTGTGTGTGTGTCTGTCTGTGTTTAACTCCAACTTTCAATCAATTTATTTGCAAGCAAAAATACAATGCTCACACAATAAAACTATAACGTTGGCCACTCTGGTGTAGCCTGTCCAATGGTAGCGCTGGGACGTGAACCCGCATACCAAGTTGGTATCTGTCAGATTGTGATGCCACGTGTCGTGTGTCCCTAGTGCCCCGTGTTCGACAACGAGAAGGACCTCCTCTACCAGGGCTACCACCTCACCATGACCACCAAGGGTGGCATCACGCTCTCTGTGAGTACCGACAGCCGGCACGGTATACGGCAATGGATATATTTTTCCCACTAACAAAACCACCATATTTTTATTTGATGACTGACCGCGACTTAGTGGAATTTAACAAAAAAAATATTGTTCCGTTTAAAATAAAGGTAGCCTTAGTTACTCCATTTTACATCAGCTATCTGCCAGTGAAAGTCCCGTCAAAGTCGGTCCAGCCGTTTCAGAGATTAGCCGGAACAAACAAACAGACAGACTGACAGACATATTTTTTTTAAATGTTGTTATGTACCGTATATATATTCATATGCATGTAGTAAAAAGCGGTTATTTCAATATTACAATATTGAATAGATTGACCAAGTTTCATACCTGTGGAAGCAATTGTTGAAAAACGTGTTTTTTTTTATTTAACAGTTAAGTTTCATAAAATCCGTTCTTAGCTGACCTCTACACCGCGTAAGGAATACTCCTACCAAATTTCAAGTCAATCGGCCTTACAGTTCCTAAGATTTCGTGATGAGTGAGTTCACAAATGGGATCTCCCCACGTTCCACCTTGCTGGTGGAGTTTCACAAAATCCGTTCTTAGCTGACCTCTACACCGCGTAAGGAATACTTCTACCAAAATTTCAAGTCAATCGGCCTTATAGTTCCTGAGACTTCCTAATGAGTGAGTTCACAAATGGGATCTTCCCACGTTCCACCTTGCTGGTGGAGTTTCACAAAATCCGTTCTTAGCTGACCTCTACACCGCGTAAGGAATACTCCTACCAAATTTCAAGTCAATCGGCCTTATATTTTTTTTTTAATCAACAAGAGTGGTAAACAAGCATGCGGCCCACCTGATGGGATTTTTACCGCAGCCTATTTACGCTCACGATACCGAAGTATCACTTGCGTGTTGCCACTCTGTGTTCGGAGTGTTATAGTGTGTTAGCAGCATAAGGTTTAATCCCTCTGCTTCCAACACATTGTAACAATCCTCCCCCCTCCCCAAAGAGCCCATTACTGGAAATCTTAGTCACCGCGTAGGAACACAACACAAAAAATTGTGTTATTTGGCTACGGACTTCTATAAGGTGGAGGTCCTGCCCCAGTCGGGCAAATACCAATTCTAACGGGAAACCCGTTATGCCCTACCTCTCTTAAAGAGTGTCTCTCTTAAGTTCCTGAAATTTCGTGATGAGTGAGATCACAAAAGGGATATATATATATATATTTTAAATGTTACCTTTTCCCAGCAAGAAAAGTTCCCAGCCGGTTTCTACGTAGTGTTTGTCGTAAAGAGGAGTGACGAGGAGTGCTCGGGCGTGAGGGGAGCGTTGGCGGCGGAGGAGGGGGAGGGGGGGATGGGGAGGACGCCAAGGGTCAAGGGCTTCAGGTGAGGCAATATTCTACAATCCACTTGACACATAAAAAATCATCAAAATCGGTCCAGCCGCTTGGGAGTACTGCCACATACACACGCACAGAAGAATCTAAATTAATATTATAATATATAACAGCCGTGATGGCCGAGTGGTTATTCACAAAGATCACAAGTTCAGATCCCGACTGTACCAATGAGTTTTACTGTACTTAAGTACGGTCATACCACGCTTTACAGTGAACGAAAAGACATTCAAAGGCGTATGTATAGTCGTGCTTGAGTAACGGCGACGGACTCTCCATCTGTCACGTTGGCATCTATAATTTATCTCTGGCGGGTTTTTATTAAATAAATGAATATAATAATTATTTATTATTAATAAAATATAATACTAATTTCATAATGACTCCGCCAGAGATATTTTATAGAAAAATATTTTATAAAAAAATTTTGGTGTTTGATATGTAGGTTCCGTATAGTGGCAACGGTGTCATACAAGGAGTACCTGGTGGCGGCGGCTGTGACCCTCGCCTTTCTGGTGCTGGTGGTGCTGCTGGTGCTGGCCGCGCTGCTGCCCTGCTCCTGGCGCTGCTACGGTACGCGCGCTGCCTACCGCACTTGTGTTGACGGCACTGTAGCTAGGCACATTACTATCTATAAAGGAGGGGGTTCCAGGTGGTGGGTATTTCTAAAGCCTTAATTTTCATCAGAGGAGATAACGATAGAAGAGCAATTGATAACGCCGTCCACTTCGGGCACGAGCCAAAGACTTGCTGATGAAGACGAGGAACTGCTGTCTGGAGAACAGGCGCCCGTCTCCACGCCGGAGGCTGGTAGACGTGAGTACCTACATGAAGATATTGTTATAATATACGAACTTCAGATTACTTATAAACAAATAACCTGTTCAACACAAACATATTTCTCCTGCCCAGGAATTGAATCCGCGACCCTTCCAACGTAAGACCTATAGCTTCTCACAGATGAAGTATGCCGTCTATACCATAAGCCAAGTACATGGTTTTATAGAGAAATTGATGTTCTAAAAATTAACGTGGTCTAGAACACTGCCCTGTGCAACCCCACAGGATTTAGTCGACAAGGCACTTCTTTAAGTTTTACGCTTATCTTTTACTATTACATTTATTTGTAGTGTTTTTGTTTGGGCTCTTTAATGTCGAGAGCAAATTTTTTATTTATTCCATGTCTTGACCAGAACTAGTTACAGTACTGATGGCAATATTTGTGTCACTTGTTTAATTTGTCTCATTTGTGAATGTGAGAACATTGTAGGCTTTGTAGATTCTTAGATCTTGCTAACATTGTTATAATTATCTTGTTTTATGTATGATTTGTATAGTAAGCAACGACCTATTGTCGGACCTACGTTGTTCCCCCTTAGGGGGCGTCCATAAATTACGTGAGATGTTTAAGGGGGGGAGGGGGTCGAGTCAAATCTCATCTAATCTTACGTTGGAGAGAGGGGGGGTCGAGTCAAATATCACGCAATTATTTTTCTGATTTAACAAAAAAAAAACTATTTGGTCCATTTAATCCAGATTGAACATGCGTAAGATTTAATCTTATAATTAAACTCTCAGCAATATTGATTACTAGTCTTAACTAGTCGTAAATAAAAGCACGAAGCAATTTTTTTTTTCTTTCCAACTCGTTACGTAAGAAACCCACATTTTGAAAAATCTCACGTGAGATTGGGGGATGGGGGAGGGGGTTGAATAAAATCTCACGATATCTCACCAGGGGGGAGGGAGGGACAGATAATTTAAAAATACACCTCACGTAATTTATGGACGCCCCCTTACTTGGGTGATATTGCTGTAACGAAATAAATATTGTATATGCCTAATATGATTTGAAAAGAGTAACCATGGAGTTTCTTGCCGGTTCTTCTCCATGGAAGCGACCAACCCGAACCGTGCTTCTTTTTCGACGTTTTATAAGTGCCCATCTGGGCCTATGTGAAATAAAAAGATGTTGATTTGATTTGAAACAGAGTCAAAAGCTTCACCCATGTCTAAGAATGTTGGACTATTTCAAATATCAATTATTACCAGCATTATTATATGTATGAGGTATTATTATAAACATTAAAAACATTTTGGTTTTGTCTACGTTCAGCTTTTTTCTGAACGTGTCGAGTTCATGTTTATTCGACGAGGGAACTTTGCTTTGTAATCTGTAATGTTTACACAAACATTAATGTCTGGGAAGTCATAATTGTATACCACTATGGTGGCAAGGAAGCAGTCGTCCGCCTGATGGCAAGCGGTGACCGTCGCTTATGGACGCTCTTCCCACACTTCCTAAAGAACATGCTTCATTCTAGGTCCTCCTATGACCACACGATTAAGAACACTTTTCCATAGAGGACAGCTTTTTTGTTTTAAACTAAGTACCTTAATGATTTAGTTCATATTTCACCATTTCGCCGTGGTGGCTGAGTGGTTTGAGCAGTTGCCTGCAACGCAAAGGTTGCAAGTTCGAATCCCGACTGTACCAATGAGTTTTTCTGAACTTAAGTACAGTGATTAGTCACACCACGAGCTTTACGGTGAAGGAAAACATCGAGTTGAAACCTGCATACAACTGAGAAGAAATTCAAAGGCGTATGTATAGTCGTGCTTGAGTAACGGCGATGGACTCGCCATCTGGCACGTTGGAACCTAATATACCTCTGGCGGAAAGTGGGTGTGTGGGTATTACCTATACACCTCTGCCTACCTATACCCTTGAGGGAAGGCGGGAGGAAAGATATATTGTTCTGAAGTAACATGAGTTATGTATGATCTTGTATGTATTAGGAGGGTTCGTCTGTGTCAGTTACGGTATGTGTGTTATGTGCCAGCAGCCCGCGTCCACGCGCTGACGGTGGACCACCACTGCAAGGCCTCGCCCGAGCAGCTCGCCAGGAGGGCCGACAGGTCAGTGGCTGCACTCCGGTGGATAACCACTTCAAATACTAATGTGATCACATAGTTCATTGTCTTGAAGTACATCATGCTCACTCTCTCTCTATAGACATTAATCCTATACAGAGTGAAGGAGAGAAAATATGGGAGTTGCTCAAATATATGTAATATAATCAATAATGATTAAAACAACATTTTGGGTACTTTTTTTCTTTGCCTAATCTAATAAAGAAAGAAGAAAAGATTAGTCACACCTTGATTTTTTCGGAGAAGGGAAACATCGAGAGGAAACCTGCATACGTTTGAGAACACTGCCTCCCCCCTCTGGGGACCCTTATGGGAAGGCGTGAGGATATATCTTCTTAAGAGGTTCTGAAAAACCCCATGAAACCATGCTTAGGAGTGATTATCACTCGCTTTAATTAGCCACAAGTTATAAAAGTGTCCACCCCCCTCTCTCCCCCCAAGGTACTTCTGGGGCGCGCTGACCCTGGCCGTGGTGTACTCGCTGCCGGTCGTGCAGCTGCTCTACACCTACCAGAGGGTGAGTGGCTTCTCATGCACCTCACCATGGACCATATTGCATGAAACTGACTCAAATTGTGAAAGTACAGAATCAGGATAATTTCATCCTTTTGGTTTATCTGACCTTAAGTACAGTGATTAGTCACACCACGAGCTTCACGGTGAAGGGAAACATCGAGAGGAAACCTGCATACGTCTGAGAAGACATTCAAAGGCGTATGTAAAGTCGTGCTTGAGTAACGGCGATGGACTCGCCATCTCTCACGTTGGCACCTCAAATATATGTGCGTCCCACATTGCGAATATAAATAAACTGGGTTCCAGGAACATTCCTGGAACCCAGTTTATTACTTTAGTTTTAATAAGTTTAGACGGTAATAATGGAATGGCAACTTAGTTTAAATTTTTTAATTAATATAAGTTACATTGTCTTTTGGTTTTTAATTTATTGTGGAGTATGAGGAATCTAGAGTACGTCTAATTGGGAAAACGTCGAATACGGAACAAACGATTTTAAATAGTTTAGTTGGGGCCTAGTGTATTGTATGCCCCAGGGCCTCTGGTTACCTAGCTACGCCACTGTTACATGTATGGAGTTGGTATACAATGCATGGCTGTGGCCCACAGATGGTGTTCCAGACGGGCAACCAGGACCTGTGCTACTACAACTTCCTGTGCGCCCACCCGCTGGGCTCACTGTCGGACGCTAACCACGTGTTCAGCAACGTGGGCTACGGCCTGCTGGGCCTGGCCTTCCTGGCCCACGTGCGCCTGCGCCAGCGGGCCCGCCCCGACGACCAGGTCTGGCACCCACACACCACAACACTTGCGCTGCTTCATGAAGGGTGTGAAGGGTGGAAGGCATAACGGGTTTCCCGTTCGAATTTGTATCTGCCCGACTGGGGCAGGACCTCCACCTTATAGAAGGCCGTAGCCAAATAACACAATTTATTGTGTTGTGTTCCTACGCGGTGAATAAGGTTACCAGTAATGAGCTCCTTGGGGAGGGGGGAGGATTGTTATATTGTGTTGGCAGCAGAGGGATTGTTCCATTATACTGCCAACACACTATAACTCTCCGAAAACAGAGTGGCAACGCGCAAGTGATACTTCGGTATCGTGAGCGTAAATAGGCTACGGTAACCGCTTCCCATCAGGTGGGCCGTATGCTTGTTTGCTACTCTTGTTGATTAACAAAAAAACACACGGTCACACGGCCACAGTTACACACACACAGAATTGTCTTCAGTGCTAGTGACCTGTTCCCATGGTCCTGGAGCAGTGTACCATGTCAGGTCTTGCCACCTCCAGGGCCTGGGCATCCCGCAGCACTACGGGCTGCTGTACTCCATGGGGCTGGCGCTGATCATGGAGGGCGCGCTCTCCGCCTGCTACCACCTCTGCCCCAACAAGATGAACTTCCAGTTTGGTAAGCATCTCCTGACTCCTAATATACGGCCCGAGTGATGGTAAGCGGTTACCCAATATTGCAAGTTATCGGTACAATGATTGCGAAGTCCACACGCCACATGTTGACTATCTCACGCCTTCCCACCAGGATCCCCGGAGGGGTAGGCAGAGGTTTATAGGCAGTACCCACACACCCACTTTCCGCCAGAGATATATTTTAGGTGCCAACGTGACAGATGGCGAGTCCATGGCCGTTACTCAAGCACGAATATACATACGCCTTTGAATGTCTTCTCAGACGTATGCAGGTTTCCTCTCGATGTTTTCCTTCACCGTAAAGCTCGTGATGTGACTAATCACTGTACTTGAGTTCAGAAAATCTCATTGGTACAGTCGGGATTCGAACTTGCGATCTTTGTGTCGCAGGCCACTACGGCTTCTCAATCTCGTGAGCCAAATCTAGATTTTTTATTTTGTTTTATTATTACTATGGTTTAATGTTGAGTGCCATGTGGGTGGCATAGCGCCCGTGGCTCAGTGGCCATTGTTGGTGTGCAGACTCGTCGTTCATGTACGTGATCGCAGTGCTGTGCATGATCAAGCTGTACCAGAACAGGCACTCGGACCTCATCCCCAGCGCGCACTCCACCTTCATGGCGCTCGCCACCATGATGGCGCTCGGTGAGCCACTGCACTCGCCACTGCACTCGCCACTCGCCACAACCTTACACATCGTGTATATTGTATAATATACTAGCTGTGCCCGCGACTACGTCCGCGTGGAATCTAAAAAAAAAACAGCTCCTAAAATAAAAGTAGCCTAAGTTACTCCTCTTTATATTATTATGCTATCTGCCAATGAAAGTCTCGTCAAAATCGGCCCAGTCGTTTCAGAGATAAGCCGAAACAAACAGACAGACAGAAAGACAAAAATTGTAAAAAATAATATTTTGGTATATGTACCGTGTATACATCCACATGCAGTTAGTAAAAAGCGGTTATTTTAATTTAATTTTATTTTAATATTACAAACAGACACTCCAATTTGTATAGATAACACAATATCATCATTATCATTTATCATCACGCCGAGTCCCTAACGGGGTAGGCAGAGAGTATAGAGCGCCAGTTCTCTCTAGACTTACATACCTCTTTCGCTTCGTCGGTTCAGAGATAGACACAGGAACGAGGGTGTGATTGTTAATATAAAAAAAATGCATGTTACGTTGGTTTGGACATATAGAATGGATGAGTGAAGAAATATTGACGACACAGATATACAAAGCAAAAGTGTGTGCAAGAAGAGGCAGAGGAAGGCCACGTTCCAACTACCTGGATCAAATAGATCGGACTCTCTAGGACGGGAACGTTAAGAGTACTCGAAACCGACGAGCATGTATGAAGGGACTTTAAGTAGATGAAAGTGTAGGGAGTCCAGCGCCAGCTGCTGGCCTCTCCTTGCCTACCCCTAAGGACCTGTCCCCCCAGGGTTGTGTGGCATGCTGTGGTCGAGCGCGTGGTTCTCTGCGCTGTTCGCGACGCTGCACCTGTCATGCTGCGTGCTCCTCACGCTCTACGTATACTACGCCGGCAACTTCCGCCTCGGTAAGTCCTCAATCTCTGCGCTTGCGGTGCCGGTTCGATGCCCGCGTGTAATTTTTTTATTGAAATAATCCTTATTTCCGTCTCATAAATGCGAAAGTTTTGGGTCCTTCCTCTTTCACGCAAATACTACTGAATGAACTTGGAAACGGCGATTATCCATAAATCTTCTTTTCCGCGACCTAGTTATTGTAATATTATGGAGTTAGGTGCAATAAACTAATTACAAACTACTAATTATATTAGCTAAAGTAAAGGCAAGCTATAGTCATCGAGATTTGAACCTGTGAACCTTTAAATAGTCGGTAGCTCCGAACTAACAAGTGTGTGTGTGTCTTTTTATTTACATACATATCATCACGCCAAGTCCCTAACGGGGTAGGCAGAGAGTATAGAGCGCCAGTTCTCTCTAGACTTGCATACCTCTTTCGCTTCGTCCTTTTACCTTTAAATAGTTGGTAGCTCTGAACTAGCATCAGTAATGGCTATAGGGCTACGTGTACGTGTGTGTTTGTGTTTGTGTATATATTAGTGTGTGTGTGTGTAGAGGCGGCGTGCGTGGGGCGCGCGTGGGCGGCGTGGCGCGGGCGGGGGCGGGCGGCGCTGGTCCCCGCCCAGCCGGCGCGCGCGCTGCTGCTGGCGCTGGCCGCCGCCGCCAACGGCGCCGTGGCTGCCTACAGGTAGACACACCCCTCGCCTCCTCCCCTCCCCTCCTTCCCCCCAGACGCAGCTGCAGCTGCGCCGCAACCTACAGGTGGAGGCGACCCCCAGCGCTGGTCCCCGCCCCCCCTGTCTTCCCACTTTCTACGGCACCACCTACTCCAGGTGAATCGACCCCCCTTCTCCCCCCCTTACCTCCCCTGGCCCCGCTGCTGGCGCTGGCCAACGGCTAATTCGTCATCTATAGGTGACACTCTCGCAATCTCGTCTACCTGATACTTGACTATAACATCTTGAAACTGCCACAGGTACTACTACTACTGCTCAGTAGATGCGCCCGGACGTTACGGTGACCGCCTCCCACCAGGCACCCGCACTAACGCAATGCCCGTTTGCCGTCAGCCTGGTGGAGCACAACAAGGACTTCGCGCGGCAGCTGCTGGCCATCCTGATGGGCAACGCCATCCTGTACACGCTGTTCTACCTGAGCATGAAGCTGGTGCACGGCGAGCCCGTGGGCGGGCGGACCTGGCTGTGGGCGGCGCTGGCCGCGCTGGCCTGGGGCGGGGCCGCCTCGCTGTTCCTGCACTCCACCTCCAAGTGGGCGGTAGGCAGCACGCCTCACTAGGGCACTGGCGGGCCTCGGAGCTAGGGTGCTGACGCTGGTGTGCCTGCAGGAGACCCCAGCGCAGTCCCGGCGCCACAACGAGCAGTGCTCGGCTCTGCACTTCTACGACCAGCACGACCTGTGGCACCTGACGTCAGCGTGCGCCATGTTCTTCTCGCTGCACATGCTGCTCACCATCGACGACGCCGTGCGCGACACGCCCAGGGACCAGCTGCCTACCTTCTAGGTGAACGCACACACACACTGCACACACACACATAAACACACACACTCACACACGTGATATTGGCAATTTTTTATTTTAATTCATGACATGGCATGGTCCATTAGTTTGATCGATTTAGAATGTATTGTTGAGGAAAGCTCTAGGCTACATCATCATGACTATTAGTAATAATCATACATATTATCACGCCAAGTCCCTAACGGGGTAGGCAGGGAGTATAGAGCGCCAGTTCTCTCTAGACTTACATACCTCTTTCGCTTCGTCCACATTCATCAGTCTCTTCATATCATGTATTCCAACTTATAGACAGTGCCATCCACGCGCCCCACTACCCTACCCTATAGTTTACAGTGTAAGTGTGCAACCTTCCACTTACGTGTGAGTATTGTCGGTACACACAGATTACCTATGAGTGCACACGCACACTACAATTAATACACTCGGGTCATACTGCCAGCATGCCGCAACCCCCTCGACTAGACCCCCGATTGGTGGGGCGCGTCTTCGTGGATTGCACTAGGTATAACGCGGGTGCATCCGCAGGGCTCAGCTGGTACCTTATATAATATATATTGCATCTCTTTCTAGATTATAGGTACTGAAGGAGACGCGTGAGCGCTCAACACAGGCGGCAGGAGCTAATCCACTTGACTATTAAGATATTGTAGTTAATACCGTAGCATATAATTAATCCAAGATGCTTTTATGCTATCTAAACATCTAGTATTTGATATTTAAACATAGTTGCAGTCATCAAAAATATGTGGGGTTGCCATGTGTAAAAAAAATTGCTGTTCCAAATGTAGTTTATAATATCATAGTGTGTTGAACCTCATCAAAATAGCTCTTCTTATTTTTGCCTTTGTCGTTTGACGTGTATGGCTCTCGAATGAAATGTTGTTTTGTACGTCCTTATTAAATGTTAGGAAACGTCATAAGTATTAATATATTTTGTAAGCATTAAGTTTTAGCACTTGTTTAAATAATTATATTATGTGTAGGACGAAGATAATAAAGAGGCTGTGATAATGGCACGCTCAGCGCTGTGGTAAAGTATGCATAACTCATTAATGCGGGTAGACGGGGGAGAGAATAAGGGGCTTATCTCGCTCCCTATCTCTCCCTCCCCTATACTCCGTCTCTCGCTCTCTCCCTTCTCCCCTCTCTCGCTCTCTGTTTCCATGTCTTTCCCCATCCACTCTCTCGCTCCATTTTCGCTCCCTTTTTCACTACAACTTTAAGCTTTTTTTAATTGTCAACATTGCCTTTTCACTCAACCAAATGTTTCCCACAATAGTGACGTAGTGTTGCCTGCCTACAGACTCGGGGAACTTTGTAGGTAGATTTAAATATAAGTATGCTCAAAATGACACATTTCAATGATATTAAGCATTGGTGCGTGTGTGTAACGAACAAAGCTATGTTACTTCACTTGTTTAATTTCATTCAACGATCTCCTTCTCCCTATATTTCCGAGGCTCCGTTCACCAAATTATGTTGTAGACCGTTAGATTTAGCATTTTGACGTTTTTATATAAGTAGTTTTAGAATTGACACATCTCGTAGGCTCGTAATCTCTGACACCAGCTGTTGTGGTCTGCCTACAAGTTTGACATTAAAGATTTATGCGCCATAAAGCCGCAAGGTGTATGTTATATTTCCATTTAAAAAAACAGGCACAGTTATAGTCCAGAGAAACGCGTATTGTCCAACAAAGTTCTGCTGCTCTGTGTTGAAACATAGCTGTGGAAATGTTTATTATGCCTATCTTGCAGACTATGTCTTGAACACCGCTTTTATAAAGCTGCTAAAGCTAAAGTATTTTTGCGTCACGAAGGACATTAACATGAAGTATATTTATAGCTATAATATGAAATATATTAAAAAGCCGTGGTGGCCGAGTGGTTCGAGCAGTTGCCTGCGACACAAAGATCGCAAGTTCGAATCCCGACTGTACCAATGAGTTTTTCTGAACTTAAGTACAGTGATTAGTCACACCACGAGCTTTACGGTGAAGGAAAACATCGAGAGGAAACCTGCATACGTCTGAGAAGGAATTCAAAGGCGTATGTATAGTCGTGCTTGAGTAACGGCGATGGACTCGCCATCTTGCACGTTGGCACCAAATATACCTCTGGCGGAAAGTGGGTGTGTGGGTATTTATTACCTATACACCTCTGCCTACCCCTTCGGGGACCCTTGTGGGAAGGCGTGAGGATATATTTATATATATTATATCATATATTAGTATATTATTTATAGCTAAGACTTAAGTAATATATGAAAAAATAAAGTTTTTACAGTTTCAAGTGTTTTAGTTTTTGTCTGACTTAACAATTGAATGTATCGCCAGCAAAATGACTAGTGGTAGGTTCAAACCCATTGATGACCTGTGATTATTCCTGCACTTAGTATAGTAATCAGACGCACCACGAGCTTTACGGCAAAGGAAAACATCGAGTCGAAACAGGCATACGTTTGAGAAGAAATTAGAAAACGTATGTGTAGTCTTCGAAGTCCTAAATAATCTTCGTCGAGAAAGAGACGTTGTTACGCCACTGCCTACCCTTTAGGAGCAGTCCAGATAATCGCTCCCTGCCAATCCTTGTAGTCTGTAGTCTATCAATATCACCACATTTTTGCCATAAGCAGGTTCAATAATGTATAGCCTTTGATAGGCAAGTAAGACCCTTCAAAATATGTTATGTTTGTATTATGGGTCGACCTCATTACCGGTCATTGAGTAAATGTTACCAAGACCTGCAAGTTCCGATACTGCGACCTACTTAGGGAATACAGTGCGCAGACCAGGCGACGACCCAACGTGTTCTAGTGATTATAGACTATGGCCCAGTGGCCTAGTTAACTGGGACGGCCGCCACGCATGCGCCCCTGCGTGCTACTACACCCTAACAACGCCTGTACATGGAAAACAACACAGGTTTTAAGGAGTTTCACCCCTAAGTGCGGTTTTGGAGTAATTATCAAAATATCTGCTAACGGGTTATGTGAAATGTGTATTCTTAGCATATTTTGAACAATTCATTGTGGCGCTTTGGTAGATGTGCGTTAATGGGTGGTATACAACGTAAATAATATTTCGTACTTCCCTTGAAAAGTGATTAAGATGTTTTAAAAAATATACTGGCAACACCATCAGCTTTTGTTGTCTTGAAATAAATATGGCCGAATCACGTAATGTCAAAACTTGCAGGGCGATTTATTGTGATGAAAACGTGTGATATCTTAATCAAATCGTCCTGAAAAGTGCTGTTTCAGTGTTTGTGACGTGTCGAGAAGATCTTGTTGAACTAAATGCGGCTTGTTTTCCTATACGTTTTATATGGTACACTTCAGCCCGACCTCAAATCTGAAACTGTTAAATAAATGCACAGTAAGTATTGCTGCACTATTGAACCTCATAATCGGCAAAATTAAACTGCGCTAGCGAACTCCACATACTATTTACCTTTCACAGCCGTCCTTAATAGAAACTACACTAGAAAATAAACCTAAACGCTTCTTCAAAGTATTTCCTTTGGTATTTTCATGCTGAAGGTTTAATTTTTTACGTTTAACCAATATGCCTGTATCCTCGCTAATGAGGTCAGAGGCAGACGCGTGACGACTGTACGTTAAGGAAGTGACCACGAACTGGTGTCTGTAGTGCGTGCGTAGGTTCCCATAAATAGATTTAGGAAGAGTCGTTCTATCGCGACGCTATCGGTGGCGGTTGCGTCGATATTATCAAACGTACCTACTAGGATTGTGTACCAAATTCCGTCTTGACCATGATATAGGACATGTCAACTGTCACAGTGTCTTTGGTTATCTTAATTGTTCAATAATAACATTACCATTATTGACCCTGTTGGTCTTTCGGATCTCTCTATCGGTCATCCGGATTTACAGAACTTGTTGCTCTACTCTCCCCACTTACCTCATGAGGGACTCGGTGAATTGAATAATTTTTACTAATGACACCACGAGCCGTGGTGGCCGAGTGGTTTGAGCAGTTGCCTGCGACGCAAATTGTCACACCGCTGATTGCTCGTGGTGTGACTGTCACAACGCTGATTAGTCACACCACGAGCTTGACGGTGAAGGAAAACATCGAGAGGAAACCTGCATACGTCTGAGAAAAAATTCAAAGGCGTATGTATAGTCGTGCTTGAGTAACGGCGATGGACTCGCCATCTGTCACGTTGGCACCTAATATACCTCTGGTGGAAAGTGGGTGTTGGGTATTACCTATACACCTCTGCCTACCCCTTCGGGGACCCTTGTGGGAAGGCGTGAGGATATATTATTTACTAATGATATATTCAACAGGCAGTGGGTATATCCAGGATACATAATTGTATTTGTCCATAAACATTTGTAGGTTACCTCACAATGTTTACCTTTCTCGTAAAGGATTCTGGGAGATCATTACCTATATCTTCATGCCTTCCGACAAGAGACCCTGAAGAGATATACATAGGCGGTAGTAACTATACACATACTTTTTGCTGGAAATAAAATTAAGTTTATTACCATTACTCAAGGACAACTATACATATGCTAAGACATATTATGAATCTTGTAATCTTTGTCTCACTCAGCCACCATGTCACTTTATAGTATTACCTATATTTACTTAATGCACTTAGCTGTATTATATATATGACTGTGACCCTGCTTTGCATGGGTGGACATTTATTATTACATATATTTTTGTCATAATATTTTTTTTTACAATTAAAATAATGAGTGAATCAAAGTAAATCAATATTAATCAGTGATCATGTAGCATTCAAATGGTGAAAGAATATTTTAAATTGGTCCTTTACTTTACAAACATACTTACATACAAATCTTTCCTCTTTATAATATTAGTATAGAATATCATGATCTGTCAAATGTCTGAGATCACAGTATGAGGCACACATCTGACACAATGTCAAATGTCTGAGATCACAGTATGAGGCACACATCTGACACAATGTCAAATGTCTGAGATCACAGTATGAGGCACACATCTGACACAATGTCAAATGCTGCCAATGTTAAGAAAACCTGTTGTATTTATAGATAGTTTAGTCAACATTTTGAAATGAGAAGTTGCTTTTTTTTATGCCAATGTGACAGGTGGCCAGTCCATTGCCGTAACCCAAGCACAATCATATTTGAACGTCTTCTCAGACGTATGCAGGTTTCCTCTCAATGTTTTCCTTCACCATAGTGCTTGTGGTGTGATTAATCACCATGCTTAGGTTTAGACAAACTTGTTGGTACATGAGGGATTCAAGCTGGCAATCGTTGTGTTGAAGGCAACTACTCTAACCACTCAGCCACTAGGGCTTAATGTACAGCTTATATATTGTATTTGTCATGAAATAGTGAACCGTTGAGGTAATTGGCCATACATATTATTATTATGGACATTTTATGTATGTATGTACCCTGGATATCAAAACAAGGATTGCAATCGCCAAACAAACATTTAACAAAATAAAACATATATTTACATCCCACATATCCAAAAAGGTAAAAGAAGAAAATGTTCATAAAAACATATATCTGGAGCACTGCACTATATGGTTGTGAGACGTGGACAATGACAAAGAGGGATAGAGAGGTGTTGGAGGTATTTGAAATGTGGTGCTGGAGAAGGATGGAAAAAATCAGCTGGACGGAAAGGGTGACAAACGACGACGTGCTGAAAAGAGTCAAATAAACAATAATTCTGCTGGAAACAGTCGAGAATAGAAGAGGAAAGATGATAGGCCACCTTATACGACATGATAGCTTCTTTAGAAACATCTTAGAAGGAAAGGTAGAGGGGAAGAGAGGAAGAGGAAGACCAAGATTAACATACATGGGTCAGATCAAGGAAAAAATTCTCTCATGACGTATAAGGAGGTCAAGGAGCTTGCGCTGGACAGAAGCGAATGGAGGGGACTGCATCAGAGACGCCGACAAGAGCCCAGCTCTTAAATTTGTGATGATGATGATGTATGTATGTATAACACCATGCCGCATCCCTCACGGGTAGGCAGGTAGAGGTAGTATGCCAATACTCTGTTCACTTACGAACCTTTAGCTACATCCAAATTCATCGCTCCCTACATACGAGTACTAGCTGTCCGCGCCCAGCATCGCCCGGGTGAAAAAGTAAAAAAAGAACATGTTTTTCAACTATTGCTTCCCCTATGGAAGCAATAATTGAAAAAGCGTGTTTTTTATTTCATAAAAAGTTGAATTTCATAAAATCCGTTCTTAGCTGACCTCTACACCGCGTAAGGAATACTCCTACCAAATTTCAAGTCAATCGGCCTTATAGTTCCTGA
Organism: Drepana falcataria; assembly: GCA_945859725.1. Taxonomy (NCBI): domain Eukaryota; kingdom Metazoa; phylum Arthropoda; class Insecta; order Lepidoptera; family Drepanidae; genus Drepana; species Drepana falcataria. The sequence goes on along the minus strand of OX243950.1, from coordinate 186,715 downwards.
AACTTCGTAATGAGTGAGTTCACAAATGGGATCTCCCCACGTTCCACCTTGCTGGTGGAGTTTCATAAAATCCGTTCTTAGCTGACCTCTACACCGCGTAAGGAATACTCCTACCAAATTTTAAGTCAATCGGCCTTATAGTTGCTGAGACTTCGTGATGAGTGAGTTCACAAATGGGATCTCCTATATAGATATACTAGTGGTCCCGCCCAGCTTCGCTTGGGTGAAAAAAGTAAATGCCCTAAAACCCGATCACAGCGCCACCTATCGGGTCCAATTGTGAATCTAAACCATTCTCAAATCCATCTGAAGACACACAAAAAATTTCATCAAAATCGGTCCAGCCGTTTAGGAGGAGTTCAGTCACATACACACGCACACAAGAAATATATATATTAAGATGACGTTTACTCTATTTAAGTTCCTATAGCATATAATATATGATTTACTGTTCAATTTAAAAAGAAAACAAATGTCAGTATTAACATATTGCCGGGACATTTCAGCTCCAAAGTCGACGTAATAGAGCTGTAATTCCAATGAATTTATCACACTCATTCCCGAATATTATTGGCACTAACAGGATGATTTGGACGGTTTTTTTTGTATGTATGTCGCGTAAACATTCTATTTTTGTGACACTTGATAAACGTTGTTAATATGATATGACAGGTGTTAAGGTAAAGTGGACTGTATCTGTATGGGAGTACAGCCTGTTCTCGAGTGACTTCCTGCTATGTGGTCAATTAACTTCTAGATGAGCTTTCTTAATTGTGCCGTGATGTCTCCGGGTGGTTTTAACAACTTGTAATTCTTCTCGCCTTCCACACAGATCCCGGAAGTAGTGGGCAGGGGTGTATAAAAACTGTCTTTTCACCTTAGGTGTATTCTGCCCGACTGGGGCAGGACCTCCACCTTATAGAAGGCCGTAGCCAAATAACACAATTTATTGTGTTGTGTTCCTACGCGGTGAATAAGGTTTCCAGTAATGGGCTCCTTGGGGAGGGGGGAGGATTGTTATATTGTGTTGGCAACCGAGGGATTAGACCTATTATGTTGCCAACACAGTATAACTCTCTGAACACAGAGTGGCAACGCGCAAGTGATACTTAGGTATCGTGAGCGTAAATAGGCTACGGTAACCGTTTCCCATCAGGTGGGCCGTATGCTTGTTTGCCACTCTTGTTGTATAAAAAAAATAAAATAAAATTAGGTCCGAAATTGACACCGCGAATCCATCGCCGTTGCTGTGTTTGAAAGTCTTCTCAGACGCATGCAGGTTTCCTCTCGATGTTTTCCTTCACCGTAAACCTCGTGGTGTGACGTTAGATAATTTAAACTATTCAACGGAGTTCATTGCAGATTTCAGCAATAAATAGAGTGATTCAAGAGGAAGGTTTATATGTACATACATACATACATATCATCACGCCGAGTCCCTAACGGGGTAGGCAGAGAGTATAGAGCGCCAGTTCTCTCTAGACTTACATACCTCTTTCGCTTCGTCCACATTCATCAGTCTCTTCATACATGCTCGTCGGTTTCGAGTACTCTTAACGTTCCCGTCCTTGAGAGTCCGATCTATTTGATCCAGGTAGTTGGAACGTGGTCTTCCTCTGCCTCTTCTTGCACACACTTTTGCTTTGTATGTCTGTTTCGTCAATCTTTCTTCACTCATCCTTTCTATGTGTCCAAACCAACGTAACATGCCTTTCTTCATCTTTACAATCACGCCCTCATTCACGCCAGTTGATTTGCGAATCTCTTCATTGCGGATTCGATCTAATATCGTTACTCCGCACATTTTTCGAAGAGATCGCATCTCAACTGCATTCAAGCTATTTTCATAGATATTATAGTACAGGAAAGCAGAAAGATTTGTAATGTGATGAAGTAGCAAACATAATATCTTGGTGCGGTATATGCTTAAGTTGCAGACGCTGGCTAAACCTTACGAGACTATTACGAGATAGTTGATCTATCTCGTAATAATATTAATGTATTACGGAAATATAGAGCCGTGGTGGCCGAGTGGTTCGAGCAGTTGTCTGCGACGCAAAGGTCGCAAGTTCGAATCCCGACTGTACCAATGAGTTTTTCTGAATTTAAGTACAGTGATTAGTCACACCACGAGCTTAACGGTGAAGGGAAACATCGAGAGGAAACCTGCATACGACTGTGAAGCAATTCAAAGGCGTATGTATAGTCGTGCTTGAGTAACGGCCATGGACTCGCCATCTGTCACGTTGGCACCTAATATACCTTTGGCGGAAAGTGGGTGTGTGGGTATTACCTATACACCTCTGCCTACCCCTTCGGGGACCCTTGTGGGAAGGCGTTAGGATATATTATATTATGGAAATGTATATCTTAAAAAGATCGATAAAAAAGTCCGCGATGCTATATATTTATCTCTAAAGGATAACCCCCACAGTATTTTTATCTTTTATATTTTTTTAGTATGTGTCTACATTGAGTATCTACACTGCACGCGTGCGAAGGCGGCGTGAGTCGCTAGTTGGGCAATAAGTGTAATTACTATACTTATAATCTACCCACTCTGGGGTGTTGTCTGCAGGCGTCAAGATGAGCATTGTAATACCATGGATAAGACTCATCGTGGAGTAATGTCCAGGCTTTCCTCCACAACACGGTATAAAGTATGCGTCAGCAATGACTGAGCACCTCGATCTAAAATTAATGCGCTGCAACACTATTGACATTGAGCGTCCTGACACTGTGGTTACACCAGTTTTTTTTTTATATATTCTTGACGTGGACAGTAGTCCTTCCTATTACTACACATAGATATTTTAAGTTTTATGTAATGAAAAATGTATGTAAACTGCTAAGCATATTTTGTATCTTATATTGTACACTAGCTGTCCCGCCCAGCTTCGCCCGGATGAAAAAAAAAATTTCCTGAAACACGATCGCAGCGCCACCTATCGGGTCCAATTGTGATGTAAGCTATCCTTTCTTTTAAGTTGGGTCAAACTGCACACGGTGTGCAAATTTGATTGAAATCGGTTAAGTAGTTCAGGAGCCCATCGTGGACTTGATTGCCATAAAAAAGGTTATAGTGAGTCAATCTTAAAAGATAGACTGATATGCTGTCGCGGACTTTTTTTTAGAACTTTTAAAGAGGAACAATTCCCTCATACATGATATTTTCGAAACTTAAACCGTTTACGCAGCGTACGCAACGGAAGCTCTCAAAAAGGAATATTTTTTCCCGTTCTGGCAACATTATTCATTTATGCTTCGCTCCTATTGGTCATAGCGTGATGTTATATAGCCTAAAGCCTTCCTAGAGAAATGGACTATCCAACACAAAAAGAATTTTTCAATTCCAACCAGTAGTTCCTGAGATTAGCGCGTTCAAACAAACAAACAAACAAATAAACAAACAAACTCTTCAGCTTTATAATATTAGTATAGATTATATTGTGTTAGTAGGTAGGTACATGGTTCGTTTATAAAACTAAGTGTAATATTTTATGTGCGGTCAGTGTTTCCATGTTGCCGGGGTATTTGATCGTCGTCGCTGCACTACTAGTGCTACAGGTTAGCACTGGTAGGTAGGCACTGTTCCTGGGTAGCCTTGTTGCGATTTCAAGACCTCTATATGCAATGGTAGTAGAAGCGGTACCCGTTCATCTCCTATACTGCTTACTTCCACCCAAACACTCACCAGTCCCTCTCGCCATCGAACGCTCGGGCCGTGGAATGTACTCCCCATTGACGTCTTCGCAAGAGAGTACTCCCGAGAGATTCGTGCAGGTCGGCGAGCGTCACCCCTGGTGCTGCAAGCGTCCATAGGCGGCGGCAATAGCTTACCATCAGGTGGCCGCTGCCCATGGGCAGAGCCTGGGCGAGGCTGAGGCGAGCGTGTGCGCGTGCGCAGATGTGAGGCGCGGGGCATGTGGCGCGCGCAGGCCGGCTGGTGGAGCGGCGCGCTGGCGGCCGTCGCGCTGCTGCTGGCGCTGCTGCTGCTGGCGCTGCTGCTGCTGCTGCTAGCCGCGCGCTGCCGCCGCCGCCGCAAGCTGCCGCGAGACACCCCGCCGCACGCGGTAAGGACTCGCGCTCTACTGACTGACTACACGCACACACACGAGCTGGAATAATGGCTGCCAGCTTTACATATGAATTAACATGACCTTCGCAATGGTCGCGTTATACAACTTTACTCAATGTATACTTACTCATATAAACTTTAATCAAATGTTCATATCTGTCATTTTCGTTCATATCTGTGGCTGTTCCGCAGGTGCACATAGTCCGCGACGCGCTGCCCCTCCACCCGCGCCGCGCCGCCCTCGCCCCGCCCCCCGCGCCCCCCACCGCGCCCCCCACCCTCCCTACCGCGGCCGCCCGCGCCCCCCCGCCGCCCGCCCCGCCGCAGCGGGCCGCCCTCGCCAGTCAGCCGCCGCCCAGCCCCCCGGCGGGCGACCCCCCGAGCGCCCCCCGGCTGCCGCCGCCCTCGCAGTGGCTGCACAAGCGGCCGCCGGCCTGCAAGTACACGGCCACCATCCCGCGGCCGCTGGCCCAGATCGTCACCGCGCTGGGGGCCGACCTGTGCCAGGAGTCGCGCGCCCAGAAGTACGGCGCCACGCGGTCGCCCTCGCTGGAGAAGGACGACAAGTCCCCGCTGGGGGCCTCGGGCATGAGCGCGGGCCCCCCGCTGAGGGGGCGAGGCTCGCCCGACCGAGCCGAGGACGAGCCGACCTTCGACTTCTCCCCGAGGATATTAGCCGATGCGGTCGGCTCCCCGCGCTTCTTCACCCCCCCGGAGACCGTGTCGCCGATGTTCTTCGCCGAGCCGTCGCCCAGGTCCGTGTACTACGACAGCGTGCGCTCGCCCAAGTTCTTCGCGGAGGCCCCGAGGGAGGCCGAGCCGGCGATGCCGCAGTCCCCCAGGGCGCTGGCGGACCACCTGAACAGGAACGGCGTCGAGAAGCCCAGCTCGCCGAGAGTCGGGAGCGCGAAGCCGAGTCCCAAAGTGCACAGCTGCAACAAGGAGAACTACTTCACGTTCGAGCAGGCGCGCTCGGAGGAGGGCGCGAGGGTCTCCCCGCGGCCGAGGAGGTACGGCGGGAGGAACTCCATCGAGAGGGAGCGGTTCACGCCCCCGGGGGACAGGGAGGCCAAGAAGTACAGGAGACACAACAGCTGCGACACCAACTATAGGCCGGTCGAGGTGGACGTGACCCAATGCGAGGACAATAAGGTCGCCGACGCCACCGACCGGGACGTGGTGGACTGCTGTGCCAAACTAGACCGCATTCAGATCGATGCGGAGGACAGGTCCGACGAGCTGCTGGCCAGTCCGTCCAACTCGGCCAGCGCCAGGAGACGGCGACTCCAGTCCATATCGCTGGACTCGGATAATGCCAAGATCATTGAGCAGAACCTGGGCCTGCCCATAGCTAAGCAGATGAAGGACCAGATGAACGAGGCCTACAAGAATCAGGAGGTGAGCGCCTCGTGCGAGAGCGTGGAGCGCTCGGTCAAGTCCCCGTCCAGCGAGAGGCCCAAGTTCAAATTCGACGACGAACCGAAAGCGTCTCAGGAACAACCCACGTCACCAGATCTCAAACAGAGGAAGTCTCTCAGACAAAGCTGTGATACTCAGTCGTTTCTCGACATGCCCCGGTTCTCGCCCAAGGAGTTCGAGATCACCGTCACCTCGGAGGAAGGCACCACGGTCCCGGCCGAAGCGCAGACCAAACGGAAAGGCAAGAACCTCCGCAACCTCACCATCGACCTGACCAAACGAGACAGCGACCTCGAAAAGGAGTTGTTGGAATTTGAAAAGCTCTACACGAACGCTGAGGAGAAGAAGGTCAAGACGCCAACCTTGAAGGTGAAGGCCACTTCTCTGGACTCCTCGGAGTCTGTCAACCTGTCGTTGCCTCAGAAGAAGACGTTGGAGATACCGCAGAACTCTGTGTCGGTGCCGAACACGCCCAAGAGGCAGCTGAAGAGGATACTGGCCCAGAAGAGCATGAAGCACGACTTCGGCGGAGCCAAGGGGCACTGCTCTCAAGCGAATCCCGAGCGCCGTTTATATATGAAAGGGCAGGACAGTGGGATCTACTTGAGAGAGAACCACGCGAGCCTCATGCTGTACCAGCCCGGCACGTCTCGCGTGGGGTCTCGCACCATGGGATCCTTTGACGAGAACACCGCCGACCTGGCCGACCCTGCCGAGGCCAGCGGCTGCGGGGTGGGTAGGCCCTGCCACCTGGAGCCCGCCCAGGGGCTGGGGTCCAACTTGCTCAACTATAAGCAGGGTCTAAGCGTGTCCAGTACTAATTTGAAAACACTGCCGGAAGGAGTGCCATCGGACGACTTCGAGCCTACCGAGGAAGATGAGAAGATTGTCAAGAAACTACACAGGAGGAACTCCAATCAAAGCCTGATGCTGAGCAGCCACAGCCTGCAAGGGTCCAACTGCTCCCTCAGCAGCTCCGGCGCCTCGTGCCATAACCTGGCGACGGTCAGGACCAGCCTGTCCACCTTCAGCCTCTCGGACGGGAGGCACAAGAAGCTCTCCCTGGAGCGGCGCGACTCCAACGCCTCCCTGGCCGCGGACCACCTGACGCCGACCACCCGCCTCGCCTGCTCCTCCAGCGCGAGCCTCGCGGGCGAGCCCAAGAACTGCCTGCTGCAGCGCCGCGGCTCCAACAACAGCCTGACCCTCAACATCCTCTCCGGCAACAGCCTCAGCCGGCACTCGAGCAACAGTTCCCTCAACAAGGACGCGAGGCCCGGCCAGAAGAAAGGCCTCCTCGAGCGCAGGAGCTCGAACACGTCGCTCACCCTGAACATCACCACGTCCAACCCCCAGCTGGCCGGCGACAGGGGCCTCAGCGTGTCCAACTACAACCTCAACGGCTCCACCTGCACCCTCAGCAGGTACAGCAGCAACCGCAGCATCGACCGGCCCGCGGCGGAGACCCGCAAGGGTATCCTCGAGAGGCGCAGCTCCAACGCCTCGCTCACGCTCAACATACGGCCGCAGGAGCCGCCGGCCTCGGACGTCGACGAGACCCCATCGGAGGACCCCCCGCCCAGGGACAGGCACAGGAAGTCGCTCAGCACGGAGAACCTGATCCCCAAGTCCTACAGGAACCGCTCGCGGCTGCGCTGCGACCGGGGCGGCGGCTTCGGCTCGCACGACGACCTCCGGTCGGCGTCCTTCGACGAGCGGGAGTACCCGCCGAGCTCGCCGTACGAGGGCGGCGCCCCGGAGGCCGAGGCGGGCGCGGGCTTCCTGCGCAGCATCAGCACCAAGCCGCTGAGCCCGCAGCGCACGTCCGAGGACTTCCGCCGCTACCTGGCCAACATGCAGCAGCTGCACAGCGCCAGCAGCGTGCTGACGCGGCGCCGGCTGCGCGAGCTGCACGAGGTGTTCCTCAACGGCTACTCCTCGCAGCGCTGCAGCGCCGCCAAGCAGGGCCAGGGCTGCCGCTGCCCGGCCGCGCACCCTCAGACGCTGCTGCCCGAGCCCGCGGGGCAGCCCTGCTGCGAGTACCAGAAGACGCTGCTGCGCAACCTGCACCAGGAGTTCTGGGACATGCCGACCAACTTCCAGGAGAAGCCCATAGTGTCAGGCTCGCACGCCAAGAACAGGTACCGCACCATCCTGCCCAACGAGCACTCGCGCGTGCAGCTGGCCGCGCCCGCCCGCGACCAGTACATCAACGCCAACTACGTCAAGGTCAGTCCCGTACGCCTTCATACATATATACTCTTTCGCGTCGTCCACATTCATCGGTCTCTTCATACATGCTCGTCGGTTTCGAGTACTCTTAACGTTCCCGTCCTAGAGAGTCCGATCTGTTTGATCCGGGTAGTTGGAACGTGGCCTTCCTCTGCCTCTTCTTGCACACACTTTTGCTTTGTATGTCTGTTTCGTCAATCTTTCTTCACTCATCCTCTCTATGTGTCCGAACCGACGTAACATGCCTTTCTTCATATTAACGATCACACCCTCGTTCACGCCAGTTGATTAGCTAATCATTTTATGTATTTCGGATTCGGTCTAAAATCGGTACGCCGCATATTTTTCGAAGCATCCCAATCGCTCGTGGCCTTCTCGAGTCGGGATTCGAACTCAAACTATCCCTTGTTACATTAGTGTTAGTATAGCATAAACTGATTCATGGGTATTATTCAATTTGGATATCCACCACTAATATGAACTTTGGTTAATGTGCCAGACACACAAACGCATGCTCGGTGCAAGCGGGGGTCGAACCTGTGATGATTTGCAAGCAAGTCAAGACGAATATGATATATTCCAGGGCCACGAGTACACCAAGACCTGCTACATCGCCACGCAGGGCCCGCTGCCCAACACCGTCCACGACTTCTGGCTGATGGTGCACCAGAACTGCCGCGCCTACCCCGCGCCCGCCGAGCAGAAGGTGGTCATGCTCACCAACTTCGTGGAGAACAACCGGCAGAAGTGCGAGAAGTACTTCCCGCTCGAGGTGGGCGAGGAGCTGGTCGTGCCCTCGCAGGAGGACGAGGCCGTCGTGGTGGTCAGCACCTGCGGCCTGGAGACCAGGCCCGGCTACACGGTGCGCCGCCTGCGGCTGCAGGTGGACGGCCAGGCCGTGGCCGTGCGCCACTACTGGTTCCACAACTGGGCCGACCACAAGTGCCCGCAGGACGTGAGCGAGCTGCTGGGCCTCAGCCTGGACGTGCTGGGCGGCGGGGGGTCGGCCGGCGGGGGGTCGGCCGGCGGGGGGTCGCCCGGCGGGGGGTCGGCCGGCAGGGGGTCGCCCGGCGGGGGGTCGCCCGGCGGGGGGTCGGCCGGCAGGGGGTCGCCCGGCGGGGGGTCGCCCGGCGCGCAGCCCCCGGCCGTGGTGCACTGCTCGGCGGGCATCGGGCGCACGGGCTGCCTGGTGGGCATCCTCAACGGCATCCGGCAGCTGCAGGCCGAGCGCCGCGTGGACGTGCTGGCCATCGTCAGCAACATGCGGCTCACGCGCGGCGGCATGGTGCAGAACTCGGAGCAGTACGAGCTCATACACAAGGTGCTGTGCCTCTACGAGCAGGCCTGCCTGCCGCCCTTATAGCTGCCCCACGCTCCCCGGCCGGGTAGGCATTGTGATGTGCCACTTGATCAAATACTGGTGTTATTGTGTTGAGAGAAGTATTTCCTTGCGTGTTATTGTGTGCCGATGGCGTGTTAATGAACCCGGCGGAATACGGCTGTTGACCAGTGAGTGGAGCGAGGCGATAAACTACCATTTGAAATGATCATTTAGCTATTTATAAATTAGGTGGGCACAGTACAATTTGCAGTCCTTCCCAGGGTAGGTACAGAGGGAGTGCCGACGTGGTATTCCTCTGTCTCTTTCACACTTACGCATTGTATCTGTTTCGTAAATCTTTCTTCTCCCTACCTTTCTATATGTCCAAAATGGTAATAGCGAGGGTAACCGCAGACCCTTTCACAGGGCGATAATATCTCAGTGCTACACTAAGCGTAGTGATGGTGACTCTAGCCTTCTCTTTCTCTCTGCCGTCGACATAATGGAAGCTCAAACTCTTTTTGTACCAATGTGATTCGTGTAAACATCGACAGGAAACCTGTAAAGTCTGCTTGAGTAACGGCGATGCTCGCTGTCACTCTGTCACTCTGCCACGTTGGCACCTAAATTTATTTAAATTTTTGCAAGGATTTTTTTTCCAAAAAAAGATATTTTAATTATGAGAGCACTAGCCGTGCTCCCAGGTTCCCCCCCCGCACGGTTTAATATCTTTGGTAGTTTTTTTTAAACATATGTATGTTAATCCACCAAATAATCAACCCCTTTGTCAAATTTCATACAATTGAGTCGCATCTATAATATTTGTATTCTATCAAATACTCTCGAGTCAGGTATACGGCGAAAAGTAGGTAGCACACCTCTGCCTACCACAGAAGTTGACATGTTTCCTTCACACCCAATGCGCTATCATATAATAGCGGCTGGGTTATTATAGCGTTCAGTTTGCGCGAGCTTTATCAATACAGGAATTTATAAATGCAATGCTAATTTTGTCACTATCTAGTGAAAAGTAACGACGCGATCGGCTGCTGCCGGCCCGGCGGTGACGTCATACGCAATACGTACATGTACTTGAGCAATACTTATGACGGAACTATTAAAAAAAACCCCGACCGCAATGGCCAAGTGGGTTTTTAGTAGCCCGGCAGGCTGTACCAAGGAGAATTCCTTATCTTCTGAGATCTTACTAATATTATAAATGTGAAAGTTTGTAACTTTTGATGTTTGCGGTTCTTTCACGGCCAAACGGCTGAGCCGATTGTTGTGACCGGCTGAAGTTGAAATGGGACAGAAGAAGGAATAGGACATACGCACTATTTTTTTTTCTTTTTTATCTTGAAAAGGTCAAAGATCTTATATCATAATGTATGATGCTCTTTCACGGCATAGCGGCTGAACCGATCCTAGCAGGAACATTTTCAAAGGTACTTTTTCGATCTCCACGCGGACGAAGCCGCGGGTATAAGCTAGTAAATAAATAAATGTATTTAGCCGCGGTGGCCGAGAGGTTCGAGCGAAGCCACACAAACATTGGTACTAATCTATGTGTAAAAATTTAACAACTGCAATCCCAACATAATCATGACTGTACCAATGAGTTTTTCTGAACTTAAGTACAGTGATAAATCGCACCCCCAACTTTACGGTATAGAAAAGTAGCGTGGGGAAACCGCATACGTCTGAGAATACATTCAAAGGCGTATGTATAGTCGTGCTTGAGTAACGGCGATGGACTCGCCATCTGTCACGTTGGCACCTGAATGCATCTATGGCGAAGAGGTTGTTGTTACCTCTGCCTACCCCTTTTGGGATCTTTGTGGTGACGATGACGTCTATCCAGTTGTATTATAGATTATTGCCTCATTGTTTTGCGTTAAATTTGGTATCGCAATATCGTCTATCGTTTTTTTTTATATAATTTTTTTTTTACTTTGACCATCGTAACGAGAATTCCAAAGGTCTAGTCGCTGACCGACCGTCACACTATACCGAGGGTGGTGTGTTCTATATAGGATAAGTTTACTGATATAGCCCCTCGCTTCCTCTTGCTAGGCCTGTGACGGTGGTTCGAGTGGACGCCTGACAAATCGAGTAACCACCCGACTTTATAAATGTTTTTTTTTTATGAATGAACTTAAGTACAGTGATTAGTCACATCACGAGCTTTACTGTAAAGGAAAACATCGAGAGGAAACCTGCATACGTCTAAAGACATTCAAACGCGTATGTATAGTCGTGCTTGAGTAACGGCGATGGACTCGCCATCTGTCACGTTGGCGAGAAACAGGAGGAAATAGCTTGCACCTCTGCACACCCCTTCGGGGACCCTAGTGGACGTGTAGTGTGTTGGCGCTGGTGGCGAGGCGTGCGCCCAATGTGTACGGGTTTATTAATGTTTTCGCTGAGTGTACCATCGCACAATATTTTATTAAATCCTAAGGACAAAGTGTAGATAATAATTTACTAAATAAAATGTATATTGAGATGTGTATAAGCTATATTGAATATGGTGGAATAAAATAACTTATTTATTTAGCTTTAAGTAGGAAGAGACCTTTTAATTTATTTCGTTTTTTCTCCTAAAGAATATTTGTAGGTTAAGAGATTAGTCAAGTTGAATTGTTTTGATAAATAAATGAATTATTATAAAAATCTGTATGTACATAGGTGTGTAAAGTGTATGTTATGTGTTTTTTAATATAATACGTTGAAATATATGTATGGTACAAATATTATTGGCTGGCCTTTCCTTATTTTGTCTCAGCAATATTTCATTTATTTATTTATTCTTACTAACAACTATCATTACAGGTTTCCCCAATGCGATAGTGTACAACATAATAATAAGGTCCATAGCGCACTTCACTACGGGTTCTTATTATATAATAATAATAGTATACAATATATCCTCACGCCTTCCCACAAGGGTCCCCGAAGGGGTAGGCAGAGGTGTATAGGTAATACCCACACGCCCACTTTCCGCCAGAGGTATATTAGGTGCCAACGTGACAGACGGCGAGTCCATATATTATTATATAGATATGAAGGCCCCAATGGACGTGGATAAAGCAAAAGTGGTCGGTAAGTCTACAGAGAGCTGGTGTAAATAAATAAAGTTGATAATAATAATAATAATAGCCGTGGTGGCCGAGTGGGTCGAATAGTTGAGTTTTACGGTGAAAGAAAACATCGAGAGGAAACCTGAAAAGCAATTCAAAGGCGTATGTTTATTTATTCGTGCTTGAGTAAGGGCGATGGACTCGCTATCTGTCACGTTGGCACCTTAAATATATCTGGCGGAATGTGGGTGTGTGTGTACTACCTATACACCTCTGCTTACCCCTTCGGGACCCTTGTGGGAAGGCGGAAGGATATATTATAATTATTATTATATTTGTATATAAAGGTTTCCAGTAATGAGCTCTTTTTGAGTAGGGAGGATTGTTATATTGTGATGGCAGCAAGAAGATTAGTCCCATTATGCTGCCAACAGAGTATAACTCTCCGAACACGCATGGCAACGCACAAGTGATACTTCGTAAATAGCGTACAAAGGCTGCGATGACCATTTTCCACCGGGTGGGCCGTATGCTTGTTTGTCACTCTTGTTGTATACATACATAATAGGACATTCCAGCCTTGTGTATAAGTCCTGCAAATCACGTGTTCATATCATATTATCCACGCCGCGTGCTCCCAGCAGGAATTGCGCCCGCGACCTAAAGGCAGTCAGCGTCTCTGACCACCAGACTTACGCTAATACTGCGATACACATTAAGAAAGTAGTTTTTTTTTTACGATTCCACACAAATTGACCTAGTCCCAAGTTAAGCAAAGCTTGTGTTATGGTAACTAGACAACGATATATTTACTTATATAAATAGATATATACATAAATACAAAGGACATCCAAGACTAAGGTATAAATACTCGTGTTCATCACACAAATATCTGCCCTCAGCGGGATTCGAACCCGCGTCCTCAAGTTGCGCAGTCAGGAGCTCTAACCACTAGACCAGACGGCCGTCAAAAGATTAATGTTTTGTTTTTTTAATGCACGATACAAATTTTAAAAGATAAACATTACAAAGTTATTACTAGCCTGGATCGTCATTCAAAAAGGTGTGCATACAGGTAAATAGTTAAAACATATTTAATTTATATAATATATAATAATAATATATCCTCAGGCCTTCCCACAAGGGTCCCCGAAGGGGTAGGCAGAGGTGTATAGGTAATACCCACACACCCACTTTCCGCCAGAGGTATATTAGGTGCCAACGTGACAGATGGCGAGTCCGTCGCCGTTACTCAAGCACGACTATACATACGCCTTTGAATTTCTTCTCAGACGTATGCAGGTTTCCTCTCGATGTTTTCCTTCACCGTAAAGCTCGTGGTGTTACTAATCACTGTACTTAAGTTCAGAAAAACTCATTGGTACAGTCGGGATTCGAACTTGCGACCTTTGCGTCGCAGGCAACTACTCGAACCACTCGGCCACCACGGCTATATTATTATATTTAATTTAATATCTACATAAGCCGAAAATGTAATACTAATTGAATTTGATATTGAATTGATATTCGTTGTATTTGTATATAACCTCTATTTTTCTTTTTATTTAATTTGATATACAAAGCGAAAGTGTGTGCAAGAAGAGGCAGAGGAAGGCCACGTTCCAACTACCTGGATCAAATAGATCGGACTCTCAAGGACGGGAACGTTAAGAGTACTCGAAACCGACGAGCATGTATGAAGAGACTGATGAATGTGGACGAAGCGAAAGAGGTATGTAAGTCTAGAGAGAACTGGCGCTCTGTACTCTCTGCCTACCCCGTTAGGGACTTGGCGTGATGGTATGTATGTATGTATGTATTTTTCTTGAAACTCGAAGATAAAATGTACTTCCAGCAAACTGTAAGTAATCTACGCAGCTGGCCAGGTCATTCTAGCCGCTTGACGGACCTTTATCATTTCACCCACGTTCATGAATCAATTCATACACCGGAAGACGGAGTAAAGTCCATCCTTGAAATAGGTACCGTGTCAATATTTAGATGTGTAATTACACCTCAGTACAGTTGCCCTTGAGGGTAGCAACGTGTTTATCAATAGTTTACGTCCATGTGTTTACTCTCCCTGTTAGATGAAATACTTGCCATGGAAATGTTGACACGAGACCAGTTAGTGGGCCTACTGCGCCGCACCGACCAAACATAGACACAATCGGATACCTAAGTAGTATATTCAGGGCCGGATTTAGGGGGGGGGGGGCACCGGGGCTACATCCCGGGGCCTCCACAAAAGAGGGCCCCCACATAGAGTTACCTCTTTATAAGTCGCATGTTCGGCCACATATGGAGTACTGCTACCACCTGTGGGCTGGAGCCCCTGGATACCAGCTAGGGCCTTTTGACGCGGTTCAGAAACGCGCCGCTAGAATTGTCGATGATCCCATGCTCACAAGCGGCTTGGAATTACTAAGTCTGAGGAGAGATTTTGCCTCCCTGTGTGTGTTCTACCGCTTGTATAACGGGGAGTGTTCTGAAGAATTGTTCGACATGATGCCCACTTCCACCTTCTACCACCGCACCTCTCCCATCGACGGGGAATTCATCCCCATACCTTAGAACCACAAAGGTCTCGCACTGTGCGCTTCCAAACGAGTTTTCTTCCGCGAACGCTCAGGAAGTGGAATGAGCTCCCCGAAAAAAAAAATTAAATAAAAATAAACATGGTAAAAATATGAATTCATACTTCTGTACCATAGAGTAATTTTTTAAAATATCGAGAGTAAACCTGCATGTGTAGACACGTCTTCAATATCTTCCCAAACGTATGCAGATCTCCTCTCGATGTTTACCTTCACCTTTAATCACTTTTAAATTTAAATAAAACTACCTAATTGTCAGATCACCGAGGTTTTAAGCCGCATTCTTAATTGTGCAGGCGATTACTTTAAACCGCTCGGACATTACTGCTCTTTACGAATAGGTATACATACATAATTGTGTTGATATTATAAATAGACAGAATGGATGTATTCGATCTGTATAATTTTAGGAACAACCAATCGGTTGAACCAAATTTGAAGAGTAGGTACCATCGTGCTGCTACGCAAAGGTACGGAGCTGTCAAAATTAACGCGTCAGAGACTGCGGGATGCAATTAGTATTATATAAAACGCTAAATAGTGTTCGTTGCAAATGCTAGTTCTGGCTCCAAACGCTCACAATTAGCTCCAAAGACAGTAGGTACCAGGCGGCGAGTAAATAAATTGGTGTTGGCACACGGCTCTCGCAAGCGAGCGATCTCTTGGAATCACGCCACTGGGTGCGTGCGCCTAAACGGTGAACGTGCTCTGCGGACATTTGTACTTTGTCAGAAATATTCCGAGAAATAAGTGGCCGAAGTGTCTCTGCATGACTCTTGAAAGTATCTAAAATATACAATGACTGCCTTTAATTTATTAACTGACAGATATACTTACAATGCGAAAGTGTGCAAGAAGAGGCACTGAGGAAGACCACGTTCCAACTATCTAGTTCTAATCGATCGGACACTCAAGGACGGGAACGTCAAGAGTACTCGAAACTGGTAAATCAGTCTCGTACGAGCATGTATGATGAGACTGATTAATGTGGACGAAGCGAAAGAGGTATGTCTAGAGAACTGGCGCTCTATTCTCTGCCTACCCCGTTAAGGACTCTGCGTGTTGATTGATATATTTACTTTTTAACAATACTTTTCAAAGTAATATATTGTTGATCATGTCCCTTATTATGAAAGTTGAGCGCGGGCAGACGAAATGGGTGGCCATGACATTTTATATTGATTCGGTAATATTCGGAACTTGTTCTGGAAAACTGGTCCCGCCGCTTACCCGTTGCTGACGGGTTGGAGCGGTGTGGGGGTCACTACCCTGATAAGGCAACCATTGATAGCTAGCTTCCAGTAAGACTGGCCAACATGATAAATCCATTCCCGTCAGCCCTAGTTAAGTCCCGTAAGCCGGAAGTTTTGCAGCGGGATTTTAAATGAGAGATTGTGCCAGCAGCATAAAGCATAGTAATTCTTTGTCAAGGGATGTGTTACTCACGGGAGTTCAGCTCAGTGGCGTAGCTACCGGAGGACTAGAGGGGGCAGGGCCCCAGGCCCCCAAGCTCAGAGGGCCGAGGACTCTGACTTACTAACTATACATTGAACTAGTGAACAAATCTCCCACATTCTGCATATAAAGAAACCAGATTCCATGCGACTTTAATAATGGCAATGTAGTTTTAATTTGTTCATTAAAAAGAGTTACAATTTGTATGTACAATTACGTATGTAATGTAATGTACAATTTTATTGTTAAGAAATGTCATCAATATCATTCTTTTTATAATATCTATATTTTACCTATATACATACATACGCCTTCCCTTTACGCAGAAATGCATTTCGATTTCTTTTCTAAGCACACCGCACAACAGAATTTACCACACAGATTCACTTAATAGTGAACTTTTAACCCAAACATAAAATAAACTGGTTTCTCAAGAGACAGGCCTAGCCTAATTTGAGAACCCCTGGCAATGTTTTTTTATTACATTCTTATTTCACAATTTTCCTCTTCACTTTTGCTTTGTTACTGTTTTCTGTTTAGCTGTAAGTATATCCTAATTAGTTAATAAGCAATTATGTTATTTTCGGCGTGTGCATTCTGTGCTTGAATAAACGTTTTTATTATTTATTATTATTATTATTTATTTTATTTGTTTTTTAATTTTATTATGGAGTCGACTGTATTACTACAAATTTGGATTACGTTTTTACCCCAGTTTATTTTTTACCCCAGGGCTTTTGGTTACCTAGCTACGCCGCTGGATCAGCTGCTTGTTTAATCACTCGGGGATCGCGTGTAGTGTATCGAAGGCCAAGTCATTTGAAACAGTGTATCACATGGTTAGGTTATCTTTTAGTAGGAACCTGTCCTCTTTATACTGTGTATATAAACAGTAACCATGGAGTTTCTTGCCGGTTCTTCTCCATGGAAACGACCAACCCGAATCGTGCACATTTTTCGACGTTTTATAAGTGCCCATCTAGGCCTATGTGAAATTAAACTATTTTGATTTGATTTGATTTGATACAGGCTTCATTTTACCAAAATACGGGAAGTATTAATTATGACTGTTCACTTGAACGGAAGAAAGTTGGTAACCTTGCCTTTTGTCGGGTCTTCTCTGAAGGTTGCTATAAAAAGGCCGCATTTGTCGATGGTCCGACCTTCTCGGTAACTCCTTACTTCCTTAGTGCGTAAGTTTTATTATAATTAAGTATACCTACGCGTTTATTTCGAGTTCAATTTTACATATATTAATATACCTATATAACGTATCAACAATTGTACATAGGTACTTAGATATTTAATTCTTAATACATGCTCGTCGGTTTCGAGTACTCTTAACGATCCCGTTCTTGAGCGTCCGATCGATTTGACAGGTAGTTGGAACGTGGTCTTCCTCTGCCTCTTCTTGCACACACATTCGCTTTGTATATCTGTTTCGTCTATCTTTCTTCACTCATCCTTTCTATATGTCCAAACCAACGTAACATGCCTTTCTTCATCTTTACAATCACACCCTCGTTCACGCTAGCTTTTTTGCGAATCTCTTCATTGCGGATGCGATCTAATATCCTTACGCATCTCATCTGTAAAACGTAAATATATGAACAGACATATATATGTCATTTACCCATTATAGTGGGATAGGTGAATTGATCGTCACACCTTCCCTCAAGGTCCCCTAAGAGATCGGTAGGGGTACAGTCTCTTAGCAAGTTATATATTTTTATCACAGTGACCCGCGCCGGTTTTCGACGACAAAATTTTATGTATTTATTTAAATATGACAGAGTGAATATTTTTGAATTTATTTTCAAATATTTTCGTAATTTATAACATAGTTTTATGAACATAACGTGTATTCAGTATACTAATCTGATGCTAACTAAAGTTATGAATATCAATGTATCAATTACATTGTACATATTATTGTCTTATAATAATAAAATACTAAACAATGTTACTACATAAATATATATATACCTATAACTTAGTATTATAAGCTGAGAGTACTCGAAACCGACGATCATGTATGAAGAGACTGATGAATGTGGACGAAGCGAAAGAGGTATGTAAGTCTAGCGAGAACTGGCGCTCTATACTCTCTGCCTACCCCGCTAGGGACTTGGCGTGATGATATGTATGTATGTAATAAGCTGTATTAAGTACCTTATACTGTACAATCGTAAAGTTTTAAGGGGGCAAATAATAAATTGGAATCTTTAGGGAATCAAGTCTATTACTAATTTTAATAATAATATGTCACACTCACTCCTCACACCTTCCCACAAGGGTCACCTACCGGGTAGATCACAGATCACCTACTGGGTAGGGGTGTATAGGTAGTAGCCGCATACCCATTTTCCGCCAGAGATATATTTTAGGTGCCAACGTGACAGATTGCGAGTCCATCGCCGTTGCTCAAGCACGACTATACATACGTCTTTGAATTTATTCTCAAACGTATGCAGGTTTCCTCCTCCTTTACCGTAAAGCTCGTGGTGTGACTAATCACTGTACTGTTAAGTTCAGAAAAACTCATTGGTACAGTCGGGATTCGAACTTGCGATCTTTGTGTAGCAGGCAACTACCACGGCTTCAACGGCATTGTAGATTAGAATATATTGAATTAGCGCAGTTATGTAACCAGCTGCCGAAATTAGTGTTTTATGTAAATAGTAAATTAAATGTGTTTATTTGTTTAGTATAAGGTCACTTCCTGCACATGTTATCGTTATATGTATCCTAGTATATAGTATATAGACGACCGTCTGGTCTAGTGGTTAGAGCTCCTGACTAGAGCGCAACTTGAGGTCGCGGGTTCGAATCCCGCTGAGGGCAGATATTAGTGTGATGAACACGAGTATTTGTACCTTAGTCTTGGATGTCCTGTGTATTTATGAATATATCTATCTATATAAGTAAATATATCGTTGTCTAGCTACCATAACACAAGCTTGCTTAATTTGGGACTAGGTCAATTTGTGTGGAATTGTCCCAGGTATTTATTTAGTATTGTACACTTCTCATCTACTCCCCCACTTACTACTCAACCTTCAATAGCGAGACCAAAGCCTCAGTCAAACATTTTTTAGGTGCTAAGCAAACAGCTAAGGGCACTCCCTGTGGGGTACGAACCTCAGCTTCGGTGCTGGACCGGAGCTAGGGAGGTGGGCTGGACTGTTTACATGTGTATGTGTGTTCTACCGCTTGTATAACGGGGAGTGTTCTGCAGAATTGTTCGACATGATGCCCACTTCCACCTTCTACCACCGCACCTCTCGCCATCGACGGGGAATTCATCCCCATACCTTGGAACCACAAAGGTCTCGCACTGCGCGGTTCCAAAGGAGTTTCCTTCCGCGAACGCTCAGGCTGTGGAATGAGCTCCACGTTGAGGTTTACCCTGGAGAGTACAGCATGGAGTTAGAAGCGTTCTTGAAGAACTTCATGCAGAAGAGATTCCTGCTGGGTCGGCAACGCGGTGGTAACCGCTTACCATCAGGCGGACCGCATGCTTGTTTGCCACCCATGTGGTATATAAAAAAAACATTCAGAGGGGTTGAGTTTGTCTTCCTGTGCCGTACGTACTACGTGACATTCAGTGACGATAAGTATTGGCAACTTGAACGTAGCTATGACGCTAAAAAAATAATGTGAATGTGCTCTCGCAACGGTCAAGTAGAGGTCGTCCCTGGACACATCGGCACGTGCCTGGTAAAGTCATCATTATGATGTCGAGTGACCTGCTTGTCTACTGGACGGATTACAATGCTTTTGGCGCAGTTATCATACCAATCTATACATATAATAAACATTTTACAGATCGCTGTCTGTACTTCGAAGATATATGAGAAAAAATATTATATAAAATTTTAAAATAATATAAAATGCAAATAGCACCCACTAATAATATAATAGCATATAAAATGCACAACAATGATTGTTAGTTTATCTGTCTGTGCGTTTGTGCACGGTATTCTCCGAAACGGCTTATCCGATTTAGATGTGGTTTTCAATAATATAATGTGGTCAGCTTTTCGTAACATATCCAAAATAAATAAAATTTATACAATTTGCTGATTTCCAAAAAATGCTACCCAAAGTCAAAATCAAAATCAAAATCAAAGTCACTATTCCAAACGGCTAAACCGATTTGGCTGAAAGTTGAAATGGTGATGGCTTATACCTAGGATTAGGACTACTTTTGAATCCCGGAAAATTAAAAGTTTTTATATTATAAAGTATGATGCTCTTTCACGGCATAGCGGCTGAACCGATTCTAGCTGGAAAATACATAAACTACTTTTTGGAACACCACGCGGGCGAAGCCTAAGGTAATAATAATAATAAAAAAAAAATAAGTATATATATATAAGTATATATGTATTTCAATGATTCAAAATTGTTACACCTAACTTGGGTCCAACCAGGTGGGTTGGACCCAAGTTACGTATACCAAGACCACGCTAAATGTCAGCCATATTGTTTTTTTTTAAATAAATTTTCACTACGTGTGTACAAAAAACATCATATCAGTAAGAGTTTGGGTTGCACTGCGATAAGAATAGGCTTATTCGACGGGTAATAGTACTTTCTGTCATTTACATTATATAAGAATGTGTTCACTATCTACAAAGTTTAGAAAAAAATAAGACTTTTAAAAAATACGTAAATTATCAAATTATTGCAAATTATCCATAACCCATTTAATGTTTTTACTAGGTCGATAGCTTTTGAGCTTAGCTACAATACCACATTAAATTTACATGTGTATGTCTTTTACTTTAAGAATTATTGACATTTAAACATAGAGAGGTGGGTTGGACCTTTATTGGGTACAAAGTACTAAACAGTTAATACTATATTTGTATATTGAAATAGTTGTTTTATAAGTATCTAGAATATCGCTAGTCCGTAACCGGACACACTGTATATAAAGAGAGGGGTGGACTTGTACATATGTTTCGAGATCCTCCCTAAGGACCCTACGTAACAAATGTATGGCCTCGTACCTACGACTACGGTCACCGTTCACCATCTGTGCATATCGTCCACCTTCGCCAATGCAGCTGTATTTACCAGCTGCAAAGCACATGCCTATGTTGTTCCTGAGCAAACATCGCTGGCTGCTCGAGTGGTGACGTCAGACGGTGACGTCATAACAAGTTGTGAAACCCACAAGTACACAGATAAGTGCTAAAAACGATATGTTGACGAGAACTATAATAATATGCATAATAATGGTAAAAAAAACAATGCTACTTTAACCTTATACAATGGAAAATTTGTATATATTCTTTCCTCATTCACGCAAAAACTAGACAACGCAGTTGGATGACATTTGCCACAGAGATAATTATTATACATACATAATGAGCGGGGTTAATATATGGGATCTGTTTTATAACAGAAACTCCACACAAAACATATTGTGTTGGCAGCAGAGGGATTAGTCATATGATGCTGTAAACACAGTAAAACTCTCCGAACATAGAGTGGGAGCACGCAAGTGATACTTCGGTATCGTTAGCGTAAATAGGCTACCATTTCCCATCGGATGGGCCGTAAAAAAATCCACCCATGTAATTAATATTTCAGTTGCCAACGTGACAGATGGCGAGTCCATCGCCGTTACTCAAGCACGACTATACATACGCCTTTGAATGTCTTCTCGGATGTATGCAGGTTTCCTCTCGATGTTTTCCTTCACCGTATGAAATACTTAAGTTCGGAAAAACTCATTGTTACAGTCGAGATTCGAACTTGCAAACTTTGAATTGCAGGCATCTCTGCCACCACGGCCTTTTGTAGTATAAACTAATTATATTATGTTATCGCCATCTGTCACGTTGGCACCTAAAATAAATCTCTGGCGGAAAGTGGGTGTGTGTGTACTACCTATACACCTCTGCCTACCCCTTCGGGGACCGTTGTGGTAAGGCGTGAGGATAAATAATAATATTATATTATAGATGCACCGTCTGAGATGCCTCGTGAAGTTACCTTGCCTACGTTAAGTTTATGTCTTGAGCCGTCACTGCGCGTGTACACACAGGGGAAGTAAGGCCGCCACTAGTGGCATCCCACAAGGAGCTTTGCCACTTGGCACTGAGCTGGTGGCCTCTAAGTAATGTTTAAACAACACTACTGTTCACACATACACGACCACTGGCTATCTATATCTACACTAATAATACAAATGTAACGCATCGCTGTCTGTACATGGAAGATGACAACAAATATGATTGGGACCTTTATCAACACAAATAGCACCCAAAACAGTGATTGTTAGTATTTTTGTCTGTGTGTCTGTTTGTGTGTGCGTTTGCGCACGCTCATCTCAGAAACGGCTTATCCGATTTAGATGTGGTTTTCAATAATATAATGCGCGATATCTATTGACTGGATTGAGTAAGTATTTCTTTATTTATTTACAATGTAATATAACAAAAACCGCCACAGCAACGCGTTTGCTGTGTTTGCTAGTAATATATAAAGTTCAAAGTCCCTACTACCTAGATCAAATCGATCTGATCCTCAAGGATGCGACTCGAGACCGGCGATCATGTACGAAGAGACTGATCGATGTAGTACTTAAACATCCTTGAACAAACCTATGACAGTTTACGGACAACTTTCAAATGTGTTTCTCTCCCTCAATGACATATTCCAAGTACTTATTAACGAAGGCTAAAGTACTCATTACATCGCTCCAGCCGCTCTCAAGCAGTGCAGCGGTGACTATATTGACTTATGTAGATAAATATTATGTGAGCACAGATAATACATTACGCTACATCGCCATAGCCATAAACTGCCTTCGCATGTAATAGTGCCGCGGTGGCCCAGTGGTTATTTATTTATTTATGTATTTTAAAGTACACCAGGAATATACATATTTGGACACTATAATATAAAATTAAAAACCTAATATGTACATCAATAATAGGCATACACAACACTTTTACAACTGACCTGGATCAAATCGATGGGACGCTCACGGATGGGAACGTTAAGAGTACTCGAAACCGACGATCATGTATGAAGAGACTGATGAATGTGGACGAAGCGAAAGAGGTATGTACGTCTAGAGAGAACTGGCGCTCTATGCTCTCTGCCTACCCCGTTAGGGACTTGGCGTGATGATATGTATGAATAATACACTTTTATAATCTGTTACATAATAAAAAATTAGAAGAAATTGACTAATATATTTTTTGCTTATCTATGAATACTGTCTAATTTTTTTATAGTGGAATGAGGTCCTTGGGGAGGATTGTTATATTGTATTGGCAGCAAAGGGATGGGTCCCATGCCAACACAGTATAACTCTCCGAACACAGAGTAGCAACGCGCAAGTGATACTTCGGTATC
The DNA here is from genome assembly GCA_945859725.1 of Drepana falcataria. Lineage (NCBI taxonomy): Eukaryota > Metazoa > Arthropoda > Insecta > Lepidoptera > Drepanidae > Drepana > Drepana falcataria. The sequence continues at coordinate 163,153 of OX243950.1, read as the reverse complement.
GTGAGCGTAAATAGGCTACGGTAACCGCTTTCCATCAGGCGGGTATATGCTTGTGATAAATGCTAAAAAAAAGGTACCCGTTGAGGTTTTCCTTGGAGAGAGCAGCATAGAGTTTTTTAAGTAGGGTGTGAAGAGTTTCCTGCCGGGTAGGCAACGCGTGTCACAATCCTGGTGTTGCAAGCGTCCATAGGCGGCGATAACCGCTTTACATCTGACGCTGCTACTTTAAAATATGAACTGTAATTTAGGTTTGTAAGTATCGTATATACCCACTTGAAATGTATCTCCGGCGTAGTAGGAGTGTTGTCACACCTCTGGGACCCTTGGGGACCCTTGTGAGGAGGCTGAGGCGGATATTAAAAAACGCCTTAATAGTATCGGGCCACTGCCAATGCCACGGCCATGACTGCCCGCTGCCCACTACTTAAATAGCCATTAATGTTTGTACTCTTATTTAACATTATACATATGAAAGTTTGTGTGAATGTATTGATGTCAATCACGCCAGAAAAAAAAAGAGAATTGGATGAAATTTGCCACAGAGATAGATTATTATGTATAATAGATAGCTGGAATAACAATAAGGATATGTTTTATTCCGTCTGGTCGAGTGGTTAGAGTTCGATTCCCGCTGAGGTCAGATATTTGCGTGGTGACCACGAGTTTTTGTATCTACATGTCATCACGCCGAGACCCTAACGGGGTAGGCAGAGATAATAGAGCGTCATTTCTCTCTAGACTTGCATATCTCTTTCGCTCCGTCCACATTCATCAGTCTCTTCATACAAGAACGTGGCCTTCCTCTGCCTCTTCTTGCACACACTTTTGCTTTGTATATCTGTTTCGTCAATCTTTCTTCACTCATCCTTTCTATGTGTCCAAACCAACGTAACATGCCTTTCTTCATCTTTACAATCACACCCTCGTTCACGCCAGTTGCTTTGCGAATCTCTTCATTGCGGATTCGACCTAATATCGTGACACCGACACACGTCTTGAATGTCCAATGTATATATTATATGTGATGAATATATAATAATGAATAAATAAATAATACAATTTATCGCGAGTGCCACCGCGGGGCGTGGCTAGTCTATAATCAACCGATTATTTTTCGAGTGTCGCCCGCGCCTTTTAGGTATACATATAAACTTAGCGGAAATCCATTGATGTTCTTTAACGACCATATTTCGCGGCCATTGTTTTATCATTAACACTATTATTAAGCCGTGGTGGCCAAGTGGTTCGGGCAGTTGCCTGCGACGCAAAGGTCGCAAGTTCGAATCCCGTCTGTACCAATGAGTTTTTCTGAACTTAAGTACAGTGATTAGTCACGCCACGAGCTTTACGGTGAAGGAAAACATCGAGAGGAAACCTGCATACGTCTGAGAAGAAATTCAAAGGCGTATGTATAGTCGTGCTTGAGTAACAGCGATGGACTCGCCATCTTTCACGTTGGCACCTAATATACCTCTGGCGGAAAGTGGGTGTGTGGGTATTACCTATACACCTCTGCCTACCCCTTCGGGGATCCTTGTGGGACGGCGTGAGGATATATTATTATTATTACTATTATTAATCCCTTGTGAAGTTTGTTAATCAAATATTTCAAAATTTAGTTTACACACCATAGGTGAGGTTCTAATTAGCGATTTATACATCCATAAATGGACATTGTCCATTAAGTAATATATACCTACTTGGTTGTATGACGCGAGGCCTATTGCGTTTATTTCTGTTTGGGGTTACGTCAAACTGTTCGAAGTACGTTTTCATCTTCATACACGCCTTCCCACTAGGGACTACCCTTAAAGGGGTAGGCAGAGCGTGACAGATAAATAATATTAAATAAATAAACAACAATAAGGACGGGAACGTCAAGAGTACTCGAAACCGACGAGCGTGTATGAAGAGACTGATGAATGTGGACGAAGCGAAAGAGGTATTTAAGTCTAGAGAGAACTGGCGCTCTATACTCTTTGCCTACCCCGCTAGGGACTTGGCGTGATGATATGTATGTACAAACAATAAATATACAAACTTTGGACAATTCCACACAAATTGACCTAGTCCCAAATAAAACAAAGCTAGTGTTATGGTAACTAGACAACGATATATTTACTTATATAGATAGATATATACATAAATACATAGGACATCCAAGACTAAGGTTCAAATACTCGTGTTCATCACACAAATATCTGCCCTCAGCGGGAATCAAACCCGCGACCTCACGTTTCACAGTCAGGAGGTCTAACCACTAAACCAGACGGTTGTTCGGTGCCGATGGCGAGTCCATCGCCGTTACTCAAGCACGACTATACATACGCCTTTGAATGTCTTCTCAGATGTATGCAGGTTTCCTCTCGATGTTTTCCTTCACCGTAAATGTTCACAGTAATTATGTTCAGAAAATTAATTGGTGCAGTCGAGATTGGAACTTACAATATTTGTGTCGCAGACGGCGAAAATATACCAAATAAAAAAGGTAATTGCGGAAATACAGAGGTTTTTCTTTCAGATAGATTTGAAAAGCAAAAAACCAAGTCGTTTACGTAATTGTAACATGAGTGCGCTGGCCCCAGCTGCACACCACAGACTATACAATAAACCTTCTTCTTGAATCACTCTATCTATTGTTGAAAACCGCAATAAAATCTGTTGCGCAGTTTAAAAGACAGCTTACAAACAAAGTTATGCTTTGTTTTATAATATGAAGAGGAGGTGGTCAACTAGCCTATGGCCAGTCTGATGGTAAGCGGTTACCGTTGCCCATAGGCGAAGCGATACCTGGAGTTTTAAGGAAGCGAAGGTCAAGGAACGGGGATGAACTCCCCATCTGTCACGTTGGCACCTAAAATATATATTTCCGGCGAAAAGTGAGTGTGTACTACCTGCACACCTCTGCCTACCCCTTGTGGGACCTTTGTGCGTCGTGATATATATTATGAAGAAGGCCAAATCTCCTACGCACGAGATCACCATCAAATGCCAAATGCCTAATAGGTAAAGCCAGTCCCCCCTGGGGCCTCATTTATAGACCTACAAGGCCATTACTCGTCTGCCTATAAATGTCAACAAACCCCAGATATTACTATTTATGTCCTAGCTCGGAGTGGCTCTATATGCGTCGCTTTTAGGCTTTAAGCTACAAATAGCCTGATTAAGATATTCATACAAACAGATCAACATCCACGTGAAAAAGCCGTGATTTGAGTGCTGCGACATAAAGATCGCAATCCCGACTGTACCAATGAGTTTGTCTGAACTTAAGTACAGTGATTAGTCACACCACGAGCTTTACGGTGAAGGAAAACATCGAGAGGAAACCTGCATACGTCTGAGAAGACATTCAAAGGCGTATGTATAGTCGTGCTTGAGTAACGGCGATAGACTTGCCATCTGTCACGTTGGCATCTAAAATATATCTGGTGGCAAGTGGGTGTGTGGGTACTACCTATACACCTCTGCCTACCCCTTCGGGGACCCTTGTGGGAAGGCGTGAGGATATATATAACACAATTCGTCCGGATTTATAAGGAACCGGCAAATTAAGCATATGAAAAGTCAAAGAAACGACATTTAAGGCATTTTAATTAGTTTGTCGATCCCCTGCACACTGTAATTTCCTAAATATTATCTTATCTTAATATAATATATATATAAATTACACGTTCACAATTGGACCCGATAGGTGGCGCTGCGATCGTGTTTCAGGTAATTTTACTTTTTCACCCGGGCGAAGTTGGGCGGGACAAGTGGACAACTAGTGATATTATAGGTTTTAATCTATCAGTCTCTCCATTCTGAAAGAACTCCAATAAATTGTCATTTGTCGTTCCTTATACAAATGACGCCGACTTTTCTAAGTTGCCTGCACTTTGCTCCTGTTTAACTAATATTCAAAGGAGGCGCGTTTAGTGCAACGGGAATAAAGTAATGTAATTTCTTTACGTATATTGAGTTGAGATGCGATCTCTTCGAAAAATGTGCGGCGTAACGACGTGGACGAAGCGAAAGAGGTATGTAAGTCTAGAGAGAACTGGCGCTCTATACTCTCTGCCTACCCCGTTAGGGACTTGGCGTGATGATATGTATGTATGTATATTATATATATGAGTTAAGTTACGCAGAGTGTATTGAGATGTCGTGGCTCGGGTAATCGTCATTCAGCGTGCGCACCTCATACCTTAATAGTTAGTTGCCTTATATATCAGCAAACGTGCGAAAGTAATCCGTCCGTCTGTGTGTGTGTGTGTGTGTGTGTGTGTGTGTGTGTGTGTGTGTGTGTGTGTGTGTTACGTATCTTAATAGCCATTGCACGAAAAACCGTTCTATTGATTGCGGAACACTCGGGTGAAGTATTGAAGGATTCATTATGGCATCTACACATTGGTACAGTGGGGATTCGAACTTGCGATCTTTGTATCGCAGACCCTCGAACTACTCGGCCACCACGGCGGTAACTTACCCATGATGCGATAGGGCGATTGACAACCCTACAGTGTTATCAGTTATTTATTTATAGATGAAGAAGGCATGATAAGTTGGTTTGGACATTAAGGTACGATGCAAAAGTGTGTGCAAGAAGAGGCAGAGGAAGGCCACGTTCCAATTACCTGGATCAAATAGATCGGACTCTCAAGGACGGGAACGTTAAGAGTACTCGAAACCGACGAGCATGTATGAAGAGACTGATGAATGTGGACGAAGCGAAAGATGTATAAAATTAAGTGAAATGAAACAATACGCGATGTATACTTTTTGTGTGTAACTGTAGAGAGAACTGGCTCTCTACTCTCTCTGCCTGCACGGTGTGATAAGTATGTGTATATATATATGCATATATATCGCCTTCCCACAAGGGTCCCCGAAGGGATACGCAGAGGTGTGAAGTACCCAGACACCCGCTTTCTGCCAGAAATATATTTTAGGTGCTAACATGACGAATAATAATAATAAATAAATAAATACCTGGGACAATTCCACACGAATTGACCTAGTCCCAAATTAAGCAAAGCTTGTGTTATGGTAACTAGACAATGATATATTTACTTATATAGATAGATATATACATACATACATAGGACATCCAAGACTAAGGTACAAATACTCGTGTTCATCACACAAATATCTGCCCTCAGCGGGATTCGAACCCGCGACCTCAAGTTTCGCAGTCAGGAGCTCTAACCACTAGACCAGACGGTCGTACAAATGGCGGGTCCATCGCCGTTACTCAAGCACGACTATACATACGCCTTTGAATGTCTTCTCAGACGTATGCAGGTTTCCTCTCGATGTTTTCCTTCACCGTAAAGCTCGTGGTGTGACTAATCACTGTACTTAAGCTCAGAAATACTCATTGGTACAGTCGGGATTGAGACTTATATATATATCTCCACGCCTTCTTATAAGGACTCCCGAAAAAATAGGTATGCAGAGGCGTATGAAACCTTTTCACCTGCATAAGTTTGAGAACACTTTCAAAGACGTAACTCTTGAGGGGCGATGCACTCGCCATCCATCACCTAGCATATAAGCGGGGGAAATATGGCGAGTTGTCAGGCTTGTTGCGAGAATAACTTAACATAATTTGAACTGTTCGCCTCGCGAAGAACAGACAGAAAGTTTCTGAACTGACGGGCAACAGTAAACGAAGAGGCACTTAAAGAAGACGAACTTTTTATTTTATTGCAGAAACCCGCCACTGCAGGAGTGCCTTAAGGATACGATCTTGTGGAAGTCGGAGGTGCTGGTCCACCCTCTGAGGCTGCAGGATCTCGTGTTCTCCCCAATGTTGTTGTCATTGCACGCGAATGTCTGTCTGTGTGTGTGCGTATAGAGGTCGAGTGTGTAGCGCCTCGTTTTCGTCCGTCCAAAAAATGTTTTCTCGCGAAGTGTCAGTCACTAGTGGCCAGTGCCCAGGCTCACAGCACGCCATCGCGGTTCGCTCGGTTTATTATTTTATTTATTATTTATAATAAAAAATAATAATTGAGTAGTTTTCAAATACGCACGTGATACAATAAGTGTATTTTGAAGGATCTCATTTGATATTGCTCTATATCGTCGGCTGCTAGCGGTAAGCATGGACAATACAATAGATATATAATTAATAATATTTATTTATTTAAATTTAAAAAAAAATTTTATAAATGACATGAAAAAAAAAGTTTTTAAAACGAAACATTAAACAATAATATCAAAATCGAACTTTAACATAATACAAAAATAATATCTCTAAATTTTGAACATCTTATAATAATATCCTCACGCCTTCCCACAAGGGTCCCCGAAGGGGTAGGCAGAGGTGTATAGGTAATACCCACACACCCACTTTCCGCCAGAGGTATATTAGGTGCCAACGTGACAGATGGCGAGTCCATCGCCGTTACTCAAGCACGACTATACATACGCCCTTGAATTTCTTCTCAGACGTATGCAGGTTTCCTCTCGATGTTTTCCTTCACCGTAAAGCTCGTGGTGTGACTAATCACTTGAACATCTTAATTAAGTAAATTAATAATATATCCTCACGCCTTCCCACAAGGGTCCCCGAAGGGGTAGGCAGTTCCATAAAACGGCTTTCGTACATTAGGTACAACTTATAGTTAATTAAGATCATGCATACAATTTTATCTTTCTCATTATATTAATATATTTATTATAGTACTCGTGTATGCTGTATAAGCTGTGGTCCTGTGGCTACATCCGTGTTAAGGTTGATTTAAGTTAAAGTTGTTTTTTTTTAATTAAAATAATCACCAACAATTGTGACATTAACACATGAATTGCAGGACAATTACATTATTTGTATACAACTAGCTTATGCCCGCGGCTTCGCCCGCGCAGTTCGAAAATTAGCTTTGGAAATTTTCCTGCTAGAATCCGTTCAGCCGCTATGCCGTGAATAAGGATCATACATTATAATATAAGAAATTTGAATTTTTCAGGATAAAAAATAAAAAAAGGCCATGTTCTATTCCTAGGTATAAGCCATCGCCATTTCAACTTTCAGCCAAATCGGTTCAGCCGTTTGGCCGTGAAGGAACCGCAAACATCCAAACTTACAAACTTTTACATTTATAATACATATTAGTAAGATCAATTATACCACCGCATACTTAAATATACTGTACAGTTTGTAATTAATTAAACATATATACATATCATCACGCCGAGTCCCTAACGGGGTAGGCAGAGAGTATAGAGCGCCAGTGCTCTCTAGACTTGCATACCTCGTTCGCTTCGTCCACATTCATCAGTCTCTTTATAAAGTTAATCCTATATATCGAAGGAAACAAAATATTATTTGATACCATTACACAAAAGAGGTAGTTTCTCTGATCATATCCCATGTCTCAGTGATCTCTCTGTGTGGCAATGTTCATCTCATCCGTTCTTATGTCGTAGCGTGGTTGAGTAACAAATATACATACTCACATACTCACAAGCATAAATAATCCCTACTATTATAAATGCGAAAGTAACTCTGTCTGTCTGTCTGTTACCTTTTCACGCCTAAACTACTGAACCGATTTAAATGAAATTTGGTACAGATATAGCCTAGAGCTTGAGGAAGGACATAGGCTACTTTTTAATGCGAAAAAGGGTTTTAAGGGGTTGAAATAGGGGATTAAAGTTTGTATGGAAGTTTCGTCATTTTTGAAGCTAGAAGCTTGAAACTTATTTTTAGGCTCTTGATTACATATAAATTAATATTAAATTCAAAGTTTGTAAAAATGTTACCCTTAAGGGGGTAAAAAAAAATGCTGCAAAATATCACTTTTCCGCGCGGACGAAGTCGCGGGCACAGCTAGTATTATTCATAAACCTTTCGCGTTTGTGTGTATGTTTGTTTTTCTTTCACGCATAATCTGCTGGACATAATTGGATGAAATTTGGAACAGAGATAGATTGTTGGCTGGATTAACACTTTAAAAATAATTAACATATTAAAAATATATTATAATAACATATTAAAAAAGTAACCTATCTAAACGTCAAACATAGCGCGCGTTAATTTACAGGGCACATCTAATTTAAAATACATACAGACTTAAACGCTAGTAATAAATAAATACCCGGGACAATTCCACACAAATTGACCTAGTCTCAAACTAAGCAAAGCTTTTGTTATGGTAACTAGACAACGATATATTTACTTATATAGATAGATATATACATAAATACATAGGACCTCCAAGACACACAAATATCTGCCCTCTGCGGGATTCGAAGCCGCGACCTCAAGTTTCGCAGTCAGGAGCTCTAGCCACTAGACCAGACGGTCGTCATGTTCATAATATATTATGGGATTTAAATTGAATATTATTGAATAGAAAGCATTATTTAAAAAAGCCTTTCTTTAAACCGTGGTGGCTGAGTGGATAGACCAATCGCCTGCGACACAAAGATCGCAAGTTCGATTCCCGATTGTTGCAATGAGCTTGTCTGTAAAGTACAGTGATTAGTCACACCACGAGCTTTACGGTGAAGGAAAACATCGAGAGGGAACCTGCATACGTCTGAGAAGAAATTCAAAGGCGTATGTATAGTCGTGCTTGAGTAACGGCGATGGACTCGCCGTCTGTCACGTTGGCACCTAAAATATATTTCCGGTGGAAAGTGGGTGCGTGGGTACCACCTACCTACACCTCTGTGTATCCCTTCAGGGACCCTTGTGGTAAGACGAGGTGCCTTTCTCCACTTGAGATAGTTTATCTGATATGTCAGTTCAAGGTCATGCACGAATTATAAAGCTGTGCAGATATTAACAAAGCGGAGCGACAAGCACAGCGGGTATCAATCTTAATGTATTAATAAAAATAATTTGTGCCGCCGAGAAAACTTAACAGCTTACTGTAGTTAGTGCCATCCACGAAGACGCGCCCCACTATCCCCCCTATAGTGTACAGTGTAAGTGTGCAACCTTCCACTAATGTGTGAGTATTGTCGGTACACACTGATTACCTATGAGTGCACACGCACACTACAATTAATACACTCGGGTCATACTGCCCGCATGCCGCGACCTCCTCTACTAGACATTGGGGGGGCGCGTCTTCGTGGATGGCACTATTTATAAATATGACTATAAAGCAAAAGTGTATGCAAAAAGAGGCAGAGTAAGGCCACGTTCCAACTACCTGGATCAAATCGATCGGACACTCAAGGATGGCAACGTTAAGAGTACTTTAAACATGAGCATGTATGAAGAGATTTATGAATGTGGACGAAGTGAAAGAGGTGTGTAAGTGTAAGGAGAGCTGGCGCTCTACTGTGTGCGATCACCCCGTGAGAACGTGATGGCGACGGTCATTAACGTTACAATTATTCATTTTATTCAGATCAAACACCTGATGGGAAACAAGTTTTGGTTGATCTCCGTGTATATATGTATATATATCTTAATATATATAAATTACGTGTCACGTTGTTTGTCCGCGATGGACTCCTAAACTACTTAACCGATTTCAATCAAATTTGCACACCGCGTGCAGTTTGATCCAACTTGAAAGATAGGATAGCTTACATCACAATTTATAGTCGCAATATTATTTTATTGCAAATTATTTGTCTATTATTTGACAGTCACAATTATCTGTTAGCTCCAAACGATGCTAACAACAAGTATACAATTAAATAGTAGTCTTTGGAGAATGTGTTTCAGGCAATTTAACTATTTGACCCAAGCGAAGCCGGGCTGGACAGTGTGTATCTATACAAATAAATAAAATTGTAGTGTCTGTTTGTAATATTAAAATAGCATAGAGCAAAATCACATAGAAAAAACTGTCTGTCTGTTTGTTCCGACTAATCTCTGAAACGGCTGGACCGATTTTGACGGGACTTTCACTGGCAGATAGCTGATGTAATAAGGAGTTACTTAGGCTAGGCTTTCGTTGAAAGATATTGAACAATAACTTTTTAGTTAAATTCCACGCGAAGTCGCGGGCACAGCTAGTATTTATATATATATGATAGTTGAGGCCATCAGCGTCTCTCCACACGACTATACACACGTGTTTGAGTCAATTTGTTTATTATTATTTGGTAATAATATATTATATAATATATCCTCACCTTCCAATAAGGGTCCCCGAAGGGGTAGGCAGAGGTGTATAGGTAATACCCACACACCCACTTTCCGCCAGAGGTATATTAGGTGCCAACGTGACAGATGGCGAGTCCATCGCCGTAACTCAAGCACGACTATACATACGCCTTTGAATTGCTTCTCAGACGTATGCAGGTTTCCTCTCGATGTTTTCCTTCACCGTAAAGCTCGTGGTGTGACTAATCACTGTACTTAAAGTTCAGAAAAACTCATTGCTACAGTCGGGATTCGAACTTGCGACCTTTGCGTCGCAGGCAACTGCTCGAACCACTCGGCCACCACGGCTTTATTTGGTAATAATAATAATAAAAATAAATGTTATTATTATTATTACCATCAAGGTGGTAACGCGCGAGTAACGCCCTTGGTGTTGTAACCGTCCTTAGAACAAATAATTTACTAAAGAATATGACTAACTAGCTCTGCCCGCCACTTCGTCCGCGAGGGATTTAACAATATTGTTTAGTTTCTAAAATACAAGTAGCTTAACTTACTCGTTTATATATCAGCTATCTGCCAGTGAAAGTCCCGTCAAAATCGGTCAAGCAGTTTCAGAGATTAGCCGGAACAAAAAATTTAAATATGATGATATTTTGATATTTGTACCGTGTATGTATCCGTAGGCAACTTACCCATGCACCTCTGCCTACCCCTTCGGGGACCCTTGTGGGAAGGCGTGAGGATATATTATTATTATTATATCCGTATGCATTTAGTAAAAAGCGGCGATTTGAATATTGCAAACAGACACTCCAATTTTATTTATTCGTCTTTATAATGATAACATAAAAATATATATGAATATTTCATTAATTATATGCCGTCAATTACGCAAACGAACTTTAATTACACCTAATAGTGACAGCAATGTATGTCAAACGTAATTGTAACAGCAATTATATTGTATCTGTACGCTACCCGTAAGGTTCCCGTAGGGGTAGGCAGAGCAGAGTTAAGAAGACTTTTTAGGTGTCAACCTGACAGATGGCGAGTCCATCGCCGTTTCTCAAGTACATACGCGTTTGAATGTCTTCTCAAACGTATGCATTCCTGATGTTTTCCTTCACCGTAAGGCTCGTGGTGTGACTAATCACTGTACTTAAGTTCAGACAAACTCACAATGTGCAGTCGAAATTCGAACTTGCAATTATAATGTGGCAGGCCTCTACTCGAACCACTAAGCCACCTGGCCGGGAGCTCATCTCTGCGAGATCGTACAAGGCAGTTCCTTATCTGTTACGTTGTGATAAAGGCGCTAATTGATTGAAATCACGCCACCGGCATTCACTCGGATGCAGTGAGATAATCTGTTGGTCTGAAGCGAGTGTGTGCAGGATGAGAGATAAATAATAGGATCCAAATTCACTCACTTTCAAATGTTTATTGGAAGGAAAAATATGAAGGAGAAGTTTACAGGGTAGCACAGTACAAGCGGAAGAAGTGATATGCGATAGAACACAAGCGAATTTAAGGATGAAATAAAAGCAAGCACTAGATTTAGGTACTAGCAATGCGCGCGATCGTAAGCTGCGGATTTTAGCTAAGGCGACATGCGTCTCGCGTCAGATCGTAGTGAGGACTGGAATGCGCCGGCCCGGCCGCTGTCGGCAGGGGCTCGCAGGTAGATGCGCGGGCGCGCGGGCCGAGGCTCTAGGAAATATCTAATACAAATCAAAATATGCTTGTCGCTACGTATGTTAATTTACATATCTAATAATAGTTTTTATAACAATGTTCAGCCATATTTTATATATAAATATCTATGTATGTTAACATTATTAATATTTAACAAATAACAATATAATATGGTATATTATTTATTTATGCTATTTGTATATATTTATTTACTTACATACTAATAAAGATGTAGCATAGTAGGGACGCTACATCACCCCCCTCCAGACCGTGCTACGGGCGATAATAGTTAGGAAATCGAACCCTACGGCCCGAACGAGTTCTAATTTCAGTATCAGGTTGAATCTGACTTTCTGTTTGTGATGGTTCTGACTGTGAGTGAGTGTATTGTTGTGGTCGAGTGTATATTAATGTGCGGTCAGCGGCGTTTGGTGTTTGTTGCGTGGTGTCTGGGTCATTCATTACATAGGCTGGTTTTACACGGTCTATTGAGACTGTGACCTTTTTTTTGCCCTACTTGCAAGGTGAAAACCTTATCTTCTCGCCGAATAACCTCATGTGGTCCGGTGTACGCTGGTTTCAAGGATCCACCGACAGTACAGTCACGCAAAAATACGTGAGTGCAAGTGGCTAAGTCCTTGAAAACAAACGTTCGCCTACTTACGCTATGGTTGGTAGCAGGCGAAGGCTGTAAGCTACGAACACTACGCAGTCTTGACGTGAATTGTGTCAAGTCAGTAGTACAGTCGTTCTTGGCTTCAAAAAATTCGCCTGGCAAACGTAGTGGCTCGCCGTAGACCAACTCGGCCGAAGACGTTTGTAGGTCTTCTTTAACAGCACTGCGAGTGCCCAACAACACAAGAGGCAAGATCTCGACCCAGTTCGTGCTGCCATGGCAGGCTATGGCCGCTTTAAGCTGCCTATGGAACCTTTCCACAAGACCATTACAAGATGGATGGTACGCAGTTGTACGCCGATGCTGGAATCCAGCAATTTGCGACAGACTCTTGAACAAAGCTGACTCGAACTGCGCCCCACGATCTGTGACTATGTCAGTAGGGCAGCCAAAACGCGAAATCCATCCACTCAAAAGGGCCTTTGCCACGTTCTCCGCAGTAATGTCTGCTAGAGGTATTGCCTCAGGCCAACGCGTGAAGCGATCGACGGCTGTAAGGCAATATCGATATCCCTGCGAGACTGGCAATGGTCCGACCAGGTCAATGTGGACAAATTGAAATCGAGCTGCTGGAAGCTTAAAGGAACCCATGGGTGTTGTAACATGCCGCGTTACCTTAGAACGCTGACACGCCAAGCAAGAGCGTACCCAATTCCTGCAGTCCCTTCGAATTCCAGGCCAAACGTACCTCTCTGAAACCAGCTTTGCCGTAGCATTGGCACCGGGGTGGCTCAAAGAGTGAAGGCTCTCGTAAATTTTTCTTCGGAAGCACTCGGGAACGAATGGCCTCAGGGTGCTATTGCTGTCATCACAAAACAGCTCCAAATTAGCCCCTGGAAGTCGCACCTTTTTAATGTGCAAAGAGCTCGTACCATCTTCAACGAGTTGCTTCAGTTCTGGGTCCGACTGCTGTGCTGTGGCCAACTGCTCGAAATTGACAGGCTGCGCGATTTCTTCGACCCGAGAGAGAGTATCTGCTACCACATTATTCTTACCAGATATGTGGCGGATATCGGTGGTAAACTGTGCAATCAGGTCCAAGTGGCGAAACTGTCTAGGAGAGCAGTTTTCTTTCCGATTGCAAAAGGCAAAAGTTAGCGGCTTGTGGTCTGTATAGATCACAAAGTCGCGCGCCTCGATCATGTGCCGGAAATATTTAACACTCTCGTAGATGGCGAGGAGTTCTCTATCATAGGGTGAGTACTTCTGTTGAGTAGAACTTAGCCTACGAGAGAAAAATGCAAGAGGCTGCCAGGTGTCCCCAGCGAGCTGCTGCAGAACTGACCCAATGGCGTTGTCAGAAGCGTCGGTTACCAGCGCGAGCTTGGCATTGCAATTAGGATGGGCTAACAAGGCGGCCTGACACAGACCTTCTTTGCAAGCCTCAAAAGCCGCAAGCTCCTTATCTGTAATAGCAACCGGATGTGAACCCTTTACCGAACCCGTTAGAAGAGCATTTAATTGCGCCTGGTGTTGTGCTGCACCGGGGATAAACCGCCGGTAAAAGTTCACCATTCCTAGGAACCTTCGTAACTGCCTTACTGTTTTGGGCACCGGGAAACTCTTAATAGCCTCCACCTTAGTTGGAAGAGGAGTGGTACCTGCGGCTGATATATGGTAACCTAGAAATGTGACCTCTGAGGCACCGAAAATACACTTACCAGTATTAATAACTATACCGTACTTCTGGAGCCTTGCAAACAACTGATGAAGGTGGTCTTCGTGAGTCGCCTGGTCTTTGGAAAAGACTAAAAAATCATCCAAATATGAATACGTGAAATCCAGACCTCTGAGCATCTCGTCGACGAAGCGCTGGAACGTCTGTCCGGCGTTACGAAGTCCGAACGTCATGAACGGAAATTCATAAAGACCGAACGGCGTTGTTATAGCGGTCTTCGCGATGTCATCCGGGTGAACAGGGATCTGGTTATAAGCCTTAACCAGGTCAATGGTTGAAAACACGGAGCAACCTGAGAGACTGTGAGAAAAGTCGTGAATGTGTTTTATGGGGTACCTGTCTGGAATGGTTCGCGAGTTAAGCATTCTGTAATCTCCACACGGTCGCCATCCATTCTCCTTTTTAGGGGCGAGGTGAAGTGGTGATGCCCATGGCGATTCCGATGGTCGACAAGTACCATTCTGAAGCATGGCTTCGAATTCTGACTTGGCTATTTTCAGTTTCTCTGGTGCTAATCTACGTGGTGTACATGAAACGGGTGGCCCAGGTGTGGTACGAATATGATGAACAGTATTGTGTGGTGGTGTGCGGTGTATACCAGGAGGTCGCGTAACCTCTGGATATTTGGCTAGTATGTCATGATATACAGAGTTACCAGATATTACCTTCACTGATAAAATATCGTCTTTGATGCGGGCAGGCAAACCTACTGTCGCGAGCATAGTGTTAGAGTCAATTAAGCGTTTGTTACGAACATCTACAATAAGGTTGTAATATGAAAGAAAATCTACACCTATTATTGCCTTCGTAACATCGGCAACAATAAACCGCCAAGTAAAGTCGCGGCGTAAGCCTAGTCTTAGAACTAAGTGAGCATACCCGTAAGTATTAATAACAGTTCCGTTTGCCGCACACAGTTCGTAATTTGTTTTAACACGCCTATCCTTTATCATCGATTTAGGAAACACACACAAGTCACTTCCAGTGTCCACCAAAAATTGCACTTTACTACCTTGATCCGTGACGAATAAGCGACCGGCACCTGGGCAGTCGTCGGCCGCCATTACCGACTGCCTGCGGCGTTTCCCGCGAAGTCGCAGGGCTTCACACACTTATGCGCCTTAGGTCCAAACTGGCTATGGTACCAGCAGATCGGGAACTTCCTGTAGCTGGACTTCGACCTTGTGGAAGCAGAGCGGCCGCGCTGACGATGGTAGGTCGGCTTCTGTCTCGAACGTGACATTCTGTCATTCCTGTCCATCCTCGCAGTTAGCGCTTCAATCTGCTTGGTAAGCATCACGATAGGATCGTTGCTTGCCGAAGGTTTCGCTGGTGATGACGCCGACGCAACATGGGGACTGACTGTGACGATATCTAATATTTTGTCAGCTAGCTCAGATACCTCTTCAAGTGTTGACTTGGTCTGCGATGCGACGATAGCTTGTACGTTGCTGGGAAGTCGACTGGTCCAGAGAGTACGAATGAAGTCGCCTGGAACGCCTGGTCCTGCAAGGTTCGTCAGGTGTCGTAAGAACTGTGACGGCTTCCTGTCACCAAGCTCCTCGGAAGTCAGCAGCTGCTGCACCTGCTTTTCACGAGATGCAGTGAGTCTCTTTATCAGCTCCGTCTTTACACGGGTGTACTTATCCGGTGATTGCGGTTCCTTGATGATGTCTTCCACTAAATCAGCATAGGCCGGGTCAAGACCGGACATCATGAGGTGGTATTTAGTGGATTCTCGCGTAACATTTGCTAATGCAAATTGACTCTCCAGCGATTCGAACCACAGCCATGGTTTCGTTGCATAAAATGGAGGTACTCGCACAGAAACGTGGTTCACAGATTCTTCGCTACCAATGTTTCCACCACCGCTACCGCTGTTCTCCGTCATGGTGTTCTGATAAGGGGGTCACCAATGAAGCGAGTGTGTGCAGGATGAGAGATAAATAATAGGATCCAAATTCACTCACTTTCAAATGTTTATTGGAAGGAAAAATATGAAGGAGAAGTTTACAGGGTAGCACAGTACAAGCGGAAGAAGTGATATGCGATAGAACACAAGCGAATTTAAGGATGAAATAAAAGCAAGCACTAGATTTAGGTACTAGCAATGCGCGCGATCGTAAGCTGCGGATTTTAGCTAAGGCGACATGCGTCTCGCGTCAGATCGTAGTGAGGACTGGAATGCGCCGGCCCGGCCGCTGTCGGCAGGGGCTCGCAGGTAGATGCGCGGGCGCGCGGGCCGAGGCTCTAGGAAATATCTAATACAAATCAAAATATGCTTGTCGCTACGTATGTTAATTTACATATCTAATAATAGTTTTTATAACAATGTTCAGCCATATTTTATATATAAATATCTATGTATGTTAACATTATTAATATTTAACAAATAACAATATAATATGGTATATTATTTATTTATGCTATTTGTATATATTTATTTACTTACATACTAATAAAGATGTAGCATAGTAGGGACGCTACAGGTCCGCTAATATTGTGATAATTGTTTGTGTCCACGCGTGGGCACGACACTGCACCTACACACACACACACACACACACACACACACACACACACACACACGGTCCAAGTGAATCCCCGTAACACCACCTGCAGTTGTCTGTCTGTGTGTTTATTTGTCGGTCTATATAGGTATATATATATATGACTTAGTTAGACTGGTTAGAGCTCCTGACTGCGAAACTTGAGGTCGCGGGTACAAATCGCGCTGAGAGCAGATATTTGTTTGATGAACATGAGTATTTGTACCTAAGTATTGGATGTCCCATGTATTTATGTATATATCTATCTATATAAGTAAATATATCGTTGTCTAGTTACCATAACACAAGCTTTGCTTAGTTTGGGACTAGGTCAATTTGGGTGGAATTGTCCCAGGTATTTATCTTAATATATATATATAAGATCTTTTATGTTTTAGCAAAAAACACAATGTGATTTATCCTAAAACAGAAAAGATCTTATAAATGAACAATTAAATGTCCATCCTTCATAGCCTTATAGAAGAACTGACATATTCAAATATGTCATGTCAGTAAGCACAAAGGTTTCATATATAAATTACGTGTCACGTTGTTTGTCCGCGATGGCCTCCTAAACTACTTAACCGATTTCAATCAAATTTGCACACCGCGTGCAGTTTGATCCAACTTAAGAGATAGGATAGCTTACATCACAATTGGACCCGATAGGTGGCGCTGCGATCGTGTTTCAGGAAATGTTACTTTTTCACCCGGGCGAAGCTGGGCGGGACCGCTAGTTATTAATTATATATGAGTTTCCTCTCGATGTTTGCCTATACCGTAAAGCTCGTGGTGTGGATCGGGCCTGTCGTGGGAAGGCAGGAAGATATACAATATTATTGTTGTTCGTGTTTGCAATACGTGGACGGTAGAGGCATCGATCATCGCAGTGTTGCGCCACCAGCCATTAGGATGCAGTGAGGGGACCACTGCACTCGTATATGTCGCGCGACCTCGCCCGCGCCGCGCAATGCCTCGCCTGGGACTGCCGAGGCCACGGGCTCGACCACACTATAGCTAGCGCCATCCAAGAAGACGCGCCCCACTATCCTCCCCTACAGTTTACAGTGTAAGTGTGCAACCTTCCACTAATGTGTGAGTATTGTCGGTACACACTGATTACCTATGAGTGCACACGCACACTACAATTAATACACTCGGGTCATACTGCCAGCATCGCGCGACCCCCTCGACTAGACATTGGGGGGGCGCGTCTTCGTGGATGGCACTAGGTATGTCCTATCTCAGCGTGCCTGAAGGCAAGCGGCTACCGTTCATACGGCTACCATCATATCATTACTGCCAACTATCAAGCGGAGTTTCTATGCTAGCAGTTTATAGAACAAATTGATCGCATTACTGCCAGCGCAACCATGTATTGTTCTGTAAACCTTAGCGTAGTAATGAACACTACAGAAGCAGTGCCATTACCTGCGATGGGTGTCTCCATCTAATATTGAACGGCCGGTTTGTTTGTCTGTTTGAACGCGCCAATTTCAAGACCTAGTAATCTGATTTGAATTCGTTTTGAATCAGTGCATCTGATAGCCCGTTCATTGAAAAAGCTATATGTAGGTTAGACACCATCATGCTCAGTGGCGTAGCTACAGCTAGGTAACCAGAGGCCCTGGGGCATACAATATACTAGGGCCCCAACTAAACTATTTAAAATCGGATTATACAGATTTGTCGCAGTAGCCATGGTGGCCGAGTGGTTCGAGCAGTTGCCTGCGACACACGATCGCAAGTTCGAATCCCGACTGTACCGATGAGTATTTCTGAACTTAAGTACAGTGATTAGTCACACCACGAGCTTTACGGTGAAGGAAATCATCGAGAGCAAACCTGCATACGTCTGAGAAGACGTTCAAAGGCGTGTGTCGTGCTTGAGTAACGGTGATGGACTCGCCATCTGTCACG
The DNA here is from genome assembly GCA_945859725.1 of Drepana falcataria. Lineage (NCBI taxonomy): Eukaryota > Metazoa > Arthropoda > Insecta > Lepidoptera > Drepanidae > Drepana > Drepana falcataria. The sequence continues at coordinate 144,575 of OX243950.1, read as the reverse complement.
CTGGAACCTAATATACCTCTGGCGGAAAGTGGGTGTGTGGGTATTACCTGTACACCTCTGCCTACCCCTTCGGGGACCCTTGTGGGAAGGCGTGAGGATATATTATATGTTATTATTTTATTATTGTCGTAATCCCGATTCGTCGTAATACAATAATATTAAAAAACAAATACAAATTGTAACTCTTTTTAATGAACAAATTAAAACTACATTGCCATTATTAAAGTCGCATGGAATCTGGTTTCTTTATATGCAGAATGTGGGAGAATTACGCCACTGATCATGCTACTCCCCAGGGGAGCAGGCCAGCTACCAGACCACTAAACAGTATGTCTCAGAAATAGAACAGATGTCTTCTACAAGTTATAGTGTGTTGTGAATATATCCTCATGACGATGCAATAAAATATATAGCTCCAAAGATTATTAAAGCAAAAGTGTATGCAAAAAGAGGCAGAGGAAGGCCACGTTCCAACTACCTGGATCAAATAGATCGGACTCTCAAGGACGGGAACGTTAAGAGTACTCGAAACCGACGAGCATGTATGAAGAGACTGATGAATGTGGACGAAGCGAAAGAGGTATGTAAGTCTAGAGAGGACTGGCGCTCTATACTCTCTGCCTACCGATGATATGATGATTAAAGGGAGTAATGCGATCACCCAGAACCAACTATGGCAAGAAAAGTATAGTTTATTATATAATAAGCTCCCAAAAGACATAGGGGAGATAAAATCTATGTACATATTCAAAAAAATATTAAAACACTACGTTACTCAATATATGTTTTGTCTTGTATATTGTAATAATATATATTCTAACTTAATACATCATACCTGAACTAGGCCACTTCCAGCAAACTGACTTTGTGTCGTATTCCAACAACAAGTCACCGCGTGGCCGGCCTATTTATTTTTCTACCTAATTATGTCAGGTGGACCACCAGGGAACACCATGGTTATCAACACACGCCCACACGGTTAGGCTACATGGAATCGATCGCCGGATGACCACCGGGACATGTGCTGACCTAGCATCCCGTGTGCTCCTAACTGTTTACAGTTAGTTTCTTAGAATAAGATCGCCGGACTAGACCACCGGGAGATATGCTGTGCCAGCATCCTGTGTGCTCCTGGCTGCTTTGAAATTGTATTGTTAGTCTGTAAGCTTCGGTCGTAGAATAAAGTCTTCTAATTAATTTTAATTTGATTTTTAGAAACCACCTTCGTGTCCGTCGTTATTTAATAACCTTGTTATCGTTATGTTATTTGTATTTGTTGCACGCTCATTACACTAAAATGTACTTATATCTCACGCAAGTGAATCCCTACTAATATTATAAATGCGAAAGTAACTCTGTCTGTCTGTTACTTTTTCACGCCTAAACTACTGAACCGATTTAAATAAAATTTGGTACAAAGATAGCCTAGAGCTTGAGGAAGGACATAGGCTTTTTAATGCAAATAAGGGTTGTAAGGGGTTGCAAAAGGGGATGAAAGTTTGTATGGAAGTTACGGCATTTTTTAAGCTAGAAGCTTGAAACTAATTTTTTTGTATTATTATTGTAGTAGTTTGTAAAAAAATTACACTTTATTTAGAAAAAAATAATGCTGCTTATAATTCTAGTTTTTTTTAATTGTTATAGTTTGTATATAATTCTTGTGGGAAATAAATTTCTATAAATGTTCACATAGAAACAAGGTTATATGGGATATTGTCAGAAACTGTTATTGAAAATACAAATATATAAAGCGTAGTTAGATTGCATGCTAATGATGCCATGCTTTATAACTGTAGCAGATTGCATGCTAATGATGCCATGCTTTATAACTGTAGCAGATTGCATGCTAATGATGCCATGCTTTATAACTGTAGCAGATTTTTAAATAAGATAAGAATTTTCTCATATGTTGTATTCTTGTTTATTTGCTTCCATTCATTGATTGGGTCACAATACACATTTGCTTCCATTAATTGGGTCACAATACACATTTAGCAACCGCCCCGTTTGATGAACCACCTGAGAAAATGAATTTCATATGAGAATATTTGTCGTTTATTGTGATGTGCTGTGTTGTGTCCCAATGTCGCCGGCGGGGGGTCGGGCGGCGCGGGCAAAGGCGGCGGGGGGCTAACAAAGGCACATTATGATGTACTCACGCGGACGTCTCCGGAATTGGCCATTCATATAATTGACTGGCGAATGTTTTATGTAATGTCACGTTCCACTTAGGCTTCACACACACACACACACACGTGGCGCTGACAACATCTCAAACAATGCAGGGTGCTTTTGCAATAACCATAAAACCATGTTTCTATGTGAGTATTTACTCCCTTTAATAATGTTGTCATTGTGTTATCTTTGGAGCTATATGTTGTATTGCATCGTCATGAGGATATATTCACAACACACCATAACTTCTAGAAGACAAGTGGTCTATTCTCTGATATCTGCATGTAAATACTTAAATTCGCAAAACGAAGAGATTCGCAAAGCAACTGGCGTGAATGAGGGCGTGATTGTAAAGATGAAGAAAGGCATGTTACGTTGGTTTGGACACATAGAAAGGATGAGTGAAGAAAGATTGACGAAACAGATATACAAAGCAAAAGTGTGTGCAAGAAGAGGCAGAGGAAGGCCACGTTCCAACTACCTGGATCAAATCTAGAAAATAAAAGAAACATTAGCATTAATGAAGAGACTGATGAATGTGGACGAAGAGGTGTTAAAATGTTATGAATGTTAATACTTAAATGCTTTGGGACAATTGCACACAAATTGACCTAGTCCCAAATTAAGCAAAGCTTGTGTTATGGTAACTAGACAACGATATATTTACTTATATAGATAGATATATACATAAATACACAGGACATCCAAGACTAAGGTACAAACACTCGTGTTCATCACACAAATATCTGCCCTCAGCGGGAATCAAACCTGCGACGTGAAGCTTCGTAGTAGAAGTTCCGACCAGACTAGACGGCCGTCGTATAGGTATATAAACGGTACGAGGGAGGCAAGTAACAAGCTACCGTCACCATCGTACGGACGGTGTCGCAAAGGTGACATTTAGGAGCGGTTATTATACGATATTAAAGGGTTGGCACACTTTGACTGCAATTATAGACGTGTCGAGGCCGAGGCGGCTAGCGGCCACAGGGCATGGCGCTAATCATTATATTATTGAATAATTAACTCCAAAGATCGGCTTGACTACATATAAATATACGGTAGGCAGTGCGAGCTACCGCGAGTGCCAACCTACCCGTGTATATCTACTAAGAAAACTGTTGGCAGCAATGGACAGACAACGTACAACCGGTGGTGCACTTACAGATATTAAATGTTGCACTGAGGTATATGCATAATATATATATCCTCACGCCTTCCCACAAGGGTCCCCAAAGGGGTAGGCAGTGGTAATATTTAGTACCCGCACACCCACTTTCCGCCAGAGATCTTTTTTAGGCGCTAACGTGACAGTGAATCCATCGCCGTTACCCAAGCACGTCTATACATACGCCTTTGAATGTCTTCTCAGACGTATGCAGGTTTCCTCTCGATGTTTCTCTTCACCGTAAAGCTCGTGGTGTGACTAATCACTGTACTTAAGGTCAGAAAAACTCGAACTCGGGATGCGAACAACTACTCGAGCCACTCGGCCACAACGGCATTAAGCAATGAAACAAACTATGAATATATATTAGCTAATACGTAAATAATACAGTAATTATTTCTTTAGACATGTATAAAACCTTGATTTAATTAATGATTTAATGATTAATCTTAATATATATAAATTACACGTCGCGTTGTTTGTCCGCGATGGACTCCTAAACTACTTAACCGATTTCAATCAAATTTGCACACCGTTTGCAGTTTGATCCAACTTGAAAGATAGGATAGCTTACATCTCAATTGGACCCGATAGGTGGCGCTGCGATCGTGTTTCAGGAAGTTTAACTTTTCGGGACAGCTAGTTCAATATAATTATTACGGATGTTTACGACCATAGGGCAATTTTTTTGGTCGGAGCCCTTTTTGAGGAGCACTTAAGAATCGTTTAGAAACCGTGTACCCACCACCATCCATCATGTAACCATGTACCCACCACCCATCATATAACCATGTACCCACCACCACCCATCATGTAACCATGTACCCACCACCACCCATCATGTACCGTGTACCCACTACCACCCATCATATTCCATGTACCCACCACCACCCATCATGTACCGTGTACCCACCACCACCCATCATGTACCATGTACACACCACCACCCATCATGTACCGTGTACCCACGGCCACCCATCATGTAACCGTGTACCCATCGCCATCCATCATGTACCGTGTACCCACCACCACCCATCATGTAACCATGTACCCACCACCACCCATCATATACCATGTACCCACCACCACCCATCATGTAACCATGTACCCACCACCACCCATCATGTACCGTGTACCCACCACCACCCATCATGTACCGTGTACCCACCACCACCCATCATGTACCGTGTACCCACCACCACCCATCATGTACCGTGTACCCACCACCACCCATCATGTACCGTGTACCCACCACCACCCATCATGTACCGTGTACTCTTGAAAAAACTTATACAATATCGGAATATGTATAAGTGATGGCCAAGCCAAAATGAATTGCTCCTCTTGCCAACAATTTATATGTAAATTCAATCTTTCTCTACTAATTTATGTAAACTATGAAATGATATAACTCATTCGCCAGACCGTGGCTATTTACATAACGTAATGTTTATATATATATAGGTACATAGTACATAGTGAGTGGATCGCGCGCTTGGGCATAATATTGGCGTGCGAATGTTGAAGTAGGTAAGTATTTAGATATTTTGGATGCCTCATAACTAACTACAAATACAAAGCAACATATCTTTCTAGTAGAAATTAAAATTTTAATATCAATAATTTTTCTTTATCATTAATATTACAGTCCTTTACAGAATATCATGTGCCATTTATAACTTCTTTTTAAAGAAATTCAATTGTTGCTCTGTGTACAGATTATGCGGCTCTGAACACTAAATTATGTTCAGGTAATCCAGCTTCGTGGTACCAAATTGTGTTTGCGTGATCTGGCTTGGCGGGATTACCTCTTGGTTGAGGTTTTGATTTGTAAGACCAATTCGTGTGGATCGTTTTTAATGAGGCGTTAGTATATTAACTGAACTTCACTTTATTATGCGTGAGAAATGAAATGCAGCATTATGCGAATATATTAATTTAATGTTGTGTGTTACAATACAAAAAGCGTGAAGAAGTCAAAATGTGTAATGTCAAAGTAGCATTTGGCGGCAAATTCCAATGTTAAGGGGAAGCCATCTTGTAGGCACAAATTCTGTTAAGGCGACGTCGGTTGGTTCAGTTATGCCTGAACACTCTGATTTTCATAAGGATTGAATATTTTTCTAACTACATCACAAAAGGGAACCATATCATGTCATCACGCCGAGTCCCTCACGGGGTAGGCAGAGGGTATAGAGCGCCAGTTCTCTCTAGACTTCATTCATAATCATAATTATTTATTGCTATTCCAGTTCTATTTATTTATTTATTTCAATAAAAACATAAGTTATCATAAGTTGTATCTACTTACATACCTACTACCTGGATCAAATCGATCGGACGCTCAAGGACGGGAACGTCAAGAGTACTCGAAACAAGAGCATGAATGAAGAGACTGATGAATGTGGACGAAGCGAAAGAGGTATGTAAGAAGAACTGGCGTTTAAATATAAGATTCAGAATAGTTAGAGACATCCACAAATTTGTGCCGTTTATGAGCTACCAAGGAAGCCGCATGCGCAGAAGGAACTAGAGCCAAACTTCTTTATCTTCAACGTAGTCCTTGATTTTATAATATGCTTTTATAATCAGAAGGGGCGGGGCGCTAGTTATATATGTAGGTGACAATGAGGGACTCGGCCGGATGATATTACAGCGAGGTCTCTCACATAAGGTACAGCGATGTACCTTAAACCTTTATTGTGAAGGCAACGTGCGAATACAACAATTTATCCAAGTACAATGTCAGGCTACAACTCGCGCGTTCATACATATTACATACTGCTGCCATTACATACATACATTATTTATAAACAATTGTAATACATTATCTATCACAATTGTAATGCAAGTATTGAATTAGCATAAAGAAATGTACTAACAACGACATTACGCAGAGTAGTGTCGGTCTAGTATACATACATATTTTGACGACCGCCTGGTCTGGTGGTTAGAGCTCCTGACTGCGCAACTTCAGGTCGCGGGTTCGAGTCCCGCTGAGGGCTGATATTTGTGTGATGAACACGAGTATTAGTACCTTAGTCTTGGATGTCCTATGTACATACATACATACATATCATCACGCCAAGTCCCTAGCGAGGTAGGCAGAGAGTATAGAGCGCCAGTTCTCTCTAGAGAAGAAGTTCAGTTCTATCCTATGTAATATGTATTTATGTATATATCTATCTATATAAGTAAATATATCGTTGTGTAGTTACCATAACACAAGCTTTGCTTAATTTGGGACTAGGTCAATTTGAGTGGAATTGTCCCAGGTATTTATCTATATCATCTCGCTGAGTCCCTAACGGGGTTGGCAGAGAGTATAGAGCGCCAGTTCTCTCTAGACTTACATACCTCTTTCGCTTCGTGCACATTCTTCATACATGTTCGTTTGTTCCCGCTCGGCCACCGCGGCTCATAATGGCATCATGTAAAATTCCTATAATGAGGTGTTACAATATGCGATCAAATATTGGCTCGTAGCCTCACGATGATAGCTCAGCAAACACTGGCAGTGAGCGTGACGGTCTGTTTGTGTGCTCAGCCGCCTGGGGTCAGCGCGAGGGTACCTACCTACCTATGTGCTCCTAGTACCTAACTGATAGATCTTACAAATCTTAATATATATAAATTACGTGTCACGTTGTTTGTCCGCGATGGCCTCCTAAACTACTTAACCGATTTCAATCAAATTTGCACACCGCGTGCAGTTTGATCCAACTTGAAAGATAGGATAAATTACATCACAATTTATAGTCGCAATATTATTTTATAAATTGGATGAAATTTGGCACAGAGATAGATTATAAGCTGGATTAAAACAGGGGGTATGTTTCAGAGTACTCGAAACCGGCGAGCATGTATGAAGAGACTGAAGAATGTGGACGAAGCGAAAGAGGTATGAAGTCTAGAGAGAACTGGCTCTCTATACTCTCTGCCTACCCCGTTAGGGACTCGGCGTGATGATATTTTTTATTAAATAAAAAAAATCCAGAATATAAAACTAATTTTTACGTGGGTGCTGCCACGGGGCGTAGCTTAACCTAACATATACACAATACGTGATTACCATACAAAGAATTAGCAGTTGAATATTCAAGTAGGTATCTAGGTATAATATAAATATTATATTTATGCAGTAACGCCTTCCCACTAGGGTCGTTGAAGGGGTTGGCAGAGGTGTGTAGAAGCTCTTTTGGCCGCAGTAATATTTAGGTGCCATGACAGATGGCGAGTCCATCGCCGTTACTCAAGCACGACTATGCATACGCCTTTGAATGTCTTCTCAGACGTATGCAGGTTTCCTCCTGGCTGGAGGCCTAGGTCTCGCCATTGCCCAGTTAAGTAGCAAAAGTTCCCGAAACTCACGCTACGAGAGACAATAAAAAAAGCAGGATTCCTCTCGATGTTTTCCTTCAACGTAAAGCTAATGGCGTGTCTAATCATGTACTTAAGTTCAGACAAACTTACAGTCGCGATATGAATGTGCTGTGTTTGCGTGGCAGGCGACTAGTCCAACCACTGTGCCACCACGGCTATATATAAGGTTGCCTATCGCATGTCCAGCAGTGGGTGCCAGCATGGTCCCCCGGCCGGTGTCCCCCGCGGGCCAAGAGCCTCTCATCCCCCAGTTCTACGCGGGGCGGGAGGTCTTCATCACTGGAGCCACTGGCTTTATGGGAAAGGTAAACTATTCCTCTATTTGAAGACGGGACAGATTGAAGATTTATCGTTAACGATGGTAACTGTAGTTTTCAGTATGTGACGTTCAATAAGTGTTCCCTGTGTCACTTGCGTTGGATATAAGAGTTTTAATTTGTTTGATTTGAGTCAACCCTGTACGATTTGCTGTACGACCTTAGCATAAAGCTGTTACCATCAAACTCCTTATTAGAAGCTTGCGATATTGAGTATTCGTTAGGTCTTGAACAGCACCACCTTAAGCCGAGCTCGGTACTCCACAGAAGCTGCCCTTTAGCTGTGTGTGCGTGTGTGTGTGTGGGGGGGGGGGGATACATGTGTATGGGAATATACATACCCATGGGTCATAAGCATACGCTTATGTGTGTGAGTGTGTGCATGTGTGTGTGTGTGTGTGGCAGGTGCTGGTGGAGCGGCTGCTGAGCACGTGTCCGGGCATCGCGCGGCTGCATGAGGTGTGTGTGTGTGTGTGGCAGGTGCTGGTGGAGCGGCTGCTGAGCACGTGTCCGGGCATCGCGCGGCTGCATGAGGTGTGTGTGTGTGTGTGGCAGGTGCTGGTGGAGCGGCTGCTGAGCACGTGTCCGGGCATCGCGCGGCTGCATGAGGTGTGTGTGTGTGTGTGGCAGGTGCTGGTGGAGCGGCTGCTGAGCACGTGTCCGGGCATCGCGCGGCTGCATGAGGTGTGTGTGTGTGTGTGGCAGGTGCTGGTGGAGCGGCTGCTGAGCACGTGTCCGGGCATCGCGCGGCTGCATGAGGTGTGTGTGTGTGTGTGTGTGTGGCAGGTGCTGGTGGAGCGGCTGCTGAGCACGTGTCCGGGCATCGCGCGGCTGCATGAGGTGTGTGTGTGTGTGTGTGTGGCAGGTGCTGGTGGAGCGGCTGCTGAGCACGTGTCCGGGCATCGCGCGGCTGCATGAGGTGTGTGTGTGTGTGTGTGTGTGGCAGGTGCTGGTGGAGCGGCTGCTGAGCACGTGTCCGGGCATCGCGCGGCTGCATGAGGTGTGTGTGTGTGTGTGTGGCAGGTGCTGGTGGAGCGGCTGCTGAGCACGTGTCCGGGCATCGCGCGGCTGCATGAGGTGTGTGTGTGTGGCAGGTGCTGGTGGAGCGGCTGCTGAGCACGTGTCCGGGCATCGCGCGGCTGCATGAGGTGTGTGTGTGTGTGTGGCAGGTGCTGGTGGAGCGGCTGCTGAGCACGTGTCCGGGCATCGCGCGGCTGCATGAGGTGTGTGTGTGTGTGTGTGTGTGGCAGGTGCTGGTGGAGCGGCTGCTGAGCACGTGTCCGGGTATCGCGCGGCTGCATGAGGTGTGTGTGTGTGTGTGGCAGGTGCTGGTGGAGCGGCTGCTGAGCACGTGTCCGGGCATCGCGCGGCTGCATGAGGTGTGTGTGTGTGTGTGGCAGGTGCTGGTGGAGCGGCTGCTGAGCACGTGTCCGGGCATCGCGCGGCTGCATGAGGTGTGTGTGTGTGTGTGGCAGGTGCTGGTGGAGCGGCTGCTGAGCACGTGTCCGGGCATCGCGCGGCTGCATGAGGTGTGTGTGTGTGTGTGGCAGGTGCTGGTGGAGCGGCTGCTGAGCACGTGTCCGTGCATCGCGCGGCTGCATGAGGTGTGTGTGTGTGTGTGGCAGGTGCTGGTGGAGCGGCTGCTGAGCACGTGTCCGGGCATCGCGCGGCTGCATGAGGTGTGTGTGTGTGTGTGGCAGGTGCTGGTGGAGCGGCTGCTGAGCACGTGTCCGGGCATCGCGCGGCTGCATGAGGTGTGTGTGTGTGTGTGGCAGGTGCTGGTGGAGCGGCTGCTGAGCACGTGTCCGGGCATCGCGCGGCTGCATGAGGTGTGTGTGTGTGTGTGGCAGGTGCTGGTGGAGCGGCTGCTGAGCACGTGTCCGTGCATCGCGCGGCTGCATGAGGTGTGTGTGTGTGTGTGGCAGGTGCTGGTGGAGCGGCTGCTGAGCACGTGTCCGGGCATCGCGCGGCTGCATGAGGTGTGTGTGTGTGTGTGGCAGGTGCTGGTGGAGCGGCTGCTGAGCACGTGTCCGGGCATCGCGCGGCTGCATGAGGTGTGTGTGTGTGTGTGGCAGGTGCTGGTGGAGCGGCTGCTGAGCACGTGTCCGGGCATCGCGCGGCTACATGAGGTGTGTGTGTGTGTGTGGCAGGTGCTGGTGGAGCGGCTGCTGAGCACGTGTCCGGGCATCGCGCGGCTGCATGAGGTGTGTGTGTGTGTGTGGCAGGTGCTGGTGGAGCGGCTGCTGAGCACGTGTCCGGGCATCGCGCGGCTGCATGAGGTGTGTGTGTGTGTGTGGCAGGTGCTGGTGGAGCGGCTGCTGAGCACGTGTCCGGGCATCGCGCGGCTGCATGAGGTGTGTGTGTGTGTGTGGCAGGTGCTGGTGGAGCGGCTGCTGAGCACGTGTCCGGGCATCGCGCGGCTGCATGAGGTGTGTGTGTGTGTGTGGCAGGTGCTGGTGGAGCGGCTGCTGAGCACGTGTCCGGGCATCGCGCGGCTGCATGAGGTGTGTGTGTGTGTGTGGCAGGTGCTGGTGGAGCGGCTGCTGAGCACGTGTCCGGGCATCGCGCGGCTGCATGAGGTGTGTGTGTGTGTGTGGCAGGTGCTGGTGGAGCGGCTGCTGAGCACGTGTCCGGGCATCGCGCGGCTGCATGAGGTGTGTGTGTGTGTGTGGCAGGTGCTGGTGGAGCGGCTGCTGAGCACGTGTCCGGGCATCGCGCGGCTGCATGAGGTGTGTGTGTGTGTGTGGCAGGTGCTGGTGGAGCGGCTGCTGAGCACGTGTCCGGGCATCGCGCGGCTGCATGAGGTGTGTGTGTGTGTGTGGCAGGTGCTGGTGGAGCGGCTGCTGAGCACGTGTCCGGGCATCGCGCGGCTGCATGAGGTGTGTGTGTGTGTGTGGCAGGTGCTGGTGGAGCGGCTGCTGAGCACGTGTCCGGGCATCGCGCGGCTGCATGAGGTGTGTGTGTGTGTGTGGCAGGTGCTGGTGGAGCGGCTGCTGAGCACGTGTCCGGGCATCGCGCGGCTGCATGAGGTGTGTGTGTGTGTGTGGCAGGTGCTGGTGGAGCGGCTGCTGAGCACGTGTCCGGGCATCGCGCGGCTGCATGAGGTGTGTGTGTGTGTGTGGCAGGTGCTGGTGGAGCGGCTGCTGAGCACGTGTCCGGGCATCGCGCGGCTGCACCTGCTGCTGCGCAGCAAGCGCGGCGCGTGCCCGCAGAAGCGGCTGCAGCAGCTGAGGCAGTCGCCGGTGTTCGCCGCGGTGCGCGCGCACTGCCCCGAGCAGCTCGACAAGCTGTGCGCGGTGCCCGGGGACGCGGCGCTGCCCGCCCTGGGGCTGGCGCAGGCCCACGTGGCGCAGCTCAGGGAGGTCAGTCGGTACTGGACACGCCGCCCGCCCTGGGGCTGGCGCAGGCCCACGTGGCGCAGCTCAGGGAGGTCAGTCGGTACTGGACACGCCGCCCGCCCTGGGGCTGGCGCAGGCCCACGTGGCGCAGCTCAGGGAGGTCAGTCGGTACTGGACACGCCGCCCGCCCTGGGGCTGGCGCAGGCCCACGTGGCGCAGCTCAGGGAGGTCAGTCGGTACTGGACACGCCGCCCGCCCTGGGGCTGGCGCAGGCCCACGTGGCGCAGCTCAGGGAGGTCAGTCGGTACTGGACACGCCGCCCGCCCTGGGGCTGGCGCAGGCCCACGTGGCCATGCTTAGAGAGCTGTTCATGTCTATCTGGCGATGGTTGATGGTGTAGACGACAACGGTCTGGCTAGCGTTTTGAAACAATTCCTGGCTGACACAGCATTTCAGTTGGTTTTTAGAAACACAGTTTTTTCTGCAGGTGTCCATAGTGTTTCACTCAGCCGCGACCCTCAAGTTTGACGAGGCCCTGGGCAAAGCCGTGGACCAGAACGTGCGCTCTGTCATCAGGCTGATGGACATTTGCGACCAGCTGCCCAATATTGAGGTTAGTTCGAGAGTTATAATGAATAATCCTTTATGCTTCAAGGGAACACTTTGATCATCACATAAGAAATATAAAATTGCCGTCACCACCGCGTCCAAGAAGAGAAGAGGAGAAAGAAACAGCTCAACAAAGCGTACAGATAGTCTGTCTATGCAGCATTTCTAAAAATACTTCCAACTTAAATTGTAGCCCATTGTTCTGGCATGCTACCATAATTTAAGAGCAGACATTCATCATGGATATCTGTCAACTTAAATCATCACAGGCACAGAGCACACTTGGAGATCACGTGATCAAGAGCGGACCCTACGGACACAGCATCAAACGACATGTTAAGAGAAAGCCCAAAGCTTAGAGTTGGTTGACCATCATCATGGAGATTTCGTACAACAATTTGTTTCATTCCAGGCGTTTGTGCACGTGTCCACCGCGTACAGCAACGCCGAGAAGGGCCTGATCGAGGAGCGTGTGTACCCTGCCCCGGTCCCTCTGGAGAGGCTGCTGGCCCTCGCTGATGCTGCGCCAGAGCATCTGTTGGCACAGATCACTAATCAGTAAGAGGCTGTTTATACAGGTACAAAAGTAGAGAGGCTTAGATCACATATGTAGTTTTACTCCCATATCTTGTTCCGCCAACGTGAAAGATGGCGAGCCTGTCGCCGTGTCTTAGGCAAGACTTAAAATTACTTCTCAAACGTATGAGGATCCTCAATATATTTAATCTACACCATCATTTTGCTTTGGCAAATAACTGTTTAGCTTAAATTCATTGAAAGGTTCGAGGCAGTCTTAGCTTTGCAGGTTCCTAAAACAGCTCAATATAACGTGATGTTCCCCCACCCCCTGCCCCCAGGTACATCTTCCCGAAGCCCAACACGTACACCTTCACGAAGGCCATGGCTGAAGTTGCGGTCGAGGAGCATAATACCAGGACATACCCGGTGGCTATCTTCCGCCCTACCATAGGTGAGATATGTGACATAAACATCGGTTATTAAGGGTTCTTTTTTTAAATCATGGTGGCATTATTATACATCTGTTTTCAAGGGTTTTGATGTGAAACATCTATAGCCGCACGTAAAACCGTAAAAATTTCTGGCGTGGCGACGCATGCCGTGGCGACGCGTTCCTACTTACTTCGATACTTCAGTTACCATCGACCAATTGTCACAGTAATACCGTCCTCAGAGGAAACATCGAATATAACTATTACCGAAGTCACTGATTAAACGAATTAAGTAGTCACAATTTGAAATAAATTAGTAAATTTTTGTATTTAATGAAAATAAATGTTTATTCAATAAATAGTCATCGTTATCTGGAAAAAAAACGTAATATTTTATTTTATCATTATGACATATTTATTTCCTATCACAATCTCTTTGCTGCATATTACTTTTACAAAATAATGTCGATGTTTCACATCTGCCAGGCGTCCCGTGACGGCTCACATTTTTTTTTAATCATTGTGCCATGACGTCTACATCTGTATTTAAGGATTTTTGGAGTTTACTCCTTAAGAATCGATTTTCATATATAAGGCGCCCGGTATGAGAAAAATATGAGAGGTAAAATCTACTGATGAATGACCTCGTTACGTTTTTGGTGCGCACCTATGGTGCGCAACTTTCTAATTTGGTTGTGAGCACAGAACAAATAAAACATAGAATCCTAAAGTAGGCGTGGCACGCATGCCAACGATAAGACTGCAGTGCTCAACCGCGCTCAGTACGCCGCCGCCGCTTGTGTGTGACAGTTGTACAATCCGCTTTCAATAACTTTGAAAAACAAGTGCAGATATGCCGTATTGCTCCATTCTTGAGTGCAGGAATGCTAGCCGGACAAAAATCTAGCTAATAGTGGCATTTCCTATCATCGGGAAGTGTTATTTAATTAAATTTTATTTTATTACGTTAATTTTGTTTTATGTCCAAATTTTTTTTAATTGTACAATACAAAAATCAATCTTATGTAAGGGCAATAAGATCGAATTTTATCTGTAATAATAGTTAAAGAACTTTCTAGAAAATTGCATCAGTTTCGCGCTACTCAACCAGTGCGAGGGTGTAGTCAATAAAGTATCGATATCGATAATCCGATTTTTACTATAGTTTTACTACTTATTTATCAACATTCCTAATGAAATATTTGTGCACATCTGAAATTGACTATTGTGAAAAGTTTAATGTAAAATATTTCGCCGATTAGTTATGATAAATGTATATAAAATTAATAAATATATATTTATATATGTATATTATTTTCATTAATTTGTTAATTTACCCTTTCATATGGTATTAATCTTATTTTCAGTTGGATAAACTCTTTTTGCGTATGTTTAGACAATCGTACTTAAGGAGTAAACTCCAGTCGTGCGTCGGAGCTGACACACACAATTTTTTTTTTTATATCATTATGGCATGACAAATACATCTGTTTTTAAGGGATTTTTTTAAATCATGGTGGCAAGACAAGACATACATCTGTTTTAAGAGTTTTTTTTTTAAATCATGGTGGCAATACAGCTACATGAACGTCATGGCCTCGTCTTAAAGCTTTCTGGTCTTGTTGGGCAAATGTAGAGTAGTCTAATGTAGTAGTTATCTGCTAAGTCTGCTTTGTCCGCGCTATCGTAAACCCATTATTCTAAATATATCTCATCAAAAGCATTTGATCAGATGAGCACGATGGTAAGCAATTACCATAGTTCTTTTTAAAACCCACTAATACCCACACACCCACTTTCCGCCAGAGATATATTTAAGGTGCCAACGAGACAGATGGCGAGTCCATCGCCGTTACTCAAGCACGACTATAGATACGCCTTTGAATGTCTTCTCAGACGTATGCAGGACTTCCTCTCGATGTTTTCCTTCACCGTAAAGCTCGTGGTGTGTGGTGTGGTACTTAAGTTCAGAAAACTCATTGCTATAGTCGGGATTCGAACTTGCAATCTTTGTGTCACAGTCAACTGATCGAACCACTCGGCCACCACGGCTCACCATTTTAAATATATGGATTGTGATATCTGAAATAAATTAATTTTAATTATTATTGTCCACAGTGATCTCCGCCCAGCAGCACCCGTTCCCCGGCTGGGTCGAGAACCTGAACGGGCCGAGCGGCGTGGTGGTGGGCGCGGGCAAGGGGCTGCTGCACGTGTTCTGCTGCAAGGACGAGGCCAAGGCCGACCTGCTGCCGGTGGACATTGCCATCGACACGCTGCTGGCGGTGGCTTGGCAGACGGCGGTGGATCGGTGAGCTGGCTATGAGTATACTAACATAGTACACGCGCGATTATCACTCTAGTGCCATCGACCTACTGTGACCTAACAGGAGAAGGAATGAGAGGTTCTCCGCCCTGCCAGCGCAGCCTCTCCGAGTGGAATTTTAACTTACTATAGATAGTGCCAACCACGAAAATGCGCCCCACTATCCTCCCCTATACTTTAGATGTGTAAATGTGTGAGTATTGTCAGTACACACAGATTACCTATGAGTGCACACACACACTACAATTAATACACTCGGGTCATACTGCCCGCATGCCGCGACCCCCCCACTAGACATTGGTGGGGCGCTTCGTGAATGGCACTATCAATACCTAGAAGCAATTTAGCTGCGATCTACTTAAAGGTAGTGCAGGTATTACCCCAACCTGCTGTCTCTTCAGGTGCTCATTTAGCACCATATGAAGATCACGTGTAGGCTATCGAGGGTCAAACCTTTAGACCTATAGACCCGAATAGCATCCGCCTAGTTTAACAGATTTATACTAGAGTTGAAGTGTGTGCGTGTGTGCGTGTGTGCGTGGGGGCCCTAAGCCAGCCAGACGTGTACTAAGCCCCAGCGTCCGCAGGTCCCCCGAGGTGGCGGTGTACAACTGCAGCACGGGCGAGAACCCCACTACGTGGCGGCAGTTCGAGCGCGCGCTGCGGCGCCACGTGCGCGCCCACCCGCTGGACGGCGCGCTCTGGTACCCGTGCGGCTCCTCCGTGCAGAGCAGGTACGGATGAACGTCCCCAGCTGGGTACTGCAGACATTCAAAAAGCTTCTTGAGTTTAGCTTTCGTCCCTACAACGTTTCCTAATAGAGATCTGAGAACCCTATCCAAAAGCAGCGATAAGGCTTCTTCAAGGCACCTTTCTTCAACAAGTTTAAAGTTTTTTTAAACCACAAAGTTGGTAAACAAGCATGACGGCCGCCTATGGACGCTTGCAACACCAGGGGTATAGCTCGCGCGCTGCCATCCTGTGCGACTTTTCACACTCTTCTTAAAGAACTCCATGCTGCACTCTCTAAACCAAACCTCAACGGCGAGTACCAATTAGTTTTTCTGTCACGTTGGCACCTAATATACCTCTGGCGGAAAGTGGGTATTACCTATACATCTCTGCCTACCTCTTCGGAGACCTTTGAGGGGAAGGATATTGTTACGACGGAAGGTTCTAGAGGTCTTGCCGTGTGAAAGCCAAACAACAACACTTAGCCGGAAATATAGACAAAAGGAGGCAATTAAGAAAGGACGTAAACAAGTTGTTTTCGTCGCCCGGCCATTGTTCTGCGGATGCATTCACACGGCAATTCTACGGAAGTCTTAATGGCGGTCTAGAGCCTTCCACCGATATCTAGTATATCGTGCCGGTGCCATATATAAGGCGGTACCCGATGGGCACAGTTAGTCAGTCAGAGTCAGTTAGTTTAGTTAGTGAGTCAGTTAGTTAGTGAGTTGAGTTCAGTGCGAGTGATCACAAGTGTTCTATCGGTGACTATAGTGAGTGTTACAGTGTTAGTGAAGTGTTTCAGTGTCTAGTGTTTACTGTGTTCTACTGTTACTGTGTTGTAGTGTACACAGAGTAGAAGTGTTTCAGTACCTAGGGTTTACTGTGTTTTACTAATAGGTACTATGTTGTAGTGATCAGTGTTATAGTGAATAGAATTGTAGTGATAGTGTTCGGATTTATCGTACAAGTTTCCGGAATTATTCTGTGTATAGAATAAAGTTAAGTGTAACCACCGGCTATCATTAAATTATCCCGAACCCCAGCTCGTAACAATATA
This sequence comes from Drepana falcataria, assembly GCA_945859725.1. NCBI lineage: Eukaryota > Metazoa > Arthropoda > Insecta > Lepidoptera > Drepanidae > Drepana > Drepana falcataria. The sequence continues at coordinate 127,520 of OX243950.1, read as the reverse complement.
ACAAATAAAACTCCTTTGAAACCGCGAAGAGGTAGACTTGTTTGTTTCCAAGATTATCCGTCGAAGGTGAGAGGTGCGGTGGTAGAGAGCAGGATGGTCGTTGGCCGACACCAAACAGCCTTCAAAATATGTACAGTTGCTAATGCATGCAAGAGCGCGCTGCACACCCAGTTGCAAGCTAATTACACACCTCCTCGATGACATCGAGTGTATCAATCCGTCCGTGGCACGCCGCCAACTGGGTCACCCGATTGGCACGTGCTTCACTTGTTAACATCGTTGAGGCCTTATGAGGGATTGTGAATTGCTTGCAACCTTCCCTGATGTCTGGCTGGTAGTGTATCGCAGTTGCTGAGCACTGGTTGGTGGGAGGCTTTGTGTGTTGTCAGGCTGAGGAGCTCTTCGAAATGAATGTTTGTCAGTACCTACGTCCTTTACGTCCAGTAAACGGCTGAACCGATTTTAATGACATTTCTTGTTTCAATGACAATGTGTTTCGTCAGGTGGATTCGAGAATTGCTACTTTATATGTACATATCGTCACGCCGAGTCCCTAACGGGGTAGGCAGAGAGTATAGCGCGCCAGTTCTATCAAGACTAACATATCTCTTACGCTTCATCCACATTCATCAGTCTCTTCATACATGCTCGTCGGTTTCGAGTTCTCCTGACGAGAACATCGAAAGTCCTTGAGCGTCCGATTTGATCCAGGTAGTTGGAACGTAATCTTTATAATAATAATAATAATATTATTAACAACAACGTAATCATGTCTGCATCTCAAAATGGCTGTAAGAATGGGTCTCGTGGTACTAAGGAGCTGCTCCTTATTGATATGACCATTAGCCAACAGGTTCGTCGTCCCGTAAGAATCTGTCGACGAGCTGGCTTGATTATAAGAAGGCATACGGTACCACATACATGGCTTATGAGGGTATTAGAATTATATAAAGTAAACTCAACCCTCCGCATCTTTCTAAAGTCAGTTATGGGGCAATGGAAGACGGTCCTACATTACCCTAGAGGTCGGCAGATTCCAGGGACCGATGAACCAATAAGGATTGAGCGTGGTATATTCCAGGGCGATAGCTTGAGCCCACTTTGGTTTTGTTTGGCATTAAACCCTCTGAGCACTTCATTGGAAAGTTCAGGGCTCGGTTACCAGTTGAGGAGAGGGGGTCAGGTTATCTCTCACCTCCTTTACATGGATGATCTGAAACTGTTTGCTCCTAGCGAATTGCAACTAACAGAACTACTAAATGTAACCCAAAACTTTAGTAATTCTATTAGGATGGAATTTGGTATTGACAAATGTGCTGTCATGCATGTCAAAAGAGGAAATATTGTGGAATCTGTTGGAATTCAACTCTCGGATTCCATAAATATTAGATCCCTCACCCCAACTGAGAACTATAAGTACTTGGGTATGTCGGAGGCGTTAGGCATTCACGAAGCTGTCATGAAGAAATCACTACTGGACCGATTCTATGGCTGGCTCACAAAAGTACTAAAGAGCCTACTGACTGGTGGTAATAAGGTACGCGCCTATAATGGATGGGTCATGCCGGTGTTAATGTACTCCTTTGGCGTACTAAAGTGGACTCAGAGGGAATTGGAAATTACAGATAGAACAGTTCGTACATTGCTCACCTCATATCGAATGCATCACCCACGGTCATCGGTAATGAGGCTATACATCCCTAGAAAATGTGGGGGTCGAGGCTTCTTGAATGCCAAAACCCTCCACAATTGCGAAGTATACAAGCTCAGAGAGTATTTTCGCTCTACCGAAGTGGGTATGCATCGAGATGTGGTGGCAGTGGACAAAGGACTAACCGCGCTCTCCTTAGCGAAAGAGAACTGGCGTAAACCTGTGGTACTCACTACCAATGATCGCAGGGAGATATGGCAAAGCAAGGAGCTCCATGGTCGCTTTTACCGGGCCCTACATGACCCTGATGTAGACCTTGAAGCATCTCTGGCTTGGCTACGCTTTGGTGATCTCTTCGGGGAAACCGAAGGCTTTGTCTGTGCAATTATGGATGAAGTTATGATGACGAACAACTATCGAAAATATATTTTAAGAGACGGCACGGTTGACATCTGTCGGGCATGCCACCGCCCGGGTGAATCTCTGAGACATATTATCTCTGGTTGTTCTCATCTAGCTAACGGTGAGTACTTACACAGACACAACCAAGTGGCCAAGATCATACACCAACAACTTGCTTTGAAGTATAACCTTGTGGACTCGGAGGTGCCGTACTACAAGTATTCGCCCGACCCAGTTCTAGAAAGTGGTCATGTCACGTTGTACTGGGATCGATCTATCATCACGGATAGGTGTACAACCGCTAATAAGCCGGATATAGTGGTGATAGATCGATTAGAGCGCCGCACAATGATTGTGGATATTACTGTCCCGCATGATTGGAATCTCGTGAAAGCGGAAAAAGACAAACAAATAAAATATTTGGACTTGGCTCACGAGATTGTCAGCATGTGGGATGTGGACTCTGCAATAATTGTGCCGATAGTAATAATGGCCAATGGCCTAATGGCAAAGAGCCTCGACCAATACCTCAAGAGGCTCTCGTTAGACGGTTGGATCAAGTGCCTGATGCAGAAAGCAGTACTGCTCGAAACGGCACGTATTGTGAGGAGATTTCTTTCTCTGGGACCCTAGTCACCGGTACCTTGGACCCTGATCCCGATACCGGTGGGCCCCTATATTTTATATTTTTAAATATGTTTTTTATATATATTTTTAGCAATCAGAAGTGAAGAACAATTAAAATTAATTTTATTCATTACAAAGTTCTGTACTTCAGAGAACAATCTAAAACTAAATTCACATTAATATTTACAGACGAATTTAAACGACTTTTACATATTTCAAATCGATCGTTGAAAACAATTCAATAATTAAACAATTAAAATTAATTTTATTCATTACAAAGTTCTGTACTTCAGAGAACAATCTAAAACTAAATTCACATTAATATTTACAGACGAATTTAAACGACTTTTACATATTTCAAATCGATCGTTGAAAACAATTCAATAACAACTCTAGAACAACCGTTAACTTTCAAATCAGAATTATTAGAACAAAATACACAACAAAACAATAACATGGAACGGACTCACAATACGTGGTATCGAAACCAACCACCTTTCCCGTTGATGTCTGAGCAGCGAATGAGCCCGATACTCACTGACACCGGCTTTTATAGAAAGTTGGTGGGGATCGATTCCACCCATAGTGATTTATGCTTATAATATATATATTTAAAAATGTAATATATGAGATTTATTTCAAATAAAGAATAATAATATATCCTCACGCCTTCCCGCAACACAAAGGTCCCCAAATGGGCCGAGGTGTACAGGTAGTACCCACACAACCAATTTCCGCCAGAAATATATCTTTATATATAACATTTAATTACGTGTATAAACACCCTCCCTTCGCCTGAAATATACTAAGGTGTCAACGTGGCAGGTGACGAGTCCATCGCCGTTTCTCAAGCACGACTTCTCGTTCTCGACAAGTTCTTCTCATGTTGTGACAATCACTGTATTAATGTCAGTAATAAAAATAATAATAAACAAATGAAATATTTGGACTTGGCTCTCGAGATTGTCAGCATGTGGGATGTGGACTCTGCAATCATTGTGCCGATAGTAATAACGGCCAATGGCCTAATGGCAAAGAGCCTCGACCAACACCTCAAGAGGCTCTCGTTAGACGGTTGGATCAAGTGCCTGATGCAGAAAGCAGTACAGCGTGCCGTTTCGAGAACGGCACGCAGTGAGAGGAGATTTCTTTCTCTGGGACCCTAACCACCGGTACCTTGGACCCTGATCCCGATACCGGTGGGCTCCTATATTTGAAATAAAGAATAATAATAATATAATTTATTCAGTAACAACGTTTGACATAAATTTTAACTATTGACCAGAGTCTCCTTTTAAGCATGAAATGCCTTTCTTAATTACTAAAAACTGATCACAACAGACCGGGTTTTATTTTTCTCTTTATTTAAGAAGTTTCGTCGCACAGCGACTGTCACTCCGTGAGGACACCTGAATGTAAGCGTTATTAAAATCTATGCTTATATAATTTCAATTAACCTCTTATTTCATCAGGATACTGTTACACAGGCCCACATCTAGGCTACCGAGGTTCAAACCTGGATCTTGCATTTGCACCTACGGCTCTAAGTTAATGACTGTGCAATTTCCAGCTTCGCGTACAAGACACTCGAGCTGGCCTTCCAGACCATCCCCCTGCACCTCGCCGAGTACGGGGCGAGGCTGGTGGGCATCAAGACCAGGTAACACCAGGACTGGGAGACTAAAGGTGGACTGAGTTAGCATTTGGTTAAGATGGCGTCAACTACGTGATGTATTAAGATGCAAATTGCCGATTTCAAAAATTCTTTCATCATTAGAAAGCTACATTCAACCTGATGACAGGCTATATTTTCATTTATAAAAATCTTATGTCCACCCGTGCGAAGCCGGGACAGGCCGCTAGTACTATATATAAATGTGATGGTCTGTGACAATGTTTGTTAACTATTCACGCCGGAGCGGGTGAACGCAATTGGATGAAGTTACGCACAGAGAAAATGCTTTATTAGGGAACGAAGACTACGCGTGTGTAGCAGTGTTTGGGCCACTTGCTGCCTAGTGTATCAGTATGGACTGTAAGGGAGGTCATAATGTGGTATATACTACAAAAACTTTTATTTATGAACCAAAAACTAAAAATCCTTTAAAAGATATAATATAATAACTAAAATATATTATTAAAAGGAGTCCCTTTAGACAAGGTTCCGAAGATACTGGCAGCGTTCCCCCTTTGAATAGCTACACTAATTGTTTGTCCATGGTAGCTGCCTTCTATCTCCTACCTTCGGTCTCCTGTGATGTCGACCAACCTTTTGATATTTCTTTAAAAAGCCTCATAGCGCTAGGACCCCACGGACCGAGGGTCTCGACAATGGGACAAAATCATATTCGGTATTATGTTTCAGAATGAACCTAATAACAGTGAGTCAGCGGCTAGCCTCAATGAGCTCTGTCCTGCGCTTCTTCTCTCTGCGCGAGTGGGGCTTCGCCACAGACAACGTGCGCCGCCTGAGGGCGCGCCTGTCGCCCGCGGACTCGCTCGTCTACAACCTGGACCCCAACACTATCGAGTGAGTCTCTTGCGGACCACAGACCCCACGACAAACATCTGTCGCCCAAAGGACAGAGTGCTACTTGACAGAAGTATTTAGGAACAATATTTTTTTATTTATTTATTACAACAGCCTACGTCTATTTTTTACAAGCTATGCCGCAATGCAATAGAGCAGTATTTTGTCTTAGAAGATTTCACATTATATCTTGTTTTCTATATCATCGTCATCATCATAATTCATATGTCATACGTCAGAAGTCAAATGTCAAACGTAAAATATGAATATGACAGCACGCGACAACCCTATCGCTACCAATCGAGCCTTGTCTAACCCGTGCCGTGAGGAAGGATGCCAACAAGACTGGCGGCATTGCCATTTTGGCAATGCTGATTTGCTGAGCTACCAACCCTCTGGAGGCTCCAAAAAATTCTCCAGACTGCGTTATAAAAAATATTAAGCGCATCCGGTCCCCACGTGCATAGAATTTCAACTCCACAATATGGCCATGACGCTAATAAATTGCTTTAAGTCGTCATCCATATATGTGAATGTGAGCTCGTGTGTCCAGTTGGGAGGAGCAACTGAAGAACTTCGTGATCGGCACCCGGCGATACCTGCTGCAGGAGAAGGACCAGGACTTGGAGGAGGCCAGGAGGCACATGCGCCGGTGAGGATTGCCACACCACTTGAAAGGGCCCGGGAGGGCCGTCGAAAGATGCTTTCCTTTACACTGAGTTGAATGCAACTTTTTTTTTGTACCACACGGGTGGCAAACAAGCATGCAGTCCGCCTGGTAGTAAGCGGTTACCGCCACCTATGGACGCTTGCAACACCAGCGGTATCGCTAGCGCGCTGCCGTAGAGTGTTGAATGAAGTAAATAAACTATCGATGTTTTTCTAGTATGTATTTCTTGCACAACGGGCTGATATTCTTCGTGCTGATGCTGCTGCTCCGCGCGGCGCTCCACAACCCGCTGGTCCGCACGCTGGTGTACGGGACCATGCGGCTGCTCTTCACCATCTTTCATTCGGCCTATTCGAGAATATCACCCGCGTTTATGAAGCAATGACGTTTGATTTAAGTAAGGCGCTGTCTACGGTAAAGAGTTTATGCTACAGTTAACATTAAAAACAACTAGCTTTATGGTCATTTGAAAAAAAGTGTTTATAATAAAGATTTATATATTTTTAATATACGTAGTAATGTATGTTCTGACGCGAGGGCGAACAAGTTAGAACGTCTGCAGACGTTGTTTTAGTATTTGCTCAAGCAATCGATACGTTTTCATAAGTTAACTAAATATAGTTTTTAGTTTACGATTATAATTGCGTATTTGATTTAAATTTTCGTTCTTGAAATCGGACCCGGATCTACGATTTATCGAACTCGCGCAGACCTGATAGTGGCGCCCTCACTCGGTACGTGTTCAAGGAAAACATGGCGTTTTAAAAACAAATTTAATATTTTGATCTATGGATGGAGGTCGATAAGTTCGCGCCATGCCTAGATCCGGGCTCCTAGTAACAGGTTTAAAACGCAATAATTTATTGTCAGTAGCCAATAACAATAAGATATTTATAGGTTATTTTGGTGCAAGTGGCAGTAGGTTCTAAGTAGGTAATGGTTTGAGGTAGATTAATAGAAGATATGTGTAGAAATAAGTAAAATAGAGCCAGTGGCGTAGCTACCGGAGTGCTAGACGGGACCATATGATACCATAGACAATAGTAATAATAAATAAAACTGACGCGTACCATAATATAATAGTCCAGAACTCTATGCACTTCACTTCTTCCTTTTTAATTATTTTCATCCCTAATAATAAACACAAACATTATTTGTTACTATTACTTATTATTACTAATGTCTATGGTATCCATAACAGCAATCCATACTCTTTAGTATCCGATCCCATAGCCAGTGCCGGGTTATCCATGTAGCAATAGTAGCAAATGCTAATACCTTAGAAATTATCTATTTGTATCAAAGTGTTATTTTTTATATTTAATACCCTAAACTAGATAACTTAATACAATCCAAGGGCCCCTTAATAAAATTGCCTTGGGCCCGCGCTGCCTTAATCCGGCACTCTCCTAGCCTATATCAAAATTATTGGGCTTTTTTTTTATACCACTTGGGTGGCAAACAAGCATGCGGTCTGCCTGATGGTAAGTGGTTACCGCCGCCTATGGACGCTTGCAACACCAGGGGTATCACTCGCGCGTTGCCGACCCTGCAGGAATCTTTTCACACCCTTCTTGAAGAACTCCATACTGTACTCTCCAGGGAAAACCTCAACGGGGAGCTCATTCCACAGCCTGAGCGTTCGTGGAAGAAAACTCCTTTGGAAGCGCACAGTGCGAGATCTTTGTGGTTCCAAGGTATGGGGATGAATTCCCCGTCGATGGCGAGAGGTGCGGTGGTAGAAGGTGGAAGTGGGCATCATGTCGAACAATTCTGCTGAACACTCCCCGTTATACAAGCGGTAGAACACACACAGGGAGGCAAAGTCTCTCCTCAGACTAGTGATTCCAAGCCGCTTGTGAGCAAAGGATCATCGACAATTCTAGCGGCGCGTTTCTGAACCGCGTCAAAAGGCCCTAGCTGGTATCCAGGGGCTCCAGCCCACAGGTGGCAGCAGTACTCCATATGTGGCCGAACTTGCGACTTATAAAGTTGCAGCCTTTGTGAAGATGTGAAGTACTGCTTAGCTCTGTTGAGCACACCGAGCTTCCTCGACGCCAGCTTAGCCTTGTCCTCTAAATGACCACGGAACTGAACGTCGCTAGAAATATTGACCCCAAGGATCCTAATGCTCTCCGAGATGTTCAGGGGAGTGTTCTGGAATTGTGGAGCCACAGCGAATGGAGTTTTTTTAGCGGTGAACGCGCACACTTGTGTCTTAGTGGGGTTCAAGTGGACTAGGTTTAGTCGACCCCAATCGGAGACACTGCGAAGTGTACTCTCGATTTCAGACAAAAGTCGTTCGCGACTTTCCTCCACAGTGGAACGAGGGAGATTAGCACGGCCCGTGTAGTGGGTCTGATCTATCGCCCTTTTTGGGCACTGGGTGCACGTGGGCGGTCTTCCACGAAGTTGGGACTTTTTGGGTGGAGTAGGAAAGCGCGAATAGGCGCGTCAAAACAGGACACAATTCAGGAGCACACTGCTTAAGCACCACTGCCGGAATACCGTCTGGCCCGCTCGACTTATGGACGTCCAGAGACAGCATCTCCCGCCGTTGGGTTATGCTTATCTCCGGCATAGAGTTCTCACACCGCAGGATAGTAGGCGGTGTGGCGCCTCCGTCATCCATAGTCGAGTTCGAGGCAAAGAGAGAGCCCAATAGATCCGCTTTCTCTTTGGCACTGTGGGCCAAGTTACCATCCGGCTTACGGAGTGGTGGCAGGGACGACTGGCAAAAGTTTCCCACATCAGCCTTGGCAAGGGACCAAAAAGCACGCGTTAAGCGTTTAGTCTGGATTAGCGATCTGAATCAGTGACGGTGACGGAAGTTGGTCCAAATATTATGTTTTTATTTACTGTACTGTATTTTTATATAAACTGTGTAGAGTTTAAGGTGACCTCCATGGTTTTGTGATAGTAAATGTTTTATAACAACCATTTGTTTAGTCTCTTGTTTACCCCATTGACTGTTCCAGGACTCATTCAGGCAATACACGTTGTCTCATGACAAGAAATGAGATGACTACAGGCGCAGTGAGAGCCGTGGTGGCCGAGTGGTTCGAGCAGTTGCCTGCGACGCAAAGGTCGCAAGTTCGAATCCCGACTGTACCAATGAGTTTTTCTGAACTTAAGTACAGTGATTAGTCACACCACGAGCTTTACGGTGAAGGAAAACATCGAGAGGAAACCTGCATACGTCTGAGAAGAAATTCAAAGGCGTATGTATAGTCGTGCTTGAGTAACGGCGATGGACTCGCCATCTGTCACGTTGGCACCTAATATACCTCTGGCGGAAAGTGGGTGTGTGGGTGTTTCCTATACACCTCTGCATTCCCCTTCGGGGACCCTTGTGGGAAGGCGTGAGGATATATTATATATATATATTATTATTAGCATTGTCTACTTACCGCCAGAGTTGCAAACTAAATAGATAGAGAAAAAATAGATTGTACAATGTTTATTTTTAATCGTTGCATGCACACAGACAATAAAAAATAGCAAACTACAATCTGCCTCCCAAAAACGTTATTTAAATTATAATAATTTCGAACTAAAGGGCAATGCTGGGCTTATAACTATGTTAGAAATAATCTAGAGTACGTGTGAGTTGCAGCACATGGCAAAGGGCCAAAGCTTAGTGTGTGCAATACACAATACTATTACTAACGGCACACTTTTTAAGTTTTATATATGAAAACAGTAGATAAATAAAACAACGCAATCCTCTTTATAACTTGTGTTAGGATAGAAGGTTTTAATACATATTAGGTCTCATTTATAATAATAATGATCTCAGATAAAATCTCTGATAAACAAGCTCCGTGGACTAAACACACAAATAAACATGAATTAGTAACCAACACTAGGCGGTACGATATCAGATTTTAGCCTGTTTCAAACTAAACAAGCAGAAATATTGTAACCACGAATGTCAAATCGAATAATATCTCGAATGTCAAATGTCAGAAAAATAAAAACTAAAGTTGTGTGGATCGGTTTCGTGAGAATGGAATTTTCATTTTTCAACTAGAAAAATGTTCAATAAAGTGTTCCAACGTGCTTTGAAATTCAGGATAAAAAAGAATTATCCGACGAATATTTATGATTTATCGCGTGGTTCGGCCATAGCGGTGCGCAGGCCGTACAGCGATGAGGTACGCCGGGCTCAGGGACAGAGTGTCGCGGCACCGGGGCCTACGATATTTGACAAGATCATATCAAAGGAAATAAAAGCCGATATCATCTACGAAGATGACCTGTGCTTGGCCTTCAACGACGTGTCCCCTCAGGCGCCAGTTCACTTCCTGGTGATCCCCAAGCGCAGGATACCTCGACTGCAGGACGCGGAGGCCAACGATATGGAGGTATGTGCAGGCCTTATAGAGGCTGCTTTTATAGGTAATGAGCCAGTAATATAAGTAATCGGTGGGCATGTCTGATGAATAGTAGATGAAGGGAAAGATAATAGGTCAGTCTACTCAATATTAATGGTCTGTTGAGTAAGCATATTCAATTAAAGTGAAACAATTCATTTGTCTCACAAAGCAATTCAATAATGTGCTCACCAATGATGGCAGATACCATATCTTATATGCAATTACAAAACATAGCCTATCTTGCAATGTTTGCCGCATGGGGTATGAACAGTCCCTCTTTGCAAGACCATGAGTACTGGAAACCTTACCCACTGCAGGTACACACTCTTTAGTCTTTAGAAACAAAGATAGAAGCTTGGAAAACAAGCCAAATAAATTACTTCTATAAGGTAGTGACTGAAAAAATACATAATATGGGTCAGTACACACTCATTGAAAGTCCTATTATATGAAATATTATACTACAATTTACATCAAAAGATCGTCCAACAGATAAATGCTATGACAGGCATCTTTGCCTTAAGGGCTGGGGTCTGGTAGGTGTCTCCAATGGAACTCTTTCCATTGGCCTCTGTCCAGTACAATCTATTTAACCACCCTATATGCTATGGCAGACAAGTCTGAACAGATTTTTATATGTATTGCTCTTCCATTTCCCCTCTACTTGCACTTCTAAGATATGCCTCGAGAAGCTGCCATGTTGTGTGAAGGGAGCCTATCACCTATCTTTTTCTATTATCAACTGTCTGGACTATCATTAATTATATTCTGCTATTGCCTTGGAACATAGGTTGGTGGCAGCATGCATGATAATTAATTCATTAGTTTATCTCTAAGGTGTGTCAGCCCATATTACTTAAATAAAGTACTCGCAAAGAAAGTATGTGTGAAGTGATACTTTGTTTGAGTGTACAAATGAGTCTCTGATGAAAATGACGCATGGCGTATAATCTGTGCTGATAAGTGTGGAATGTGGCCGTTATCAGCTGATTGTGAGATAACACAGCGAATGGGTGCGCTTCCTCCTTGGATGGGTGTATAGTGTGCACATACACACCTGCACTAGGCCTCAATGTGACCTCTTGTTATACTTGACATTAATAGATTGTGGCTGTGCTAACAGCATAGAGAACAACTTAAAATTCCAATGCTGCTAACACATTGATTAACTAGATGTGTCCGCGATTTCGTCTGCATGGAATTTAACAAAAAAAATATTGTACATTTTCCAAAATAAAAGTAGTCTAAGTTATTCCTTTTAACATCAGCCATCTGCCAGTGAAAGTCCCGTTAAAATCTGGCCAGCCATTTCAGAGATTACCCAGAACAAACAGACAGATAAAAAATACATACATCCATATGCATTTAGTAAAATGCATTTTGTTTTATATTACAAACAGACACTCCAATTGTATTTATTTGTATAGATGTATGACTGTAAAGTGGCCCTGTAACAGTATGCAAGTTAATACATTAATTTTTGTTTATTTGTATAGATGTATGACTGTAAAGTGGCCCTGTAACAGTATGCAAGTTAATACATGAATTTTATTTATTTGTATAGATGTATGACTGTAAAGTGGCCCTGTAACAGTATGCAAGTTAATACATTAATTTTTGTTTATTTGTATAGATGTATGACTGTAAAGTGGCCCTGTAACAGTATGCAAGTTAATACATGAATTTAGTTTTTTTTTTTGTTTAAAAAAAAAAATGCTTGACACTTATGTTATGAGACTATTTGGGTAGTGGAGTAGGTACACCCTTGACAATATAAATGCGAGGGTGAGTGTGTTAGTTACGAGTTCAAGTTTTAACTTCACAACCAAAGCTCTTGAAATATTGCTTACACATACATGGTAAGGGGTACAGCGAAGGTCGTAGGTTGTCTCTTTGCTATAGTAGCTATTGGCGTAACCGCCTTCCAGCCAGCCTTGTCAAACATCCAAATAATCGCCGACATGGCTGGACCGATTTTGACGGGGCTTTCACTGCCAGATAAATGTTAAATGGTGTACCTTGGACTACAGTTTTGAAGGGGTGGACAGAGGTATCAAGGTAGTGCCCACACACCAACTCTCCGCCGTAGATAAATTTAGGTGCCAACATGACAGATGGAGAGTCCGTTTCTCTAAGACGACTATACACACGCGTTTGAATGTCTGAGGGTGTCCTATCGATGTTTTCCTTCACCGTAAAGCTTGTGGTGTGGTGTGACTAATCACTATACTTAAGGTCGGAAAAAACTCACTGGTACAGCCGGGATTCGAATTTGTAATCTTTGTGTGTCAAGCAACTAGGTACTCGAGCCAATCGGCCACCACAGATCAAATGATCATATGTATGAATTGAACTTGTATTATAGCATATTAGGACAGGTGTGTGCGATGAGCTAATGAGCAACGGTCCCGGCAGCTGCTGGGGCACCTGATGCTGGTGGCGCGCTCGCTGGGGGCGCGGCGCGCGCCGTCGGGCTGGCGGCTGGTGGTCAACAACGGCCGCGACGGCGCGCAGTCCGTGTACCACCTGCACCTGCACGTGATGGGCGGCCGCCAGCTGGGCTGGCCCCCCGGCTAGGGGCGCCGCCCTCAGCCGCCACAAACCAGACCAAACCGGATTTAATTGTTCAAGCTCATGTTAATGTCTAGATTTTTAATGTGCTACGAGGCAGATGGTACTCTAGGTCTGCGTGTAGAGGCAATGGGACGTGAGTATTGCTCGTATTCACGTCATATATGATCTTGATCCTGTTTGAACCTGTATTGAACGCTAGCGGTCCGTCCCGGCTTCGCACGGGTGGACATACGATTTTTTTATATTAAAATATGGCCTATGTCACTCAGGGTGAATGTAGCTTTTCAATGGTGAAAGAATTTTTCAAACCGGTACAGTAGTTTCGGAGCCTATTCAATACAAACATACTTACATACAAATCTTTCCTCTTTATAATATTAGTATAGATTGTTGCATTGCACAGTGATTGTAATCAGACGACATGTCGAGGCGCCTGGCGGCAACAGGTACCTGAAACGTATTAAATGACACTACAAACTGTTACGATGCAATAATAATAACCATAAAAATTGCAAGTTCCAATCCCGACTGTACCAATGAGTTTTTCTGAACTTAAGTACAGTGATTAGTCACACCACGAGCTTTACGGTGAAGGAAAACATCGAGAGGAAACCTGCATACGTCTGAGAAGACATTCAAAGGCGTATGTATAGTCGTGCTTGAGTAACGGCGATGGACTCGCCATCTCTCACGTTGGCACCTAATATACCTCTGGCGGAAAGTGGGTGTGTGGGTATTACCTATACACCTCTGCCTACCCCTTCGGGGACCCTTGTGGGAAGGCGTGAGAATACAAATTTCAATTTAATTGCGCTCATTCTGTGTTGGCCATTTTGCATATGATACAATTATGCTAAATACATACGTTCACTATATATCTTTATTTAATAGTTTAACTAATTATTTTAACTAATAACTAATTAAAAACTTTATCTCGTACATGTGAATTAATACATACATTTGTATGCATATAGATATATACAGGGTGGTTTATTAAATGGGACAGTTGTTATATGTGATGGGGCACTGTAATGGGGTGATTTTTATTTTAAATTTTTTTAGGTTGAAACTTTGTTTTCACATAAGAATCAGCCATGCTTCTATGTGAGTATTTACTCCCTTTAATAATGTTGTCATTGTCATCTTTGGAGCTATATGTTTTATTGCATCGTCATGAGGATATATTGACAACACACTATAACTTGTAGAATACCACTATTGTATATCCTGAAACAACCTGTATGTATGTATATATATATATATATCTATATATATATATCTATATATATATAAATATATATATATATATATATATAGATGTAAAGTCGTGTCATATTGAGCCATCGTTCTCGTGTAATGTTAAGCCAAGTGCAATAATTGGGCCAAATTTGATGTTAAGGTGTTGTGCCAATGTGTGCCTTACTGCGCACGTGACACGGTGTCATTTGCAATGCCACAGTTCGATCCCGCTCTGCATTACTACGGGCTGATTTCTGCTCTGACATAGGCGATAGCAATAGGAATTGACACTCGGAGATGCTATTGCCATCGTCAACGAGAGACATGTGTATATTATGACTTTAAGTCATGATAATGATTGATATTTACAAATATTCTGGATAATAATTGCACGCACACACTTGTGTAGTGGTGTGTGGTAACACTTGTTCAAATTTAAGTTTTAATGATACGGAATACGGTATAGTTCACAATACTGGATCACGTATTGTGAAAGATGGATGGTCTGTCTCGCTCTCGCTGGTGCCACGCCGAGTGCTAGAGGGAGACCACCGTATAGCTAGTGTCTCGTATTAGTGATTAAATACTAGTCCCTTCATAGTCATAGTATTTAATGTTATATGTAAAGGAAGATAGTACCCAATCATGACATACGCGGGTGTAGTGTTCGCACACACTAGCAAGTCAACACTTAACCCCTTGCAAGTGCTCCAAAGCCGGTTTCTCCGGAGAGCCACAGGTGCCCCGTGGTACATGCGTAATAGTCAACTCCACGTTGACCTCAAAGTCCCCACTATAAAACAGTTTTTGAAAAAACTGTCCAAACGTCATTTCGATTCTGCTGTAAATCACCCCAACCCCCTCGTCGTATCGGCCGCCCGATCCACTCCTTCCCTTATCTCGAAGATAAGGCGTCCAAGACACGCCGGCATTGAACCGGATGACGACATAACGGTCCTCCAGGACGCCCGACAAAAACATACCAACACTACACAAAACCGACCACTGTTCCGTCCTCGCCGGCGAGGCTCGACGCGAATAAGCCGTAATGTTCCCCCCCGACCCCCGCCGCAAACGCCGGCCCGCGCCGAGCCTGACGCGCAAATCCCGCCCCCAAATAATATTTAAATAAAATTACCAGTCCAGCCCAGCTCCCTTGCTCGCGATCCAGCAACGCCCTAAGCCGAGGTTCGTACCCCACAGGGGGTGCCCTTAGCTGTGTTGCTTAGAAATAAAGTGCCTGGCTGGAGGCCTAGGTCTCGCCATTGACCGGTTAAGTAGCAAAAGTTCCCGGAACTCACGCTACGAGAGACAATACAAAAAAAAAAAAAAAAAAAGAAGATAGTACATAGTTAGCATGACGCGACAGACAGAGAGAGTACATACTTAGCATGGCGCGACAGACAGAGAGAGTACATAGTTAGCATGACGCGACAGACAGAGAGAGTACATACTTAGCATGGCGCGATAGACAGAGAGAGTACATAGTTAGCATGACGCGACAGACAGAGAGAGTACATACTTAGCATGGCGCGACAGACAGAGAGAGTAGAGTGTCCTCTCTAGACTTACATACTCCGCTTCATCCACATTCATCAATGTAATGTAATATATATTACGAAGAATATATTGTCCCAGTGCCGTGGTGGCCGAGTGGTTTCGAGAAGTTGCATGCGGCACTAAGATCGCAAGTTCAAATCCAGACTGTACCATTGAGTTTTTCTGAACTTAAGTACAGTGATTAGTCACACCAAAAGCTTTACGGTGAAGGTCGAATCGAGAGGAAACCTGCATACGTCTGAGAAGACATTCAAAGGCGTGTGTATAGTCGTGCTTGGGTAACGGCGATGGACTCGCCATCTGACACATTGGCACCTAAAGTATATCGCTGGCGGAAAGTGGGTGTGTGTGTGTACTACCTATGGAGGTGAGGATATATTATATTGTCCCAGTGAAAGTATGTATATAATTGTATGAAGCAAGCCAGAGACGTTCGCCATGTCGCATACATATTCCCCTCAATAGCTATGATCTGAGACGAGCAGAATCTCCCGGAGTAGCGAACATCTAGTCAGAATGTGGGAGCCGTGTGCCCTCCGCCCGGCAAGCAAACTGTGGTATTACACACTAAGCGTTAGTTTCACTATGTATAAGCATATTGTTATGTATAAGGTCGTTTATTATTTGTAGCTCGGGTTTCTTGACCAACACATTGATTATTAAGATATTTGATCATAATGTCTTGATATGGAGGTTGGAGGTTAGGATCATCTTGTGTGGGGGTCGAAAATGTGTCCACTTATAAGCAGCGAATTATTGTTCGTACACTCACCGAAATAGCGCTAGTGTAACAACGGAAATGATATGAACTTAGCAGCTATAAGCAGAGTGCAGTATGCGGTAATTGTTTAATACTATTTTACAATTGAGGTACTTAAAAACACTGTATAATTTTATTCCAAACTCATGTTTGTTTATATATTGTAATTTAAAAAAATGCGCCGTAACAAAGCAACATGTATGAAGAGAATAATGAAAGTGGACGAAGCGAAACAAGTATGTAAGGATCGTAGCCAGTGGAAAGAAGTAGTCTCTGCCTACCCCTACGGGAAAGAGGCGTGATTATATGTATGTATGTATGTAACAAAGCGGACATTTTTCTCCTTTTTTAATTTAGTATCCCACTAAATAATGAGTGGCGCTCTTTTTAAAATTCTTCCACCTGCTACTATAGCTCCACTTTCATTTGCTTTCTTTCAATGGACACTTTAATACTCTGTGATGGTACTCCTTACTTCCACCCTCCATTTATCTTGACGTGCACAACTGTCAGACACCATAGAGCAGTCAAATTGACAGCAGCTGTCAAGTGTCACTGTAGGCCCGTCGTCGACTTATCTGGGCATAGTGAAACGTCTACAAATTTAATTTTATTGTCAACCCAAATTAGCCAGTAGAATAACATAGCCTTAGTTTGTGTTTTTTTGTTTACCAATTGTTGGTACTCCTGTTGGTTTGTTGTTCACCACAGATGAAATATATTGCTTACATTATTAATTTGATTACTATACTTTGATCAGAAGTTGTTGTTCCAATCAAACGATTTAGGAAAGGAAATTGTTGTATCCATCAGGGGTACTAACTGTCTAGAGTTTAGCGGTTGTGGGTGTGACGTCAAAGGCGTTGGTTTGTTTTTGTTTCTTAAAAATGTGTTAATAGCCTAACGCCGGGCGTCAAACAGTCTTGTTTCGAATTTAAATTGTGTTTTAAATTCTGTAACCAAAGGTTTATTATTACTTAGCAATAAATGGCTTACATTACTTGATGTTGGGAGTATTTTTTGTACCCTCTAAGTACACTATACTACGAACCACCTGATGGTGAGTGGTCAGTTGAAACTGAATGTTATCGCCGCCTATGGACGCTTGCAAAACCAATGCCATCACTCGCGTTGCTGACCCTGCAGCAGTCTTTTCCCACCCTTCTTGAAGATCTCCATGCTGTACTCTCCTGGGAAAACCTCAACGGGGAGCTCATTCCACAGCCTGAGCGTTCGCGGAAGGAAATTCCTTTGGAACCGCGCAGTGCGAGACCTTTGTGGTTCTAAGGTATGGATGGTAGGGATGAATTCCCCGTCGATGGCGAGAGGTGCGGTGGAAGAAGGTGGAAGTGGGCATCATGACGAACCATTCTGCAGAACACTCCCCGTTATACAAGCGGTAGAACACACACAGGGAGGCAGCCTATCCTCAGACTTAGTGATTCCAAGCCTGCTGAAATGCTGTACTTGAAACTCTTTAA
Organism: Drepana falcataria; assembly: GCA_945859725.1. NCBI lineage: Eukaryota > Metazoa > Arthropoda > Insecta > Lepidoptera > Drepanidae > Drepana > Drepana falcataria. Next base: position 109,647 of record OX243950.1, on the reverse strand, counting down.
AATAAATCCAACTCAAAGGACTGATTTTAGTTTCAGTATTACGTATCGACTGTAGACTGAGGTCTACACCATTCGAGCAGAACGTCTGTGAATTTACAAAGCCATTATAAATTTCATAAGTGTTTATTGTTTTAGTAATATCTAGGCGCGTAGGCGCAGGTCGCGCAGCTGGGGGCCGCGTACACGAGCGGCGCGGGCGCAGCGTACGAGCACGCGCACGTGGCCGGCGCGGCGTACGTGTAGGCCGGCAGGGGTGCCGGCAGTGCCAGCGGTGCCGGCAGTGCCAGCGGCGCGGCGCACCCGCAGGGCAGCGCGGCCTCCAGCAGCGGGCCGGCCGCCGTGAGCACGGAGGTGAGTACGGTGGGCAGCGCGGCCTCCAGCAGCGGCGGCAGCGCGGACGCGATGGAGGCCGTGATGGTGGTGGCCAGGGCGGGCGCCAGCGTGGGCAGGGCGGGCGCCACCGACGCTAGGGCGGCCGGCACGCCAGGCTGGCAGCCGCAGGGCGGCGCCGGCGCGGGCAGCACCAGCGGGGCGGGGTAGCACTGGGCCGACGCTTGCTGCCGACACGACCACTAATGTCACACAGCTGCCTACCACTTTGGGGGCTTACGGACAATTTTGAAGTATTTTAGCCGAAAAGTTTGATTGTAAGGGCATGCCTACTAATGGAGATAGTGGAGAGAAGTTTGATTGTAAGGGCATGCCTACTAATGGAGATAGTGGAGAGAAGTTTGATTGTAAGGGCATGCCTACTAATGGAGATAGTGGAGAGAAGTTTGATTGTAAGGGCATGCCTACTAATGGAGATAGTGGAGAGAAGTTTGATTGTAAGGGCATGCCTACTAATGGAGATAGTGGAGAGAAGTTTGATTGTAAGGGCATGCCTACTAATGGAGATAGTGGAGAGAAGTTTGATTGTAAGGGCATGCCTACTAATGGAGATAGTGGAGAGAAGGTATCTATACTCATATTATACAGAGGAAAGATTTGTATGTAAGGATGTTTGTAACGATTTGGCTCAAAAAATAGTGGACCGATTTGAAAAATTATTTCAACATTGGAAAGCTACAGTCACAGAGTGACACAGGCTATATTTTTTTTATAAACAATAAATATGTCCACCCGTGCGACGCCGGGACGGACCGCTAGTGTAAGATATATATGTATTGTGTTAGCTCTAACTATTGGAATACTGGAAAGTTTATTTGTTTGTTTGTGACTCCTTGTCTTCACAATATTCTTTCACACATTTTACATACATAGACATACATGGCATAGGATATAGGGTGTCCCGATAATAATAGGCAGATACTGGCCCTGCGGGTGGGGTTGTTACTATGAAGAAAGGCTTGGTGGCTTTTGGTATGGGGTTTGTTGGGACATATGATTGGTTTATATATATAGGCGAACAGTGCGAAAGTGTGTGCAAGAAGAGGCAGAGGAAGGCCACGTTCCAACTACCTGGATCAAATCGATCGGACGCTCAAGGACGGGAACGTCAAGAGTACTCGAAACCGACGAGCAAGTATCAAGTGACTGATGAATGTGGACGAGGCTAAGGTGTATGTGAGTGTTGAGAGAACTGGCGCTGTACTCTCTCTGCCTACCCCGTGAGACACTAGGCGCGGTATGTGTGTATGTAACATCGTGGACTCACCCGCACGCTCACCGCCACGAGACACAACAGGAGGACCTTCATACTATGAGCTTCGTCCGACTTTGAGGCTCCTCGCGACCTCGCGCCCTATATCCTACAACCCTTATCGCCTTACGAAACAACCCATAGCTAACAATGTATTCTTATCGCACTACAATAAGGTTTATTATCGCTTGACGATGCTCTTGATGAAATAACTCTGGTTTAGCGCAATAATTGTTGGAAATATTGGCTGAATTATAGCAGCGAGTGAGTAGTGAAATGCACCCTCTGGTGACACGATACGGATCATTTTGGCTTGCAGGCTTAAGTGCAGTAATCGTATCGTAATGGTTTGTTACAAATGATTGTATTAGTAGGCAGGTAGGTGCCGCGCTCCGACATACTTTTGTTATCCGCTTTACGTGACTTTTCACCCAAACGCAATGCATTTGGCTCATTTACAAAACATTCGTTATTTGTGCTCAAACACTAGGTCTGGCCCTCGGTTTCGCCCGCATTATACAGATATCATTGTCATCTCGATCCCCTCACGGTGTAGGCAGAGAGTAAAGCGCCAGTTTTTTCTAGACGTATACACCTCTTTCGCTTCTTCCGCATCATGCATGGAGGGAAATATAATTTTTTTTTTTTTTTTTTTCATTTTCTTTTTTTTTTACATCTAGATATATGCTACTCTTGGGTGGCAAGCGCAGGTCTCAGATGTGTGTCGGAAGGTGACCGGTACACTACGATCTCTTTATCGGTTAAGAAATCTTCTCCCTACCAGGACCAAAACAATGCTTGTGCAGACTTTAATCTTCCCCATGATCGACTATGGTGATGTGTGTTATACCGACCTGAATGCAGATCTGCTCAATAAACTGGACCGACTTCTCAACAGTTGCATTCGATTCATATTCAATCTGCGTAAGTTTGATCACGTCTCTTCTTACCGCTCCCAACTAACATGGTTACCTATTCGTCAGCGACGTAGTTTGCGGTCGTTGACTATGCTCTTCACTCTCCTTCACTCTCCCAATGCTCCTTCTTATCTTACTTCTCACTTTCAGTATCGTTGCCGTAACCACGATATAAACTTACGCTCTGCCGACAATCGTCTCCTTCTCTGTCCTACTCATACTTCAAGCCTTGTTCATTCTTCTTTCCCTGTCCATCTATTCTTCTTTGGAATGCACTCCCTCCGGAAATCAGGATGTGCAATAGCAGGGATACATTTAAAGCAAAAGTGAAGCAATACTACTACCGCCAAGTAGAAACCGAGTAATATTTATGTGTAATATATAATATGTATAATTATTTATGTATAAAATTGTATATATATATATATATATATATATATATATATATATATATATATTTGTATATGTGTATGTAGATTTATTCTATTTATTATATATATTATATTAGATGTATGATATTATTGTATGTTATATATGGCATTTTATATATGTAAATTAAATAAAACATATAGGAATTTTATATTTCCCTATTGTAAGTATCTTTTAGCCTGCCATGAATATCTCTGCACCACCCAAAGGTTAACTGGTAGAGAATGCCTTCGGCATTAAGTTCGCCTTTGCAATAATGTTTGCAGGAAGTTTTAATAAAATAAAAATATATATATATTTAAAAACGATTAAGAAATTAATAATAATAATATATCCTCACGCCATCCCATAAGGGTCCCCGAAGGGGTAGGCAGAGGTGTAAAGGTAGAACCCACACCCAAATTCCGCCAGAGATATATTTTGGAAGTCATAACTGAAACAACCGACGTCGCCTTAACAGAATCTGTGCTTAAATGAAGGCTTCCCCTTAATGTCAAAATTTGCCGCCAAATGGCAGTTGACATTACAGTAATTTCACTTCTTCGCGCTATTTTTATTATTGCAACAAAGTTATTTAAATTAAATGAGTATATTCGTATAATATTTAACTTGTGTCTTTTAAATATGTCTTCTGATGATTGTACAACTATTTAGCTGTATACGCATTTCTCTGAAGTAGCTCCTCGTAGTAAACTTTGTTAGTAATGTTTATCTTTTTAGATTGGGAGTTTGTTTTGTGCACTAATATACTTTAAAAAAAAACTTTGTGAATACAATAACAACACTTCATAATCATTGTTACTTTATTTTATATATATTTTCTATTGCAATTTTATTGTAAGTTAAACCATCTCTGTATAAAATGCTGAATGTGCCTGTCATTGGTGCGCATATCAGAAATTGTGTTCCTTGCACATACTCTGTAAAGTTTTAATATGTGTACTGTTGGCATATCTTAAATAAATAAATAAATAAATATATATGAATAAGTAATGGTGGTCAATATGATTTCTCGCGTGAGTGAAGTGTTAAAGTGAAGTTCAGTAAATATACTAACGCCTCATTACAAATGTCCCCATAAATTGGTCCCACCGTGAGGTGAACCCGCGCATCCAGATCATTTGAGCAGTGTTGGAGCCCGGTCAGACTATTATATGTGAATATATTGCAGTTTACATAATATTTATAACAATCAACCGCGTCTAACTGATACCCTCTTTGTTTAAAGTCAGTTATGAAGGCTGGGCACTGAGTAGCGCCTACGGGTTTATTATGAGCAATAATGACGATTTGTGTCGTAAATGTTTAAGTATATTATATTATATCCTCACGCCTTAACATAAGGGTCCCCGAAGGGGTAGGCATGTATGTCCATTGTAAATGCTTTATATTCTATATTGTCACTTTTAACATTGGTAGAAAATATTAACAATAGAGTTGCATTAACATGTTATATCTTCATGCCTTCCTCCAAAGGCCCCCGAAGGGTAGGCAGAGGTGTACAGGTAGTACCCACACCCCGACATTCCGCCAGAGATATATTTTAAGTGCAAACGTGACTGATAGCGAATCCATTTCTCAAGCACGACTATACATACGCCTTTGAATGTGTTCTCAGACGTATGCAGGTTTCCTCTCGATGTTTTCCATCACCGTAAAGCTCGTGGTGTGACTATTCACTGTACTTAAGTTCAGAACTCATTGGTATAGTCGAGGTTCGAACTTGGAATCTTTGTGTCGCAGGTACTCGAACAACTCGGCCATCAAGGTAACAAATATTTTCGCAATTTAAATTAACAATTATTGTAATTAGATCGACAACTTGATCATATGTATAAGAATAATTATGACTTAATTCAAATTAAAAAGCTAGCAAGCACTGTTTGCTTGTGCAGGCATCACGTTACATCACCCTAAAAGTAACAATGCGATGGATCTGTATGGGAAGTTGTGCGCGACAACGATTTTTTTCATACATTTAGGGACCTGATGGGAAACGGTTACCGTAGCCTATTTATTTTACTTGTATTATCTACCTAGCTCTATCTATATACCTAGATTTAAGCTCTTTCAAATTTCGCATTACAAATCCTTGATTTTCTCGGCTTTTCTGTTCTATTATAATAATAAATTTATTTATTCAGACAGTGTCCATTTTGTTAGTAAATGATTTTCTTACATCTATGTTAGTAAATATAATTTAGCGACACATGTGTGCAAAAGTGCTGGTCAGATATATTCAAATAGGATTATCTGACCAGCACTCGAACAAACGCTTTCATGATTGCCGAATCATATTTATCGGCAATCACTTGGAGGATGCTATTGGTACTACCCCGAATTCTGTTGAGTATGGAGGCAGTCCTTTTGCGTATTATAGCATGGAAGCCATCCACTCGCGCTCCTACAAACATGTTAGACGCACTGCAGAATCGGGGTAACCCCATCAGAACCCTAAAGCCGTTATTGTATTGAATACGTAGGTCATTAAACGATCTATGTATATATAGTATTATGTATTATATGTATGTAAATAAAATAATAATAATAATAGCCTTTTATTCCTTAACATAGAGTTTCAAGAGGTCCCTAAGTTCGGTGTGCCTTTTGGCATAGGCCTCCTCCAGATCCTTCCAATGGGTCCTGTCCCTTGCTACTCTCAACCAGAATGGTCCCGCTGTCTGTTTCAAGTCATCTTCCCATGTAATATTCTGTATCTTCCAATAATAATACAATGTGTATGAATTATACATAATATACTTCCTCTTGAATCACTCTATCTGTATGCGACTTCTTCATACTATGCAATGATGTGGCTATGAATTACTTGTAATGGGAGCGCTGACTTAAATAAATTATAGTTTTTCTGAATATTCTTTGAAATGGACATTGTTTTCCAGACGTTACATGTTAGTTGTCATTCACGCGCCATGTTTCCAGATGTCCTCAGAGGGCCATTAACAATGCTAGCGCATCATAACTCATCTGAAGTCCGGGCACAAGCCGTTGTGACGCTCTCCATAAGATTACTGACGTCACTTGTTGTTGCAAGTCACGCCTCATGATGCTTGCATTACTATTGCTCCGGGTACCTGCAGAGGTGGCGTCTCCGTGAGGCTCACTCGGGGTCACACTATGTCCATCAAGCTGGAGAGAGAACTGGCGCCATAGTCTCTCTGCCTACTCTGACTCGGCGTGATGATATGTAAGGCGGTGATGATGTACGGGAACATCAAGAGTACTCGAAACCGACGAGCATGTATGAAGATACTGATGAATGTGGACGAAGCGAAAGAGGTATGTAAGTCTAGAGAGAACTGGTGCTCTATACTATCTGCCTACCCCGTTAGGGATTCGGCGTGATGATGTGTATGTATGATATGTAAGGCGATTTAGATGTAGAGACCGGGGTTGGTTCTAACAGAGGTGGCTATTGCGGCGTTTATAAACGATGCTAGCAGTCTCGCGAGTGATCAGCTTTGGCTGCGCCGTCGTGGGGTTGAGTCGTGTGAGGCCTAGTCTTGCTAAACTATAATTAGGTCCAATAGTATTAATACACTTTGCTGCTAAATTACGTAATAAATATAGTAGAACCAAAATCAGTATCAAAATACACCGGGTTTCTCAAACTGTTGACTCCACGTACCCCTGTTAATGTTACCAGATGACAGCGAACTCCTTAACTAACGAAATAGCTTTTTACTGGGTGTTGGGTGGACTTGTTTCTTAACGAAAATTGAGTAAAATATACGAGTCATTTTGGACAATTTGACCTTGATACTGACTCGGTATCAAATCGATTTCATCATGACTTTCAAAACCTACTTCCATAAGTATGTTGTACCGGCTAGTCAACAAGCACCCATTACGTAAATCTTCGCGTACCCCACTTTGAGACCCTGCTGTAACATATGTTCCTAGGTATAATAAATTCATGTCAATGCTATTGATCGTTAATTTCATTTAATGAAAATGTTAAATTTTGTAACTGAAGACCAGTGGTGGCCGAGTGGTTCGTCTAGGTGCCTGCGACACAAAGATCGCAAGTCTGAATCCCGACTGTACCAATGAGTTATGCTTAAGTACAGTGATTAGTCACACCACGAGCTTTACGGTGAAGGAAAAGATCGAGAGGAAACCTGCATACGTCTGAGAAGACATTCAAAGGCGTGTGCATAGTCGTGCTTGAGTAACGGCGATGGACTCGCCATCTGTCACGTTGGCACCTAAAATAATTATCTGACGAAGAGTGGGTGTGAGTACCTACATACCTCTGCCTACCCCTTCGCCGACACTTGTGGGGAGGCCTGAAGATATATAAGAGTATATTGTATTTTTAAAGAAAGCTTGCTCAATGTTTAGAGAATATGCTACAGTTTTGTTATAAAATTATCACTCGGCTATAAAAATAATAAATAATAATATATCCTCACGCCTTCCCACAAGGGTCCCCGAAGGGGTAGGCAGAGGTGTATAGGTAATAAATACCCACACACACTGGCGGCTATAAAAAAAAACTAAATTATAATAAAAAAATATATAAATCACCGAATTTTTAGTAAAATATCATTCAGTGTTGATGACGGTGAGATCCGAGACTGGGGTTCAATAATTGCAAAGTTTCCTGCAGGGTGAAACCCGTGTTGCAAAGGTCCATAGGCGGCGGTAACCGCTTACCATCGACCGAGTAGAGACTAGCACCCCTCGCTTCCCCAGCGACGTCGCGCCGGCACCCATATATATCTGTGCGGGCGTCACCTGCACCCACACCACTGCGACTGCTGTCCCCGCGCGGCGAGCAGTGCTTCCGAGTGCCACCAACATATTTGCTTCCATCAGCTTGGGTCCAATATTATCACGTGGGGATACTATCTCCAGTTTGAGTTTTAACTTCAGTGCACCATTGTGTTGGAAGGTGAGACTAATATACATCATATAGAATCAATGTATTTTACTCCTGAGAGTTTACTTTAAGGGCCGCTGTGGCCAAGTGCTTGGTAAGATATAGCTGCAAGCTCGAATCCTGACTGTACTAGACACTTTTTCTGCACTTAAAGCAGTGATTGGTCACACCACGAGCTTTACGGTGAAGGAAAACATCGAGAGGAAACCTGCATACGTCTGAGAAGACATTCAAAGGCGTATGTATAGTCGTGTTTGAGTAACGGCGATGGACTCGCCATCTGTCAACGTTTCGTTCAGAAAAACTCATTGGTACAATTTGAGTTCCAACTTGCGATCATTATGTCGCAGGCAACTACTCGAACCACTCGGCCACCGCAGCTTTTGTTTCCTTTGATATAAATACATACATATCCTCACGCCGCGTCCCAAACGGGGTAGGCAGAGAGTATAGAGCGCCAGTTGTCTCTAGATTTACACACCTCTTTCGCTTCGTCCACATTCATCAGTCTCTAAAGGGCCGCCGTAAGCGGGCGTGCAAGGCGTGCACCGCACGCGGGCGGCACGTCCAGGGGGCGGCAAATCGGGCGGGCGACTCATACCTAATTCAAGTCATTGTACCCCTGACCGGTCGACTCCTACGCAGAAGGCGCGCATAGGATACCAACTTGGGGCGCCTGCAGCGGGCTAGCCGGTCACCGGCTAGGTAGCGCGCGACCAATAGGCAATTTATATATTTTTTTTAATTTTTCACAATCATAATTAAGCGCAAAAGATTACAAGGTGGCGAAGCAATCACGGAGGAAACACATTTTTTTTATGAGGTAAAAAAATCTATTATGATTGGTAATTTCTTTTATTTGAATTACTAGGCTGTTAAATGTTAAATAAAAGCTTATTAATTATACATCAAAATTAATGCAGATTCTAAAAATATATAGTTTCCGTAACCCCAAAGTAGCTCATATTAAAATATTTTTTCTTTTTTACAAAACCTCCCACAGAGGATTATGAGAAGATTTCATTGGTTTATGTCCGATCACCAGCTCCACGGGTGAAGGTCTATTAAATTTTGTTAAGGATTAATTTTCACAATTAAATCTCAACATTCAAAATTTCGCAAATGTAAAGGCAAGAAGAGTTACCCTCATTCACGCCAGTTGATTTGTGAATATCGTAATTGTGGATTCGATCTAAGATCGTTACTCCGCATATTTTTTTAAGAGATCGCATCTCAACTGCATTCAAGCTTCCTATGACATAACCAGGATTCGCTGACATACAATAAAGTATGCACCAATATCGCATGGTGGACAGCATCTCGATAATTCATGCTCAGAATTCTATTGCCCATCAACGCCGACATGGCCCCATTCACTTTATTACCGGCAGTTATCCTTCTTTCAATATCTTTTACATACTTTCCATCTCGTGTGAACATGCTTCCTAGATATACAAATTCATTCACTTGCTCTAGAATTTTGACACTCGGTCACTTGTTCATCTCTTTCGAATACCAGAAACTTAGTCTTGCCAGCGTTTAGCCGCAGCCCCTTCTTTTCACATTCTTCTTTCATTATGGTAACTAGTGACTGCAGTTCGCCCTCTGATGATGACGCCAGTAAAACCGAGTCATCGGCGTATAGTAGGCAGTTGACAACTAAGTTTCCCATTTCCACTCCACATCCGTTCGTTTTTAAAGGATTTCAGAAAGTTATCTAGATTTATAATGATCAGGCAGGCAAGCATGATATACCATTGTTTGACTTCCCGTCTTCACATCAAACCAGGATGACAACTCACCGTTAACCCCAACGCACGCCTTGCTTTATATATATAAAAGATATATCCAGACAACACGTCCCAGAGTTCCCTTCGTGCGACTCTATCAAATGCCTTCTCTAAGTCGACGAAAGCGCAGAAAACTTTCTAGTTAACATCCAAAAACCTTTCCGCGATTCCGCGAAACGAGAAGGTTTGATCCATACATCCTTTTCCTGGTCTAAATCCACCTTGGGATTCCCAGAGAAACCTTTCGGATCGCTCTTGCATTCTGACGATCAGAATGCAAGAGCAATGCAAGATAAAATTTATAAAAATACATATGTTACTTAAAATAAATGTTTTATCTTGGTTGTTGTTTTTTCCCCACCATAATGAGAAAACATTGATTATCCTTTTTTTGACAAAACTCAAGAGTAAGTAGGCGTAGGGCGGCATAATCGGTATTGCACGCGGGCGACGAAACAGCTAGCGGCGGGCCTGAGTCTCTTCATACATGCTCGTCGGCTTCGAGTACTCTTGACGTTCCTGTCCTTGAGCGTCCGATCGTTTAGATCTAGGTAGTTGGAATGTGGTCCTCCTCTGCCTCTCCTTGCACACACTTTTACTTTGTATATTTGTATATCTTGGAAGCATGTTCACTCGAGATGGAAAGTATGAAAAAGATATTGAAGGAAGGATAACTGTCGGTAATGAGGTGAATGGAGCCATGTCGGCGAATGCTTGAAATGCGAAGAATGCTCGAGTTGCTGTCCACAACGCGATATTGGTGCCTACTTTATTGTACGGCAGCGAATCCTGGGTATGCCAGAGCAAGCATTAAAATAGCACAATCACAATATTTTTCTCCCGGTGACAGGGTCTTTCAATTCGAGGATGAAGTTTTTGTGTGTGAGCTGAGGCGATGTATGTGGCGACATCTTTTTTCCCTCTTTAGTTTTGACTAGCGGTTCGTCCCGACTTCGCACGGGTGGACATAAGTTTATTTTTTAAAAGTGCCTATATTGTGTCTATGTCACTCAGGGTGAATGTAGCTCGCCAATGGTGAAAGAATTTTCCAAATCGGTCCAGTCGTTTCGGAGTCTATTCAAAACAAACAAACGAACAATTAAATCTTATAATAATACTAGCTGTCCCGCCCAGCTTCGCTCGGGTGAAAAAGTTAAATTGCCCGTAACACGATCGCAGCGCCACCTATTGGGTCCAATTGTAAATCTAAACCATTCTCGAATCTAGCTTAAGACACACAGAAACTCACAGAAAGCTTCGCCCGGGTAAAAAGGTCAAATTCTTGAAACTCGATCGCAGCGCCACCTATCGGGTCCAATTTAATATAGCCTATGTTACTCGGGGATAATGTAGCTTTCCAAAGGTGAAAGAATTTTTGAAATCGGTCCAGTAGTTTCGGAGCCTGTTCATTACAAACAAACAAATCTTTCCTCTTTATAATATTAGTATAGACTAGTGGTCACGCCCAGCTTCGCTCGGGTGGAAAAAAAAAAGATGGTGGCGCCACCTATCGGGTCCAATTGTGAATCTAAACCATTCCCAGATCCCCTTGAACACGCACAGAAAATTTCATTAAAATCGGTCCAGCCGCTTAGGAGGAGTTCAGTGACATACACACTCACAGAAGAATTATATATATAAAGATAAATAAAAATAATAAGTAATTTTTGACGTCATTTATTTTCCCTTGAGTAGACGTTATTTTGCATTTTTTACCCTCTACTTCGTTTGGTATTTATGGTCTGGAATGTTTTTGTAGTCAAATATACAAAAAAATATACATTTTGTTCTTGATATTCCTTCGCGAATCAGAGTAAGATTTCTAACACTTGATGCCTGGATTGGATAACTTATAACTTCGGGAAAACCTAAAAAGGTCGTTTAACAGGTTAAGTATGACTGTTAGAACAATTGAATTATCCATTTTAAACTCATTAACTTGTGAACGTTCCTTCCGCAGCCTAATTACGCTCACGATATCGAAGTATCACTTGCGCGACTCTGTGTTCGGAGAGTTATACCATGTTGCCAGCATAGGACTACTCTGCCGCCAACACAATATAGATAGTAGCCGGTAGATGGCGCTGTACATTTAGTGATACTTTCTGAATCGCGCTACCATGGCGTTCTACGGCTTCTTTACACTTTTTGGGAATTTTATAGATGCTTCAATACCAACACTCCAGTGCCTACTCGAGAGAGATCTTTGGTTTGTAATTTGTATTACATGCTATGAGTTGACAAGTCGACGTACATGATCATATAACAAGTTCGTTGCCATGACAACCATATTCTATCCCATTGTATGATATGACTGACTAGCTTTGCCCGCGACTTCGTCCTAGGGATGTCGGAAATGCAATAAAGTATCGATATATATCGTATCGATGTTTTTTGAAAATATCGATATTGATATTTTTATTAAAAAATATCGATATATCGGTTTTGTTTGTCTATTTTTTTTAAAAAGTTCCATACAACACTAGACATGACATATAAAACAGAAATCTACTGCAATGTTAAAATTATTTTCTTTCTATCAATTGATTATTGATTGATTGTTTGAGAACTGGGTGGGTACTCAAGTACAGAAATACGCGCGTTTTGAGGTTATAATATATAAGTCAGTCGTGGTAATAATACGGACGGGCAGTTGAAATTGACTTGAAGTTGAAAAAAGTATTTTCTTTTTGGGATTTTTTAATCTTAAAACTTATAAATGTTTATTGGTCTGAAAAAAATATCGATTTTTATACCTTTTCGATACTTAGAATTTTATATCGATACATCGATATATCGAACTATTAAATATCGCTCAAAAATATCGATATATTGAAAAAATAATATCGATATATCGATGTATCGATATTTTTTCAACAAGCCTACTTCGTCCGCGTGGGATAGTGACTTTGCGCAGTATTTTTTTATTTATTTTGGATGTGTAGGGGATGCCTACGTCATAGTAGCTTTATGCATGCAAAGCCCGATCGGTTCAAAATTGTCAAAGTTTCATACAAACTGTCATCCCCTATTTTATCCCCTAAGGGGTAAAATTAACCAAATCCTTACTTAGCGGATGCCTACGTCATAACATCTACTTGCATGCCAAATTTCAACCCGATCCGTCCAGTGGTTTGGGCTGTGCGTTGATAGATCACTATGTCAGTCAGTCACCTCTGAGTTATATATATAGATATCCCATCAAAGACATAAGTGTGGAATGGGAGCCAAGTTCAATATTGACTCGAATTGAATAATAATTGAATTCAATTCAATATTGGTTCGAGACGCCTGCAACATAAAGATAGCAATTTCAAATCCCGTTTGTACCAATGAGTTTTTGTGAACTTACATGCATTGATTATAAATAAATACCTTGCCTGCGACACAATATCGCAAGCTCGAATCCCGACTGTACCAAATAGTTTTTCTACATAGTTAGTTTTATAATAATTATTAAACTCATCCTCGCAATAGGCCCGGTCCTCTAAATAGGTGTGCGTATCCAAGGCAGGGCAACATGGTCGCGCGAGCAGAGTCCCCGCCGCAGGACGCGAGCGACGAGCCGCAGTTGCCGCGCTTCTATGCAGGCCGGTCGGTGTTCATCACGGGAGCCAGCGGCTTCATGGGGAAGGTCAGTGGCGGCTGCAGCACACCCTGGACCCTACAGCAGTCTGGGCTTAGAGCACCGGGGAGAGGACTCCACAGACTGGGCGTCAGGGGGAACTGATCTCCTGTCTGGGAGAAACAAATTTGAAAGCGAGTGTTGCTCTGATAGGAGTGATGTGTGAGGATCGTGGGCTCATTGTTACAAAGACACTTGTCATGGTATCTGGTTACTACGCCTGTTAGAGGTATACATATCAGAGGAATTGGTGGCGCGCAGCCAATATGGTGGAAGAATAATTGAGACAGAACTGGCGCTCTATACTCTCTGCCTACCCCGTTAGGGGATGATGAAATGATGATGATGATAATTTCCGAAGGTGTGTGTGTGTGTGTATGTGTGTGTGTGTGGCAGGTGCTGGTGGAGCGGCTGCTGAGCACGTGTCCGGGCATCGCGCGGCTGCATGAGGTGTGTGTGTGGCAGGTGCTGGTGGAGCGGCTGCTGAGCACGTGTCCGGGCATCGCGCGGCTGCATGAGGTGTGTGTGTGTGTGTGGCAGGTGCTGGTGGAGCGGCTGCTGAGCACGTGTCCGGGCATCGCGCGGCTGCATGAGGTGTGTGTGTGTGTGTGGCAGGTGCTGGTGGAGCGGCTGCTGAGCACGTGTCCGGGCATCGCGCGGCTGCATGAGGTGTGTGTGTGTGTGTGGCAGGTGCTGGTGGAGCGGCTGCTGAGCACGTGTCCGGGCATCGCGCGGCTGCATGAGGTGTGTGTGTGTGTGTGGCAGGTGCTGGTGGAGCGGCTGCTGAGCACGTGTCCGGGCATCGCGCGGCTGCATGAGGTGTGTGTGTGTGTGTGGCAGGTGCTGGTGGAGCGGCTGCTGAGCACGTGTCCGGGCATCGCGCGGCTGCATGAGGTGTGTGTGTGTGTGTGGCAGGTGCTGGTGGAGCGGCTGCTGAGCACGTGTCCGGGCATCGCGCGGCTGCATGAGGTGTGTGTGTGTGTGTGGCAGGTGCTGGTGGAGCGGCTGCTGAGCACGTGTCCGGGCATCGCGCGGCTGCATGAGGTGTGTGTGTGTGTGTGGCAGGTGCTGGTGGAGCGGCTGCTGAGCACGTGTCCGGGCATCGCGCGGCTGCATGAGGTGTGTGTGTGTGTGTGGCAGGTGCTGGTGGAGCGGCTGCTGAGCACGTGTCCGGGCATCGCGCGGCTGCATGAGGTGTGTGTGTGTGTGTGGCAGGTGCTGGTGGAGCGGCTGCTGAGCACGTGTCCGGGCATCGCGCGGCTGCATGAGGTGTGTGTGTGTGTGTGGCAGGTGCTGGTGGAGCGGCTGCTGAGCACGTGTCCGGGCATCGCGCGGCTGCATGAGGTGTGTGTGTGTGTGTGGCAGGTGCTGGTGGAGCGGCTGCTGAGCACGTGTCCGGGCATCGCGCGGCTGCATGAGGTGTGTGTGTGTGTGTGGCAGGTGCTGGTGGAGCGGCTGCTGAGCACGTGTCCGGGCATCGCGCGGCTGCATGAGGTGTGTGTGTGTGTGTGGCAGGTGCTGGTGGAGCGGCTGCTGAGCACGTGTCCGGGCATCGCGCGGCTGCATGAGGTGTGTGTGTGTGTGTGGCAGGTGCTGGTGGAGCGGCTGCTGAGCACGTGTCCGGGCATCGCGCGGCTGCATGATGTGTGTGTGTGTGTGTGGCAGGTGCTGGTGGAGCGGCTGCTGAGCACGTGTCCGGGCATCGCGCGGCTGCATGATGTGTGTGTGTGTGTGTGGCAGGTGCTGGTGGAGCGGCTGCTGAGCACGTGTCCGGGCATCGCGCGGCTGCACCTGCTGCTGCGCAGCAAGCGCGGCGCGTGCCCGCAGAAGCGGCTGCAGCAGCTGAGGCAGTCGCCGGTGTTCGCCGCGGTGCGCGCGCACTGCCCCGAGCAGCTCGACAAGCTGTGCGCGGTGCCCGGGGACGCGGCGCTGCCCGCCCTGGGGCTGGCGCAGGCCCACGTGGCGCAGCTCAGGGAGGTCAGTCGGTACTGGACACGCCGCCCGCCCTGGGGCTGGCGCAGGCCCACGTGGCGCAGCTCAGGGAGGTCAGTCGGTACTGGACACGCCGCCCGCCCTGGGGCTGGCGCAGGCCCACGTGGCGCAGCTCAGGGAGGTCAGTCGGTACTGGACACGCCGCCCGCCCTGGGGCTGGCGCAGGCCCACGTGGCGCAGCTCAGGGAGGTCAGTCGGTACTGGACACGCCGCCCGCCCTGGGGCTGGCGCAGGCCCACGTGGCGCAGCTCAGGGAGGTCAGTCGGTACTGGACACGCCGCCCGCCCTGGGGCTGGCGCAGGCCCACGTGGCGCAGCTCAGGGAGGTCAGTCGGTACTGGACACGCCGCCCGCCCTGGGGCTTCTTATCCCACGATATAAATAAAGTCATTGTTATTTATTTTTTTTGTAAAGGACCTTACAAAAGGAAGTTGTATGCTTACTATGCGTACTTTTTTTTGTCCCTAAACCATTTATGCAGATTAGTTTTAAATTGCCTACTAATATCACTAATATGGTGTTGGAGAAGGCTGCTCAGAATTCCGTGGACCGCTATGAGAACCAACGAGTCCATACTGCAGGAGCTTAACATCACGACGAGGCTCTCAGCAATCTGCCACCAGAAGTCCCTACGCTTCTTCGGACATATCATGCGGTCTCCTAAGCATAGTCTGGAGAAACACATAATCGTGGGTCAGATGGAGGGAAGACGAGCCAGGGGCAGAGCACCCTCAAGATGGATAGACGCCATAAAGAAAACTGTGGGGCCGGACATCCAGACGGCAGTCCACAGCACTTACAACCGCAGCCAATGGAGAGCAAGCTGTTGTGGTCGCGATCCTCAGCACTGAGGGACCGAGAAAGAAGAAGAAGAATATCACAATTTACACACAAGCATGAGTGAACGTATTTTTAAATATTTAATCGTTTAGTAATGTCGCCTGTCAGATTGGATCCCCACTATTTCGGTATCGGGTATATTGAAAATCGGGTATCCCCGTCACGTGTAACGGGGTATTTTTTTTTCGCCCAACCTATTGTGTGTCATATTGTTAGATAGCTTGTTAAAAATAACAGGGGTATGTTCCATTTCGGGTTCCGTTTACGAAATACGAAACTTTAAAGCTATAGGTAATTTTAGATAGGCGTGTGCGTTTATGTGTGTGTGTGTGTATGAGTGTGTGTGTGTGTGCAGGTGTCGGTGGTGGTGCACTTGGCGGCCAGCATCCGCTTCACGGAGCCCCTGGAGCAAGCGGTCACCAGCAACGTGCGCTCCTTGATGCACGCCCTCGACGTGGCCGACCAGCTCCCCGCACTGGAGGTACTTATAAGGCTATAGTCTTAATTATATTAATAGTAATTCACTTATTTCAGATATTAAAATCCATAAATTACTGAACTACTTATTTCTGAACTTAAGTACAGTGATTAGGCACACCACGAGCTTTACGATGAAGGGAAACATCGAGAGGAAACCTGCATACGTCTGATATTCGAAGTTTGAAGCCATATGTATAGTCATCTGTCACGCTTGCACTAGCAACACCTCTGCCTTCTCCTTTGGGGACCTCTCTTTATCTCTACTAATACCCTACTGGCCGTGCACCTCGCGTCGTGCTATTACATGGAGCTCGGAGGGGGTTATACTGGCCATCTGGCGGAGTGTGGGCACTGGGCATGTCGACTCGTCGCACGCATAGTCCCTGGCCCATTCGACCGCGATACAGCTTAGCTGCGCGACTCTTCGCGTTGGTCCCACTGCCATAGACAACTGATCCCCAAGCGGTTATCGCAGCCTATGGACGCTTGCGACAATAACGGTATAACTCTGGAATCTTTCACACTTCTACCGCAACGGAGAGTTCATTCCACAGCCTGAGCGTGTGTGTGTGTGTGTGTGCGTGTGCAGGTGTTCGTGCACGTGTCGACGGCGTACAGCAACACGGAGCAGCGCCTGGTGGAGGAGCGCGTGTACCCCGCGCCGGTGGCGCCCGCCCGGCTGCTGGCGCTGGTGGAGGCCGCGCCCGCGCACATACTGGCCGCCATCACGGACCAGTGAGCCATGCCCGCCTCACTAGCATTACTACCCTACTGGCTGCACCCATTGCGATCGGTTGAGCGATCAAAACTGTCACAGAGAAACCAGTTCTTTCTTTCGGGCTGCGACTTTCGCGGGCGTTCCGAGAACTCCTTACCAAAGTCTCGTTCCAATCTGATCAATGGGTCACAGATAGTACCAGTGACACTTTTGACACTCCACCCGTTAACAGATAGTCACTCTGACACTCGGTCAGTGATGACTGAGCCCCTGCGACGGCCAGGTAGTAGCTGTGGTGCCCCTGCAGTATGTCATAGCCCGTGTATTGTGCGCGTGCGCAGGTACATAGCGCCGAAGCCCAACACGTACACGTTCACGAAGGCGGTGGCCGAGAGCGTGCTGCTGCAGCGCGCCCGCCGCTACACGGCAGGCATATTCAGGCCTTCCATAGGTCAGTACTCCCCCCCACCCCCCATGCTTATGGCGCGGCAGGGGCCGTCCTATACGGATGTGGCTCCTCAATGACGCACGAACGACTGACGTGATTATCCACTAGATTAGCACATGTGTTTTATTCCAGAAGACAAACCATTCAATGCATTTAATTTTTGGATGATGAAACTGTGGACCACAGATTATTATGTTGTCTGAAAAGACTTGTGCATCTGCTTATACTAATTTGTCAATGAGTTAATGCATCGGGTGGGGTCATGTATGAGGGGGGTGTGTGTCTGCAGTGGTGGCGAGCTCACGCGCGCCGCTGGCGGGCTGGGGCGACCACGTGGGCGGGCCGGCGGCGCTGGCGCTGGCGGCGGGCCGGGGGCTGCTGCACGCCATGCGCGCGCGGGCGGCGGGCCGCTGCCACCTGCTGCCCGCCGACCACGCCGCCGACTGCCTGCTGGCCGCCGCCTGGGAGCTGGCCACGGACAGGTCCACACGCACACACGCACGCACACGCACACAGCTACCATTCCATGGACACACTTATACATGCAGTTGTTTTACTGGCACCCTACTTTTTCTGCGTGCTCTGTGAGGGAGGGCGTGATTATATGTATGTATATTTTACCGAGGTCCATACCCCGAAGCGGTGCTCTAAGCATTCAACTAGCTACTGCCCGGCTTCGGTCTCGCCATTGTTCGGCTAAGTAACGAAGTTCGTTGAACACTGGCAGCATGTCTGGCAGCAGCCTGTACCCTAGGTGTCGTGTGATGTAGACCCCAGGACGTGCGCGTGTACAACTGCACGTCGGCAGAGAACCCGCTGACGTGGGCTCAGTTCCGCGACGGCGTCGTCACCAGCGCGCGCCTCTCGCCGCTCGACGGCGCCTTCTCCTATCCCTACACTATCTTCTTTGAGAATAAGTATGTGGATCTATGTTATTATCTTTACACCTGGTGACATTTGCAATCCCGACGTTCACTGAGAGGCCGTGAGGTCGTGAGGCTGTGTGCGACCCCTTGTTACCTCGTTGTGTATCGAAAAGGTCAATCGTCCCGTGATCGTGCGGTATTCATAATGGGAACGGCTAATTAAAGAGTATTGTAAGTCTAAAGAGAACTGGCGCTCTACTCTCTTTGCATGCCCCGTGATGAACTAATTCCCGACCGACGAAATAGTATATAGGTATGAGGAAAGCGAAAGTGTGTGCAAGGAGAGGCAGAGGAAGACCACGTGCCGACTACCTGGATCACATCGATCGGACGCTCAAGGACGGGAACGTCGAGAGTACTCGAAACCGACGAGCATGTATGAAGAGACTGATGAATGTGGACGAAGCGACAGAGGTATGTAAGTCTAGAGAGAACTCTTTGCCTACCCCGTTAAGGACTCGGTATGAAGAGTGAGTAACACGTGTTATACGTATATGTACATACGCAGGTTCGTGTACAACGTGATGGAAATGCTGCTGCAGACATTGCCGCTGTACATCGCGGAGTGCGGCGCGCGCCTTTGTGGACTGAAACACGGGTGAGGCACTTGCAACCACTAGATGGCGCTGCCTCCAGTTGTCACAACACTAAATCCATTGAACATTGTCACCGAGCGCTCGCGTCGATTCGCTCCGTCTGCCGAAAGGCGGGAAGGATGGGAAGGTTGGCGGGACGCGGTCACCGTCACTCAGAATAATAAAGTGTAAAGAGCTGACTGAAATAGTTTTTAAGTAACGCACTATTTATATACGTGCTATAAAGAGTTGTCAATAGTATGCGAAGGGGCTAGGGAGATCAGCCAGGAACACAGCAGTCTGCCACGCGGGGATCATCGAGGTGAGCCCTCAGGGGGCACGGGGGGCACGGGGGGCAGTTGTTTAGTGGTGTCCCTCGGCGCAGGCCGAGCCTGTCGCTGGCGCGCCGCCGGCTGCGGCAGACGGCGCAGGCCTTCGCGTTCTTCACGCTGCACGAGTGGCGCTTCGCCTCCGCCAACGTGCGGCGCCTGCGCGGCCGCCTCGCGTGCAGCGACGGACACCTCTTCGACCTCGACATCAACGACCTCGAGTTAGTGCCCCATGCGCCCCTCCACCTGATGACCTATCTCTGTTGTCCCATGCCTGTGAGACCTCTTCTTTCCACTTGCTACGATCCTTACATACTTCTCTCGCTTCGTCCGCTTTCATTATTCTCTTCATACGTGCTCTTCGGTTTAGCGTACTCTGGACGTGGCTTTTGTTCAAGACGTCCACGTAGTCGAATGTCATATTAAATTAATTCTTCCACAGTTGGACTTCATATTTAGCGGTATACATGAAGGGAATGCGGAAATATCTTCTCCAGGAAAAGGATGAGGATTTACCTGCAGCCAAGCTGAGGATAGCGAGGTTCTTAAGTATCTTTATCTAATAGTAGGGTGGTCGATGCGCATGTTCCAACCTCATTTGGGTCCAATTGGTGATTGACGACAGCATTGCGATCTTCCGTGCGATCGATGTACCCAGTGTCCCCATCGGTGTCCCCTTAAGGGGACTCCAATAATGAAAGAATCGTCTTGAGCACCGCCTCTCTGCAACTGCTCATTTAGCATCTTATTAGGTAATGGGTTATGGTGGGTGACACAGACTGACAATTAATAACTTTTCAGGGCTATACTTATCTAGTGGTTATTTAACTTAAACTACTGAATAATTAATAGAAAACGAGTGTTATTGAAGTATATAGAATTATGGTATGGATACCATAGACAATAGTAATAATAGGTAAAATTACGCGTACCATAAAATGCATTATGGCGCGAAATTTAAATGTCATGAGAAGAAAAACAATGGATGTACGAACATCCAATATACTAATTCTCTTAAAGGACGCAAACTTGTTTAATTTTGCTTGCAACTCATAGACTTCTCAGGTTTACCTCTGCCTACCCCATCGGGGATTATTGTGGTAAGAGCGTAACAGTGCTATGATGTTTCAGGTTACGCATCCTACACTACTGCGGCATCGCAGTGCTGGCGCTGCTGTTCCTCAGGTTCATCCAGCTCATGTGGAATATGATGATGTGACCAAGGTGCTCCCAAACCATGTAGGCAGAGAGTATAGAGCGCCAGTTCTCTCTAGACTTACATACCTCTTACGCTTCGTCCACATTCATCAGTCTCTTCATACATGCTCGTCGGTTTCGAGTACTCTTGGCGTTCCGTATATATATCAAATATAATATTCGTATATATATCAAATCGAAAATAGTTATAGACAAATAAACCTCAAGTCAGGTCGAGAGTGGATAACGGGCAAGGGAGCCCCGGTGCAGGCGCGAGGGTCGCAGGTTTGTGATCAGAATGACCAACTACCTCGCAAGATATCTTCGATTCTTTCTTCATATCAATTAAGATCAATCAATAGACAATTAAGTCTATAGGGTAAATAAAGGCATTTTATTTTTAATTGTACTCATTATTATGTAAGGGTGAATTTTTTTAAGATCTGTTTTGAATATAGAATATATTTTTGATACGTTTGTTCATTAAAATTTAAAGAAATCTCTTGTTGTTTTCTTAAGACTGTACTCGTTTTTAGTAAATCGTGTTAAACGATCGATTATCGACGATTATCTTATTCGAATCTCAGTAAATTAAAAAAAACACAAATACATGACCGGGGTTTAAAGAAAAGAATACGGTAGTTATTACATTAGTAAAGAAACCGACCTTGTGATTTCGATACAAAGATACTAGTCAAATATATAAATTATCGCCCCCGAAAACCCGTGAATGCTAACCTTTTTCGAAATTCAGATTATGTATATATACAAAATTGCTCGTTTAAAGGTATTAAAATAATAATTACTTAGATATTTTATTTACCTACTTAGCCTCTAGTTCCACACAACTCATTTGGACTGTTGTGTCAAAATATTCTGACGACAAGGATACTAGTCTTTCTATTCCAAATAATATTAGTTGCGCGCCTAATGTGGAGCGGGCAACATTGTTCTAAAGCGTCAATTGTCAAATCACACACATACATCAATCAATGTACTCTAGCGAATCACGAAATACATTACGTTGGAATGATAAGTTTAATAGCTAAAATATAGAGACTATCCAGTGACGAAGTGGCTAAATAATAACTATCTGGATATTATAACAAACTCCTGAGTGCATTGTAAGTATTCAATTTAGGTTATTATAGTGCGTATAGCGTTGGTCATCGTCCTTACAGGTCAGTGGTGGTATTATTTTTGTTTTGGCGTTATATGCTGAGTAATATTCTGCGTGAAGTCGGGAGTGTTGAGGCGAGCTTTGTTCCTGTCGATGTTGTCACTGTGCCAAGTGTACGTTGTACGTAGTTAGGTTAATACTGAGCTGACTTCGTTTATCGACGTGTAGCGAAGAATTCGTTGAGCTTAGGCTCTCTGCGTTGCTATACCAGACATCACATAGACCTGGCCTCGACCTTCACCTCTGGCCCTCCAAGTGGATTAAACAATATAAATATCCCAATGACTTGCACAATCTCATTTGACCCATTAAAACAAATAGCAATCCATCAACAGATGTATCTGTGTGTATATGTGATTAAGATACAATTCGGACACATATGAATCATTAGACTGTGTTTATTATACAAATATCTAACATATAGATATTTAAAGGTAGCAAGTTTAATACCTGCAAGAGTAATAAGTTGAAGGACACATAATTAATAGGTAAGAAAACTTTTTTATAACTCTGTTTACTTCAGTTGTGGAATGTCAATATGCTGTGTGCGGCTACTGCATATAAGATGTGTTGTTGTTATGTCTGCAGTCTGGTGTAGTAAATAGGGCATTGTGGACCATATTGTCATTGTGAATATGACATATAATTGATCTCCAGTAGTAAATAACTTATGAGACACAACAAGTTATGGCTGACTGACATCTGTTGTAGAAGAATAGAAGGGCAATCTATAAATAATTAATTGATTTTTGGAATAACAAGCAACCAATTGGATAAACATAGCATTTTAAATATACATTATACTAGGTATGATAATTTTTGGATATTAATAAACCACTTCACAAATAGCAACAAAGTAAAATGGTTCTGAGGCTTAAAACATTGGCACAATGCCATTGTTTCCTGGCGAGTACTAGTTTTATCCTACTCTCATGACATCACTACACATCTGACCTCAGCAGGTATCAAACCACACATTTAGGTGCACTAGGCAGGATCAGAACTCCTTTTACGGCATCAAACCAAATGGTATCAATATGTTTTGTTATACTCATTGTGCCTAGCGGTCTCACTCACAATACATTTTCTGTCTGTTTGTCTTTGCAGCCACATGAAGTCATGATGTCACTAAAGCCCAGAAATGTGGACTTCCAGGAGACGTGGGCCAACCTCAAGGAGACTGTGCGTACCATACATTGTGTTTATACTACAACTGCTGAGTCACATGGGCTCTAGCCCGTAACACATACATATTCTGGAACATCCTGGAGTTTCCAAAATTATCCTCAAGCCTTCCCACAAGGGTCCCCGAAGGGGTAGGCAGAGGATCATTTTGGAAAAAAAACACATACATATTCTGAAACATACTGGAGTTTCTAAAATTAAAGAGAAAAGTACATTTGTGTATGTGTGTACATGAAACATGAATGTGTGTGTGATAGCCCTTTACCTGGTTGTGTGATGGTGACCAATTACAAAAGTGCTAATGGACCTGAAATGGTTGAACTAGCCTACAGGCTACATACAACTCTTAAAATGTCATTCACCCATTGATGATC
The DNA here is from genome assembly GCA_945859725.1 of Drepana falcataria. Lineage (NCBI taxonomy): Eukaryota > Metazoa > Arthropoda > Insecta > Lepidoptera > Drepanidae > Drepana > Drepana falcataria. Next base: position 86,098 of record OX243950.1, on the reverse strand, counting down.
CTTCAGAAACCTTTTCACACTCTTTGCGAAGGAATCCTGTGTTCTGTCGAGTATTGAGAACATTTCTGGAATCCAGAATAAGATTTCCTTCTTTAACATTACCAAGTCCAATATTAGCCTGGCTATATATGTGAATAATGTACACGTGTGTGTATATGTGTGCGCGTGTGCGTGTGTGTGTGCAGGTGGCGGGCGTGGTGGGGCTGCGCACGGTGGAGCGCTCCGTGTGGAACACGCGCTTCTCGGATGTGTACGCGCTGTGTGTGGCGCACCCCGAGCCGCTCGCCGACCGCCTCTACGATGAGACCAGGTCTGCCTCCCCTGCCCACCCCCATATATATATATGTACCCCTTGTGCCCGCCCCTTGGTAACATGGTGACTGGGTGGATCGAGAAATCGCCTCTAACGCAGAGATTGCAAGTTTGAATACTAACTGTACCTGTACTGTACAATAGTGCACGTTGGCCTTACATATACCCTACATATATGCACCTTAAATATATTTGCCTACCCTTGTGGGACGTCGTGAAGATAATATTGTCATTGGTCGATGTAGATTTCAATAAAAAAATTATTTTAGACTAGCAGTCTATGTATCCTTCCCCAATATTTGGAACATGGCTGAGATGCCACTGGTGCTGATGCTGAGGTGTGTGGTGTGCAGGAACTACTTGGAGGAGCACGTGTCTGAGCTGCTGCAGCGGGTGCGGGGGCCGGCGGCGCTGGACCGCGGGGACCACAGCGACGGGTTGCTGGCCAGGTGAGCGGGACCACGGGACCACGGGACCCCGGGACCACGGGACAGTGCTGTGGTCAGTAGCCTAACCCTGCCGTGTGCAGGTACGTGTGCGCCTGGCGCGAGTACAGCCAGGGCGTGGCCTACCTCAACTGCCTCTACTCCTACCTCAACCTGCAGCACGTCAAGCGACAGAAGGTAAGCCACACCAACCATATACTATTTGGCTTCCATTTATACAATCCTCATTTTAAAGCTGACTTTGTTTTACGCTTTCGCACCTATAGATAGTGCCATCCACGAAGACGCGCCCCACTACCCTCCCCTATACTTTAGATGTGTAAATGTGCGAGTATTGTCGGTACACACAGATTACCTATGAGTGCACACGCACACTACAATTAATACACTCGGGTCATACTGCCCGCATGCCGCGACCCCATCCACTAGACATTGGGGGGGCGCGTCTTCGTGGATGGCACTATGTATAGACTATTGTTTATTCCGAAGATATAACTATTCCATTATAGCTAATTGTGTATGTCGGGCTGACCCTCAGGTGCCGGAGGCGGAGATAATATACGGCACGCCGGCGACGGTCAGCTGCCCCGAGCACGACTCCAGGCAGCTGGAGGTGAGGGGGCGGCCGGGGGGGGGGAGGGGGGCATGTGGGGGGGGGGCTCACTGACGGCGCCTCGTGCAGGTGGGCGAGCTGGGGCTGGAGATCTGGGAGCGCGTGCTGGTGCGGCCGCTGGCGACGGCGCTGACGGCGCGCGTGGTCGGCGCGCTGGCGGCGGCGCGCGACCAGCCGCCCGACCCCGCGCACGCCGACACGCTGCGCCAGGCCATCCTCAGCACCGTGGACGTGAGCTGCTCCCGCCCGCCCCGCCTCCCCGCCCCGCCTCCCCGCCCTGAGGCCGCGGCAGGGCGGGCGGCGCTGACGGCGCCTGGCCCGCAGGTGCGGTCCTTCCGCGTGCGCTCGCCGCTGGCGCTGTACTCGGAGCTGGTGCTGGAGCCCTACCTGGCGGCGGCGGCGGCGCACCACGCGGCCTTCGCGGCCGGCCTGCTGCAGGCGGGGGACATCTCGCACTACATGCGCCACGTGTCGCTGGGTGGGCACCGTCCCCCTACCCTCCCCTCCGCCCTCCCGCCTCCGCCGGCCCTCCGAGGGGGCATCGCATCTACCGCTACTCCCGACGTTGCCTTTACTTTATGCGACACCGGTATGATGGCCCGGATAGTGGCTCAGTCGGGCTAGAAACGTCGGAAGCGTTCCCTCGTAATTAAATCAAAATCACAATTCGGCTAAGCTCGATAGACGGCGCTACGCTTGCAAAGCGCCATCTAAGGGCCCGAGCGAGCGCCGTAGTGAGCCGCCGGTGTCGCTGGCGCAGGGCTGGAGCGCGAGCGGGCGCTGGGGGCCCGCTTCCTGCACGGCAGCTCGGCGGAGGCCGTGAGGGCCTGCTACGAGCGCGCCGCCGTGGAGGCCCACCTGCCCGCGCTGCACGCCGAGGTGCCGCGGCTGCTGCGCGACGCCTGCTGCGACACGCCCGCCGCGCCGCAGGTACGCCGGGCCCCCGCCCTCTGGGCCCCCGCCCCGCTGGGCCCCCGCTGGGCCCCTACAGCGAGCGTGCGTGTGCAGCGGCGCGAGGACATGCGGCGCATGTACCACCTGCTGCGGCCGCTGGGGGCCTCGGGCGCGCTGCGGCCGCTGGTGGAGGCCGCGCACGCGCAGGCCGAGCGCGAGGGCCGCGACCTGCTGGCCGCGGACCACGCCAAGGACGAGGTGCGCTCCCGACCTACACGAGGCCTCACCTCCGCCCGCTCCGGGAGACTGTGCTGAGGTGTGCTCCCGTCCCGTGTCCTCAGGCGCACGCGCACTTCGTGAACGCGATGCTGTCGCTGCACAGCAAGTACAGCAAGCTGTTCGCCGAGGTGTTCGGCGGCGCGCAGGCCTTCGTGGGTGCGCTGGACAAGGTGCGGTGCGGGTGGGGGCCGGGGGGGCGGGGGGTGGGGGGCGGCGGGGGGGGTGGGGGGCGGCGCAGTGCAGTGGCAGTGTGCAGGCGTGCAGTGCGGTGGTCAACTGGCGCGCGCCGGGCGAGGCGGCGGCGCGGGCGCCGGAGCTGCTGGCGCGCTACTGCGACGGGCTGCTGCGGCGGCGGGGGCCGGAGGCCGAGGCCGAGGAGCGCCTGGCGGGGGCCATCGTGGTGTTCAAGTACGTGGACGACAAGGACGTGTTCCAGAAGTTCTACGCGCGCGCGCTGGCGCGCCGCCTCATCCACCAGCTGTCGGCCTCCATGGACCAGGTGAGCCGCCGCACTGACTGCGCTTGTACGCCGACGTTATTGTATCTAACGGAGGTTACTTAGTAACTAGAGTTAATTGAGTAAATATATACAAAACATAATTTTAGTACCATATCTGCCAATAGATGTCGCTAATATATATTTTAAAACACGTTATGGTTTCGTCCTGTTCGAGTTCCATTGTTGTAATTGTTGAACAAAATTCCTCGGGTTCGCTGTTTGTTATGTGAGATCAATGGAAAAGAATGACAATTTTCCTTTATTCAAAATTATTGATACAAATTTAAGTACTATTAAACTTTTATTTATCATAATATAAAAGATACGAGCTGTTTCTGAAAATCGACTTAGACACGTATTTTATGTAATAGATCGAATAAAAAAACGATTATAAGAAAAAAATTATAATCGATTTAAATAAAAATCTATTACATTGTAATAATCTATGTTCGTCTAGGGTTGATAATATCAGCTGGATTGACACATGTGACACTTACTGTATGTGTGCGTGTGTGTGCGTGTGTGTGCGTGCAGGAGGAGGCGATGATCAACCGGCTGAAGGCGGCGTGCGGCTACGAGTTCACCAACAAGCTGCACCGCATGTTCACCGACGTGGCCGTCTCCGCAGACCTCAACACCAAGTTCCAGCAGCACCTGCGCGACAACCACCTCACCATCACCACCGGCTTCTGCGTGCAGGCGAGTGCGGGCGGGTGCGGGTGCCGCGGGTGCGGGTGCCGCGGCCGGGCGTAGGTGCCGCGGCCGGGCGTAGGTGCCGCGGCCGGGCGTAGGTGCCGCGGCCGGGCGTAGGTGCCGCGGCCGGGCGTAGGTGCCGCGGCCGGGCGTAGGTGCCGCGGCCGGGCGTAGGTGCCGCGGCCGGGCGCGGGTGCTACTGCTCGGTGCGGGTGCAGGTGCTGCAGGCGGGCGCGTGGCCGCTGGGCGCGGGCGTGTCCCCCGGGGGCGGCGGCCCGCTGGAGCGCGGCGCGCGGCTGTTCGAGGCCTTCTACCGCGCCTCCTTCAGCGGGCGGCGCCTGTCCTGGCTGCAGCAGCTGTGCACGGCCGAGCTGCGCCTGCGCTACACGCCGCGCGCGCACCTGCTCACCTGCGGCGCCGCGGCCTGCGCGCTGCTGCTGCTCTTCGAGCGCGCCGAGCGCCTGCCGCTGCAGGAGCTGCAGGCGGCGCTGCAGCTGCAGCCCGAGCAGCTGCAGCGCGTGGCGCGCCCGCTGCTGGACGCCGGCCTGTTGCGCGCGCACCCCGACGCGCTGGAGCTGGGTGAGCCGCCCGCCCCGCCGCCCCGCCCGCCCCCGCCCGCCCCGCCCGACCCGCCGCCCCGCCCGCCCTCACGCCGCGTCTTGTGCGCAGAGCTGGGCTTCTCGTCGCGGCGCACGCGGCTGCGCCTGGGCGTGGCGGCGCCTCCCTCGGCGCCCCGGGACTCCGCCCCCGCGCCGGCGCTCTCGGACGACGACCGCAAGATGTTCCTGCAGGCGGCGCTCGTGCGCATCATGAAGCAGCGCAAGGTACGCCGCCCGCCCGCCCTCGCAGCCGCCGCTCGGTGCCGAGCGGCGGCTGACGGGTGCCGGGTGTCGGGTGCCGGGTGCAGGTGCTGCGGCACACGGAGCTGATCCAGGAGGTGGTGGCGCAGGCGCGCGGCAGCTTCGCGCCGTCGGTGCCCATGATCAAGAAGTGCATCGAGGCGCTCATCGACAAGCAGTACCTGGAGCGAGCGCCCGGCGCCATCGACACCTACTCCTACCTCGCCTAGTGGTCAGTGCCGCCATCGACACCTACTCCTACCTCGCCTAGTGGTCAGTGCCGCCATCGACACCTACTCCCATCTCGCCTAGTGGTCAGTGCCGCCATCGACACCTACTCCTACCTCGCCTAGTGGTCAGTGCCGCCATCGACACCTACTCCTACCTCGCCTAGTGGTCAGTGCCGCCATCGACACTCTCCTCCTACCCCCCAGTCCCCCCCCCCTCCCACATAAAATGTTTTTAACATAATTTTGTTTGTCAGTAACATGTGTCAGCTTGTATGTGCGTGTGTCGTCAGAGCTGCCGGTGAGGTGGCCCCGGCGACCATTCGCGAGCCATCGTGACGAGGGGAGTCGCCGAGGGGAGCCTATGTGGGCTCCCGGCGGCCCATTGCCCGTGGCGAGTGGACTCATAGTGAGTGGCGGCAGGCAGCCGCTCGCGCCGAGCGCTCGTGATATCATTGCCTTCACCTGTTGTATCGTTTACTGTTCCCGTGCACTTATGTCGGCCGCGGAGGTGTTTGGGTGCTCAGGTGTTCAGGTGCCCGGTGCAGTGCGGGCACTCGACACCAACACACATTCATTCGCATTGTTTGGAAACGTGAAAACAATAAAACTTTCATATATAATATTGTACATAATATAACTGTCACCTCGCGGCCGATGGCCACACGTCACTGCCCTGGGGGTTGTGCGACGCCTGAAGGGGGGAGGGGGGGGGGGTTAGATGGGGCCAGGGGGGGGGGCAGCTGTCACAATGTACATAGTCCATCGCGCAGCCGCCACGGCATCGACAGTGGCGCCCTCCCACAGGCGGCAATGGATAGCTCTCCTTCATTGGTGTTGCCAACTGCTAGTGGCATGACGGTGTGTCGTATTGATTTTGTAAGTACATGAAACGCAGCATATTGATTTGTATTCCAAGAGATTTAACTGTTTAGGGATTAATAGTGGAATTAAATTGAGTAGCTAGTGGAATTGTCAGGCGCCGCCTGTCGCGATGGCGCGGCTTGCTTACACCCGGGGGGGGGGGGGGGGGGTCGTTGTTGTATACCGTCACGTTGGCAACGGTCAACGGCCAACCACGTGTCTCGCCACTGGCGGCATCAAGAGTATATACAAACAAACCAATGTACAGATAAAAGGGATCCTGTAATATTATTCTTATATTATACTAGTTAAATTTGTCCAATAAAGTTGTACGGACGCCGTTAGTGCATGGCTACAGGCGGAGCCGTGAGCACCCGCGGCGAGGCGTGCTCACTGCTCCGCATGAAGTTTGGTTTCATTTGGCAACCCCGCCCTCTACACTACACTACACTACACTACACTACACTACACTACACTACACTACACTAGTCACCTACTAAGTAAAGCCCATACAATATCAGTACACACTAATTTGACAAGCATTTCCTGTATTCCTTGCAAGGACAATTAGGGAAAAAAAGTGTATCCATTTTGCTTTGATAATTAGATGCTCACTAAGAACAATGGATCCTGTTATGTGATAAATAGTGAGTGGCAGTTTTCTGGACTTAAGTACGGTGATTAGTCACACCACGAGCTTTACGGTGAAGGAAAACATCGAGAGGAAACCTGCATACGTCTGAGAAGACATTCAAAGGCGTATGTATAGTCGTGCTTGAGTAACGGCGATGGACTCGCCATCTGACACGTTGGAACCTAATATACCTCTGGCGGAAACTGGGTGTGTGGGTATTACCTATACACCTCTGCCTACCCCTTCGGGTCCCTTGTGAGAAGGCGTGAGGATATATTATAAATAAACAAAAAGACTTGTCAATCGCAGTTGCTATGAAATAACTTGCTATATATCTGGCGAAAAGTGTTATGCGTAGGCGTCGTCCTTATATCTTATCTCAGTATCTTAAAGTCCGTCCATATATGGTGTTCATAGTTTAATATGGTGACACTAGATGGCGCTGTACGTTTTAAGAACATCAAATATATTGATTGCGTGTACAAATTACGTAAGCACAGACATCATTTACACAATTAGTATTTATTTATTTATTTATTTATTTATTTATTTATTTATTTATTTATTTATTAGTATAGTTTATACTTAATGATAACATTACGACGGGGGGTGGCGACTTGTATGCATATTAATGATAACATTACGACTGGGGGTGGCGACTTGTATGCATATTAATGATAACATTACGACTGGGGGTGGCGACTTGTATGCATATTAATTTCACACCCTTCAGTGCCATCTATGTTTTAGGACATAACTAAATTTGCCAGAATGCTGCCAGCGTATATCATTAACAGCCGGTTTCTCGTACGCATTTCTATCCATCAAATTACGTGACAGATTGTTAATCTCTAATTAGACGTAGCTTGGGTTGCTAGAAGCTTCAACTGACAAACTGTTGGCAGTTTGTCAACGGTATGTCAAATCCCAAATCAATTGCCGATTGGAGCCATTTTGAGTTTCTGAACGCATTTTCTCTTTGTTAACGGATTGTTGACATACAATTTTTAATTGTAGATTATCGAGGAATTATCGACGTGTTAACGCAAGTATTCCGATTTGAACTCCAATTTCTAAGCGGATTTAATAGGATATAGGGTTGTTACAAAATAATCGATTTTTATTTTTCGTTTTTTATAGCAATATTAATATAAAACTTAATTTCTATCAATAATGCTATTTGGTTTCCTAATTCCTTACGTTGAAATATTAATAGAACATTGCCTTTGATTTTTAGTTTTGGATTGGTTATATTTTTATTCATATAATTTTATTTGATTTTTAATCTGTTTTTTTTTTGTTTTTTTTTTTTTTTTTTTAATTTGAATCTCTTTAGACAAACCCTAAGACATAAGTGTGTAAAGTAAGTTACAGAAATCGAAATAATCTTTTAATAATAGCAAAAATATTAGAAATTGGCAAGTTTCAAATCATCATCATCAGCCCTGTCGGGAACCTACCTATATGTTGAATTACTATAAATTATATAATATAAGTATTAGAATAAAATATAAGTAGATAGATCGCGTTCTGTGTAATTTTTACGCGAGAGCGGCGGCATTTTAACATTTACACTTTATTTATTTATATTCTTTACACTTGTTTATCACACGATAACTGAAGTACCTAAACAAACAAGATAAACAACAACAAATCAAACTTTTGTCCAACTAACGAAACTTCAGCTCCCGGCGGGAATACTTTGACATTACAAGACAAAGACGAAGCTATAAGCTAGAGGGAAATAGACATACTTTAAAAAATAATTCGGCTGTCAACAGTAGATTAGTAAATTTTTCGATGATTTGCGTTCTAGAAACTCAAAGCTCGATGACAGATTGTTGACAAATTGTTATTGTGACAATGTGTTGACTAATTCATCGTGCTAAAATTGTACCAGAAACCGGCGGTAACAGTAGTCTATGGTATATTAATAGTAGTCTATGATGGCAACGATTACTATGAACACTGGAAGGAAACTTGGTCTATCGATTTATGGAAGGGACTTTAAATAATTTAAACAAGATAATTCGCTCTATAAACAAGATTATTTCTATAATTATTTTAAATGCCGGTTTATCCGATTATTGATAAAGGTATTCGATGTCCGCTGTCTTGTCAATATAAAACTGCATCTCAGAAAACATCACCTGGGAGAGGTAAGTACGCCAATTTAAACTTTTTTTTTTTTTTTTTTTTTTTTTTTTTAATCTTTCACCACACTCCAACAACCCTTTTGAAATGTGTATGAAAATGTATACCTATAGAGGAATATAATGTCAACAAATACATTAAACTAGTCAAGCACCTTAAGTTACAACTGTTTAGAAATTCTTAGGCCACAAGTGAACTAGGTTACATATACTATAGATACCTACATGTGCTAATATATTCTTAGACCACAAGTGAACTAGGTTACATATGCTATAGATACCTACATGTGCTAATATATTCTTAGGCCACAAGTGAACTAGGTTACATATGCTATATATACCTACATGTGCTAATATATTCTTAGGCCACAAGTGAACTAGGTTACATATGCTATAGATACCTACATGTGCTAATATATTCTTAGGCCACAAGTGAACTAGGTTACATATACTATAGATACCTACATGTGCTAATATATTCTTAGGCCACAAGTGAACTAGGTTACATATACTATAGATACCTACATGTGCTAATATATTCTTAGGCCACAAGTGAACTAGGTTACATATGCTATAGATACCTACATGTGCTAATATATTCTTAGGCCACAAGTGAACTAGGTTACATATACTATAGATACCTACATGTGCTAATATATTCTTAGGCCACAAGTGAACTAGGTTACATATGCTATAGATACCTACATGTGCTAATATATTCTTAGGCCACAAGTGAACTAGGTTACATATACTATAGATACCTACATGTGCTAATATATTCTTAGGCCACAAGTGAACTAGCTGCCACCGCCCCCGCGGAGGTAGGGATCCATGAGGATTCTCCACGTTAAAAAAAAAAAAAAAAAAAAAAAAAAAAAAAAAAAGGTTAGGTTAGGTTAGGTTAGGTTAGGTTAGGTTGGGCGGGGGATGAGCTAGAACCCCTAGGAGTGACCCCCAGGGGTCCTCCTACAAGGGTGCTAGCCCATCACCTACTTTGTTCACTTTTTCCGAGTGAGCAATTTGGCGTTGGTCTTGGGAGTAGCGCAGGTCGCGTAGATCCCCAAGGCAAGTCCGGAGCACTATCCTGCTAGAGGTTGCCGCCTGCTATTGGTCTGGTTCCATCAGAAACAGACGTAACTGAAAGCTCCGGGCGCACTCCACTTTCCCACCTTTCCCCAAAATCCTTTTTATCCTTCCCTGTCCTGCTCCCTTGCCTTCCCAGTCTGGGAGAGTTTGGGGGTACACACTCTTCACAAAAGTGTACACACACAGACTCAGATACACTCTTCACTCGCTATACACAAACAAAATAACAGTTGGTCACGCTACAGCACACAACAGATACACTGAACATGCAAATACCACATCACACTCACAAGCAGATACTCACCCCCAATCCTACGGTCTAGCGTGCCTATGGGATGTATGGCTGGGGGGGAACAATACCCAGTCCCAAGCGCGGAGGAGGGAGAGGGGACCTCACCCCTTCAAAAAGGAATAAAAACAAAATGGATTTGGAAAACAAGTGTAACAGTCCCCAGGCGGGTGAATCCCGCACGGAGTCTTCGGACTCCGTCTGCCCCTCAGTATCTGGGGGGGGCACCATCTCCATCGGAGGTCAGATTTCCCCTGACCCCCGTGAACGACGACTATCGGCAAAGGAAGTGGACTTACCGACCACACCGCGATATTTGGAGCTGACGTCTGGGGCGTGCGCACCGCAGGGGTGCGGCGTCGGAGAAGGGAGGGAGCTGCGCGTACGACTCACGCGCACTCCATTAACAACAAAGGCGAGATCACCGGACTTCACCGAAGATGAGGAGGAATACGTATTCGAGGAGGAGGAAGACGAGTACGTGGAGGAGTCGGACAACAGCAGCCGCTCGTCCAGCCCGTCCTCAGGGGAGGAGCTGCTGGAGATGCTGGACGAGCTGGCTCCTATGACCCCGAAGAAGAGAGGAGCAAAAGCTGCGGCGGTGCGGAGCCGTAGGAGCTCATCGTTGCCGCAGAGGGACGCGCTCGGCCGATTCCTGCCGCGAAACGTGGCAACACCAGTCCCGGAGCCGAAGGCTCCAGAAGGTAGCCCCAAAACGAAGATAGGGAGTCGGGCTGAGGAGGCCCGCAAGAGCCAGGCCCAGGTGGAAGAGGCCTTGAGGCTGCGACGACCGTCGACGGCGGCTCTCGGTAGCCGGGTGCAGCAGGAGGCTGACCGGGTTGCCGAGGTGGCTGCTAAGTCGGCGAACCTAAAGGGCACATGCCAGCGTGCCCTAAAGGATGCCGCGGCCTCCATCAAGGAGGCAGCCAAAATGATGGAGGAGAATGTCGCGACGGACGAGTCGAAGAAGCTGCACGCCGAAAACAAGGCCCTGCGTGCAGAGCTTGATCATCTCCGGCGAGAGATGATCGACATGCGGTCGGAGGTGCTGCAAGCGAGGGCGAGGCCGCCGCCTACCCCCCCTGCCGCCGCAGCACAACCGCCGACGCCGCCGTTCAACGAGGCGGCCATCCTAGAGGCCATCGAAAGGCGCTTCGAGGCCTTGGAGAGGCGCATCTGTCCTCCTGCGGCTGCTGTCGGGGCAGCCGCCCCGCAGCGGACCGTGGAGGGGCCTTCCGCGCCTCCTCCTACAGGGGAGCAGGGCCGCGAGGCCAGGAGGAAAAGAAAGAAGAAGGGCGCCAGTCGGGCCGTCCCGGTCGCGGACCTGCCGGCCGTGACACCGGGCGGTCCCCAGGAGGCTGCGCCGAGTGCGCCGCCAACTTGGGCTGAAGTGGCGGCGAATAAGAAGAAGCGTAGGCCCAAGAAGGCGAAGAAAAAGAAGAAGCCCTCTGCGGCCAATCTGCAGGTGCCTCAAACGGCTGCAGTTGTTCTGACACTGCAGCCGGAGGCTAAGGAGAGAGGGGTCACCTATGCCTCGGTATTTAACGAGGCTAAGGCAAGGATCGACCTCGGGTCCCTGGACATCCACGCACTGCGCTTCCGACTGGCGGCGACGGGAGCGCGGATTTTGGAGCTACCGGGGGCCGGGTGCGGGAAGAAGGCTGAGGCACTTGCCGAGCGCCTGCGACAGGAGTTAGGTCCCGGGGTGCGCATCTCCACGCCCACCAAGGGCGCGGAGCTGCGCATCACGGGCTTAGACGACTCGTCGACGGCCGCAGACGTGGCCGCTGCGATCGCCCGGGCTACGGACTGCCCGGAGGCGGACATCCGGGTGGGCGAGATCCGTTTCGCCAGGGGTCGAGGTGCGGTGTGGGTGCGTTGCCCCATTGCCGCAGCCAAGACCCTGTCGGAGAAGGGGCAGGTGACGGTGGGCTGGGTGAGCGCGAGGGCTGTGCTTTTGCAGCCCAAGCCGGCCCGGTGCTACCGTTGCCTCAGACCTGGGCACATGGCCCCGCAGTGCACGTCGGAGGTGGACCGCAGCGCTCTGTGCTTCCGGTGCTCACAGCCGGGGCACAGGGCGGGGCAGTGTACCGCCGCGCCGCACTGTGGTGTCTGTGCGGAGGGGAAGCGGCCAGCCGACCACGCGGTCGGCAGCAAGGCCTGCAAGCCCGGGCCGCGGCCCAAGAAAGGGCCGCAGGGGGCGGGCTGAGCTCGCTCATGCCTGCCTCCACAAGGGGGCAGCGGTGACGGGACGGGGGTCCCGTTGCTGCGTAATGCCCCCCAGGTGAGGGGTGCGTTGAGTGTTCACGCACCCCACCTTCGGTGGAGTCACCACCGCGCAGCGGCCACAGGCCATCGCTGGGGGGGTCGCGGTGCATGCAAACGCGATCCCGTGGCCCCCCATCCTAAGGCGATGAGAAGACACTCCGTGGGTTTTTAGTCAGTAGGAGTCTGACACTCCCCGCCGCTGTCCCCCGATGGCGGCGGAAGTCCAATGCAGGATTTTCCCACGTAAAAAAAAAAAAAAAAAAAAAAAAAAAAAAAAAAAAAAGGTTAGGTTAGGTTAGGTTGGGCGGGGGATGAGCTAGAACCCCTAGGAGTGACCCCCAGGGGTCCTCCTACAAGGGTGCTAGCCCATCACCTACTTTGTTCACTTTTTCCGAGTGAGCAATTTGGCGTTGGTCTTGGGAGTAGCGCAGGTCGCGTAGATCCCCAAGGCAAGTCCGGAGCACTATCCTGCTAGAGGTTGCCGCCTGCTATTGGTCTGGTTCCATCAGAAACAGACGTAACTGAAAGCTCCGGGCGCTCTCCACATTCCCACCTTCCCAATTCCCATTCCTTTCCCTATTCCGAGGTGGGGTTGCTTCGGCGACCTCCGCCTCAGCGGAGGCGGGCTGCAGAGACATGGGCTGGGTTTCGGCCTGGCCCGAGGTCTCTGAGCCCTATCGGTAGACTGTGGGGAAACGGGCTGGAGGCTTCGGTCACCGGCTCGTAGCGGCAGAAACGAGTCCTCTGCTGCGGCCCCGCGGTTTACGACGTCGCAACCTGGAAACAGGCGAGGCGGCGTGCAGGCGGCTCGGGCACTCGGTGCAAGCTGGTCTGCGGGGGAGTGGAGGGCTGCGGGGTAGCAGGCTGGAGGTTCCGGCCCGGCCCGTGGTGGTGAGGCTTGAGTGCCTTGCTCCACACCCTGCGGCTCTGTAGGCGCGGCGGGGGTGGAGTACTCCCGTCGTTGCCGCGAAGACGTGGCGGCCAGGAGACTGGACCGTCGCGGACTGCCTCCAGGCGGCGAGCTCGGGGGGGCTCGTCGCCATTGCACGCACGGAGGCTGGAGAGGAGGCCTTCGGGCCGAGGGGCGGGCCCTTGCTCGCCCCCGAGGAGAGGCCACCTTCGATGGTGGCCCGCCGCCCGGTGGTCGTATGTAGAGTGCGAGAGCGATCCAGCGACCACCGACTCAGCGGCCTTGAAGACTGTGGGCCTTGCCCCGTGGGTTTTTAGTCAGTAAGAGTCTGACACTCCCCGTCGCTGCCCCCGTGGCGTCGGGGGTCCTATGCAGGATTTTCCCACGATAAAAAAAAAAAAAAAAAAAGGTTAGGTTAGGTTGGGCGGGCGGGGGATGAGCTAGAACCCCTAGGAGTGACCCCCAGGGGTCCTCCTACAAGGGTGCTAGCCCATCACCTACTTTGTTCGCTTTTTCCGAGTGAGCAATTTGGCGTTGGTCTTGGGAGTAGCGCAGGTCGCGTAGATCCCCAAGGCAAGTCCGGAGCACTATCCTGCTAGAGGTTGCCGCCTGCTATTGGTCTGGTTCCATCAGAAACAGACGTAACTGAAAGCTCCGGGCGCTCTCCACATTCCCACCTTCCCAATTCCCATTCCTTTCCCTATTCCGAGGTGGGGTTGCTTCGGCGACCTCCGCCTCAGCGGAGGCGGGCTGCAGAGACATGGGCTGGGTTTCGGCCTGGCCCGAGGTCTCTGAGCCCTATCGGTAGACTGTGGGGAAACGGGCTGGAGGCTTCGGTCACCGGCTCGTAGCGGCAGAAACGAGTCCTCTGCTGCGGCCCCGCGGTTTACGACGTCGCAACCTGGAAACAGGCGAGGCGGCGTGCAGGCGGCTCGGGCACTCGGTGCAAGCTGGTCTGCGGGGGAGTGGAGGGCTGCGGGGTAGCAGGCTGGAGGTTCCGGCCCGGCCCGTGGTGGTGAGGCTTGAGTGCCTTGCTCCACACCCTGCGGCTCTGTAGGCGCGGTGGGGGTGGAGTACTCCCGTCGTTGCCGCGAAGACGTGGCGGCCAGGAGACTGGACCGTCGCGGACTGCCTCCAGGCGGCGAGCTCGGGGGGGCTCGTCGCCATTGCACGCACGGAGGCTGGAGAGGAGGCCTTCGGGCCGAGGGGCGGGCCCTTGCTCGCCCCCGAGGAGAGGCCACCTTCGATGGTGGCCCGCCGCCCGGTGGTCGTATGTAGAGTGCGAGAGCGATCCAGCGACCACCGACTCAGCGGCCTTGAAGACTGTGGGCCTTGCCCCGTGGGTTTTTAGTCAGTAAGAGTCTGACACTCCCCGTCGCTGCCCCCGTGGCGTCGGGGGTCCTATGCAGGATTTTCCCACGATAAAAAAAAAAAAAAAAAAAAAGGTTAGGTTGGGCGGGGGATGAGCTAGAACCCCTAGGAGTGACCCCCAGGGGTCCTCCTACAAGGGTGCTAGCCCATCACCTACTTTGTTCACTTTTTCCGAGTGAGCAATTTGGCGTTGGTCTTGGGAGTAGCGCAGGTCGCGTAGATCCCCAAGGCAAGTCCGGAGCACTATCCTGCTAGAGGTTGCCGCCTGCTATTGGTCTGGTTCCTTCAGAAACAGACGTAACTGAAAGCTTCGGGCGCTCTCCACTTTCCCACCTTCCCAATTCCCATTCCTGTCCTAATTCCGTGTGGGGGGTCACCTCGGGACCCCTCACGCACGAGGAGGGTGGCTGCGGGGATGCGGGCGGACTGTGTGGCCTCGCCCGGTCCGTGGAGGGTGGAGTTACATCGGTTGCGCTGCCCCCGTCCAGCGCCGTCTCTCTACTCGCCGCTTCCCGCGCCCTTGGTGGGTCGCTGCTGCTTCGGGGCTTTGGCCCAGGGTAGTACGCGACGGCCCGTCGCTCACAGGGGCGGCGGGCGTGGAGGGCTACGTTGAAGCGCGCTGGGTTTGACGCTCGCCCAGCGCGTGGTGGTGCAGATGGACCCTGAGCAATGGCCATGACCATTTGACCGCGCACTTGGTACACATGGCCGGCGCTATGGGTCTCTGCACACTCCGGCAGCCGAGGTGGGGTCGCGGTGGGCAGGCAGTGCGGTAGACGTGGAGCCGTTTCCTTCCTGTCCATCGCGACCTTGGCGAGGTCGCATCGCTGTTGCGGCGCGGTGGGGCCGCGGGGGAAGAGGAGCTTCGGTATTACGGTCCGCCGTTCTCCCTGTCCTCCGCGGCCGGTACGTTTGGGGGTCGCCTCGGCGACGGCGACGCTGCTCGCGAGAGTGGCGTCGCGTGTGGAGGGTGGGCTGGGAGGAGGCGGGCGGAGATCGAGCGTTGCTCTCTCTTCTTGCCACTCTGCAGCCTACGACGTCACCGCCCGAGAAGGGGCGAGGTGGCGTGCAGGCGACCCGGGCACTTCGGTGCGGGTTGGTCAGCGGGGAGTCGCCTCGGCGACGGCGTCGTCGCTCGCGAGAGTGGCGGCGCGTGTGGTGGGGCTGCGGGGAGGAGGAGTATCGGCAGGAGTAGGCCCATGCCGTCGCTCCGACTCTTTCGCGGTCGGCACGTTGGGGGTCGCTTCGGCGACGGCGCCGCTGCTGGCGAGAGTGGCGGCGTGTGGTTGGTGGGCCGGGAGGAGGCGGGTGGAGATCGAGTTCGCTCTCTCTGCTTGCCACTCTGCAGCCCACGACGTCACAGTCCGTTAAGGGCTAGGTGACGTGCAGGCGGCCCGGGCACTTCGGTGCGGGCCGGTCTGCGGGGGTCGCTCTAGCGACAGCGTCGTCGCTCCTAGGAGTGGCGGGGCAATGGAGGGCTACAGGGTAGCGGGCTGGAGGCTTCGGCCCGGCCCGTGGTAGTGGGGTATGCTCCGCTCGCCTCACTCCACACCCTGCGGCACATTTGGCGCGGCGGGGTATGAATAAAATCCTCGTCGCGCCGGTAGGCGCGCTGGTCAGACGTCTGATCGGCTGCGCGGAGCCTCCAGGCGGCAAGCTCGGGGGGGCTTGTCGCCATTGCACGAACGGAGGCAAGAGTGGCCCTCGGGCCTGGGGCGGGCTCAGTGCTCGCTCCCGAGGAGAGGTCGCCTTCGATGGTGGCCTGCCGCCCGGTGTGTCGCGCACGTATGCGAAAGCGATCCCGTGACACACCGACTAAGCGGTCTGGTGGTAGTTGGGCTGCGGCCCCGTGGAGTTTAGTCAGTAGGAGTCTGACATACCCTGCCGCCGCCCCCGCGGAGGTAGGGATCCATGAGGATTCTCCACGTTAAAAAAAAAAAAAAAAAAAAAAAAGGTTAGGTTAGGTTAGGTTGGGCGGGGGATGAGCTAGAACCCCTAGGAGTGACCCCCAGGGGTCCTCCTACAAGGGTGCTAGCCCATCACCTACTTTGTTCACTTTTTCCGAGTGAGCAATTTGGCGTTGGTCTTGGGAGTAGCGCAGGTCGCGTAGATCCCCAAGGCAAGTCCGGAGCACTATCCTGCTAGAGGTTGCCGCCTGCTATTGGTCTGGTTCCATCAGAAACAGACGTAACTGAAAGCTCCGGGCGCACTCCACTTTCCCACCTTTCCCCAAAATCCTTTTTATCCTTCCCTGTCCTGCTCCCTTGCCTTCCCAGTCTGGGAGAGTTTGGGGGTACACACTCTTCACAAAAGTGTACACACACAGACTCAGATACACTCTTCACTCGCTATACACAAACAAAATAACAGTTGGTCACGCTACAGCACACAACAGATACACTGAACATGCAAATACCACATCACACTCACAAGCAGATACTCACCCCCAATCCTACGGTCTAGCGTGCCTATGGGATGTATGGCTGGGGGGGAACAATACCCAGTCCCAAGCGCGGAGGAGGGAGAGGGGACCTCACCCCTTCAAAAAGGAATAAAAACAAAATGGATTTGGAAAACAAGTGTAACAGTCCCCAGGCGGGTGAATCCCGCACGGAGTCTTCGGACTCCGTCTGCCCCTCAGTATCTGGGGGGGGCACCATCTCCATCGGAGGTCAGATTTCCCCTGACCCCCGTGAACGACGACTATCGGCAAAGGAAGTGGACTTACCGACCACACCGCGATATTTGGAGCTGACGTCTGGGGCGTGCGCACCGCAGGGGTGCGGCGTCGGAGAAGGGAGGGAGCTGCGCGTACGACTCACGCGCACTCCATTAACAACAAAGGCGAGATCACCGGACTTCACCGAAGATGAGGAGGAATACGTATTCGAGGAGGAGGAAGACGAGTACGTGGAGGAGTCGGACAACAGCAGCCGCTCGTCCAGCCCGTCCTCAGGGGAGGAGCTGCTGGAGATGCTGGACGAGCTGGCTCCTATGACCCCGAAGAAGAGAGGAGCAAAAGCTGCGGCGGTGCGGAGCCGTAGGAGCTCATCGTTGCCGCAGAGGGACGCGCTCGGCCGATTCCTGCCGCGAAACGTGGCAACACCAGTCCCGGAGCCGAAGGCTCCAGAAGGTAGCCCCAAAACGAAGATAGGGAGTCGGGCTGAGGAGGCCCGCAAGAGCCAGGCCGAGGTGGAAGAGGCCTTGAGGCTGCGACGACCGTCGACGGCGGCTCTCGGTAGCCGGGTGCAGCAGGAGGCTGACCGGGTTGCCGAGGTGGCTGCTAAGTCGGCGAACCTAAAGGGCACATGCCAGCGTGCCCTAAAGGATGCCGCGGCCTCCATCAAGGAGGCAGCCAAAATGATGGAGGAGAATGTCGCGACGGACGAGTCGAAGAAGCTGCACGCCGAAAACAAGGCCCTGCGTGCAGAGCTTGATCATCTCCGTCGCGAGATGATCGACATGAGGTCAGAGTTGCTGCAGGCGAGGGCGAGGCGGCCGCCCCCATCCCCTCCTGCTGCTGCAGCACCACCACCGGTGCCGCCTATGAACGAGGCGGCCATCTTGCGGGCCATCAACGAGCGGTTCGAGGCCCTGGAGAGGCGCGTATGGCCCCCTGCTACTGCTGCCGAGGCAACCGCCCCGCAGCGAAACACAGAGGAGCCTCACGCGCCTGCTGCGGCGCCTCAAGGCCGCCGAGAGAAGAAGGCCAGCAAACCGAAGAAGAAGGGTGGCAGCCGGGCTGCTCCGGTCGCGGACTTACCGGCCGTGGCACCGGGCGGCCCCGAGGAGGCTGCACAGAGCGTGCCGCCCACATGGGCCAAAGTGGCGGCTGGAAAAGCCAAGAAAAAGAGGAAGAAGAAAGGAAAAAAGAAGACCAAGGCCCCAGCAGCAAAGCTGCAAGTGCCTCAGACGGCTGCAGTGGTTTACACGCTGCAGCCGGAGGAGAAAGAAAAAGGGAGGACCTACGCCTCGGTAATTACCGAGGCCAAGGCTAAAATCGACCTTGCGGCCATGGACATCTGGGCCCTGCGCTTCCGTGTGGCGGCGACAGGTGCTCGGATTCTGGAGCTGCCAGGGGCCGGCAGCGAGGCCAAGGCAGAGGCGCTTGCAGAGCGGATGCGGCAGGAGTTGGGTCCCGGGGTGCGCATCTCCACGCCCACTAAGTGCGCGGAGCTGCGCATCACGGGGCTGGACGACTCGTCGTCAGCTGCAGAGGTGGCCGCTGCGATAGCCCGGGCCACGGGCTGTCCGGAGGCTGCAGTTCGCGTGGGCGAGATTCGTTTCGCCAGGGGTCGAGGTGCGGTGTGGGTGCGTTGCCCCATTGCCGCAGCCAAGACCTTGGCGGAGAAGGGGCAGGTGATGGTGGGCTGGGTTTGTGCGAGGGCTGTCCTATTGCAGCCTAAGCCGGCCCGGTGCTACCGTTGCCTCAGGCCCGGACACATGGCTCCGCAGTGCACGTCGGAGGTGGACCGCAGCGCTCTGTGCTTCCGGTGCTCACAGCCGGGGCACAGGGCGGGGCAGTGTACCGCCGCGCCGCACTGTGGTGTCTGTGCGGAGGGGAAGCGGCCAGCCGACCACGCGGTCGGCAGCAAGGCCTGCAAGCCCGGGCCGCGGCCCAAGAAAGGGCCGCAGGGGGCGGGCTGAGCTCGCTCATGCCTGCCTCCACAAGGGGGCAGCGGTGACGGGACGGGGGTCCCGTTGCTGCGTAATGCCCCCCAGGTGAGGGGTGCGTTGAGTGTTCACGCACCCCACCTTCGGTGGAGTCACCACCGCGCAGCGGCCACAGGCCATCGCTGGGGGGGTCGCGGTGCATGCAAACGCGATCTCGTGGCCCCCCATCCTAAGGCGATGAGAAGACACTCCGTGGGTTTTTAGTCAGTAGGAGTCTGACACTCCCCGCCGCTGTCCCCCGATGGCGGCGGAAGTCCAATGCAGGATTTTCCCACGTAAAAAAAAAAAAAAAAAAAAAAAAAAAAGGTTAGGTTAGGTTAGGTTAGGTTAGGTTAGGTTGGGCGGGGCGGGGGATGAGCTAGAACCCCTAGGAGTGACCCCCAGGGGTCCTCCTACAAGGGTGCTAGCCCATCACCTACTTTGTTCACTTTTTCCGAGTGAGCAATTTGGCGTTGGTCTTGGGAGTAGCGCAGGTCGCGTAGATCCCCAAGGCAAGTCCGGAGCACTATCCTGCTAGAGGTTGCCGCCTGCTATTGGTCTGGTTCCTTCAGAAACAGACGTAACTGAAAGCTTCGGGCGCTCTCCACTTTCCCACCTTCCCAATTCCCATTCCTGTCCTAATTCCGTGTGGGGGGTCACCTCGGGACCCCTCACGCACGAGGAGGGTGGCTGCGGGGATGCGGGCGGACTGTGTGGCCTCGCCCGGTCCGTGGAGGGTGGAGTTACATCGGTTGCGCTGCCCCCGTCCAGCGCCGTCTCTCTACTCGCCGCTTCCCGCGCCCTTGGTGGGTCGCTGCTGCTTCGGGGCTTTGGCCCAGGGTAGTACGCGACGGCCCGTCGCTCACAGGGGCGGCGGGCGTGGAGGGCTACGTTGAAGCGCGCTGGGTTTGACGCTCGCCCAGCGCGTGGTGGTGCAGATGGACCCTGAGCAATGGCCATGACCATTTGACCGCGCACTTGGTACACATGGCCGGCGCTATGGGTCTCTGCACACTCCGGCAGCCGAGGTGGGGTCGCGGTGGGCAGGCAGTGCGGTAGACGTGGAGCCGTTTCCTTCCTGTCCATCGCGACCTTGGCGAGGTCGCATCGCTGTTGCGGCGCGGTGGGGCCGCGGGGGAAGAGGAGCTTCGGTATTACGGTCCGCCGTTCTCCCTGTCCTCCGCGGCCGGTACGTTTGGGGGTCGCCTCGGCGACGGCGACGCTGCTCGCGAGAGTGGCGTCGCGTGTGGAGGGTGGGCTGGGAGGAGGCGGGCGGAGATCGAGCGATGCTCTCTCTTCTTGCCACTCTGCAGCCTACGACGTCACCGCCCGAGAAGGGGCGAGGTGGCGTGCAGGCGACCCGGGCACTTCGGTGCGGGTTGGTCAGCGGGGAGTCGCCTCGGCGACGGCGTCGTCGCTCGCGAGAGTGGCGGCGCGTGTGGTGGGGCTGCGGGGAGGAGGAGTATCGGCAGGAGTAGGCCCATGCCGTCGCTCCGACTCTTTCGCGGTCGGCACGTTGGGGGTCGCTTCGGCGACGGCGCCGCTGCTGGCGAGAGTGGCGGCGTGTGGTTAGTGGGCCGGGAGGAGGCGGGCGGAGATCGAGTTCGCTCTCTCTGCTTGCCACTCTGCAGCCCACGACGTCACAGTCCGTTAAGGGCTAGGTGACGTGCAGGCGGCCCGGGCACTTCGGTGCGGGCCGGTCTGCGGGGGTCGCTCTAGCGACAGCGTCGTCGCTCCTAGGAGTGGCGGGGCAATGGAGGGCTAAAGGGTAGCGGGCTGGAGGCTTCGGCCCGGCCCGTGGTAGTGGGGTATGCTCCGCTCGCCTCACTCCACACCCTGCGGCACATTTGGCGCGGCGGGGTATGAATAAAATCCTCGTCGCGCCGGTAGGCGCGCTAGTCAGACGTCTGATCGGCTGCGCGGAGCCTCCAGGCGGCAAGCTCGGGGGGGCTTGTCGCCATTGCACGAACGGAGGCAAGAGTGGCCCTCGGGCCTGGGGCGGGCTCAGTGCTCGCTCCCGAGGAGAGGTCGCCTTCGATGGTGGCCTGCCGCCCGGTGTGTCGCGCACGTATGCGAAAGCGATCCCGTGACACACCGACTAAGCGGTCTGGTGGTAGTTGGGCTGCGGCCCCGTGGAGTTTAGTCAGTAAGAGTCTGACATACCCTGCCGCCGCCCCCGCGGAGGTAGGGATCCATGAGGATTCTCCACGTTAAAAAAAAAAAAAAAAAAAAAAAAAAAAAAAAAAAAAAAAAAAAAAAAAAAAAAAAAAAAAAAAAAAAAAAAAGGTTAGGTTGGGCGGGGGATGAGCTAGAACCCCTAGGAGTGACCCCCAGGGGTCCTCCTACAAGGGTGCTAGCCCATCACCTACTTTGTTCACTTTTTCCGAGTGAGCAATTTGGCGTTGGTCTTGGGAGTAGCGCAGGTCGCGTAGATCCCCAAGGCAAGTCCGGTGCACTATCCTGCTAGAGGTTGCCGCCTGCTATTGGTCTGGTTCCTTCAGAAACAGACGTAACTGAAAGCTCCGGGCGCTCTCCACTTTCCCACCTTTCCCCCAAAATCCTTGAATCCTACCCTGTCCTTGCTCCCTTGCCCTCCCAGTCTGGGAGAGTTTGGGAGTACACACTCCTCACAAAGTGCACACACACAGACTCAGTTACACTCCTCATTCACTTTACACAAACAAAATAACATTTGGTCATTCTACAGCACACAACAGATACACTTAACATGCAAATACCACACCACACTTACAAGCAGATACTCACACCCAATCCTACGGTCTAGCGTGCCTATGGGATGTATGGCTGGGGGGGAACAATACCCAGTCCCAAGCGCAGAGGAGGGAGAGGGGACCTCACCCCTTAAAAAAGGAAATCAGAAAATGGATTCGGCTAAAACGTGTAACAGTCCCCAGGCGGGTGAATCCCGCACGGAGTCTTCGGACTCCGTCTGCCCCTCAGTATCTGGGGGGGGCAACCAATCCATCGGAGGTCAGATTACCCCTGACCCCCGTGAACGACGACCATTGGCTAAGGAAACGGACTTACCGACTACACCTAGATATTTGGAGCTGACGACTGAGGAGTGCACACCAAAAAGGTATGACGGAGGAAGGAGGGAGTTGCGCGATCGACCTCCGCGCGCTCCGTTGACAATGGAGAGCCCTTCGGACATGAGCGACGACACGGAGGAAGAAGAAGAGGAGGACTACGAGGAGACGGACGTCTGCACCCGCTCTTCCAGCCGTTCCTCGGGAGAGGAGCTCCTAGAGGAGCTGGACGAGCTGGTGCCGATGACGTCGGCGGAGAAAAGGGGGGCGAGGGTTGCGGTGGCGGCACGGAAGCCCTCATCGCTGCCACAGCGAGACGAGCGCGGTCGATTCCTGCCTAAGAAGTCGGCCGCGCCTCTGCCTCTACCTGAGGCAGTTTCCAAGAAGAGCGGCAAGCGAGCCCCAGAATGGACCCCCCCCGAGAGAAGTGACCGCCCCCCTTCGAAGCTGACTAGGGAGGGGGAAATGGAGGAGACCGCGCGTCTTGCAGCGGAGGCCCGCAAGAGCCTCGGGGTAGAGGAAGCGGTTCTGTTGCAGCGACCGACAGCGGCGGCCCTAAGGAAGAGGGTAGTGGAGGACGCGGAGATCGTCGCGACAGTCGCGGCGAAGTCCGGCAACCTCAAGGGCACCTTCCAGGGAGCCTTAAAGGATGCCGCCGCTTCAATCAAAGCGGCGATGGGCATGCTGCAGGATTGTGACGCGACCTTAGAGGTAAAGAAGCTGCAAGCGGAGAACGAGGCTCTGCGTGCACAACTCGATCATCTCCGGCGGGAGATGATCGACATGCGGTCGGAGCTGCTGCAAGCGAGGGCGAGGCCGCCGCCTACCCCCCCTGCCACTGCTGCAGCACCACCGCCGCCGCCGCCTCTTAATGAAGCAGCCATCTTAGAGGCGATAGAGAAGCGCTTCGAGGCCTTGGAGAGGCGCATCTGTCCTCCTGCGGCTGCTGTCGGGGCAGCCGCCCCGCAGCGGACCGTGGAGGGGCCTTCCGCGCCTCCACCCACAGTGGAGCAGGGCCGCGAGGCCAAGAGGAAGAGCAAGAAGAAGGGCGCCAGTCGGGCCGTCCCGGTCTCGGACCTGCCGGCCGTGACACCGGGCGGTCCCCAGGAGGCTGCGCCGAGTGCGCCGCCAACTTGGGCTCAAGTGGCGGCAGGCAAGGTGCCAAAGAAGACGGCCCCGAAGAAGAAGCGCAGGCAGAAACAGGCGAAGAAGAAGAATAAGGCCTCCGCGGCGAAGCTGCATGTGCCACAGACGGCTGCAGTGGTGTACACGCTGCAGCCGGAAGCATTAGAAAAGGGCATGACCTACTCCAAGGTTATCACCGAGGCCAAGGCCAAAATAGACCTCGAGTCCCTCGACATCCGGGCCCTGCGCTTCCGAGTGGCGGCGACAGGTGCTCGGATCCTGGAGCTGCCGGGGGCCGGCAGCGAGGCCAAGGCGGAGGCACTCGCCGAGAGGATGCGGCAGGAGTTGGGTCCCGGGGTGCGCATCTCCACGCCCACCAAGGGCGCGGAGCTGCGCATCACGGGCTTAGACGACTCGTCGACGGCCGCGGACGTGGCCGCTGCGATCGCCCGGGCTACGGACTGCCCGGAGGCGGACATCCGGGTGGGCGAAATCCGTTTTGCCCCCAGGGGTCGAGGTGCGGTGTGGGTGCGTTGCCCCATAGCCGCAGCCAAAACCCTGGCAGAGAAGGGGCAGGTGACGGTGGGCTGGGTGTGTGCGAGGGCTGTGCTTTTGCAGCCCAGGCCGGCCCGGTGCTACCGTTGCCTCAGGCCTGGGCACATGGCACCGCAGTGCACGTCGGAGGTGGACCGCAGCGCTCTGTGCTTCCGGTGCTCACAGCCGGGGCACAGGGCGGGGCAGTGTACCGCCGCGCCGCACTGTGGTGTCTGTGCGGAGGGGAAGCGGCCAGCCGACCACGCGGTCGGCAGCAAGGCCTGCAAGCCCGGGCCGCGGCCCAAGAAAGGGCCGCAGGGGGCGGGCTGAGCTCGCTCATGCCTGCCTCCACAAGGGGGCAGCGGTGACGGGACGGGGGTCCCGTTGCTGCGTAATGCCCCCCAGGTGAGGGGTGCGTTGAGTGTTCACGCACCCCACCTTCGGTGGAGTCACCACCGCGCAGCGGCCACAGGCCATCGCTGGGGGGGTCGCGGTGCATGCAAACGCGATCTCGCGGCCCCCCATCCTAAGGCGATGAGAAGACACTCCGTGGGTTTTTAGTCAGTAGGAGTCTGACACTCCCCGCCGCTGTCCCCCGATGGCGGCGGGCGTCCAATGCAGGATTTTCCCACGTTAAAAAAAAAAAAAAAAAAAAGGTTAGGTTAGGTTAGGTTAGGTTAGGTTAGGTTAGTCACCTACTTGGGCGGGGGATGAGCTAGAACCCCCTAGGGGCGCCCGCAAGGGGTCCTAGTAAGGGTGCTAGCTCATCACCTACTTTGTTCACTTTTTCCGAGTGAGCAATTTGGCGTTGGTCTTGGGAGTAGCGCAGGTCGCGAAGATCCCCAAGGCAAGTCCGGAGCACTATCCTGCTAGAGGTTGCCGCCTGCTATTGGTCTGGTTCCTTCAGAAACAGACGTAACTGAAAGCTCCGGGCGCTCTCCCTTTTCCCACCTTTCCCAAAAAACCCCAAAAATCCTGTCTAAAAATCCTTGTTCCTTCCTTGTCCAATACCCATCCTATTCCGCTGCGGTGTAATCGAGGTCAGGCATCGCGGTCCTGCCATCTCAATCAATGTAGATGGGGGAGGGGGGACTGACCTCCCGCGTGTTAGTGCCGTGCGCGGGGACCCGTAATGGGGGGTGAAGGAGTCCTGGGGGTTGAGCCTGCGTCGTTCTGGGTTAATGTTCGGCGACGGCAACACACCTCTTTGGTCTGGATCTCCTCTAACACGGGAGGTTGGTATGTAGCCGCATACCGATCAATCGGCTAAAACCTCGTCCTTCAGACGGGGGGGGGGCTAGAGCTCTGGGGGGATGGGGTCTGCAGCCGGCGGCGTAAGCGACTACCAAAGTGGTGGTAGGAGCGAGCGTCGTTCGTCTCGTAGGCAACTCACCCCGGAGTTCTATATCTCGGTGGTAGCCCTGGTGCCATTGCGGCATCCCCAAGTGTGCGGGCTCCAAGGAGGGTGGGGAGCTACCGAGATGAATAAAATTGAGGTCTTTTTAATGGATACCAAAATAAAACCCAATGACGTTGATGGGAGTGGAGAGTTGGTCGAGGTTGTGGAGTCGGTCGAGTCGGTCGAGGTGGTAGAGTCGAGAGTGTCGGTTGGGTCGGTCGAGGTTGTTGAGTCGGTCGATGCTGTCGAGTCGGGAAAGACGGGCGAGTCGGTAGTAGGAAAGGAGTTACGCGTCATATTGGAGCGAGCTCCTGTGACTCTCTTGAGTCATGGAGAAATATGTGCTGATGGCACAGGGGTAGAAAATGGGGGGAAAGAGCAGCGGTTCTGGAGGAGGCGTTCGCCTACTCCATCCTCGGAGGAAGAACAGCCGCCTCCTGAACCTTTGAAAAAGGCAGCGGCAGTGCGCTGCCGCAGGGCGTCGTCCACGCAGCCGCGGGACAGAATGGGGCGCTTTTTAAAGGCCCCAGCTATAGAAGCGGTCATTGCCGAGGCTAGAGGTGCCGAAAGCGACGGCAGCTTTGCGTCGGCGACATCAGCTGCGTCAGGACGCGAGGATGAGGCCACAACCGGTAAGCCCAAGGCCAAGAAGGCCAAGGGCAAGAAGAAGGCGGTGTTGGCGCTCACTGAGGAAGAGGTGAGGCAGGCAGAAGCTGTCGACCGGGCCGTCACGGAAGCCGTGAGACTCCGGGAGCCGACGGTGACGGCACTGCATAGGAAAGTGGAGGGTGACCTCGAGGCCATCCTGGAGGTGGCGGCCAAGAGCATGCACCTGAAGGGTACATGCCAGAAGACCCTTAAGGACTCCGCCGCCTCCATCAGGGAGGCTACTAGAATGCTCCACCAGAGCTCCGTCTCGGTGGAGACTCGGAAGTTGCAGGCGGACAATGACCGCCTGCGCAAGGAAGTTGCGGAGCTCAGGGCGGACATGGCGGCGCTGCGGAACGAGCTGGCCAAGCCCGGGACACAGCAGCAGCCGCCGACGCCTGCACCAGTAGCCGCGTCTGCGGCAGAGAGTGTGGCCGCAGTAGTCATGGCGGCCATGCAGGCGAAATTCGCGGAGCTGGAGAGGCGTCTACGCCCACAGCCCACTGAGCGCGCTGCGGCGTGTGTGGTTGGCGCAAAGGGGCCACCGCAGCCGCTCAGGGCTCCAGCTCCGCCGGCGCAGGCACCGATGTCAGGTGCGACAACTGCGCCGACGACGAGGCGCGCCAAAAACAGGCGTGCTGGGCCTGCACCGGTGCCCGACCTACCGGCGGTCTCGGCGGGAGGACCACAAGAGGCGCCGGGCGTTGCCTCGACGTCGTGGGCAAAGGTGGTGGGTCGCAAGCCTGGGAAGAAGGCACCGGCCCCTCCCCCACCCAAGACTACGCAAAAGGGGAAGAAGGGCGGTAAAGGGGCCCCTCAAAAGGCTAACAAGAAGCCCGCGCGAGCTCCGCAGCTGCGCCCCCCTCGTACGGCTGCAGTGGTACTGACACTGCAGCCAGCTGCGGTGGAAAAAGGAGTGACGTATGCCTCGGTCATGACCGAGGCAAAAGAAAAGCTGGGCCCAGAAGCTCTCCAGGCCCTCGGCATCCCCGCCGTACGCCTGAGGCTGGCAGCAACGGGGGCCCGCATTCTGGAGGTGGGCGGAGAGTCCAGCGCTGACAAGGCGGAGGCGCTAGCCACAAAGCTGCGCGATGCGCTGAGTCACGAGGTGGTGCGAGTGTCCAGACCCGAAAGGTGCGCGGAAGTGCGTATCTCAGGGCTGGACGACTCTGTGACAGCGGCGGAGGTCGTGGCGGCCATTGCTCGCGCGACTGGCTGCGCCGAGGGGTCGGTAAAGGCGGGAGAGGTCCGCCCGGCCCCCTCAGGCCTTAAATCTCTCTGGGTGCGCTGCCCGGTAGCGGCCGCCAAGACGCTGGCCCAAACAGGCCGGCTCCTAGTGGGCTGGATGAGCGCGCGCGTAGTGCTTCTCGAACAAAAGCCCGCGCGCTGTTATCGATGCCTCAGGGCCGGCCACATGGCGCCACATTGCGCCTCGGCGGTGGACCGCAGCGACGCCTGCTACCGCTGCGGCCAGTCCGGCCACAAGGCGCGCGAGTGCAAGGCAGAGCCGCACTGCGCCCTGTGCGCCGAGGCCAAGAAGCCTGCTGGCCACAAAACCGGCAGCAAGGCGTGCAAGGCTCCGCCGGTCAAACCGGGCAGTCGCAGGCAGCCAGCGCCCACTGGGAACAAACCCCCAGCAGCGGCCCAGCTGGCTAGCCAAGAGGAGGGAACGGCGTCCATAAATGGACAATAGTCGCCCCTACAAGGTCTTGCAGGGTAACCTCAACCACTCGGCAAGGGCTCAGGACCTTTTCCTGCAGTCCATGCTAGAGTGGTCGGTGGATATCGCGGTGGTTGCGGAACCGTACTTCGTCCCGGCCAGAGCAAACTGGGCGGGCGATGTTACGGGTGTCGTGGCCATCGCCGGCGCAGCAGACCTTGTAGTCAAGGAGAGGGGACGGGGTTTCGTCGTCGTGGCCTGGGGGGAGGTGGCTCTTATTGGGGTTTACTTCTCCCCCAACAAATCCCGCGCCGAATTTGAAGTCTTCCTGGACGAAGTGGGGTCGGCGGTCAGACGTGCGTCACCGCTGCCGGTGATCGTCCTGGGGGACTTCAACGCAAAATCAACGACGTGGGGATGTCCGGCCACAGACGGAAAGGGCGAAACCCTAGAGGAGTGGGCGACACTCGCCGGAGTCTCCGTCCTAAATCGGGGGTCCGTCAACACCTGCGTGCGGCGGCAAGGAGGGTCCATTGTGGATCTCTCCTTCGCATCGCCTACCGTCGCAACGCGAGTCCAGGGTTGGCGTGTTCTCGAAGGGGTCGAGACGCTGTCGGATCACCGATATATCCGGTTTAACGTCTCCCCCACGACGGGGACTCGAAGAAGGCGAGGAGGTCGAGGTCGGACGCCGTTCCCGAGGTGGGCACTTACCCGACTCGACCAGGACCTGCTAGAGGAGGCGGCCATTTTAGGGTCTTGGCACGTACAGCCTCAGTCGCGCATCGACGTCGAGGAGGAAGCGACGTGGTTCCGCGAGGCGCTGACCGACGTGTGCGACGCAGCGATGCCACGAGCGTCCCGCCGACCGCCGAGAAGACAGGTGTATTGGTGGTCGGCGGAAATCGCCGGTCTGCGCAAGAGCTGCGTCAGGAAGCGCCGAGCCTACCAGGCGTGTCGCAGGCGGCGTGCGCGCGACGAGGCAAGGGAGGGCCAGCTGTACGAAGCTTACAGAGCAAGCCAGAAGGCTCTGCAGCTGGCCATCGGCCAAGCCAAGGCCCGAGGCCGAGAAGAGATGCTGGAGGCTATAAGCCGAGATCCGTGGGGTAGGCCATACCGGTACGCGCGCAAACAGCTGCGCGGGCAGGCCGCCCCGCTAACGGAGAGTCTCCAGCCCCGCCTCCTCAGGCAGGTCGTGGCGGCGCTATTCCCGGCGAGTGTCGACTTTAGTCCACCCGAGATGGCGCCGCCCCACACCGGACATGACACCGACGCCGACCCCATCCCCCCCATCACAGATGGAGAAATGGGGGCGGCTGTCTTGAGGCTCCGCGCCAAGAAGACTGCCCCAGGGCCCGATGGGGTTCCAGGCCGCGCATTGGCGATGGCCCTGGGTGCACTAGAGGCCCGATTCAGGGGACTGCTCGACGCGTGCTTGGCATGCGGGCGGTTCCCCTCGATTTGGAAACAGGGCTTGCTTGTCTTGCTCAAAAAGGAAGGTCGTCCTCTGGACTCGTCTGGGCTCCGACCCATCGTGC
This sequence comes from Drepana falcataria, assembly GCA_945859725.1. Taxonomy (NCBI): domain Eukaryota; kingdom Metazoa; phylum Arthropoda; class Insecta; order Lepidoptera; family Drepanidae; genus Drepana; species Drepana falcataria. The sequence continues at coordinate 57,114 of OX243950.1, read as the reverse complement.
TGCTGGATGACGCGGGCAAGCTCTTCGAGCGTATAATCGCTGCCCGCGTCACAGACCACCTACGCATGGTGGGTCCGGACCTCGCCACAAGGCAGTACGGCTTCCGAGAGGGACGTTCCACTGTGGACGCAATCATGTGCGTAAAGTCCCTCTCCGAAGCAGCCGTGGCGGGGAGGGGGGTGTTGTTGGCCGTCTCACTAGACATCGCCAACGCATTCAACACCCTCCCGTTCAGCTGTGTAGCCGAGGCGCTCCGGTACCATCGTCTGCCGGGGTACCTCCGACGAGTCCTCGAGGACTACCTGCAGGACAGGAGTGTCGTCTGCATCGACGGGGACGGGGAGTTGCTGCGCCAGAGCGTCACGTGCGGAGTTCCACAGGGGTCGGTTCTTGGGCCCCTTCTGTGGAACATAGGCTATGACTGGGCGCTGCGCGGCACTCTACCCCCGGGCGTCGACGTCATTTGCTATGCGGACGACACCCTAGTGACTGCGAGGGCGGCCAGCTTCGCAGAAGCGTGCCGGCTGTCGGAAACCGGAGTCGCGGTGGTCGTGGACCGGATCCGGCAGCTGGGCCTGAAGGTCGCCCTGAGCAAGACCGAAGCCCTGTTCTTCCACGGGCCTTGGAGGAAGCCACCAGCGGGGGCGCAGCTGGACGTGGGGGGCACTGCCGTCGAGATAGGTGCCGAGATGAGGTACCTGGGTCTCGTCCTCGACGGCAGGTGGAAGTTCCACGCGCACTTCAAGCGCCTCGCCCCCAAACTCGTCGCTGCGGCTGGTGCACTTAGCCAGCTCCTGCCCAACACGGGCGGACCGAGTGCGTGCTGCCGCCGTCTGTACACCGGGGTCGTCAAATCGATGGCCCTGTACGGCGCGCCGGTGTGGGCGGACGCCCTGGATCGCCAGAACAAGACCCTGCTGGCCCGTCCGCAGAGGGTCATGGCGACCAGGGTAATCCGTGGATACCGCACCATTTCACACGGCGCAGCCTGTGTGTTGGCGGGGTCCCTGCCTTGGGACCTCGAGGCCGAGGTGCTCGCAGCCGTTTACCGGCAGAGCGCCGAGGCCCGCAGAGACGGCGGCGCCGCCGCGCCAGAACACCTACGGCGCGTGCGGCAAAACGCGCAGGAGCACGCATTCGGCAAATGGCAGGAGCGGCTCGCGGAGCCTAGGGCCGGGCAGGGGACCATAGAGGCCATACGCCCGGCCCTCAAGGAATGGACGAGTCGCAGGCACGGGGCGCTGACCTACCACCTCGTGCAGGTGCTGAGCGGACATGGCTGCTTCGGCAAATACCTGCACACGGTGGCAAGGAGAGAGGCGTCCCCCAGGTGCCACCATTGCGACTGCGACGTGGACACTGCGCAGCACACGCTCGAGGTTTGCCCAGCATGGGCAGAGCAGCGCAGTGCCCTCGTCGCCACTACCGGACGTGACATTTCCCTGCCGGCCTTGGTTCTGTCCATGGTCGGCAGTACACGGACGTGGGAGGCGGCCGTGTCCTTCTGTGCGGAAGTGATGGCGCAGAAAGAGGCGGCGGAAAGAACACGGGAAAGCGATCTACTCGCGGACCCGTGCCGCCGCCGGAGGACCGGCCGCAGGAGGCAAGCCGAAGTGCGGCAGATGCCTCCTTAAGAGGGCAGCGGGCGACGGGGCGGGGGCCCTGTCGCTCGCGAACACGATGCCCTCGAGGTTGAAGGGCGCGTCGCGTGTATCCGATGCGCCCTCCCAGGGAGTTAAAAGCCCGGCCACAACACAGGCCGGGCAGTGGAGTGGCCCAACAGGCCGAATCGCCGGGGGGGACTGATAGTATGCAAACGCGGTCTCACACCCCCCCCACATAGGCGATAAGATGGTACACCGTGGGTTTTTAGTCAGTAAGAGTCTGACACTCCCCGTCGCTGCCCCCGCGGCGGCGGGAGTCCAATGCAGGATTTTCCCACGTTAAAAAAAAAAAAAAAAAAAAAAAAAAAAAAAAAAGGTTAGTCACCTACTTGGGCGGGGGATGAGCTAGAACCCCCTAGGGGCGCCCGCAAGGGGTCCTAGTAAGGGTGCTAGCTCATCACCTACTTTGTTCACTTTTTCCGAGTGAGCAATTTGGCGTTGGTCTTGGGAGTAGCGCAGGTCGCGAAGATCCCCAAGGCAAGTCCGGAGCACTATCCTGCTAGAGGTTGCCGCCTGCTATTGGTCTGGTTCCTTCAGAAACAGACGTAACTGAAAGCTCCGGGCGCTCTCCCTTTTCCCACCTTTCCCAAAAAACCCCAAAAATCCTGTCTAAAAATCCTTGTTCCTTCCTTGTCCAATACCCATCCTATTCCGCTGCGGTGTAATCGAGGTCAGGCATCGCGGTCCTGCCATCTCAATCAATGTAGATGGGGGAGGGGGGACTGACCTCCCGCGTGTTAGTGCCGTGCGCGGGGACCCGTAATGGGGGGTGAAGGAGTCCTGGGGGTTGAGCCTGCGTCGTTCTGGGTTAATGTTCGGCGACGGCAACACACCTCTTTGGTCTGGATCTCCTCTAACACGGGAGGTTGGTATGTAGCCGCATACCGATCAATCGGCTAAAACCTCGTCCTTCAGACGGGGGGGGGGCTAGAGCTCTGGGGGGATGGGGTCTGCAGCCGGCGGCGTAAGCGACTACCAAAGTGGTGGTAGGAGCGAGCGTCGTTCGTCTCGTAGGCAACTCACCCCGGAGTTCTATATCTCGGTGGTAGCCCTGGTGCCATTGCGGCATCCCCAAGTGTGCGGGCTCCAAGGAGGGTGGGGAGCTACCGAGATGAATAAAATTGAGGTCTTTTTAATGGATACCAAAATAAAACCCAATGACGTTGATGGGAGTGGAGAGTTGGTCGAGGTTGTGGAGTCGGTCGAGTCGGTCGAGGTGGTAGAGTCGAGAGTGTCGGTTGGGTCGGTCGAGGTTGTTGAGTCGGTCGATGCTGTCGAGTCGGGAAAGACGGGCGAGTCGGTAGTAGGAAAGGAGTTACGCGTCATATTGGAGCGAGCTCCTGTGACTCTCTTGAGTCATGGAGAAATATGTGCTGATGGCACAGGGGTAGAAAATGGGGGCACAGGGGTAGAAAATGGGGGGAAAGAGCAGCGGTTCTGGAGGAGGCGTTCGCCTACTCCATCCTCGGAGGAAGAACAGCCGCCTCCTGAACCTTTGAAAAAGGCAGCGGCAGTGCGCTGCCGCAGGGCGTCGTCCACGCAGCCGCGGGACAGAATGGGGCGCTTTTTAAAGGCCCCAGCTATAGAAGCGGTCATTGCCGAGGCTAGAGGTGCCGAAAGCGACGGCAGCTTTGCGTCGGCGACATCAGCTGCGTCAGGACGCGAGGATGAGGCCACAACCGGTAAGCCCAAGGCCAAGAAGGCCAAGGGCAAGAAGAAGGCGGTGTTGGCGCTCACTGAGGAAGAGGTGAGGCAGGCAGAAGCTGTCGACCGGGCCGTCACGGAAGCCGTGAGACTCCGGGAGCCGACGGTGACGGCACTGCATAGGAAAGTGGAGGGTGACCTCGAGGCCATCCTGGAGGTGGCGGCCAAGAGCATGCACCTGAAGGGTACATGCCAGAAGACCCTTAAGGACTCCGCCGCCTCCATCAGGGAGGCTACTAGAATGCTCCACCAGAGCTCCGTCTCGGTGGAGACTCGGAAGTTGCAGGCGGACAATGACCGCCTGCGCAAGGAAGTTGCGGAGCTCAGGGCGGACATGGCGGCGCTGCGGAACGAGCTGGCCAAGCCCGGGACACAGCAGCAGCCGCCGACGCCTGCACCAGTAGCCGCGTCTGCGGCAGAGAGTGTGGCCGCAGTAGTCATGGCGGCCATGCAGGCGAAATTCGCGGAGCTGGAGAGGCGTCTACGCCCACAGCCCACTGAGCGCGCTGCGGCGTGTGTGGTTGGCGCAAAGGGGCCACCGCAGCCGCTCAGGGCTCCAGCTCCGCCGGCGCAGGCACCGATGTCAGGTGCGACAACTGCGCCGACGACGAGGCGCGCCAAAAACAGGCGTGCTGGGCCTGCACCGGTGCCCGACCTACCGGCGGTCTCGGCGGGAGGACCACAAGAGGCGCCGGGCGTTGCCTCGACGTCGTGGGCAAAGGTGGTGGGTCGCAAGCCTGGGAAGAAGGCACCGGCCCCTCCCCCACCCAAGACTACGCAAAAGGGGAAGAAGGGCGGTAAAGGGGCCCCTCAAAAGGCTAACAAGAAGCCCGCGCGAGCTCCGCAGCTGCGCCCCCCTCGTACGGCTGCAGTGGTACTGACACTGCAGCCAGCTGCGGTGGAAAAAGGAGTGACGTATGCCTCGGTCATGACCGAGGCAAAAGAAAAGCTGGGCCCAGAAGCTCTCCAGGCCCTCGGCATCCCCGCCGTACGCCTGAGGCTGGCAGCAACGGGGGCCCGCATTCTGGAGGTGGGCGGAGAGTCCAGCGCTGACAAGGCGGAGGCGCTAGCCACAAAGCTGCGCGATGCGCTGAGTCACGAGGTGGTGCGAGTGTCCAGACCCGAAAGGTGCGCGGAAGTGCGTATCTCAGGGCTGGACGACTCTGTGACAGCGGCGGAGGTCGTGGCGGCCATTGCTCGCGCGACTGGCTGCGCCGAGGGGTCGGTAAAGGCGGGAGAGGTCCGCCCGGCCCCCTCAGGCCTTAAATCTCTCTGGGTGCGCTGCCCGGTAGCGGCCGCCAAGACGCTGGCCCAAACAGGCCGGCTCCTAGTGGGCTGGATGAGCGCGCGCGTAGTGCTTCTCGAACAAAAGCCCGCGCGCTGTTATCGATGCCTCAGGGCCGGCCACATGGCGCCACATTGCGCCTCGGCGGTGGACCGCAGCGACGCCTGCTACCGCTGCGGCCAGTCCGGCCACAAGGCGCGCGAGTGCAAGGCAGAGCCGCACTGCGCCCTGTGCGCCGAGGCCAAGAAGCCTGCTGGCCACAAAACCGGCAGCAAGGCGTGCAAGGCTCCGCCGGTCAAACCGGGCAGTCGCAGGCAGCCAGCGCCCACTGGGAACAAACCCCCAGCAGCGGCCCAGCTGGCTAGCCAAGAGGAGGGAACGGCGTCCATAAATGGACAATAGTCGCCCCTACAAGGTCTTGCAGGGTAACCTCAACCACTCGGCAAGGGCTCAGGACCTTTTCCTGCAGTCCATGCTAGAGTGGTCGGTGGATATCGCGGTGGTTGCGGAACCGTACTTCGTCCCGGCCAGAGCAAACTGGGCGGGCGATGTTACGGGTGTCGTGGCCATCGCCGGCGCAGCAGACCTTGTAGTCAAGGAGAGGGGACGGGGTTTCGTCGTCGTGGCCTGGGGGGAGGTGGCTCTTATTGGGGTTTACTTCTCCCCCAACAAATCCCGCGCCGAATTTGAAGTCTTCCTGGACGAAGTGGGGTCGGCGGTCAGACGTGCGTCACCGCTGCCGGTGATCGTCCTGGGGGACTTCAACGCAAAATCAACGACGTGGGGATGTCCGGCCACAGACGGAAAGGGCGAAACCCTAGAGGAGTGGGCGACACTCGCCGGAGTCTCCGTCCTAAATCGGGGGTCCGTCAACACCTGCGTGCGGCGGCAAGGAGGGTCCATTGTGGATCTCTCCTTCGCATCGCCTACCGTCGCAACGCGAGTCCAGGGTTGGCGTGTTCTCGAAGGGGTCGAGACGCTGTCGGATCACCGATATATCCGGTTTAACGTCTCCCCCACGACGGGGACTCGAAGAAGGCGAGGAGGTCGAGGTCGGACGCCGTTCCCGAGGTGGGCACTTACCCGACTCGACCAGGACCTGCTAGAGGAGGCGGCCATTTTAGGGTCTTGGCACGTACAGCCTCAGTCGCGCATCGACGTCGAGGAGGAAGCGACGTGGTTCCGCGAGGCGCTGACCGACGTGTGCGACGCAGCGATGCCACGAGCGTCCCGCCGACCGCCGAGAAGACAGGTGTATTGGTGGTCGGCGGAAATCGCCGGTCTGCGCAAGAGCTGCGTCAGGAAGCGCCGAGCCTACCAGGCGTGTCGCAGGCGGCGTGCGCGCGACGAGGCAAGGGAGGGCCAGCTGTACGAAGCTTACAGAGCAAGCCAGAAGGCTCTGCAGCTGGCCATCGGCCAAGCCAAGGCCCGAGGCCGAGAAGAGATGCTGGAGGCTATAAGCCGAGATCCGTGGGGTAGGCCATACCGGTACGCGCGCAAACAGCTGCGCGGGCAGGCCGCCCCGCTAACGGAGAGTCTCCAGCCCCGCCTCCTCAGGCAGGTCGTGGCGGCGCTATTCCCGGCGAGTGTCGACTTTAGTCCACCCGAGATGGCGCCGCCCCACACCGGACATGACACCGACGCCGACCCCATCCCCCCCATCACAGATGGAGAAATGGGGGCGGCTGTCTTGAGGCTCCGCGCCAAGAAGACTGCCCCAGGGCCCGATGGGGTTCCAGGCCGCGCATTGGCGATGGCCCTGGGTGCACTAGAGGCCCGATTCAGGGGACTGCTCGACGCGTGCTTGGCATGCGGGCGGTTCCCCTCGATTTGGAAACAGGGCTTGCTTGTCTTGCTCAAAAAGGAAGGTCGTCCTCTGGACTCGTCTGGGCTCCGACCCATCGTGCTGCTGGATGACGCGGGCAAGCTCTTCGAGCGTATAATCGCTGCCCGCGTCACAGACCACCTACGCATGGTGGGTCCGGACCTCGCCACAAGGCAGTACGGCTTCCGAGAGGGACGTTCCACTGTGGACGCAATCATGTGCGTAAAGTCCCTCTCCGAAGCAGCCGTGGCGGGGAGGGGGGTGTTGTTGGCCGTCTCACTAGACATCGCCAACGCATTCAACACCCTCCCGTTCAGCTGTGTAGCCGAGGCGCTCCGGTACCATCGTCTGCCGGGGTACCTCCGACGAGTCCTCGAGGACTACCTGCAGGACAGGAGTGTCGTCTGCGTCGACGGGGACGGGGAGTTGCTGCGCCAGAGCGTCACGTGCGGAGTTCCACAGGGGTCGGTTCTTGGACCCCTTCTGTGGAACATAGGCTATGACTGGGCGCTGCGCGGCACTCTACCCCCGGGCGTCGACGTCATCTGCTATGCGGACGACACCCTAGTGACTGCGAGGGCGGCCAGCTTCGCAGAAGCGTGCCGGCTGTCGGAAACCGGAGTCGCGGTGGTCGTGGACCGGATCCGGCAGCTGGGCCTGAAGGTCGCCCTGAGCAAGACCGAAGCCCTGTTCTTCCACGGGCCTTGGAGGAAGCCACCAGCGGGGGCGCAGCTTGACGTAGGGGGCACTGCCGTCGAGATAGGTGCCGAGATGAGGTACCTGGGTCTCGTCCTCGACGGCAGGTGGAAGTTCCACGCGCACTTCAAGCGCCTAGCCCCCAAACTCGTCGCTGCGGCTGGTGCGCTTAGCCAGCTCCTGCCCAACACGGGCGGACCGAGTGCGTGCTGCCGCCGTCTGTACACCGGGGTCGTCAAATCGATGGCCCTGTACGGCGCGCCGGTGTGGGCGGACGCCCTGGATCGCCAGAACAAGACCCTGCTGGCCCGTCCGCAGAGGGTCATGGCGACCAGGGTAATCCGTGGATACCGCACCATTTCACACGGCGCAGCCTGTGTGTTGGCGGGGTCCCTGCCTTGGGACCTCGAGGCCGAGGTGCTCGCCGCCGTTTACCGGCAGAGCGCTGAGGCCCGCAGAGACGGCGGCGCCGCCGCGCCAGAACACCTACGGCGCGTGCGGCAAAACGCGCAGGAGCACGCATTCGGCAAATGGCAGGAGCGGCTCGCGGAGCCTAGGGCCGGGCAGGGGACCATAGAGGCCATACGCCCGGCCCTCAAGGAATGGACGAGTCGCAGGCACGGGGCGCTGACCTACCACCTCGTGCAGGTGCTGAGCGGACATGGCTGCTTCGGCAAATACCTGCACACGGTGGCAAGGAGAGAGGCGTCCCCCAGGTGCCACCATTGCGACTGCGACGTGGACACTGCGCAGCACACGCTCGAGGTTTGCCCAGCATGGGCAGAGCAGCGCAGTGCCCTCGTCGCCACTACCGGACGTGACATTTCCCTGCCGGCCTTGGTTCTGTCCATGGTCGGCAGTACACGGACGTGGGAGGCGGCCGTGTCCTTCTGTGCGGAGGTGATGGCGCAGAAAGAGGCGGCGGAAAGAACACGGGAAAGCGATCCACTCGCGGACCCGTGCCGCCGCCGGAGGACCGGCCGCAGGAGGCAAGCCGAAGTGCGGCAGATGCCTCCTTAAGAGGGCAGCGGGCGACGGGGCGGGGGCCCTGTCGCTCGCGAACACGATGCCCTCGAGGTTGTAGGGCGCGTCGCGTGTATCCGATGCGCCCTCCCAGGGAGTTAAAAGCCCGGCCACAACACAGGCCGGGCAGTGGAGTGGCCCAACAGGCCGAATCGCCGGGGGGGACTGATAGTATGCAAACGCGGTCTCACACCCCCCCCCACATAGGCGATAAGATGGTACACCGTGGGTTTTTAGTCAGTAAGAGTCTGACACTCCCCGTCGCTGCCCCCGCGGCGGCGGGAGTCCAATGCAGGATTTTCCCACGATAAAAAAAAAAAAAAAAAAAAAAAAAAGGTTAGTCACCTACTTTGTTCACTTTTTCCGAGTGAGCAATTTGGCGTTGGTCTTGGGAGTAGCGCAGGTCGCGTAGATCCCCAAGGCAAGTCCGGAGCACTATCCTGCTAGAGGTTGCTGCCTGCTATTGGTCTGGTTCCCTCAGAAACAGACGTAACAGAAAGCTTCGGGCGCGTTCCACTATCCCACCTTCCCAATTCCTATTCCTTTCCCAATTCCGTGTGAAGGGTCACCTCGGGACCCCTCGCACACGAGGAGGGTGGCTGCGGGGATGCGGGCGGACTGTGTGGCCTTGCCCGGCCCGTGGAGGGTGGAGTACCGCATGGAGATGCCGGTTCTCTACTCGCCGCTTCCCGCGCCCTTGGTGGGTCGCTGCTGCTTCGGGGCTTTGGCCCAGGGTAGTACGCGACGGCCCGTCACTCACAGGGGTGGCGGGCGTGGAGGGCTACGTTGAAGCGCGCTGGGTTTGACGCGCGCCCAGCGCGTGGTGGTGCAGATGGACCCTGAGCAATGGCCATAGCCATTTGACGGCGCACTTGGCTCACATGGCCGGCGCTATGAGTCTCTGCACACTCCGGCAGCCGAGGTGGGGTCGCGGTGGAAGAGGAGTTTCGGTATCACGTCCCGCCGTTCTCCCTGTCCATCGCGACCTTGGCGAGGTCGCATCGCTGTTGCGGCGCGGTGGGGCCGCGGGGGAAGAGGAGCTTCGGTATCACGGTCCGCCGTTCTCCCTGTCCTCCGCGGCCGGTACGTTTGGGGGTCGCCTCGGCGACGGCGACGCTGCTCGCGAGAGCGGCGTCGTGTGTGGAGGGTGGGCTGGGAGGAGGCGGGCGGAGATCGAGCGTTGCTCTCTCTTCTTGCCACTCTGCAGCCTACGACGTCACCGCCCGAGAAGGGGCGAGGTGGCGTGCAGGCGACCCGGGCACTTCGGTGCGGGTTGGTCAGCGGGGAGTCGCCTCGGCGACGGCGTCGTCGCTCGTGAGAGTGGCGGCGCGTGTGGTGGGGCTGCGGCGAGGAGGAGTATCGGCACTATGCCGTCGCTCCGACTCTTTCGCGGTCGGCACGTTGGGGGTCGCTTCGGCGACGGCGCCGCTGCTGGCGAGAGTGGCGGCGTGTGGTTGGTGGGCCGGGAGGAGGCGGGCGGAGATCGAGTTCGCTCTCTCTGTTTGCCACTCTGCAGCCCACGACGTCACAGTCCGTTTAAGGGCTAGGTGACGTGCAGGCGGCCCGGGCACTTCGGTGCGGGCCGGTCTGCGGGGGTCGCTGTGGCGACAGCGCCGTCGCTCTCAGGAGTGGCGGGGCATTGGAGGGCTACAGGGTAGCGGGCTGGAGGCTTCGGCCCGGCCCGTGGTAGTGGGGTATGCTCCGCTCGCCTCACTCCACACCCTGCGGCACATTTGGCGCGGCGGGGTATGAATAAAATCCTCGTCGCGCCGGTAGGCGCGCTGGTCAGACGTCTGATCGGCTGCGCGGAGCCTCCAGGCGGCAAGCTCGGGGGGGCTTGTCGCCATTGCACGAACGGAGGCAAGAGTGGCCCTCGGGCCTGGGGCGGGCTCAGTGCTCGCTCCCGAGGAGAGGTCGCCTTCGATGGCGGCCTGCCGCCCGGTGTGTCGCGCACGTATGCGAAAGCGATCCCGTGACACACCGACTAAGCGGTCTGGTGGTAGTTGGGCTGCGGCCCCGTGGAGTTTAGTCAGTAAGAGTCTGACATACCCTGCCGCCGCCCCCGCGGAGGTAGGGATCCATGAGGATTCTCCACGTTAAAAAAAAAAAAAAAAAAAAAAAAAAAAAAAAAAAAAAAAAAAAAAAAGGTTAGGTTGGGCGGGGGATGAGCTAGAACCCCCTAGGGGCGCCCGCAAGGGGTCCTAGTAAGGGTGCTAGCTCATCACCTACTTTGCTCACTTTTTCCGAGTGAGCAATTTGGCGTTGGTCTTGGGAGTAGCGCAGGTCGCGTAGATCCCCAAGGCAAGTCCGGAGCGCTATCCTGCTAGAGGTTGCCGCCTGCTATTGGTCTGGTTCCTTCAGAAACAGACGTAACAGAAAGCTCCGGGCGCTCTCCACTTTCCCACCTTTCCCCCAAAATCCCTGAATCCTTCCCTGTCCTCGCTCCCTTGCCATCCCAGTCTGGGAGAGTCTGGGAGTACACACTCTTCACAAAAGTGCACACACACAAACTCAGATACACTCTTCATTCGCTTTACACAAACAAAATAACAGTTGGTCACTCTACAGCACACAACAGATACACTTTACATGCAAATACCACACCACACTTACAAGCAGATACTCATCCCCAATCCTACGGTCTAGCGTGCCTATGGGATGTATGGCTGGGGGGGAACAATACCCAGTCCCAAGCGCAGAGGAGGGAGAGGGGACCTCACCCCTTCAAAAAGGAAAAAACACTATGGATTTGGCAAATACGAGTAATAGTCCCCAGGCGGGTAAATCCCGCACGGAGTCCTCGGACTCCGTCTGCCCCTCAGTATCTGGGGGGGGCACCACTTCCAGCGGAGGTCAGGCGACCCCTGACCCCCGAGAACGACGACCATCAGCACACACAACGGACACCACGAAGACTGCAAGCGACTTGGATTTGTCGATTGGGGCGCGCGCACCGCAGGGGTGCGGCGTCGGAGAAGGGAGGGAGCTGCGTGTGCGACTCACGCGCACTCCAATTACGGACCTGGCGACCACACCGGACCTCGACTTCAGTGGGGAGGAAGAGGACGATGATTACGAGGAGGAGACTGACAACGGCAGCCGTTCGTCCAGCCCATCTTCAGGAGAGGAGCTCTTGGAGATGCTGGAGGAGCTGGTGCCGATGTCACCAAGAAAGAAGAAGGGCACCAAGGCTGCGGCGGCGAGGGATCAGCGGGTCTCCTCGTTACCGCAGCGTGACGAGTTTGGCCGCTTTCTGCCGCGCGGCTCAACGACGCCTGCTCCGGCACCGAAGAGGGGTGGCAAGCGCCCCTTGGAGTCGTCACCGCCCGAAGGGAGCCCGAAGACCAAGGAGGGGAGACTGGAGGAGGCTGTGCGACGGGCTGAGGAGGCCCGCAAAAGCCAGCCTGAGCTGGCGGAGGCAATGAGGCTGCGGCAGCCGTCGACGGCGGCTCTCAGTAGTCGGGTCCAGCAGGATGCTGACCTGATTGCTGAGGTGGTCGCCAAATCGTCAAACCTGAAGGGCACATGTCACCGTGCCCTGAAGGAAGCCGCAGCTTCCATAAAAGAGGCGGCCCGGATCATGGGAGAAAACTCGGCCAACGACGAGGTGAAGAAGGTGCACGCGGAGAACGAGACTCTGCGTGCACAACTCGACCATCTCAGGCGGGAGATGATCGACATGCGATCGGAACTACTGCAAGCGAGGGCGAGGCCGCCGCCACCTCCCCCCCCTACCACCGCAGCACCACCACCGCCGCCGCCGTTCAACGAGGCGGCCATCCTGGAGGCCATCGAAAGGCGTTTCGAGGCCTTAGAGAAGCGCATCTGCCCTCCTACGGCTGCTGTCGGGACAGCCGCCCCGCAGCGGACTGGGGAGGGGCCTTCCGCGCCGTCTAAAGTGGACCAGGGCCGCGAGGCCAAGAAGAAGAAACAGAAGAAGGGCGCCAGTCGGGCCGTCCCGGTCGCGGACCTACCGGCCGTGACACCGGGCGGTCCCCAGGAGACTGCACCGAGTGCGCCGCCCACGTGGGCTAAAGTGGCGGCGGGCAAGGCGAAGACGCCAAAGAAGACGGCCCCGAAGAAGAAGAAAAGGACAAAAAAGGCGAAAGCCTCCGCGGCGAAGCTCCATGTGCCACAGACGGCTGCAGTGGTGTACACGCTGCAGCCGGAGGCGAAGGAAAAGGGGAGGACCTACGCCTCGGTGGCCACCGAGGCCAAGGCGAAAATTGACCTCGCGGCCCTAGACATCTGGGCCCTGCGCTTCCGAGTGGCGGCGACAGGTGCTCGGATCTTGGAGTTGCCGGGGGCCGGCTGCGAGGCCAAGGCAGAGGCGCTCGCCGAGCGGATGCGGCAGGAGTTGGGTCCCGGGGTGCGCATCTCCACGCCCACTAAGTGCGCGGAGCTGCGCATCACGGGGCTGGACGACTCGTCGTCAGCCGCAGAGGTGGCCGCTGCGATAGCCCGGGCTACGGGCTGTCCGGAGGCAGCAGTTCGCGTGGGCGAGATTCGTTTCGCCAGGGGTCGAGGTGCGGTATGGGTGCGTTGCCCCATTGCCGCAGCCAAGACCTTGGCGGAGAAGGGGCAGGTGATGGTGGGCTGGGTTTGTGCGAGGGCTGTCCTATTGCAGCCTAAGCCGGCCCGGTGCTACCGTTGCCTCAGGCCCGGACACATGGCTCCGCAGTGCACGTCGGAGGTGGGCCGCAGCGCTCTGTGCTTCCGGTGTTCACAGCCGGGACACAGGGCGGGGCAGTGCGCCGCCGCGCCGCGCTGCGGAGTCTGTGCCGAGGTGAAGCGGCCAGCCGACCACATGGTCGGCAGCAAGGCCTGCAAGCCCGGGCCGCGGCCCAAGAAAGGGCCGCAGGGGGCGGGCTGAGCTCGCTCATGCCTGCCTCCACAAGAGGGCAGCGGTGACGGGACGGGGGTCCCGTTGCTGCGTAATGCCCTCCAGGTGAGGGGTGCGTTGAGTGTTCACGCACCCCACCTTCGGTGGAGTCACCACCGCGCAGCGGCCACAGGCCATCGCTGGGGGGGTTCGCGGTGCGTGCAAAAGCGACCTCGCGGCCTCCCACCCTAAGGCGATGAGAAGACACTCCGTGGGTTTTTAGTCAGTAGGAGTCTGACACTCCCCGTCGCTGTCCCCCGATGGCGGCGGGCGTCCAATGCAGGATTTTCCCACGCTAAAAAAAAAAAAAAAAAAAAAAAAAAAAAAAAAAAAAAAAAAAAAAAAAAAAAAAAAAAAAAAAAAAAAAAAAAAAAAAAAAAAGGTTAGGTTAGGTTGGGCGGGGCGGGGGATGAGCTAGAACCCCTAGGAGTGACCCCCAGGGGTCCTCCTACAAGGGTGCTAGCCCATCACCTACTTTGTTCACTTTTTCCGAGTGAGCAATTTGGCGTTGGTCTTGGGAGTAGCGCAGGTCGCGTAGATCCCCAAGGCAAGTCCGGAGCACTATCCTGCTAGAGGTTGCCGCCTGCTATTGGTCTGGTTCCATCAGAAACAGATGTAACTGAAAGCTCCGGGCGCTCTCCACATTCCCACCTTCCCAATTCCCATTCCTTTCCCTATTCCGAGGTGGGGTTGCTTCGGCGACCACCGCTTCAGTGGAGGTGGGCTGCGGGGAATCCGTAGTGGGAGGAGGGAGCCAGCGCGCTGTGCACCTCCAGTGCCGGATCTCTCCACTCGCTGCTCTCCGCGCCCTTGCAGTAGTAGGCTCTGGGGAATCGAGTTGGAGGCTTGGCCTAGCTGCTCGTAGCGGTGGAGGAGAGTTGACCTGTCCCTCTCTCAGTCTGCCGCGCCCCCTCAGTCTAGACGCCGTCGTCTGGGAAGAGGCGAGGCGGCGTGCTGGCGGCTCGGGCACTCGGTGCAAGCTGGTCTGCGGGGGTCGCTTCGGCGACGGCGCCGTCGCTCGCGAGAGTGGCGGCGTGTGGTTGGTGGGCTGTGGGGAATCGGGTTGGAGGCTTTGTCCTAGCTGCTCGTAGCGGTGGTGGAGAGAGACTGCTCACCTCTCTCTGTCTGCTGCGCCCCTGCGGTTCACGACGCCGCCGTCTGGGAAGGGGCGAGGCGGCGTGCAGGCGGCTCGGGCACTGTGGTGCAAGCCGGCTTGCGGGGGTCGCTTTGGCGACGGCGTCGTCGCTCGCGAGAGTGGCGGCGCGTGGTTGGTGGGCTGCGGGGAATCGGGTTGGAGGCTTTGGCCTAGCTGCTCGTAGCGGTGGAGGAGAGTTGCCCACGACCTTCTCTCATCTGCTGCGCCCCTGCGGTCTACGAGCCGAGGTGAGGTCGCGGTGGAAGAGGAGTGTCGGTATCACGTCCCGCCGTTCTCCCTGTCCATCGCGACCTCGGCGAGGTCGCATCGCTGTTGCGGCGCGGTGGGGCCGCGGGGGAAGAGGAGATTCGGTATCACGTCCGCCGTTCTCCCTGTCCTCCGCGGCCGGTACGTTTGGGGGTCGCCTCGGCGACGGCGACGCTGCTCGTGAGAGTGGCGGCGTGTGTGGAGGGTGGGCTGGGAGGAGGCGGGCGGAGATCGAGCGTTGCTCTCTCTTCTTGCCACTCTGCAGCCTACGACGTCACCGCCCGAGAAGGGGCGAGGTGGCGTGCAGGCGACCCGGGCACTTCGGTGCGGGTTGGTCAGCGGGGAGTCGCCTCGGCGACGGCGTCGTCGCTCGCAAGAGTGGCGGCGCGTGTGGTGGGGCTGCGGGGAGGAGGAGTATCGGCACTATGCCGGCGCTCCGACTCTTTCGCGGTCGGCACGTTGGGGGTCGCTTCGGCGATGGCGCCGCTGCTGGCGAGAGTGGCGGCGTGTGGTTGGTGGGCCGGGAGGAGGCGGGCGAAGATCGAGTTCACTCTCTCTGTTTGCCACTCTGCAGCCCACGACGTCACAGTCCGCTAAGGGCTAGGTGACGTGCAGGCGGCCCGGGCACTTCGGTGCGGGCCGGTCTGCGGGGGTCGCTGTGGCGACAGCGTCGTCGCTCCTAGGAGTGGCGGGGCAATGGAGGGCTGCAGGGTAGCGGGCTGGAGGCTTTGGCCCGGCCCGTGGTAGTGGGGTATGCTCCGCTCGCCTCACTCCACACCCTGCGGCACATTTGGCGCGGCGGGGTATGAATAAGATCCTCGTCGCGCCGGTAGGCGCGCTGGTCAGGCGTCTGGTCGGCTGCGCGGAGCCTCCAGGCGGCAAGCTCGGGGGGGCTTGTCGCCATTGCACGAACGGAGGCAAGAGTGGCCCTCGGGCCTGGGGCGGGCTCAGTGCTCGCTCCCGAGGAGAGGTCGCCTTCGATGGTGGCCTGCCGCCCGGTGTGTCGCGCACGTATGCGAAAGCGATCCCGTGACACACCGACTAAGCGGTCTGGTGGTAGTTGGGCTGCGGCCCCGTGGAGTTTAGTCAGTAAGAGTCTGACATACCCTGCCGCCGCCCCCGCGGAGGTAGGGATCCATGAGGATTCTCCACGTTAAAAAAAAGGTTAGGTTGGGCGGGGGATGAGCTAGAACCCCTAGGAGTGACCCCCAGGGGTCCTCCTACAAGGGTGCTAGCCCATCACCTACTTTGTTCACTTTTTCCGAGTGAGCAATTTGGCGTTGGTCTTGGGAGTAGCGCAGGTCGCGTAGATCCCCAAGGCAAGTCCGGAGCACTATCCTGCTAGAGGTTGCTGCCTGCTATTGGTCTGGTTCCCTCAGAAACAGACGTAACAGAAAGCTTCGGGCGCGTTCCACTATCCCACCTTCCCAATTCCTATTCCTTTCCCAATTCCGTGTGAAGGGTCACCTCGGGACCCCTCGCACACGAGGAGGGTGGCTGCGGGGATGCGGGCGGACTGTGTGGCCTTGCCCGGCCCGTGGAGGGTGGAGTACCGCATGGAGATGCCGGTTCTCTACTCGCCGCTTCCCGCGCCCTTGGTGGGTCGCTGCTGCTTCGGGGCTTTGGCCCAGGGTAGTACGCGACGGCCCGTCACTCACAGGGGTGGCGGGCGTGGAGGGCTACGTTGAAGCGCGCTGGGTTTGACGCGCGCCCAGCGCGTGGTGGTGCAGATGGACCCTGAGCAATGGCCATAGCCATTTGACGGCGCACTTGGCTCACATGGCCGGCGCTATGAGTCTCTGCACACTCCGGCAGCCGAGGTGGGGTCGCGGTGGAAGAGGAGTTTCGGTATCACGTCCCGCCGTTCTCCCTGTCCATCGCGACCTTGGCGAGGTCGCATCGCTGTTGCGGCGCGGTGGGGCCGCGGGGGAAGAGGAGCTTCGGTATCACGGTCCGCCGTTCTCCCTGTCCTCCGCGGCCGGTACGTTTGGGGGTCGCCTCGGCGACGGCGACGCTGCTCGCGAGAGCGGCGTCGTGTGTGGAGGGTGGGCTGGGAGGAGGCGGGCGGAGATCGAGCGTTGCTCTCTCTTCTTGCCACTCTGCAGCCTACGACGTCACCGCCCGAGAAGGGGCGAGGTGGCGTGCAGGCGACCCGGGCACTTCGGTGCGGGTTGGTCAGCGGGGAGTCGCCTCGGCGACGGCGTCGTCGCTCGTGAGAGTGGCGGCGCGTGTGGTGGGGCTGCGGCGAGGAGGAGTATCGGCACTATGCCGTCGCTCCGACTCTTTCGCGGTCGGCACGTTGGGGGTCGCTTCGGCGACGGCGCCGCTGCTGGCGAGAGTGGCGGCGTGTGGTTGGTGGGCCGGGAGGAGGCGGGCGGAGATCGAGTTCGCTCTCTCTGTTTGCCACTCTGCAGCCCACGACGTCACAGTCCGTTTAAGGGCTAGGTGACGTGCAGGCGGCCCGGGCACTTCGGTGCGGGCCGGTCTGCGGGGGTCGCTGTGGCGACAGCGCCGTCGCTCTCAGGAGTGGCGGGGCATTGGAGGGCTACAGGGTAGCGGGCTGGAGGCTTCGGCCCGGCCCGTGGTAGTGGGGTATGCTCCGCTCGCCTCACTCCACACCCTGCGGCACATTTGGCGCGGCGGGGTATGAATAAAATCCTCGTCGCGCCGGTAGGCGCGCTGGTCAGACGTCTGATCGGCTGCGCGGAGCCTCCAGGCGGCAAGCTCGGGGGGGCTTGTCGCCATTGCACGAACGGAGGCAAGAGTGGCCCTCGGGCCTGGGGCGGGCTCAGTGCTCGCTCCCGAGGAGAGGTCGCCTTCGATGGCGGCCTGCCGCCCGGTGTGTCGCGCACGTATGCGAAAGCGATCCCGTGACACACCGACTAAGCGGTCTGGTGGTAGTTGGGCTGCGGCCCCGTGGAGTTTAGTCAGTAAGAGTCTGACATACCCTGCCGCCGCCCCCGCGGAGGTAGGGATCCATGAGGATTCTCCACGTTAAAAAAAAAAAAAAAAAAAAAAAAAAAAAAAAAAAAAAAAAAAAAAAAAAAAAAAAGGTTAGGTTAGGTTAGGTTGGGCGGGGGATGAGCTAGAACCCCCTAGGGGCGCC
Organism: Drepana falcataria; assembly: GCA_945859725.1. Lineage (NCBI taxonomy): Eukaryota > Metazoa > Arthropoda > Insecta > Lepidoptera > Drepanidae > Drepana > Drepana falcataria. The sequence goes on along the minus strand of OX243950.1, from coordinate 39,527 downwards.
CGCAAGGGGTCCTAGTAAGGGTGCTAGCTCATCACCTACTTTGCTCACTTTTTCCGAGTGAGCAATTTGGCGTTGGTCTTGGGAGTAGCGCAGGTCGCGTAGATCCCCAAGGCAAGTCCGGAGCACTATCCTGCTAGAGGTTGCCGCCTGCTATTGGTCTGGTTCCTTCAGAAACAGACGTAACTAAAAGCTCCGGGCGCTCTCCACTCTCCCACCTTTCCCCCAAAATCCTTGTATCCTTCCCTGTCCTCGCTCCCTTGCCCTCCCAGTCTGGGAGAGTTTGGGAGCACACACTCTTCACAAAAGTGCACACACACAGACTCAGATACACTCTTCATTCGCTTTACACAAACAAAATAACAGTTGTTCACTCTACAGCACACAACAGATACACTTTACATGCAAATACCACACCGCACCTACAAGCAGATACTCACCCCCAATCCTACGGTCTAGCGTGCCTATGGGATGTATGGCTGGGGGGGAACAATACCCAGTCCCAAGCGCAGAGGAGGGAGAGGGGACCTCACCCCTTCAAAAAGGAAAACACAAATGGATTTGGAAAACATGAGTAACAGTCCCCAGGCGGGTGAATCCCGCACGGAGTCCTCGGACTCCGTCTGCCCCTCAGTATCTGGGGGGGGCACCACTTCCAACGGAGGTCAGGCGATCCCTGACCCCCGAGAACGACGACCATCATCATGCACACCGGACACAACGAAGACCACTAGCGACTTGGATTCGACGATTGGGGCGCGCGCACCGCAGGGGTGCGGCGTCGGAGAAGGGAGGGAGCTGCGCGTGCGACTCACGCGCACTCCAATAACGGACCTGGCGAGAACACCGGACCTCGACTTCAGTGGGGAAGAAGAGGACTCGGACTACGAGGAGGAAACAGACAACGGCAACCGTTCGTCCAGCCCGTCTTCAGGAGAGGAGCTCTTGGAGATGCTGGAGGAGCTGGTGCCGATGTCACCACGGAAGAAGAAGGGAACCAAGGCTGCGGCGATGCGGGACCAGCGGAGCTCTTCTCTACCGCAGCGCGACGAATTTGGGCGCTTTGTGCCGCGTGGCTCGACCACGTCTGCTCCGGCACCGATAAGGGGTGGCAAACGCCCCTTGCAGTCTTCGCCACCTGAAGGGAGCCCGAAGACGAAGGAAGGGAGAGTGGAGAAGGCAGTGCGGCAGGCTGAAGAGGCCCGCAAAAGCCTGCCTGAAGTGGAGGAGGCGTTGAGGCTGCGGAAACCGTCGACGGCGGCTCTCAGCAGTCGGGTTCAGCAGGATGCTGACCTGATTGCTGAGGTGGTCGCAAAGTCGACGAACTTAAAGGGCACCTGTCATCGTGCCCTGAAGGAAGCCGCAGCCTCCATTAAAGAGGCGGCCCGCATCATAGCGGAGAACTCGGCCAACGACGAGGTAAAGAAGGTGCACGCGGAGAACGAGGCTCTGCGTGCACAACTCGATCATCTCAGGCGGGAGATGATAGACATGCGGTCGGAGCTGCTGCAGGCGAGGGCGAGGCAGCCGCCGCCCCCGCCCCCTCCTGCCGCCACAGCACCACCACCGCCGCCGTTCAACGAGGCGGCCATACTGGAGGCCATCGAAAGGCGCTTCGAGGCCTTGGAGAGGCGCATCTGCCCCCCTGCGGCTGCTGTCGGAGCAGCTGCCCCGCAGCGGACGGGGGAGGGGCACCCTGCGCCTCCTACAGTGGATCAGGACTGCGAGGCCAAAAAGAAGAAGAAGAAGAGGAAGGGCACCAGTCGGGCCGACCCGGTCGCGGATCTGCCGGCCGTGACACCGGGCGGTCCTCGGGAGACTGCGCCGAGTGCGCCGCCCACGTGGGCTAAAGTGGCGGCAGGCAAGGGGAAGACGCCGAAGAAGTCGGCCCCGGTGAAGAAGCGGAAACAGGAGAAGACCAAGGCCTCAGCAGCAAAGCTGCAAGTGCCTCAGACGGCCGCAGTGGTTTACACGCTGCAGCCGGAGGCGAAGGAAAAGGGGAGGACCTACGCCTCGGTGGCCACCGAGGCCAAGGCGAAAATTGACCTCGCGGCCCTAGACATCTGGGCCCTGCGCTTCCGAGTGGCGGCGACAGGTGCTCGGATCTTGGAGTTGCCGGGTGCCGGCTGCGAGGCCAAGGCGGTGGCGCTCGCCGAGCGGATGCGGCAGGAGTTGGGTCCCGGGGTGCGCATCTCCACGCCCACTAAGTGCGCGGAGCTGCGCATCACGGGCTTAGACGACTCATCGTCAGCCGCAGAGGTGGCCGCTGCGATAGCCCGGGCTACGGACTGCCCGGAGGCAGCAATACGGGTGGGCGAAATTCGTTTCGCCAGGGGTCGAGGTGCGGTGTGGGTGCGTTGCCCCATTGCCGCAGCCAAGACCCTGGCAGAGAAGGGGCAGGTGATGGTGGGCTGGGTTTGCGCGAGGGCTGTCCTATTGCAGCCCAAGCCGGCCCGGTGCTACCGTTGCCTGAGGCCTGGACACATGGCCCCGCAGTGCACGTCGGAGGTGGACCGCAGCGCTCTGTGCTTCCGGTGTTCACAGCCGGGACACAGGGCGGGGCAGTGCGCCGCCGCGCCGCGCTGTGGAGTCTGTGCCGAGGTGAAGCGGCCAGCCGACCACATGGTCGGCAGCAAGGCCTGCAAGCCCGGGCCGCGGCCCAAGAAAGGGCCGCAGGGGGCGGGCTGAGCTCGCTCATGCCTGCCTCCACAAGAGGGCAGCGGTGACGGGACGGGGGTCCCGTTGCTGCGTAATGCCCTCCAGGTGAGGGGTGCGTTGAGTGTTCACGCACCCCACCTTCGGTGGAGTCACCACCGCGCAGCGGCCACAGGCCATCGCTGGGGGGGTTCGCGGTGCGTGCAAAAGCGACCTCGCGGCCTCCCATCCTAAGGCGATGAGAAGACACTCCGTGGGTTTTTAGTCAGTAGGAGTCTGACACTCCCCGTCGCTGTCCCCCGATGGCGGCGGGCGTCCAATGCAGGATTTTCCCACGCTAAAAAAAAAAAAAAAAAAAAAAAGGTTAGGTTAGGTTAGGTTAGGTTAGGTTAGGTTGGGCGGGGGATGGGCGGGGGATGAGCTAGAACCCCTAGGAGTGACCCCCAGGGGTCCTCCTACAAGGGTGCTAGCCCATCACCTACTTTGTTCACTTTTTCCGAGTGAGCAATTTGGCGTTGGTCTTGGGAGTAGCGCAGGTCGCGTAGATCCCCAAGGCAAGTCCGGAGCACTATCCTGCTAGAGGTTGCTGCCTGCTATTGGTCTGGTTCCCTCAGAAACAGACGTAACAGAAAGCTTCGGGCGCGTTCCACTATCCCACCTTCCCAATTCCTATTCCTTTCCCAATTCCGTGTGAAGGGTCACCTCGGGACCCCTCGCACACGAGGAGGGTGGCTGCGGGGATGCGGGCGGACTGTGTGGCCTTGCCCGGCCCGTGGAGGGTGGAGTACCGCATGGAGATGCCGGTTCTCTACTCGCCGCTTCCCGCGCCCTTGGTGGGTCGCTGCTGCTTCGGGGCTTTGGCCCAGGGTAGTACGCGACGGCCCGTCACTCACAGGGGTGGCGGGCGTGGAGGGCTACGTTGAAGCGCGCTGGGTTTGACGCGCGCCCAGCGCGTGGTGGTGCAGATGGACCCTGAGCAATGGCCATAGCCATTTGACGGCGCACTTGGCTCACATGGCCGGCGCTATGAGTCTCTGCACACTCCGGCAGCCGAGGTGGGGTCGCGGTGGAAGAGGAGTTTCGGTATCACGTCCCGCCGTTCTCCCTGTCCATCGCGACCTTGGCGAGGTCGCATCGCTGTTGCGGCGCGGTGGGGCCGCGGGGGAAGAGGAGCTTCGGTATCACGGTCCGCCGTTCTCCCTGTCCTCCGCGGCCGGTACGTTTGGGGGTCGCCTCGGCGACGGCGACGCTGCTCGCGAGAGCGGCGTCGTGTGTGGAGGGTGGGCTGGGAGGAGGCGGGCGGAGATCGAGCGTTGCTCTCTCTTCTTGCCACTCTGCAGCCTACGACGTCACCGCCCGAGAAGGGGCGAGGTGGCGTGCAGGCGACCCGGGCACTTCGGTGCGGGTTGGTCAGCGGGGAGTCGCCTCGGCGACGGCGTCGTCGCTCGTGAGAGTGGCGGCGCGTGTGGTGGGGCTGCGGCGAGGAGGAGTATCGGCACTATGCCGTCGCTCCGACTCTTTCGCGGTCGGCACGTTGGGGGTCGCTTCGGCGACGGCGCCGCTGCTGGCGAGAGTGGCGGCGTGTGGTTGGTGGGCCGGGAGGAGGCGGGCGGAGATCGAGTTCGCTCTCTCTGTTTGCCACTCTGCAGCCCACGACGTCACAGTCCGTTTAAGGGCTAGGTGACGTGCAGGCGGCCCGGGCACTTCGGTGCGGGCCGGTCTGCGGGGGTCGCTGTGGCGACAGCGCCGTCGCTCTCAGGAGTGGCGGGGCATTGGAGGGCTACAGGGTAGCGGGCTGGAGGCTTCGGCCCGGCCCGTGGTAGTGGGGTATGCTCCGCTCGCCTCACTCCACACCCTGCGGCACATTTGGCGCGGCGGGGTATGAATAAAATCCTCGTCGCGCCGGTAGGCGCGCTGGTCAGACGTCTGATCGGCTGCGCGGAGCCTCCAGGCGGCAAGCTCGGGGGGGCTTGTCGCCATTGCACGAACGGAGGCAAGAGTGGCCCTCGGGCCTGGGGCGGGCTCAGTGCTCGCTCCCGAGGAGAGGTCGCCTTCGATGGCGGCCTGCCGCCCGGTGTGTCGCGCACGTATGCGAAAGCGATCCCGTGACACACCGACTAAGCGGTCTGGTGGTAGTTGGGCTGCGGCCCCGTGGAGTTTAGTCAGTAAGAGTCTGACATACCCTGCCGCCGCCCCCGCGGAGGTAGGGATCCATGAGGATTCTCCACGTTAAAAAAAAAAAAAAAAAAAAAAAAAAAAAGGTTGGGCGGGGGATGGGCGGGGGATGAGCTAGAACCCCTAGGAGTGACCCCCAGGGGTCCTCCTACAAGGGTGCTAGCCCATCACCTACTTTGTTCACTTTTTCCGAGTGAGCAATTTGGCGTTGGTCTTGGGAGTAGCGCAGGTCGCGTAGATCCCCAAGGCAAGTCCGGAGCACTATCCTGCTAGAGGTTGCCGCCTGCTATTGGTCTGGTTCCTTCAGAAACAGACGTAACTGAAAGCTTCGGGCGCTCTCCACTTTCCCACCTTCCCAATTCCCATTCCTGTCCTAATTCCGTGTGGGGGGTCACCTCGGGACCCCTCACGCACGAGGAGGGTGGCTGCGGGGATGCGGGCGGACTGTGTGGCCTCGCCCGGTCCGTGGAGGGTGGAGTTACATCGGTTGCGCTGCCCCCGTCCAGCGCCGTCTCTCTACTCGCCGCTTCCCGCGCCCTTGGTGGGTCGCTGCTGCTTCGGGGCTTAGGCCCAGGGTAGTACGCGACGGCCCGTCGCTCACAGGGGCGGCGGGCGTGGTGGGCTACGTTTGAAGCGCGCTGGGTTTGACGCTCGCCCAGCGCGTGGTGGTGCAGATGGACCCTGAGCAATGGCCATGACCATTTGACCGTGCACTTGGTACACATGGCCGGCGCTATGGGTCTCTGCACACTCCGCAGCCGAGGTGGGGTCGCGGTGGGCAGGCAGTGCGGTAGACGTGGAGCCGTTTCCTTCCTGTCCATCGCGACCTTGGCGAGGTCGCATCGCTGTTGCGGCGCGGTGGGGCCGCGGGGGAAGAGGAGCTTCGGTATTACGATCCGCCGTTCTCCCTGTCCTCTGCGGCCGGTACGTTTGGGGGTCGCCTCGGCGACGACGACGCTGCTCGCGAGAGCGGCGGCGTGTGTGGAGGGTGGGCTGGGAGGAGGCGGGCGGAGATCGAGCGTTGCTCTCTCTTCTTGCCACTCTGCAGCCTACGACGTCACCGCCCGAGAAGGGGCGAGGTGGCGTGCAGGCGACCCGGGCACTTCGGTGCGGGTTGGTCAGCGGGGAGTCGCCTCGGCGACGGCGTCGTCGCTCGCGAGAGTGGCGGCGCGTGTGGTGGGGCTGCGGGGAGGAGGAGTATCGGCAGGAGTAGGCCATGCCGTCGCTCCGACTCTTTCGCGGTCGGCACGTTGGGGGTCGCTTCGGCGACGGCGCCGCTGCTGGCGAGAGTGGCGGCGTGTGGTTGGTGGGCCGGGAGGAGGCGGACGGAGATCGAGCTCGCTCTCTCTGCTTGCCACTCTGCAGCCCACGACGTCACAGTCCGTTAAGGGCTAGGTGACGTGCAGGCGGCCCGGGCACTTCGGTGCGGGCCGGTCTGCGGGGGTCGCTGTGGCGACAGCGCCGTCGCTCTCAGGAGTGGCGGGGCACTGGAGGGCTACGGGGTAGCGGGCTGGAGGCTTCGGCCCGGCCCGTGGTAGTGGGGTATGCTCCGCTCGCCTCACTCCTCACCCTGCGGCACATTTGGCGCGGCGGGGTATGAATAAGATCCTCGTCGCGCCGGTAGGCGCGCTGGTCAGGCGTCTGATCGGCTGCGCGGAGCCTCCAGGCGGCAAGCTCGGGGGGGCTTGTCGCCATTGCACGAACGGAGGCAAGAGTGGCCCTCGGGCCTGGGGCGGGCTCAGCGCTCGCTCCCGAGGAGAGGTCGCCTTCGATGGTGGCCTGCCGCCCGGTGTGTCGCGCACGTATGCGAAAGCGGTCCCGTGACACACCGACTAAGCGGTCTGGTGGTAGTTGGGCTGCGGCCCCGTGGAGTTTAGTCAGTAAGAGTCTGACATACCCTGCCGCCGCCCCCGCGGAGGTAGGGATCCATGAGGATTCTCCACGTTAAAAAAAAAAAAAAAAAAAAAAAGGTTGGGCGGGGGATGAGCTAGAACCCCCTAGGGGCGCCCGCAAGGGGTCCTAGTAAGGGTGCTAGCTCATCACCTACTTTGCTCACTTTTTCCGAGTGAGCAATTTGGCGTTGGTCTTGGGAGTAGCGCAGGTCGCGAAGATCCCCAAGGCAAGTCCGGAGCACTATCCTGCTAGAGGTTGCCGCCTGCTATTGGTCTGGTTCCATCAGAAACAGACGTAACTGAAAGCTCCGGGCGCTCTCCTTTTCCCACCTTTCCCAAAAACCCCAAAAAAATCCTTTCTAAAAATCCTTGATCCTTTCCTTGTCCAATACCCATCCTAATTCCGCTGCGATGTAATCGAGGTCAGGCATCGCGGTCCTGCCATCTCAATCAATGTAGATGGGGGAGGGGGGACTGACCTCCCGCGTGTTAGTGCCGTGCGCGGGGACCCGTAATGGGGGGTGAAGGAGTCCTGGGGGTTGAGCCTGCGTCGTTCTGGGTTAATGTTCGGCGACGGCAACACACCTCTTTGGTCTGGATCTCCTCTAACACGGGAGGTTGGTATGTAGCCGCATACCGATCAATCGGCTGAAACCTCGTCCTTCAGACGAGGGGGGTGGCTAGAGCTCTGGGGGGATGGGGTCTGCAGCCGGCGGCGTAAGCAACTACCAAAGTGGTGGTAGGAGCGAGCGTCGTCCGTCTCGTAGGCAACTCACTCCGGAGTTCTATATCCCGGTGGTAGCCCTGGTGCCATTGCGGCATCCCCAAATGTGCGGGCTCCGAGGAGGGTGGGGAGCTACCGGGATGAATTAAAAGTGAAGTCTCTTAATGGATGACATAAAAAAACCCAAAGACGTTGGTGGGAGTGAGGACGAGTTAGTCGAGTCGGTCGAGGTTGTGGAGTCGGTCGACGTGGTGGAGTCGGTCGAGTCGGTCGAGGTTTTGGAGTCGGTCGAGTCGGTCGAGGTTGAGTCGGTCGGGGGGAAGGAGTTGCGCGTTGTTGTGGAGCGAACTCCAGTGGCCCACTTGAGCCGAGGAAAATCCAGTGCTGGTGAGGGCACTGCGGGGGAATCCGGGAGGTTTTGGAGCAGGCGCTCGCCCTCTCCATCTTCGGGTGAGGAGCAACCGCCTCCAGAACCCTCAAAAAAGGCAGCGGTAGTGCGCTGCCGCAGAGCGTCGTCCACGCAACTGCGGGACAAAATGGGGCGCTTCCTGAAGGCACCCGCGATAGAGGCGGCCATTGCCGAAGCTAGGGAGGCAGAGAGTGACGCTAGCTTTGCGTCGGCTGCATCAGCTACGTCGGGGCGTGAGGAGGAGACAGCTGCGGGTAAGCCCAAGGCCAAGAAGGCTAAGGGCAAGAAAAAGGCGGTTGTGGTCACGGAGGAGGAAGCGAGGCAGGCAGAGCTTGCTGACCGGGTCGTTGCTGAAGCTGTAAGGCTCCGGGAGCCGACTGTGACGGCCCTACACAGAAAGGTCGAGGGCGACCTAGAGGCCATCCTGGAGGTGGCGGCCAAGAGCATGCACCTGAAGGGTACATGCCAGAAGACCCTGAAGGACTCCGCCGCCTCCATCAGGGAGGCCACCAGAATGCTCCACCAGAGCTCCGTCTCGGTGGAGACAAGAAAGCTGCAGGCGGACAACGACCGCCTGCGCAAGGAAGTTGCGGAGCTCAGGGCGGACCTGGCGGCGCTGCGGAACGAGCTGGTTAAGCCCGGGCCGCAGCAGCAGCTGCCGACGCCTGCACCGGTGGCTGCGTCTGCGGCAGAAAGCGTGGCCGCAGTAGTCATGGCGGCCATGCAGGCAAAATTTGTGGAGCTGGAAAGGCGTCTACGCCCACAGCCCACTGAGCGCGCTGCGGCGTGTGTGGTTGGCGCAAAGGGGCCACCGCAGCCGCTCAGGGCTCCAGCTCCGCCGGCGCGGGCACCGATGTCAGGTGCGGCAACTGCGCCGACGACGAGGCGCGCCAAAAACAGGCGTGCTGGGCCTGCACCGGTGCCCGACCTACCGGCAGTCGCCGCGGGAGGGCCGCAAGAGTCACCTGACGTGGCTTCGACGTCGTGGGCAAAGGTGGTGGGCCGTAAGCCGGCGAAGAAGGCACCGGCCCCGCCACCATCCAAGACCACTAAAAAGGGGAGAAAGGGTGGCAACGGGGCCCCTCAAAAGGCCAACAAGAAGCCCGCACGAGCTCCGCAGCTTCGCCCCCCTCGCACGGCTGCAGTGGTACTAACGCTGCAGCCAGCTGCAGTGGAAAGGGGAGTGACGTATGCCTCGGTCATGACTGAGGCTAAAGAAAAGCTGGGCCCAGAAGCTCTCCAGGCCCTCGGCATCCCCGCCGTGCGACTGAGGCTGGCAGCAACGGGGGCCCGCATTCTGGAGGTGGGCGGTGAGTCCAGCGCTGACAAGGCGGAGGCGCTGGCCACAAAGCTGCGCAATGCGCTGAGCCATGAGGTGGTGCGAGTGTCCAGGCCCGAAAGGTGCGCGGAAGTGCGCATCTCAGGGCTGGACGACTCTGTAACAGCGGCGGAGGTCGTGGCGGCCATCGTTCGCGCGACTGGCTGCGCCGAGGGGTCGGTGAAGGCGGGAGAGGTCCGCCCGGCCCCCTCAGGCCTGAAGTCTCTCTGGGTGCGCTGCCCGGTAGCGGCCGCCAAGACACTGGCCCAGACAGGCCGGCTCCTAGTGGGCTGGATGAGCGCGCGCGTAGTGCTCCTCGAACAAAAGCCCGCGCGCTGCTATCGATGCCTAAGGGCCGGCCACATGGCGCCACAGTGCGCCTCGGCGGTGGACCGCAGCGATGCCTGCTACCGCTGCGGCCAGTCCGGCCACAAGGCGCGCGAGTGCAAGGCTGAACCGCACTGCGCCCTGTGCGCCGAGGCCAAGAAGCCTGCTGGCCACAAAACCGGCAGCAAGGCATGCAAAGCTCCGCCGGTCAAACCGGGCAGCCGCAGGCAGCCAGCGCCCGCTGGGGACAAACCCCCAGCAGCGGCCCAGCTGGCTAGCCAAGGGAAGGGAACGGCGTCCACAAATGGACAATAGTCGCCCCTACAAGGTCTTGCAGGGTAACCTCAACCACTCGGCAAGGGCTCAGGACCTTTTCCTGCAGTCCATGCTAGAGTGGTTGGTGGATATCGCGGTGGTTGCGGAACCGTACTTCGTCCCGGCCAGAGCAAACTGGGCGGGCGATGTTACGGGTGTCGTGGCCATCGCCGGCGCAGCAGACCTTGTAGTCAAGGAGAGGGGTCGGGGTTTCGTCGTCGTGGCCTGGGGGGAGGTAGCTCTTATTGGGGTGTACTTCTCCCCCAACAAATCCCGCGCTGAGTTTGAGGTCTTCCTGGACGAGGTGGGGGCGGCGGTCAGACGTGCGTCACCGCTGCCAGTGATCGTCCTGGGGGACTTCAACGCAAAATCAACGTCGTGGGGATGTCCGGCCACAGACGGAAAGGGCGAAGCCCTAGAGGAGTGGGCGACACTCGCCGGAGTCTCCGTCCTAAATCGGGGGTCCGTCAACACCTGCGTGCGGCGGCAAGGAGGGTCCATCGTGGATCTCTCCTTCGCGTCTCCTACCGTCGCAACGCGAGTCCAGGGTTGGCGTGTTCTCGAAGGGGTCGAGACGTTGTCAGATCACCGGTACATCCGGTTTGACGTCTCCCCCACGACGGGGACTCGAAGAAGGCGAGGAGGTCGAGGTCGGACGCCGTTCCCGAGGTGGGCACTCACCCGACTCGACCAGGACCTGCTAGAGGAGGCGGCCATTTTAGGGTCTTGGCACGTACAGCCTCAGTCGCGCATCGACGTCGAGGGAGAGGCGACGTGGTTCCGCGAGGCGCTGACCGACATATGCGACGCAGCGATGCCACGAGCGTCCCGCCGACCGCCGAGAAGACAGGTGTATTGGTGGTCGGCGGAAATCGCCGGTCTGCGCAAGAACTGCGTCAGGAAGCGCCGAGCCTACCAGGCGTGTCGCAGGCGGCGTGCGCGCGACGAGGCAAGGGAGGGCCAGCTGTACGAAGCTTACAGAGCAAGCCAGAAGGCTCTGCAGCTGGCCATCGGCCAAGCCAAGGCCCGAGGCCGAGAAGAGATGCTGGAGGCGATAAGCCGAGATCCGTGGGGCAGGCCATACCGGTACGCGCGCAAACAGCTGCGCGGGCAGGCCGCCCCGCTCACGGAGAGTCTCCAGCCCCGCCTCCTCAGGCAGGTCGTGGCGGCGTTATTCCCGGCGAGTGTCGACTTTAGTCCACCCGAGATGGCGCCGCCCCACACCGGATTTGACACTGACGCCGACCCCATCCCCCCCATCACAGATGGAGAAATGGGGGCGGCTGTCTTGAGGCTCCGCGCCAAGAAGACTGCCCCAGGGCCCGATGGGGTTCCAGGCCGCGCATTGGCGATGGCCCTGGGTGCACTAGAGGCCCGATTCAGGGGACTGCTCGACGCGTGCCTGGCATGCGGGCGGTTCCCCTCGATTTGGAAACAGGGCTTGCTTGTCTTGCTCAAAAAGGAAGGTCGTCCTCTGGACTCGTCTGGGCTCCGACCCATCGTGCTGCTGGATGACGCGGGCAAGCTCTTCGAGCGTATAATCGCTGCCCGCGTCACAGACCACCTTCGCATGGTGGGTCCGGACCTCGCCACAAGGCAGTACGGCTTCCGAGAGGGACGTTCCACTGTGGACGCAATCATGTGCGTAAAGTCCCTCTCCGAAGCAGCCGTGGCGGGGAGGGGGGTGTTGTTGGCCGTCTCACTAGACATCGCCAACGCATTCAACACCCTCCCGTTCAGCTGTGTTGCCGAGGCGCTCCGGTACCATCGTCTGCCGGGGTACCTCCGACGAGTCCTCGAGGACTACCTGCAGGACAGGAGTGTCGTCTGCGTCGACGGGGACGGGGAGTTGCTGCGCCAGAGCGTCACGTGCGGAGTTCCACAGGGGTCGGTTCTTGGGCCCCTTCTGTGGAACATAGGCTATGACTGGGCGCTGCGCGGCACTCTACCCCCGGGCGTCGACGTCATCTGCTATGCGGACGACACCCTAGTGACTGCGAGGGCGGCCAGCTTCGCAGAAGCGTGCCGGCTGTCGGAAACCGGAGTCGCGGTGGTCGTGGACCGGATCCGGCAGCTGGGCCTGAAGGTCGCCCTGAGCAAGACCGAAGCCCTGTTCTTCCACGGGCCTTGGAGGAAGCCACCAGCGGGGGCGCAGCTTGACGTAGGGGGCACTGCCGTCGAGATAGGTGCCGAGATGAGGTACCTGGGTCTCGTCCTCGACGGCAGGTGGAAGTTCCACGCGCACTTCAAGCGCCTAGCCCCCAAACTCGTCGCTGCGGCTGGTGCGCTTAGCCAGCTCCTGCCCAACACGGGCGGACCGAGTGCGTGCTGCCGCCGTCTGTACACCGGGGTCGTCAAATCGATGGCCCTGTACGGCGCGCCGGTGTGGGCGGACGCCCTGGATCGCCAGAACAAGACCCTGCTGGCCCGTCCGCAGAGGGTCATGGCGACCAGGGTAATCCGTGGATACCGCACCATTTCACACGGCGCAGCCTGTGTGTTGGCGGGGTCCCTGCCTTGGGACCTCGAGGCCGAGGTGCTCGCCGCCGTTTACCGGCAGAGCGCCGAGGCCCGCAGAGACGGCGGCGCCGCCGCGCCAGAACACCTACGGCGCGTGCGGCAAAACGCGCAGGAGCACGCATTCGGCAAATGGCAGGAGCGGCTCGCGGAGCCTAGGGCCGGGCAGGGGACCATAGAGGCCATACGCCCGGCCCTCAAGGAATGGACGAGTCGCAGGCACGGGGCGCTGACCTACCACCTCGTGCAGGTGCTGAGCGGACATGGCTGCTTCGGCAAATACCTGCACACGGTGGCAAGGAGAGAGGCGTCCCCCAGGTGCCACCATTGCGACTGCGACGTGGACACTGCGCAGCACACGCTCGAGGTTTGCCCAGCATGGGCAGAGCAGCGCAGTGCCCTCGTCGCCACTACAGGACGTGACCTTTCCCTGCCGGCCTTGGTTCTGTCCATGGTCGGCAGTACACGGACGTGGGAGGCGGCCGTGTCCTTCTGCGCGGAGGTGATGGCGCAGAAAGAGGCGGCGGAAAGAACACGGGAAAGCGACCCACTCGCGGACCCGTGCCGCCGCCGGAGGACCGGCCGCAGGAGGCAAGCCGAAGTGCGGCAGATGCCTCCTTAAGAGGGCAGCGGGCGACGGGGCGGGGGCCCTGTCGCTCGCGAACACGATGCCCTCGAGGTTGTAGGGCGCGTCGCGTGTATCCGATGCGCCCTCCCAGGGAGTTAAAAGCCCGGCCACAACACAGGCCGGGCAGTGGAGTGGCCCAACAGGCCGAATCGCCGGGGGGGACTGATAGTATGCAAACGCGGTCTCACACCCCCCCCACATAGGCGATAAGATGGTACACCGTGGGTTTTTAGTCAGTAAGAGTCTGACACTCCCCGTCGCTGCCCCCGCGGCGGCGGGAGTCCAATGCAGGATTTTCCCACGATAAAAAAAAAAAAAAAAAAAAAAAAAAAGGTTAGGTTAGGTTAGGTTGGGCGGGGGATGAGCTAGAACCCCCTAGGGGCGCCCGCAAGGGGTCCTAGTAAGGGTGCTAGCTCATCACCTACTTTGCTCACTTTTTCCGAGTGAGCAATTTGGCGTTGGTCTTGGGAGTAGCGCAGGTCGCGTAGATCCCCAAGGCAAGTCCGGAGCACTATCCTGCTAGAGGTTGCCGCCTGCTATTGGTCTGGTTCCATCAGAAACAGACGTAACTGAAAGCTCCGGGCGCTCTCCTTTTCCCACCTTTCCCAAAAACCCCAAAAATCCTTTCTAAAAATCCTTGATCCTTTCCTTGTCCAATACCCATCCTAATTCCGCTGCGGTGTAATCGAGGTCAGGCATCGCGGTCCTGCCATCTCAATCAATGTAGATGGGGGAGGGGGGACTGACCTCCCGCGTGTTAGTGCCGTGCGCGGGGACCCGTAATGGGGGGTGAAGGAGTCCTGGGGGTTGAGCCTGCGTCGTTCTGGGTAAATGTTCGGCGACGGCAACACACCTCTTTGGTCTGGATCTCCTCTAACACGGGAGGTTGGTATGTAGCCGCATACCGATCAATCGGCTAAAACCTCGTCCTTCAGACGGGGGGGGTGGCTAGAGCTCTGGGGGGATGGGGTCTGCAGCCGGCGGCGTAAGCGACTACCAAAGTGGTGGTAGGAGCGAGCGTCGTCCGTCTCGTAGGCAACTCACCCCGGAGTTCTATATCTCGGTGGTAGCCCTGGTGCCATTGCGGCATCCCCAAGTGTGCGGGCTCCAAGGAGGGTGGGGAGCTACCGAGATGAAAAAATGTTGAAGTCGTTAAATGGAGAATAAAAACAAACCCAATGAAGTAGGAGTTGAAGTTGAGGAGGTAGAGGTAGTCGGGGGTCGAAAGGGCCCGTTGGAGAAGGAGGTGCGCATAGTCGTTGAGCGCACTCCTGTCGTAGCAGTGGCGAGTGTCGTAGAGGGCACTGCCGAAAATCGGTCGGTAGGGGGTCGACGGTTTTGGAGGGGGCGCTCGCCCGCTCCATCTTCAGAAGAGGAATGCTCGGCGTCCGAAACTGAAAATGGTGCTGCGGCAGTGCGCAGCAGGAGGTCGTCGTCGACTCAGTTAAGGGACAGGATGGGGCGGTTCATCAAAGCCCCCCCAGCCGCTCAGGCCGCTCAGGCTGCACAGGCGGCAATCCCCGAGGAGGTGGCTGCGGATAGCGAAACGGGCTTTATATCCGCTGCGTCCGTCGCCTCGGGACGAGAAGAAAATGCCAGCGCAGGCAAAGCCAAACCCAAAAAGGGTAAGAAGACAAAGGCACCTGTGGAGGAGGCGCCCAAGACGCGCGAAGAGGAGGCCGAGCAGCGGGAGGTCGACCTGGCTGTCGATGAGGCTGTGAGGCTTCGAGGTCCGACGGTTGCGGCCCTACATAAAAGGGTCGAGATGGAGGTGGAGACCATTCTTGAGGTCGCCACCAAATCATCGCGCCTCAAGGGCACCTGCCAGAGGGCCCTTAAAGAGGCCGCTGCCTCAATACGTGAGGCGGCCTACATAATGCAGGGGAGCTCAGTCTCAGATGAGACAAGGAAGCTGCAGGCGGATAATGACCGCCTGCGTAAAAGTTATGAGGAGCTCAGGGCGGAGGTAGCAGGGCTGCGGGCCGAACTGGCGAAGTCCAGGCCACAACAGCAGCAACCGATGCCCTCACCTGCACCAGCTGCAGTCGACGTTGGCAGTGTGGCCGCCGTGGTCATGGCGGCCATGCAGGAGAAGATTGCGGATCTGGAGAGGCGCATAAGCCCCCCTCAGTCGGAGCGTGCTGTGGAGTGTGTGGATGGCGCAAAGGGGCCACCGCAGCCGCGCCGATTGAGAGGGACCGCATCTGCATCGGCGCCTTCCGCACAGGCCGCAACAACCAGGCGCACCAAAAGCAGGCGTGCCCGTCCGACACCTGCTACCGTGTCCGAACTGCCGGCGGTCGCAGCGGGGGGGCCAAGAGAGGAACAAAGAGCGCCAGTTGTTGCCTCCACATCCTGGGCGAAAGTCGTCGGGCGCAAGAAGGCCACAAAGAAGCCCGAGGCATCGCCCCAAACCCAACCTGGTAAAGGCAAAGGGAGTGGCAAAGGCAAAAGCCGCAGGGCCATGCAGCAGCCTCCCAAGCCTCCGCAGTTGCGTGCCCCCCGGACGGCTGCAGTCGTAATAACACTGCAGCCGGAGGCCAAGCAAAGGGGGATGTCGTACGCCTCCGTAATGGCCGAGGCCAAAGAAAAGGTGGACGCCCAGGCCCTCAAGGATCTCGGTATCCCGGCGGTCCGACTAAGGCTGGCGGCTACCGGGGCGAGAATCCTGGAGGTGTCTGGAGAGGCCTGTGCCGAGAAAGCGGAGGCCCTGGCTGAAAAACTGCGGCAGTCGTTGAGTGGTGACGACGTGAGGGTGTCCAGGCCCACCAAGTGCGCGGAAGTGCGCATATCGGGTCTGGACGACTCTGCGACTGCCGTTGAGGTTGCTGCGGCCATTGTCAAGGCGACTGGCTGTGCCGAGGGAGACATAAAGGCAGGACAGGTGCGCCCTGCCCCCTCCGGCCTCAACACAGTGTGGGTGCGCTGCCCGGTGGCGACCGCCAACGCGCTTGCGCAGGCGGGGCGGCTCCTGGTGGGCTGGGTGAGCGCGCGGGTCCAACTGCTGGTACCAAAGCCCGCGCGCTGCTTCCGCTGCCTGCGGGTCGGTCATATGGCGCCACAATGCGCCTCGGCGGTCGACCGCAGTGACGCCTGTTACAGGTGCGGCAAGTCCGGTCACAAGGCGCGCGGGTGTTCGGCTGAGCCGCACTGCGCCCTGTGTGCCGAGGCAAAAAAGCCAGCCAGCCACGTGGCCGGCGGCAAATCGTGTAAGGCGCCGCCGGTCAAACCGGGCAGTCGCCGGCAGCCAGTGCCCACTGGGGACAAAACCCCAGCAGTGGCCCCGCTGGCTAGCCAAGCGTCGGGAACGGTGACCAATAATGGATCATAGTCGCCCATACAAGGTCCTGCAGGGTAACCTCAACCACTCGGCAAGGGCTCAGGACCTCTTCCTGCAGTCCATGCTAGAGTGGTTGGTGGATGTCGCGGTGGTGGCGGAACCCTACTTCGTCCCGTCCAGATCAAACTGGGCGGGCGATGCTACGGGGACCGTGGCCATCGCCGGTGCTGAGGACCTTGTGGTCAGGGAAAGGGGACAGGGTTTCGTCGTCGTTGCTTGGGGGGACGTCGCTCTGGTTGGGGTCTACTTCTCCCCCAACAAGTCCCGCGCCGAGTTTGAGGTCTTCCTGGACGAGGTTGAGGCGGCGGTCAGACGAGCGTCACCGCTGCCAGTGATCGTCCTGGGGGACTTCAACGCCAAATCGACGGTGTGGGGCTGTCCAGCAACCGACGGAAAAGGCGAAACCCTGGAGGAGTGGGCGACACTCGTCGGAGTCTCCGTCCTGAATCGGGGGCGCGTCAATACCTGCGTGCGGCAGCAAGGAGGGTCCATCGTGGATCTCTCCTTTGCGTCTCCTGCTGTCGCGACGCGAGTTCAGGGTTGGCGCGTTCTCGAAGGGGTCGAGACGCTGTCGGACCACCGGTACATCCGGTTCAACGTCTCCCCCACGACGGGGACTCGAAGCAGACGACGAGAAGGACGACGGTCACCGTTCCCGAGGTGGGCGCTCACCAAACTGGACACCGACGTGCTTGAGGAGGCGGCCTCTACTATGTCTTGGCTTGCACAGCCTCCGTCGCGCATCGACGTGGAGGAAGAGGCGGCGTGGTTCCGACAGGCGATGACGGACGTGTGCGACGCGGCGATGCCGCGCGCCCGCCGCCGACCGCCAAGAAGACAGGTATATTGGTGGTCGGCGGAGATCGCTAGTCTCCGAAGGGACTGCGTCGCAGCGCGCCGAGCCTACCAGGCGTGTCGAAGGCGGCGCGTGCGCGACGAGGCAAGCGAGGGCCAGCTGTACGAGACTTACAGGTCCAGTAAGAAAACGCTGAAGCTGGCCATCGCCCAAGCCAAGACTCAAGGCTGGCAAGAAATGCTGGGGACAGTAGACCGAGATCCGTGGGGCAGGCCGTACAGATACGCGCGAAAGCAGCTGCGCGGGCAGGCCGCCCCGCTCACGGAGAGTCTCCAGCCTCGCCTCCTCAGGCAGGTCGTGGCGGCGCTATTCCCGGCGAGTGTCGATTATAATCCACCCGAGATAGCGCCGCCCTCTACCGGACGTGACACTGACGCCGTCCCCCCACCCCCCATCACGGATGGAGAAATGGGGGCGGCTGTCCTAAGGCTCCGCGCCAAAAAGACTGCCCCAGGGCCCGACGGGGTCCCAGGCCGGGTGTTGGCGTCGGCCCTGGGTGCACTCGAGGCCCGTTTCAGGGGACTGCTCGATGCGTGCCTGGCATGCGGGCGGTTCCCCTCAATATGGAAGCAGGGTCTGCTGGTCTTGCTCAGAAAGGAAGGTCGTCCTCTTGACTCGTCTGGGCTCCGTCCCATCGTGCTGCTGGATGACGCGGGCAAGCTCTTCGAGCGTATCATCGCTGCCCGCGTCACAAACCATCTTCGCGTGGTGGGGCCGGACCTGGCCGCCAGCCAATACGGCTTCCGGGAGGGACGGTCCACAGTGGACGCCATACTGTGCCTAAAGTCCCTCTCCGAAGCAGCCGTCGCGGGGCGCGGGGTGTTGTTGGCTGTCTCGTTGGACATCGCCAACGCTTTCAACACCCTCCCCTTCAGCTGTGTGGCCGAGGCGCTCCGGTATCACCAAGTGCCGGGGTACCTCCGACGAGTCCTCGAGGACTACCTGCTGGACAGGAGTGTCGTCTGCGTCGACGGGGATGGGGAGCTGCTGCGCCGAAGCGTCTCGTGCGGTGTTCCACAGGGGTCGGTTCTGGGCCCCCTACTCTGGAACATCGGCTTCGACTGGGCGCTGCGCGGAGCTCTGCCCCCGGGAGTCGACGTAATCTGCTATGCGGACGACACCCTAGTCACAGCGAGGGCGGCCAGCTTCGAGGAAGCTCGCCGGCTGTCGGAAACCGGAGTCGCGGTGGTCGTAGACCGCATCCGGCAGCTGGGCCTGAAGGTCGCCCTGAGCAAGACCGAAGCCCTCTGCTTCCATGGGCCTCGAAGGAAGCCGCCAGCGGGGGCGCAGTTAGACGTAGGGGGCACTGCCGTCGCAGTCGGGACTGAAATGAAGTACCTCGGTCTCGTACTGGACGGCAGGTGGAAATTCCACGCGCATTTTAAGCGCCTCGCCCCCAAACTCGTCGCTGCGGCTGGCGCGCTTAGCCAGCTCCTGCCCAATAAGGGCGGACCGAGTGCGTGCTGCCGTCGTCTGTACACCGGGGTGGTGAGGTCGATGGCCCTGTACGGCGCGCCGGTGTGGGCGGACGCCCTGGATCGCCAGAACAAGGCCCTGCTGCACCGTCCGCAGCGGGTCATGGCGACCAGGGTGGTCCGCGGATACCGCACCATATCACACGGCGCAGCCTGCGTGTTGGCGGGGACCCCACCCTGGGACCTCGAGGCCGAGGTGCTTGCCGCCGTCTACAGGCGGAGCGCTGAGGCCAGAAGAGACGACGGCGCCGCCGCGCCAGAAGATCTACGGCGCGTGCGGCAAAACGCACAAGAGCACGCACTCACCAAGTGGCGGGAGCAGCTCGCGGAGCCAGGGGCCGGGCAGAGGACCATCGAGGCCATACGCCCGGCCCTCAAGGACTGGACAAGCCGCAGGCACGGGACGCTGACGTACCACCTCGTGCAGGTGCTGAGCGGACATGGTTGCTTCGGCAAATACCTGCATAAGGTGGCGCGAAGAGAAGCGTCCCCCAGGTGCCACCACTGCGGCTGCGACGAGGACACTGCGCAGCACACGCTCGAAGATTGCCCGGCGTGGGCAGAGCAGCGCAGCGCCCTCGTCGCCACCACCGGACGTGACCTTTCCCTGCCGGCCTTGGTTCTGTCCATGGTCGGCAGTACACGGACGTGGGAGGCGGCCGTGTCCTTCTGTGCGGAGGTGATGGCACAGAAAGAGGCGGCGGAACGAACGCGGGAATGCGAGCCTACTGCTGACCCGTGCCGCCGCCGAAGGACCGGCCGCAGGAGGCGGGCCGAAACCAGGCTCATGCCTCCTTAAAGAGGGCTGCGGGTAACGGGGCGGGGGCCCCGTTGCCTGCGCACACAATGCCCTCGAGGTTGAAGGGCGCGCGTCGTGTTTCCCGCGCGCCCTCCCAAGGAGAAATCCGCCCGGACACAAAACCGGGCGACAGGTGGGGCCCGACAGGCCGAACCGCTGGGGGGGGGCGTGATAGTATGCTGACGCGGTCTCATACTCCCCCCATATAGCGATGTGAAGGAACACCGTGGAGTTTAGTCAGTAAGAGTCTGACATACCCTGCCGCCGCCCCCGCGGAGGTAGGGATCCATGAGGATTCTCCACGTTAAAAAAAAAAAAAAAAAAAAAAAAGGTTAGGTTAGGTTAGGTTAGGTTAGGTTAGGTTGGGCGTTCGAGGCCTTAGAGAAGCGCATCTGCCCTCCTGCGGCTGCTGTCGGGACAGCCGCCCCGCAGCGGACTGGGGAGGGGCCTTCCGCGCCGCCTAAAGTAGACCAGGGCCTCGAGGCCAAGAAGAAGAAAAAGAAGAAGGGCGCCAGTCGGGCCGTCCCGGTCGCGGACCTGCCGGCCGTGACACCGGGCGGTCCCCAAGAGACTGCGCCGAGTGCGCCGCCCACGTGGGCTAAAGTGGCGGCAGGCAAGGGGAAGATGCCGAAGAAGTCGGCCCCGAAGAAGAAGCGGAAACAGGAGAAGACCAAGGCCTCAGCAGCAAAGCTGCAAGTGCCTCAGACGGCCGCAGTGGTTTACACGCTGCAGCCGGAGGCGAAGGAAAAGGGGAGGACCTACGCCTCGGTGGCCACCGAGGCCAAGGCGAAAATTGACCTCGCGGCCCTAGACATCTGGGCCCTGCGCTTCCGAGTGGCGGCGACAGGTGCTCGGATCTTGGAGTTGCCGGGGGCCGGCTGCGAGGCCAAGGCGGAGGCGCTCGCCGAGCGGATGCGGCAGGAGTTGGGTCCCGGGGTGCGCATCTCCACGCCCACTAAGTGCGCGGAGCTGCGCATCACGGGCTTAGACGACTCATCGTCAGCCGCAGAGGTGGCCGCTGCGATAGCCCGGGCAACGGGCTGCCCGGAGGCAGCAATACGGGTGGGCGAAATCCGTTTCGCCAGGGGTCGAGGTGCGGTGTGGGTGCGTTGCCCCATTGCCGCAGCCAAGACCCTCGCGGAGAAGGGGCAGGTGACGGTGGGCTGGGTGAGCGCGAGGGCTGTGCTTTTGCAGCCCAAGCCGGCCCGGTGCTACCGTTGCCTCAGGCCTGGGCACATGGCCCCGCAGTGCACGTCGGAGGTGGACCGCAGCGCTCTGTGCTTCCGGTGCTCACAGCCGGGGCACAGGGCGGGGCAGTGTACCGCCGCGCCGCACTGTGGTGTCTGTGCGGAGGGGAAGCGGCCAGCCGACCACGCGGTCGGCAGCAAGGCCTGCAAGCCCGGGCCGCGGCCCAAGAAAGGGCCGCAGGGGGCGGGCTGAGCTCGCTCATGCCTGCCCCCACAAGGGGGCAGCGGTGACGGGACGGGGGTCCCGTTGCTGCGTAATGCCCCCCAGGTGAGGGGTGCGTTGAGTGTTCACGCACCCCACCTTCGGTGGAGTCACCACCGCGCAGCGGCCACAGGCCATCGCTGGGGGGGTCGCGGTGCATGCAAACGCGATCTCGTGGCCCCCCATCCTAAGGCGATGAGAAGACACTCCGTGGGTTTTTAGTCAGTAGGAGTCTGACACTCCCCGCCGCTGTCCCCCGATGGCGGCGGAAGTCCAATGCAGGATTTTCCCACGTTAAAAAAAAAAAAAAAAAAAAAAAAAAAAAAAAAAAAAAGGTTAGGTTGGGCGGGGCGGGGGATGAGCTAGAACCCCCTAGGGGCGCCCGCAAGGGGTCCTAGTAAGGGTGCTAGCTCATCACCTACTTTGTTCACTTTTTCCGAGTGAGCAATTTGGCGTTGGTCTTGGGAGTAGCGCAGGTCGCGTAGATCCCCAAGGCAAGTCCGGAGCACTATCCTGCTAGAGGTTGCCGCCTGCTATTGGTCTGGTTCCTTCAGAAACAGACGTAACTGAAAGCTCCGGGCGCTCTCCTTTTCCCACCTTTCCCAAAAAACCCCAAAAATCCTTTCTAAAAAATCCTTGTTCCTTTCCTTGTCCAATACCCATCCTAATTCCGCTGCGATGTAATCGAGGTCAGGCATCGCGGTCCTGCCATCTCAATCAATGTAGATGGGGGAGGGGGGACTGACCTCCCGCGTGTTAGTGCCGTGCGCGGGGACCCGTAATGGGGGGTGAAGGAGTCCTGGGGGTTGAGCCTGCGTCGTTCTGGGTAAATGTTCGGCGACGGCAACACACCTCTTTGGTCTGGATCTCCTCTAACACGGGAGGTTGGTATGTAGCCGCATACCGATCAATCGGCTGAAACCTCGTCCTTCAGACGAGGGGGGTGGCTAGAGCTCTGGGGGGATGGGGTCTGCAGCCGGCGGCGTAAGTGACTACCAAAGTGGTGGTAGGAGCGAGCGTCGTCCGTCTCGTAGGCAACTCACTCCGGAGTTCTATATCCCGGTGGTAGCCCTGGTGTCATTTCGGCATCCCCAAATGTGCGGGCTCCAAGGAGGGTGGGGAGCTACCGGGACGAATAAAAGAAGACCGTTTTTAATGGATCCAAAATTAAAACCCAAAGGTGATGAGGTGGTCGATGAGGTCGCAGTGAGCGGCAATGTCGAAGGAGTAGTGGTCGAGGAGGTGGTCCGTGGAGTAGCGGACCTCGTTCAAAAGGAGGTGCGTGTGGTAGTGGAGCGCACTCCTATGGCTCTCAGAAGCCGTAAGGAGAAAGGTGCCGAAGGGGGCACAAGTGAGGTAGAGTCGGAGGAGGGCAGGCGTCTATGGAGGGGACGTTCATCGTCACCTTCATCGGAGGAGGACGCGATAGCCCCAGAGCCCGCAAAAATGGCTGCGGCAGTGCGCAGCCGAAGGGCTTCGTCCACGCAGATGCGGGACAAGATGGGACGATTTTTGAAAGTCCCAGCCGTCCAGGCAATTGCGGAGGTAAGGGAAAAAGTGGCGGACAGCGAAGTGAGTTTCGCGTCTGCAGCGTCCGTCACTTCGGACCAAGAGGAGGAGGCTGCCCCAACGGCAACGGCTAAGGCCAAACCCAAAAAGGGGAAAAAGAAGGCCGCAAAGGCAACAGAGGAGGAGGCGAGACGCCAAGAGTGCGTCGACCAAGCCGTCGACGAAGCGGTGCGGCTCCGGGGTCCGACAGTGGCGGCCTTACACCACAGAGTGGAGAGCGAGGTGGAGGCCATCCTGGAGGTCGCAGCCAAGTCCACCCGCCTAAAGGGTACCTTCCAAAAGGCCCTAAAGGACGCTGCAGCCTCAATCAGGGAGGCGGCAGGGATGATGCAGGCGAGCTCCGTCTCGGACGAGACGAAGAAGCTGCAGGCGGACAATGACCGCCTGCGGAAGGAATATACGGAGCTCAGGGCGGAGGTAGCAGCGCTGCGGACCGAGCTGGCGAGGTCCAGGCCGCAGCAGCCGCAGCAGCCGACGCCCGTCCCTGCAGCATCTACCTTCGATGCTGGCAGTGTGGCCGCTGTCGTCATGGCGGCGGTGGAAAAGAAGTTCGCGGAGCTGGAGAGGCGACTACGCCCACAGCCCACTGAGCGCGTTGCGGCGTGTGTGGTTGGCGCAAAGGGGCCACCGCAGCCGCTCAGGGCTCCAGCTCCAGCTCCAGTGACAAGCGCACCGGTGGCAAGGGCATCAAGGAGAGGCAAAGGCAGGCGCGTCGCCCAGGCGCCTGTACCAGAACTGCCAGCCGTCTCTGCAGGAGGGCCACAGGAGGAGGCTGCGGCACCCGCCGCAACCTCGACATCTTGGGCTAAGGTGGTGGGCCGCAAGGCGGCTAAAAAGAAGGCAGGGCCCCCCAAAACAGCCAAGCCCGCACAAAAGGGCAGAAAGGGGGCCAAGTCAAAAGAGGCTCCGCGGGCTCCACAGCTGCGTACCCCTCGCACGGCTGCAGTGGTCCTGACGCTGCAGTCGGAAGCGAAGGAGAAGGGGGTAACCTACGCAGCGGTCATGGCTAGCGCCAAAGCGAAGGTGGACCTGCAGGCACTGGGTATCCAGTCCCTGCGCTATAGGACGGCAGCCACAGGGGCGAGGGTGCTGGAGATCCCAGGGGCCACCAGTGGGGACAAAGCAGAGGCGCTGGCCGACCGCCTGCGCGAGTCTCTCGGACCGGACCAGGTGCGCGTGTCGGTGCCAGTTAGAAGTGCGGAGCTCCGAATTTCGGGCCTCGACGAGTCGGTCGCTACCGCAGAGGTGACTGCGGCCATCTGCAAGGCCACGGGGTGCGCAGAGGGGGCCATCAAGGCGGGCGAGGTTCGGTTTGCCCCCTCAGGACTCGGCGCGGTGTGGGTGCGTTGCCCAATCGCCACAGCAAAAACGCTGGCGGAGTCGGGGCGACTACTGGTCGGCTGGGTAAATGCGAGGGTGGAAATCCTGCCGCCCAAGCCTTCCAGGTGCTTCCGCTGCTTGAAGGCAGGCCACATGGCGCCGCGCTGTGACTCGGAAGTCGATCGCAGCACCTTCTGCTACAGGTGCTCCCAACCGGGTCACAAGGCGCGGCAATGCGCAGCCAAGCCGCACTGCGGGGTCTGCGCGGAAGCCAGAAGACCAGCCGACCACGTAGTGGGTAACAAGGCCTGCAAGGCTTCGCCAGCCAAAAAGAAGGCTAAGCCAGCGCCCAAAGGGGGCAAAGCCCCAGACGCTGCCCAGCTAGCCGAAACGGCTAGCCAAGTGGAGGAAATGGTGACCGAGAATGGACCATAGTCGCCCATACAAGGTTCTCCAGGGTAACCTCAACCACTCTACAAGGGCTCAGGACCTTTTCCTGCAGTCCATGCTCGAGTGGTTGGTGGATATCGCGGTGGTTGCGGAACCCTACTTCGTCCCGACCAGGGCAAACTGGGCGGGCGATGTTACGGGAACCGTGGCCATCGTCGGTGCTGGAGACCTTGACGTCAAGGAAAAAGGCCAGGGTTTCGTCGTCGTGGCTTGGGGCGAGGTCGCCGTCATCGGGGGTTACTTCTCCCCAAACAGGCCCCTCGCAGAATTCGAGGTCTTCCTGGACGAGGTTGGGGCGGCGGTCCGACGTGCGTCACCGCTGCCGGTATTCGTCCTTGGAGACCTCAATGCCAAATCTACGGCGTGGGGCTGTCCAGCCACTGACGCGCGTGGCGAAACCCTGGAAGAATGGGCGACGTTAATAGGGGTCTCCGTCTTAAATCGGGGATCCGTCAACACCTGCGTGCGGCAGCGGGGAGGCTCCATAGTGGACGTCTCTTTCGCTACGCCTGCTGTCGCGGCGCGAGTTCGGGGTTGGCGGGTGCTCGAAGGGGTCGAGACGCTGTCCGATCACCTATACATTAGGTTCGACGTCTCCCCCACGACGGGGACCGGGAGGAGGGCACGGAGGAGTGCCTCAGGTCCGTCACCATTTCCTCGCTGGGCGCTGGCACGGATGGACCCGGATGTCCTTGAGGAGGCGGCCACTGTTCGATCTTGGCTTCCGCAGCCTCAGTCGCGCATCAACATTGAAGAAGAGTCGGCGTGGTTCCAAGAATCAATGATGGAGATCTGCGATGCGGCCATGCCGCGTTCGCGTCGCCGACCGCCTAAAAAGGAGGTGTACTGGTGGTCGGCGGAAATCGCAGAGCTCCGTCAGGACTGCGCCGACGCGCGCCGCGCCTACCTAAGGTGCCGAAGGCTGCGCGTGCGCGACGAGGCAAGCGGTCGTCGGCTGTACGAGGCTTACAACTCCCGTAAGAAAACTCTGAAGCTGACGATCGCAGAAGCCAAGACTCGAGGTCGAGAGCAGATGCTGGAGGGCGTCGATCGCGATCCATGGGGGCGGCCGTACCGCTACGCGCGCAACAAGATGCGCGGCCGGGCTGCCCCTCTCACGGAGACGCTCCAGCCCCGCCTCCTCAGGGAGATGGTCGCGGCGCTATTTCCGGCGAGTGTTGATTACGATCCACCCGGAATGGCGCCGCAAAATACCGGACGTGACACGGTCGCTGCCGTACCTCCCATAACATCTGGTGAGATGGGGGCGGCGATCCAAAGGCTCCGCGCCAAAAACACCGCCCCAGGGCCGGACGGGGTTCCAGGCCGCGCGTTGGTGTTGGCCCTGGGTGCGCTGGAGGCCCGCTTTAGGGGGCTGCTCGACGCGTGCTTAGCGGGCGGGCGGTTCCCTAAAGCTTGGAAGCAGGGACTGTTGGTCTTGTTGAGGAAGGAAGGTCGTCCTCTAGACTCGTCGTCAGGTCTTCGCCCCATCGTGCTTCTAGACGAGGCGGGCAAGCTCTTCGAGCGCGTCATAGCTGCCCGCATCAAGGAGCACCTGCACACGGTGGGCCCAGACCTGGCCACCAGCCAATATGGCTTCCGGGAGGGACGTTCCACGGTGGACGCAATACTTCGCGTAAAGTCCCTCTCCGAAGCAGCCGTCGACGGGGGTGGGGTGATGTTGGCAGTGTCTCTCGACATATCCAACGCCTTCAACACCCTCCCCCTCAGCTGTGTGGCTGAGGCGCTCCGCTACCACCAAATGCCGGAGTACCTCCGACGGGTCGTCGAGGACTACCTGCGCGACAGGAGTGTCGTCTGCATAGACGGGGACGGAGAGCTGCTGCGCCAACGCGTCGAGTGCGGCGTTCCACAGGGGTCGGTGCTTGGTCCGCTCCTGTGGAACATAGGATACGATTGGGTGCTGCGCGGTGCTCTCCCGACCGGAGTTGACGTCGTGTGCTATGCTGACGACACTCTAGTCACAGCGCGAGCGGCGAGCTTCGCCGAAGCGGCCCGGCTGGCGGAGTCCGGAGTTGGGGTCGTCGTGGACCGGATCCGACAGTTGGGCCTAAAGGTTGCCCTCAACAAGACCGAAGCCCTGTTCTTTCGCAAGCCTCATAGGAAGCCACCAGCGGACATGCAGCTTGACGTGGGGGGCACTGCCGTCGAGATAGGTACAGAAATGAAGTACCTTGGCCTTGTTCTCGACGGCAGATGGCGTTTTCACGCGCACTTCGCGCGTCTCGCCCCCAAACTGGTCGCTGCTGCTGGTGCGCTTAGCACGCTCCTGCCAAATACAGGAGGACCTAGTGCGTGTTGCCGACGACTGTACACCGGGGTGGTGAGGTCGATGGCGCTATACGGCGCGCCGGTGTGGGCGAACGCCCTGGATCGCCGGAATAAGACCCTGCTGCAACGTCCGCAGCGGGTCATGGCGACCAGGGTGGTTCGAGGATACCGCACTCTATCGCACGGCGCGGCCTGCGTGTTGGCGGGGACCCCACCCTGGGACCTCGAAGCCGAGGTGCTCGCGGCCGTTTACCGGCGGAGTGCTGAGGCTCGACGAGACGGCGTCGCCGCCGCGCCCGAAGATCTGAGGCGTGTGCGGCAACAAGCGGAAGAACACGCACTGGAGTTGTGGCAGGAGCGGCTCGCGGAGCCTGAGGCCGGGCGGGCTACCATAGAGGCCATACGCCCGGTTCTCAAGAAATGGATTAGACGAAAGCACGGGGCGCTCACCTACCGCCTGGTGCAGGTGCTGTCCGGGCATGGCTGCTTCGGGAAGTACCTGCACATCGTGGCCCGTAGGGAAGCGCTCCCCAAGTGCCATGATTGTGACTGCGACGAGGACACTGCACAGCACACGCTGGAGCACTGCCCAGCCTGGGCAACGCAGCGGAGTGGCCTCGTCGCCCATACCGGATTTGACCTTTCGCTGCCGGCTGTGGTCAAGGCTATGGTCGGCAGCTCCCTGACTTGGAACGCGACCGTGTCATTCTGCGAGGACGTGATGTCGCAGAAGGAGGCGGCGGAGCGAACGCGGGAATGTGACCCTCTCGCAGACCCGTGCCGCCGCCGAAGGACCGGTCGCAGGAGGCGCGCCGAAGATCGGGCGATGCCTCCATAAGAGGGCAGCGGGCGACGGGGCGGGGGCCCCGAAGCCTGCGCTATAAGTCCCTCGAGGTGATGGGCGCGTGAGAGTGTCGACGCGCCCTCCCTGAAAAGGAGCGAAGATGGGCCTTGCCCACACAGATTGAGGAGAGGCCGACCAGGCCGGACGCCGGGGGGGTCGCGGTGCATGCGCGAGCGATCCCGTAACCCTCCCACTAAGGCGTAGAGAAGAGACACCGTGGGTTTTTAGTCAGTAAGAGTCTGACACTCCCCGTCGCTGCCCCCGCGGCGGCGGGCGTCCTATGCAGGATTTTCCCACGTAAAAAAAAAAAAAAAAAAAAAAAAAAAAAAAAAAAGGTTAGGTTGGGCGGGGGATGAGCTAGAACCCCCTAGGGGCGCCCGCAAGGGGTCCTAGTAAGGGTGCTAGCTCATCACCTACTTTGTTCACTTTTTCCGAGTGAGCAATTTGGCGTTGGTCTTGGGAGTAGCGCAGGTCGCGTAGATCCCCAAGGCAAGTCCGGAGCACTATCCTGCTAGAGGTTGCCGCCTGCTATTGGTCTGGTTCCTTCAGAAACAGACGTAACTGAAAGCTCCGGGCGCTCTCCTTTTCCCACCTTTCCCAAAAAACCCCAAAAATCCTTTCTAAAAATCCTTGTTCCTTTCCTTGTCCAATACCCATCCTAATTCCGCTGCGATGTAATCGAGGTCAGGCATCGCGGTCCTGCCATCTCAATCAATGTAGATGGGGGAGGGGGGACTGACCTCCCGCGTGTTAGTGCCGTGCGCGGGGACCCGTAATGGGGGGTGAAGGAGTCCTGGGGGTTGAGCCTGCGTCGTTCTGGGTTAATGTTCGGCGACGGCAACACACCTCTTTGGTCTGGATCTCCTCTAACACGGGAGGTTGGTATGTAGCCGCATACCGATCAATCGGCTAAAACCTCGTCCTTCAGACGGGGGGGGGGCTAGAGCTCTGGGGGGATGGGGTCTGCAGCCGGCGGCGTAAGCGACTACCAAAGTGGTGGTAGGAGCGAGCGTCGTCCGTCTCGTAGGCAACTCACTCCGGAGTTCTATATCTCGGTGGTAGCCCTGGTGCCATTGCGGCATCCCCAAGTGTGCGGGCTCCAAGGAGGGTGGGGAGCTACCGAGATGAATAAAATCGAAGTCGTTAAATGGAGAATTTAAATAAACCCAATGACGTAGGAGTGGAAGTCGAGGTAGAGGAGATAAAGGTAGTCGGGGGTCGAAAGGGCCCGTTGGAGAAGGAGGTGCGCATAGTCGTGGAGCGCACTCCTGTCGTAGCAGTGGCGAGTGTCGTAGAGGGCACTGCCGAAAATCGGTCGGTAGGGGGTCGACGGTTTTGGAGGGGGCACTCGCCCGCTCCATCTTCAGAGGAGGAATGTTCGGCGTCTGAAACCGAAAATGTTGCTGCGGCAGTGCGCAGCAGGAGGTCGTCATCGACCCAGCCAAGGGACAGGATGGGGCGGTTCATCAAGGCCCCAGCCGCTCAGGCCGCTCAGGCTGCACAGGTGGCAATCCCCGAGGAGACGGCCGCGGAAAGCGAAACGGGCTTCATGTCCGCTGCGTCCGTCGCTTCGGGACGAGAAGAAAGTGCCAGCGCAGGAAAAGCCAAACCCAAAAAGGGTAAAAAGACAAAGGCACCTGTGGAGGAGGCCACCGAGACGTTAGAGGAGGAGCAGCGGGAGGTTGACCTAGCTGTTGACGAGGCCGTAAGGCTTCGGGGTCCGACGGTGGCGGCCCTTCATAAAAGGGTCGAGATAGAGGTGGAGGCCATCCTTGAGGTCGCCACCAAATCATCCCGCCTCAAGGGCACCTGCCAGAGGGCCCTCAAAGAAGCCGCTGCCACAATCCGAGAGGCGACCTACATGATGCAGGCGAGCTCAGTCTCAGACGAGACAAAGAAGCTGCAGGCGGATAATGACCGCCTGCGTAAAGGATATGAGGAGCTCAGGGCGGAGGTAGCAGAGCTGCGGGCCGAACTGGCGAAGACCAGGCCACAACAGCAGCAACCGACGCCCACACCTGCAGCAGCTGCCGTCGACGTTGGCAGTGTGGCCGCCGTGGTCATGGCGGCCATGCAGGAGAAGATTGCGGACCTGGAGAGGCGCATAAGCCCTCCTCAGTCTAAGCGTGCTGTGGAGTGTGTGGATGGCGCAAAGGGGCCACCGCAGCCGCGCCGACTGAGAGGGAATGCATCTGCATCGGCGCCATCCGCACAGGCCGCATCAACCAAGCGCACCCAAAGCAGGCGTGCCCGTCCGACACCTGCTACCGTGTCCGAACTGCCGGCGGTAGCAGCGGGGGGGCCACGAGAAGACCAAAGGGCGCCTGTCGTTGCCTCCACATCCTGGGCGAAAATCGTCGG
Source organism: Drepana falcataria (assembly GCA_945859725.1). NCBI lineage: Eukaryota > Metazoa > Arthropoda > Insecta > Lepidoptera > Drepanidae > Drepana > Drepana falcataria. The sequence goes on along the minus strand of OX243950.1, from coordinate 9,815 downwards.
GCGCAAGAAGACCACAAAGAAGCACGAGGCACCGCCCCCGACCCAGCCTGGTAAAGGCAAAGGGAAGGGCAAAGGCAAAGGCCGCAGGGCCATGCAGCAGCCTCCCAAGCCTCCGCAGTTGCGTGCCCCCCGGACGGCTGCAGTCGTAATAACACTGCAGCCGGAGGCCAAGCAAAGGGGGATGTCGTATGCCTCCGTAATGGCCGAGGCCAAAGGAAAGGTGGACGCCCAGGCCCTCAAAGATCTCGGTATCCCGGCGGTCCGACTAAGGCTGGCCGCTACCGGGGCGAGAATCCTGGAGGTGTCTGGGGAGGCCTGTGCCGAAAAAGCGGAGGCCCTGGCCGAAAAACTACGGCAGTCGCTGAGTGGTGACGACGTAAGGGTGTCCAGGCCCACCAAGTGCGCGGAAGTGCGCATATCGGGTCTGGACGACTCTGCGACTGCCGTTGAGGTTGCTGCGGCCATTGCCAAGGCGACTGGCTGTGCCGAGGGGGATATAAAGGCAGGACAGGTGCGCCCTGCCCCCTCCGGCCTCTACACAGTTTGGGTGCGCTGCCCGGTGGCAACCGCCAACGCGCTTGCGCAGGCGGGGCGGCTCCTGGTGGGCTGGGTGAGCGCGCGGGTCCAACTGCTGGAACCAAAGCCCGCACGCTGCTTCCGTTGCCTGCGGGTCGGCCATATGGCGCCGCAGTGTGCCTCGGCGGTCGACCGCAGTGACGCCTGTTACAGGTGCGGCAAGCCCGGTCACAAGGCGCGCGGGTGTTCGGCAGAGCCGCACTGCGCCCTGTGTGCCGAGGCGAAAAAGCCAGCCAGCCATGTAGCCGGCGGCAAATCGTGCAAGGCGCCGCCGGTCAAACCAGGCAGTCGCCGGCAGCCAGCGCCCACTGGGGACAAACCCCCAGCAGCGGCCCCGCTGGCTAGCCAAGCGCCGGGAACGGTGACCAATAATGGAACATAGTCGCCCATACAAGGTCCTGCAGGGTAACCTCAACCACTCGGCAAGGGCTCAGGACCTCTTCCTGCAGTCCATGCTAGAGTGGTTGGTGGATATCGCGGTGGTGGCGGAACCCTACTTCGTCCCGTCCAGATCAAACTGGGCGGGCGATGCTACGGGGACCGTGGCCATCGCCGGCGCTGAGGACCTTGTGGTCAGGGAAAGGGGACAGGGTTTCGTCGTCGTTGCTTGGGGGGACGTCGCTCTGGTTGGGGTCTACTTCTCCCCCAACAAGTCCCGCGCCGAGTTTGAGGTCTTCCTGGACGAGGTTGAGGCGGCGGTCAGACGAGCGTCACCGCTGCCAGTGATCGTCCTGGGGGACTTCAACGCCAAATCGACGGTGTGGGGCTGTCCAGCAACCGACGGAAAAGGCGAAACCCTGGAGGAGTGGGCGACACTCGTCGGAGTCTCCGTCCTAAATCGGGGGCGCGTCAATACCTGCGTGCGGCAGCAAGGAGGGTCCATTGTGGATCTCTCCTTTGCGTCTCCTGCTGTCGCGGCGCGAGTTCAGGGTTGGCGCGTTCTCGAAGGGGTCGAGACGCTGTCGGACCACCGGTACATCCGGTTCAACGTCTCCCCCACGACGGGGACTCGAAGCAGACGACGAGAAGGACGACGGTCACCGTTCCCGAGATGGGCGCTCACCAAACTGGACACCGACGTGCTTGAGGAGGCGGCCTCTACTATGTCTTGGCTTGCACAGCCTCCGTCGCGCATCGACGTGGAGGAAGAGGCGGCGTGGTTCCGACATGCGATGACGGACGTGTGCGACGCGGCGATGCCGCGCGCCCGCCGCCGACCGCCAAGAAGACAGGTATATTGGTGGTCGGCGGAGATCGCTAGTCTCCGAAGGGACTGCGTCGCAGCGCGCCGAGCCTACCAGGCGTGTCGAAGGCGGCGCGTGCGCGACGAGGCAAGCGAGGGCCAGCTATACGAGACTTACAGGTCCAGTAAGAAAACGCTGAAGCTGGCCATCGCCCAAGCCAAGACTCAAGGCTGGCAAGAAATGCTGGGGACAGTAGACCGAGATCCGTGGGGCAGGCCGTACAGATACGCGCGAAAGCAGCTGCGCGGGCAGGCCGCCCCGCTCACGGAGAGTCTCCAGCCTCGCCTCCTCAGGCAGGTCGTGGCGGCGCTATTCCCGGCGAGTGTCGATTATAATCCACCCGAGATAGCGCCGCCCTCTACCGGACGTGACACTGACGCCGTCCCCCCACCCCCCATCACGGATGGAGAAATGGGGGCGGCTGTCCTAAGGCTCCGCGCCAAAAAGACTGCCCCAGGGCCCGACGGGGTCCCAGGCCGGGTGTTGGCGTCGGCCCTGGGTGCACTCGAGGCCCGTTTCAGGGGACTGCTCGATGCGTGCCTGGCATGCGGGCGGTTCCCCTCAATATGGAAGCAGGGTCTGCTGGTCTTGCTCAGAAAGGAAGGTCGTCCTCTTGACTCGTCTGGGCTCCGTCCCATCGTGCTGCTGGATGACGCGGGCAAGCTCTTCGAGCGTATCATCGCTGCCCGCGTCACAAACCATCTTCGCGTGGTGGGGCCGGACCTGGCCGCCAGCCAATACGGCTTCCGGGAGGGACGGTCCACAGCGGACGCCATACTGTGCCTAAAGTCCCTCTCCGAAGCAGCCGTCGCGGGGCGCGGGGTGTTGTTGGCTGTCTCGTTGGACATCGCCAACGCTTTCAACACCCTCCCCTTCAGCTGTGTGGCCGAGGCGCTCCGGTATCACCAAGTGCCGGGGTACCTCCGACGAGTCCTCGAGGACTACCTGCTGGACAGGAGTGTCGTCTGCGTCGACGGGGATGGGGAGCTGCTGCGCCGAAGCGTCTCGTGCGGTGTTCCACAGGGGTCGGTTCTGGGTCCCCTACTCTGGAACATCGGCTTCGACTGGGCGCTGCGCGGAGCTCTGCCCCCGGGAGTCGACGTAATCTGTTATGCGGACGACACCCTAGTCACAGCGAGGGCGGCCAGCTTCGAGGAAGCTCGCCGGCTGTCGGAAACCGGAGTCGCGGTGGTTGTAGACCGCATCCGGCAGCTGGGCCTGAAGGTCGCCCTGAGCAAGACCGAAGCCCTCTGCTTCCATGGGCCTCGAAGGAAGCCGCCAGCGGGGGCGCAGTTAGACGTAGGGGGCACTGCCGTCGCAGTCGGGACTGAAATGAAGTACCTCGGTCTCGTACTGGACGGCAGGTGGAAATTCCACGCGCATTTTAAGCGCCTCGCCCCCAAACTCGTCGCTGCGGCTGGCGCGCTTAGCCAGCTCCTGCCCAATAAGGGCGGACCGAGTGCGTGCTGCCGTCGTCTGTACACCGGGGTGGTGAGGTCGATGGCCCTGTACGGCGCGCCGGTGTGGGCGGACGCCCTGGATCGCCAGAACAAGGCCCTGCTGCACCGTCCGCAGCGGGTCATGGCGACCAGGGTGGTCCGCGGATACCGCACCATATCACACGGCGCAGCCTGCGTGTTGGCGGGGACCCCACCCTGGGACCTCGAGGCCGAGGTGCTTGCCGCCGTCTATAGGCGGAGCGCCGAGGCCAGAAGAGACGACGGCGCCGCCGCGCCAGAAGATCTACGGCGCGTGCGGCAAAACGCACAAGAGCACGCACTCACCAAGTGGCGGGAGCAGCTCGCGGAGCCAGGGGCCGGGCAGAGGACCATCGAGGCCATACGCCCGGCCCTCAAGGACTGGACAAGCCGCAGGCACGGGACGCTGACGTACCACCTCGTGCAGGTGCTGAGCGGACATGGTTGCTTCGGCAAATACCTGCACAAGGTGGCGCGAAGAGAAGCGTCCCCCAGGTGCCACCACTGCGGCTGCGACGAGGACACTGCGCAGCACACGCTCGAAGATTGCCCGGCGTGGGCAGAGCAGCGCAGCGCCCTCGTCGCCACCACCGGACGTGACCTTTCCCTGCCGGCCTTGGTTCTGTCCATGGTCGGCAGTACACGGACGTGGGAGGCGGCCGTGTCCTTCTGTGCGGAGGTGATGGCACAGAAAGAGGCGGCGGAACGAACGCGGGAATGCGAGCCTACCGCTGACCCGTGCCGCCGCCGAAGGACCGGCCGCAGGAGGCGGGCCGAAACCAGGCTCATGCCTCCTTAAAGAGGGTTGCGGGTAACGGGGCGGGGGCCCCGTTGCCTGCGCACACAATGCCCTCGAGGTTGAAGGGCGCGCGTCGTGTTTCCCGCGCGCCCTCCCAAGGAGAAATCCGCCCGGACACAAAACCGGGCGAGAGTTGGGGCCCAACAGGCCGAATCGCTGGGGGGGGCGTGATAGTATGCTGACGCGGTCTCATACCTCCCCCATATAGCGACGTGAAGGAACACCGTGGGTTTTTAGTCAGTAAGAGTCTGACACTCCCCGTCGCTGCCCCCGCGGCGGCGGGCGTCCTATGCAGGATTTTCCCACGTTAAAAAAAAAAAAAAAAAAAAAGGTTAGGTTAGGTTTTTTTTTTTTTTTTTTTTTTTTAGTTGTTTTCATAGTTTTCCTCTAACATGATGGTCAGAGTCCTTTTGTATCAGGGTTTTAATATTTTTTGCTATATTTGTTTGTGTGACAATGCGGAATTGTCGTTTTTTGGGTTTGGGATAGGTTTTTAGCACTATATTTATTTCTTCTTTTTTTCTTCTTAATTTTGCTTATTAAATTTACTTTGCTTATTTATATTTATTTTCCTTGTTCCTGTACATTTGTTTGTTATCCTTTTTATTTTTCTATTTTACAACATCTCTATATTCATATTTTTATTTATTTTATTTTTCATTTTTCTTTGTTGTTTCTTCTGTAATAATTTTTTCACTTACTGCAGTTATATTTCCCTTTTCTATTACTTCAATTATTTGTTTACGCTATTGTCACTACAGGTTGTCGTCGTGGTAATTATTCATTTCTGATGAGCGATACTGTGCCATTTTAGATGTATTGCGGATGTGCGGATTCGTGAGCTACGATTTAATGGTGGGACATGGTTTAACATTATGCTCCTGCCATTATCTCCTGCATTTAATCTACGCACTTGCATGCTTCCGGCAGATGTTTTGGGCGCACCGCGACCACACGCGCGGATTTGGGTTTCTGCTTTAAACTGAGCCGGTTTCACATGAAACCGGACCCATTTTGTTGCTCCAACTTGTATGCAGCTGTGGTCGTGATTCACGATGCCAATGGCCGGCGTCTCAGTGGCGCCTGCAATTCCTGCGACTTGGCGATCGACGTGACTCCACGTGGCGTCCTCAGCAATACGCCGTGCTCGCTCTGGCCAATGCGTCCCACTTTCGCCTGACTGGACAGTCCGGACTGAAGGCGTTGTGGTCCGTTCTGTCCAGTTTTGCGATACAGCAATTGCTGCACTTTGGGGTCGCATTGGCGAGCCAGTCGGCGCATTCGGACTTTGTGTGTGGCCCCCCGCAGTGGCTACACCTGACGGCGGTTTCCTGACAAAATCGCCGCCCGTGCCCGTAGCCGAGGCAGAGGGAGCATTGTACGAGTGGCGAGTAGTCTGCCACCCGGACCCTTTGGAGGTCTATATGCACCACCTCCGCCTCTACTGCTCTCCGCCAGACCTGGGGGGACACCTGCATCACCACGTGGCCGGCATGGGGGTTCCTCGCTTTCCGACGAAAGCGGACCTCCAGCCGGACGTCTTCCTGGTCGAGGCCGTCGAACAGGTGCCGATTCTGACTCTGAAGGGCGCGCAAGACTTCATCGTCACCTATGTAGGTCATCACGTCCTTCAGGATCAGAAGCGGATCCTTATTCTTGACGTCCTCGACGAGGAGCCGATCGCCAGCGCCCTTAAGACGCTCCTTAACTTTGAGTCGCTCCTCCTCCGAACTGCATCCCACGATAACCTTCCTGTCCTTTACTTTCTTCACCCTGTCGACCTTAACCCAACCATCACCTGCGTTTACGGCCCTCCTTATTTGTTGCAGGACCTCCTCTCCTGTTTCCATCTCGTCCTTGGAGGAGACCACTACCGAGTGCAGCGCGGAGCGCTCAGGTGCTTTCTTCGTAGCGCCAGCCGCCGCTGCGCCCGCGTATGTCGTCCTCTCCAAGGCGATATTCCTGTTATCCAGTGTGTCCTGCAGTTTAGCCATCCTTTGATTACTCTCCTGTATCAACTTCCCATGTTCCTCCAACTTTTCGATAATCATTTCCCTTTCCTTAATTCCCACTCTTTCGTCAATCTTCCTTTCATTATCTTTCATACTTCCCGCTTCTTTCTGGGACTCTTGAACCCGTTCCTCTATTCCTTTTCTTTCCGAGTCCGCTTCAGCTTCCTTCACTAACTGATAGAGCCTCTCCACAGCCTGAGCAACCGCCAACTTGATATCAGTTTTCAGGTTTCTACTGTTGCTCAGGTGCAGTTTGGCTCTATTCAAGCAGGCCCTGGCTTCAGCCACTCTGCTCGCATAAGTCAGTTTTTCAGGTGGGCTGGTATCCACCACCGGTGCGATTTTGCGAACAGGCGCCCTGGTCTCCTGGGCTGGAGGTAGTCTGGTCTTTGAAGGACCCCCCTGCGCGATCGCTGGTGCGGGAGTGGGGGACTTCGGCTTGCTTGCCGTTACTCCCGACTCCCACTCTCCTATGCTGCGTCGCACTTTGGATGGCTTAGCTGGACCAGCTTTTGTTGCTTTGTCGGGGGTTGTCGGGGGGTCAATGCTCCCTCGAACGGGTTTTGTTGGGGTACGATATCCGAACATGGTGTATACGGAGGGCCTAAACGGATTAAATCAACTGTAAATGTTTTTAAAATAAAATTGTATAAGTCGTAAAACGTGTTTATATTTTAATTGCTAAAAACCAAAATTTTATATTATTTGCCAGTGAGTCAAATTAATTAAGTTGTACAGAGCCCCAAAAGGAGTCTGTATTGTCTAATAAGTCAGTGTTGCATGCACGGTTGGGTGCCCAATAAGACACTCAGAATCAAAAGTCACTTAAAATTGGCAAAAACCAAACTAAAATGTCAATATAAAATGATGTATGCACTAATAGGTGTACAAAAAACTGGGCCCAATAAGGCCCGGGTCCTTAGGAACTAATGCCGTAAACTGGCGGGGTCGTACTTCAGTCGATTAAAAAATATACACAATTTTATACGAATTTATAACAAAAATAGCTCAAAAAAAAAAACAGATTACGCGCGATGAAAAATACAATTTTACTGGGAATGGAATGCAGGATATACTACAGGATGGGGAATTTAATACGGAACGAGTAGAAAAAAGAATGACGCGAATCGGACAAGAGGGGGCTGAGTAATTACGGAATATGTGAAAAATTTTGATTTATAATTTTTTCGAGAAAAGCAGATGGCCAACAGAAAAATAGGGCGGGTGGGTGGGTCCTTATGCTGAAATTTTTGAATAACTAAGAAACGGTTTGAGATATCTTTATGAAACTTTCAGGGAAGACGGAGGGAAGGTGCCGGGAGATAACTAGAAGGTAGGCAGAATTTAGGTTGACCAAATTTTCTTAGTTATTTAGGATTTAGTCCAAAAATTTGAGTTTTTCAGGAATAACTGAAAAATACTGAAACTAATTCGCGTAAAAATTTTATATTATTCGCAGACAAGACGAGAGCTATCCAAAAAGGTACGACACAACAAGGTAGGTTCAAATTTATTTTCAACTAAAGTTAACTTGTATGGCAGATCGTCACCGCTTAGGTGGATTTCGGTCTGTAGGTACGAGTGTTAATTTGGAAATTTTTGAATAACTAAGAAACGGTTTGAGATATCTTTATGAAACTTTCAGGGAAGACGGAGGGAAGGTGCCGGGAGATAACTAGAAGGTAGGCAGAATTTAGGTTGACCAAATTTTCTTAGTTATTTAGGATTTAGTCCAAAAATTTGAGTTTTTCAGGAATAACTGAAAAATACTGAAACTAATTCGCGTAAAAATTTTATATTATTCGCAGACAAGACGAGAGCTATCCAAAAAGGTACGACACAACAAGGTAGGTTCAAATTTATTTTCAACTAAAGTTGGGGTTAGGTTAGGTTAGGTTAGGTTAGGTTAGGTTAGGTTAGGTTAGGTTAGGTTAGGTTAGGTTAGGTTAGGTTAGGTTAGGTTAGGTTAGGTTAGGTTAGGTTAGGTTAGGTTAGGTTAGGTTAGGTTAGGTTAGGTTAGGTTAGGTTAGGTTAGGTTAGGTTAGGTTAGGTTAGGTTAGGTTAGGTTAGGTTAGGTTAGGTTAGGTTAGGTTAGGTTAGGTTAGGTTAGGTTAGGTTAGGTTAGGTTAGGTTAGGTTAGGTTAGGTTAGGTTAGGTTAGGTTAGGTTAGGTTAGGTTAGGTTAGGTTAGGTTAGGTTAGGTTAGGTTAGGTTAGGTTAGGTTAGGTTAGGTTAGGTTAGGTTAGGTTAGGTTAGGTTAGGTTAGGTTAGGTTAGGTTAGGTTAGGTTAGGTTAGGTTAGGTTAGGTTAGGTTAGGTTAGGTTAGGTTAGGTTAGGTTAGGTTAGGTTAGGTTAGGTTAGGTTAGGTTAGGTTAGGTTAGGTTAGGTTAGGTTAGGTTAGGTTAGGTTAGGTTAGGTTAGGTTAGGTTAGGTTAGGTTAGGTTAGGTTAGGTTAGGTTAGGTTAGGTTAGGTTAGGTTAGGTTAGGTTAGGTTAGGTTAGGTTAGGTTAGGTTAGGTTAGGTTAGGTTAGGTTAGGTTAGGTTAGGTTAGGTTAGGTTAGGTTAGGTTAGGTTAGGTTAGGTTAGGTTAGGTTAGGTTAGGTTAGGTTAGGTTAGGTTAGGTTAGGTTAGGTTAGGTTAGGTTAGGTTAGGTTAGGTTAGGTTAGGTTAGGTTAGGTTAGGTTAGGTTAGGTTAGGTTAGGTTAGGTTAGGTTAGGTTAGGTTAGGTTAGGTTAGGTTAGGTTAGGTTAGGTTAGGTTAGGTTAGGTTAGGTTAGGTTAGGTTAGGTTAGGTTAGGTTAGGTTAGGTTAGGTTAGGTTAGGTTAGGTTAGGTTAGGTTAGGTTAGGTTAGGTTAGGTTAGGTTAGGTTAGGTTAGGTTAGGTTAGGTTAGGTTAGGTTAGGTTAGGTTAGGTTAGGTTAGGTTAGGTTAGGTTAGGTTAGGTTAGGTTAGGTTAGGTTAGGTTAGGTTAGGTTAGGTTAGGTTAGGTTAGGTTAGGTTAGGTTAGGTTAGGTTAGGTTAGGTTAGGTTAGGTTAGGTTAGGTTAGGTTAGGTTAGGTTAGGTTAGGTTAGGTTAGGTTAGGTTAGGTTAGGTTAGGTTAGGTTAGGTTAGGTTAGGTTAGGTTAGGTTAGGTTAGGTTAGGTTAGGTTAGGTTAGGTTAGGTTAGGTTAGGTTAGGTTAGGTTAGGTTAGGTTAGGTTAGGTTAGGTTAGGTTAGGTTAGGTTAGGTTAGGTTAGGTTAGGTTAGGTTAGGTTAGGTTAGGTTAGGTTAGGTTAGGTTAGGTTAGGTTAGGTTAGGTTAGGTTAGGTTAGGTTAGGTTAGGTTAGGTTAGGTTAGGTTAGGTTAGGTTAGGTTAGGTTAGGTTAGGTTAGGTTAGGTTAGGTTAGGTTAGGTTAGGTTAGGTTAGGTTAGGTTAGGTTAGGTTAGGTTAGGTTAGGTTAGGTTAGGTTAGGTTAGGTTAGGTTAGGTTAGGTTAGGTTAGGTTAGGTTAGGTTAGGTTAGGTTAGGTTAGGTTAGGTTAGGTTAGGTTAGGTTAGGTTAGGTTAGGTTAGGTTAGGTTAGGTTAGGTTAGGTTAGGTTAGGTTAGGTTAGGTTAGGTTAGGTTAGGTTAGGTTAGGTTAGGTTAGTTAGGTTAGGTTAGGTTAGGTTAGGTTAGGTTAGGTTAGGTTAGGTTAGGTTAGGTTAGGTTAGGTTAGGTTAGGTTAGGT